>CM014274.1:78158338-78171810 GCA_004135705.1 Alloteropsis semialata
TTTGAATTGGTCCGAATCCGGTGAGTGGAATATCTTTGGACCAGATTTAGACCAAGATTCTGAAGATAAGGTGAGAGTAATCCAGAAAAATCTTCAGGCTGCACAATATCGTCAACAGAGTTATTGTGACAAAAGAAGGAAACTTTTAGCCTTTGAGGTGGGTGATCATGTTTATATTCGGGTTTCACCAACAAAAGGTGTTCAAAGATTTGGTGTGAAGGGAAAATTAGCTCCTCGCTATATTGGACCTTTTCGAATCTTGGAAATTTGTGGACCCGTGGCATATAAGGTTCAGCTTTCAAATAATCTCTCAGCCATACACAATGTATTTCATGTCTCACAACTCAAGAAGTGTCTTTGAGTTCCAGAGGAATCCATCTCTTATGAAGAAATTTCTCTTGAACCCGATCTCACTTATGAAGTTCATCCTATCAAGATTATTGATCAAAAGGATAGAGCCACAAAGAGAAAGGTTATAAAATTCTATAAAGTTCAGTGGAGTAATCATACTGAAGATGAAGCTACTTGGGAAGAGAAATCATATCTTAAATCTAAATATTCGGATTTTATGAGCTCTATTCCAGGTAACTTCATTTTCGCACTAAATTTCTGCACCGGAATCTCGGGGCGAGATTCTTTTAAGGGGGAGGGCTGTGACACCCCTGGTGTCACTATAGTAATTAAGAACCATAATGAGTTTAATTAAACTGATAATGACATGCGTCATTTCATAATCATCTCGTTTGTGCATATGTGTGTATGTGTGACCAAAGTCAACTATCGTAAGGTAAAATACTAAAAATATTTTTAAATAAGGGTTTGAGAGAGGTTCCCTTGTCTCTATCCAAGAAAGTGCTTATTTGTTTTATATTGAACCCTTGGATGTGAGACAAGACTTAGTTTAGCAAAATTCAAATCAAAATCCACTTAGAAAGTGCAAATTCTGCAAGGACAGCAAGTTGCGGTGCCGGTGAGAATGGTCACCGCAACAGCCGGTCCTCTAGCAAACTCAATCACATACACTACTGGATGACAGACTGTTGCGGTGGTCACCTTTCTACCATGACCGCAACAATTGGTCGCCCTGGTAAAATTTGAAAATCCTCTCTGGATTGACAGACTGTTGTGGTGGTATCTCACATTTGCATCACCGCAACAATTGGTGGTTTCTTTGTCTGGTTGCAGTACCCGAAGCACATGATGTTGCGGTCCTAACTCAAGGCCATTACCGCAACAGTCGGTGGTCCCGAAGAACAGTAAAATTCATCTCTGGATTGACGGACTATTGCGGTGTTAGGCATGACGGACTGTTGCGGTGCTGAATACATACCACCACCGCAACAGTTTGTGGTAATTTGGGGAAGTAGGACTTGTCCCTGACGGACTGTTGCGGTGCGGGATTCACCCCACCACCGCAACAGTCGGTCCCCCGCGGCCAACGCCGACCTTGGTGTCTCCGACGCCACTCGCCGTCCTCCAGCTGTCCTGGCCACGTGTCTATCGCTCCCCATCCCGCTTGGCCTTGCTAGGTGGTCCCTGCCCCGTTGGCACGCCACGTGCAAGCCTGGGAGGCCGAGCAGACGGGGTTTAATGGCCAGTGAACGCTCTCCCCTGCCTCCACCTCGCCATTCTCGACTTAACCACGCTCAGAGCACTCACTCACCTCGCCCTCTCCGCCTTCCATTCCCTAGCTCACTCCGCCAAAGCTCCGAGCCGGGACCGGCCCAACGCCGGCCGGCCAGGAGCCCCACCGAGCAGAGCTCGGTTCGGTCTGAGGAAGAAGAAGGTGGACCCCAGGGTAAATAATCTAAAAGCCTAGGGGGTTATCCATAAAAGTTTTGGACTTATGTGTGAAGGTGGGATCTTGCAGGGGCCTGGTTGCAAGCTTCCGAGGACCTCTTCGTGAAGAAAGGACCCTGCTGCAATTACTTTTCTTTTCGCAAGGACCTGGATGTAAAACCAGAGCCCTTGTTCTTTTTGTTTTTCCTCCTTTGTTGTAGCTGAACCTTGGTTAATCACCCAAACATCACCCAAAAATCACACAAAAATCGTAAAATCACAAACTTGGACTTTTTGGAATCCTTGTGAAATCATCTTTCCAGTGGTGTATCATATGTATATGTAAATTGTGTAATGCCTGATGTATTGCTTTATGTATGAATGAGTGCTTAAGAGATTGTGTATTGCCTTATAAATCACATGCATGAGCTAAAGATGCAAAACCACCTCCGATTGTTCTGTTATGATTAGTAGAGTTGGTTTAAGCCTTTGTTGGTCAAAGCCTACGCGTGTTTTGGATAGCTGCCGCTTTAGTTAAGTTAATGGAGTAGAAAAAGTAATAAATGCATAAATTAAACCCCTCAATAAAACTTCTTTATATTTTAATTCAGATCTGAACTAGGCATAGTCAACAGATAAAAGCAACTCCCCTAGCTTTCTTGTGAGCTTCTTAGTTATTTATACTCCGTAAATGATTGCCCGGTGATGTATTAGTGAGTTGTTGCAGTTATTCCTGTGATTATTTGCTTATGCATTCATACACCTCATGCATTGCATATCATGTAGAGAACACCATTGTTGACGGCGTATACGAGATTGAGGTCGAACCAGAGGTTGATCCTACTGCTGAGTTGAACCTTGTTGCTGCTCAAGACCTGGACCAAAGTCCGGAAGGGCCCAAGGCCACTGGTGATCAAGAAGGCAAGCCCCGGAGCATGACCCTCTGTTCAAAACCAACACTCCTTACTTTATGCCTTACTTTGTGCATTTAAGTTTTGAGGAGTTGAATGAAACCCTAGTTGCATGATCCCTAGGTACCTATGTTCTAATACTAGTATGTGGAGGTCGTCTAGAATGCCACGCTTAATTAGGACCGGTAGAAGTCGAGTGAATTGCCTTGTCACTCGCGAGATGTAGGCTTTAACTTTATATCAGTTTATAATGTTCGGCAAGCGGGGCTTGTGCGATATTCCGTTTGGTTGAACGTCCCACTTGCACAGAGAATAGTTGGCTAAGGCACTGCTTGTGTGGCGTTATTGGTCAAGCTTTTGAAGGTACTAATCGTATGCCAGGAAATGTGGTAGACTGGTAAACCTAGTACTTGATTCAAACTGATGTCTGACGGACATATCCACTCCATTGGGCGAGGGGTTGATGGCGAGTGTAGCAGTGGCCACGGCACAGGTTTGCCTGGGGCACCTGGGGTTCGTTGGGGCATACACTCGGGTGGAGTGGTCCCCGATGGCAGATGGCAGGGAGAGATGGGAACAGCTGCCTCGTGAGGTCCTGTGTGTCTCTCACGGGTTGTACGATTAGGTTGTCCCATGCATGGTTAAAATCAACTCGAGTTGTCTGTCCTTCGCGGTTACATGAAGCTACTTGATCTCTTGTCATACATCAGTGGCTTGGCCAAGGGTTAGAAATGTTGTTAGTAGAGAAATGTTGATAAATGGTTAATCAATTGTTTTTCTACACTGATTGTTGTTGGATAGTTTGGCAAACTTAGTAATGGTTAGTCGCACTTTAAACTGGGCTAAAATATTGAAAATAGGGATCAACTGGTAGATGCTTTTTGGCAAAACAAACCCCTCAGCCTTAAAGCCTTGCATGTCTAGAATTTAACCCTGTCGGGTAAGTATTGCTGAGTATTAGTATACTCAGCCTTGCTTATGGCTACTTTTTTTCAGATAATGGTGATGGCTATGATCCTGTTGTTGCTCTGACTTGGCCTTGTGTGTTACCTAATGGTTGGGACCGTGGAGCGGGTGCCGTCTGAGTCCGACTCAGGCCGCGGTGATTGAATGTCATGTGAGGGCTCCACCTGATGTTATGTGTATCGACGTTTAGACTTCCACTGTATTATAACTCTGGTTTGTAATAAATAAAACTTATGCATTGCTTTGTATGATTATTCATGTGAACCGTGTGATGTAAAAGTTGTGATGAGTTGTACTGCCTGAGCCCATCTTCGAGTGGGACTGCTGCTATTTTGTTTCGGTCATGAGAATTGGTGGTTTAATTGGGAAGGTATCTGACGGATTGCACGATTAGCTCGGTTCAGGTGTGTGGAGCACCACAGTGGAAGTGGGCCCATGCGTTTGAGCCGATTAATTGGGGCGGTCTGCCACACCTTATTTGTGTCCCCTCTTGCAAATTAAAATGTTCCAAGCTCAGAAATTGATCCTTCGCACTCTTCATACTCATCCAAAAATATGACTTAGCCTAACGATTTGTTTTTAGATATTTATTCTATTCTTAACAAATACCCTCCTCGTTACAAATTTTAAATAGCCACTTACTAAGCTTACACTTATTTTCTAAATTCAGATTTTGTATGCCCAAATCATCTTGTTTCCTTGGTTGGCACAAAATGTTCCACTTAACGAGTCTGTATTTCTTCTTATGTTCATCGTAATGCCATGAAAACCTCAATCTATAATAATGTAGTTTCTTTAGAACCCCTTTTAGAGCCTCAAAGAACGAGACCATAAATATTCGTAACTAGACATCACTGAATTAATCAATCTACCACCAACTGATAATAACTTACATTTCCACCCACTAAGCCGCTTTTCAAACCTTTTCTCTACAAATTTCCAATCTTTGTTACTTGGCTTCCTCAAGTGCATAGGGATGCCTAGATAATGAAAATAGTCTAGAATATTTAGGTTCTAACTATTTTGTCTAGCCAAAGCAGAATATTTCGCTTTTGTTTAATTATTCAAAGACACATAATAAGAGTTTCATGTTTTTTGCTTCGTCAATATTATGATCCATCAATATCACAACGTCATCTTCATATTGATGTATAGACAAACCATCTTCTACTCGGTGTGGAACTGCCCCTTTTACCTTCCCAACATCTTTAGCCCTAAAGATGATAATAGCCAACATGGCAGCCACTATATTATATAGTATTGGTGACAGAAGATCACCTTGTCTCAACCTTTTTGGTTTGAAAATAAGATCTTAATTGCTCATTCACCTTTACTTCTATATTACCCCCTTGGGTAAAAGTTTGTACCCATTTGCACCAAAATTCCGAGAAGACTTTCATACATAAGGTTTGTTGTAAGAAGCCCCACTTTATTTTATCATATGCTTTCTCAAAATCAATTTTAAAAACAATTGACATCCTCTTTTTTTGGTATGAAGTTCATGTATAGTTTCATAAAGAATAACTGCACCCCTAGTATGTTTCTACCTAGACGAAACACGGTTTGTGGCGATCTAGTTATCTTTCGAGCAACTTTTGTGATTCCATTAGTGACTACCTTTGTAAATTTTTTGAAACTAACATTCAACAAGCATATCAATTTATATTGTTTTATCTTTACTTCACTACTCCTTGGTAGTAGAATTATTGTACCAAAATTTAAGCTATGCAGAGTCAAGTTGTCAACGTGGAAATCCTCAAATAGCGCCATCGAGCTATTCTTAATAGTGTGTCCAAAAAAACTTGATAAAACTCTGTAGGAAACGGCTCGGAGCTTTGTTATGCCCCATCTGAAGAATTGCCTCTCAAACCTCATCTTCGGAGAATCTTGCAGTCAACAGATTATTTTCCTCACCCGACACATGGGAATGTCATCCACTCGTGACTCATCTAAGGCTCGTACCAAGTGGGCCAAAAAGATTTTTATAATATTTGGTGATATCCTTTTGCAAATCAGCATACCACATGTAAATCATTTTTTCCTGCTCAAGCTGAAAAGTCGGGTAGTATTTTGTATCTGTCACCTTCTAATATATTTTTTGTTTCTGTTCTTAGGTACCATTTTAGTTTCTCTTCTCTTCACAGCTCTGCCAACCTCTCATTTAGTACATGTTTTAGATTAACCTCATGAGGTGTTAACATTACCATTCAGATTTTTTTTTGTCTAGCTCATCCAATTTATCAAGGAGCTTCTTCTTTTCTTTTTTATATGTACCAGCATACCGCTAACACTTTTAGCCCACCCCCTAAGATATTGGCGTATACCGTATAGTCTTCTAATTTTAGGCTGCTATATCTCTAAAGGAGTTTTGCCCTCCTGCAGAGTCTGTCAATTATTTTTTTTGCGAGCGTGCCTTGGCACGTATTTCATTAAGAGGAGGGAACCAGGAATACAAGAGTTACAGCCAAGTCATCCATAGGTGACTGGCCAGCCAACACAACTTCTAGAAACCGCTAAAGAACATTAATCAAAACGCGACCTAAGGTTACAACTTGGGTATCACTACTCGCACCCTGATCTGCAAGCATAAAAATCGGTGCTAAATTTTTGTACCTAGCCATCATCCATATCTTCGCTTCTTCAATTATCTGCTCAGCAAGTTGCCCTGACGATCGCTGTCTCCCATTAAAAGTGCGTGCATTCCTTTCCAGCCAGAGGTACCATGAGATTAATACCACAGCAGAATCAAAAGCTTTCCTGATGTCTTTTGGCAGTCTCTTACGTGATCGTTCCCACCATGTTGCCAATGATGTCTCTGTCGGTGTTGGAGCTAAGCCTGCTCCGTTAACGCGCTGCAGGATCTGGTTCCAGACTGCCCGGCTAAAAGGACAGGTAAGTAGCATGTGTGATGTCGTTTCTGAACCTTGACCACAGAGAATACAGGTATCATGGTCTTGAAGATTGTGGCGCTTCCGCCTAGCTGCTGTCCAACATCTGTCATGCAAGGCAAGCCAAACAAAAAAAATTGCATTTGCCTGGTGCCCTAGTCTTCCATAAGAGTTTAGTCCCCGGTACCCCTTGCTGTCCAATGAAGAAGACCCGATATGCCGATTCCGTCGTAAAGCGACCATCTGAAGTCCATTTCC
This sequence comes from Alloteropsis semialata, assembly GCA_004135705.1. Taxonomy (NCBI): domain Eukaryota; kingdom Viridiplantae; phylum Streptophyta; class Magnoliopsida; order Poales; family Poaceae; genus Alloteropsis; species Alloteropsis semialata. The sequence continues at coordinate 78,165,141 of CM014274.1, forward strand.
AAAAGAAGCTATCCTGAGCCGTGTCATCTAGCGTCACCCCACGCAACAGCTCCCAGATGTCCAGGTAATCCAAAATAACCTGGACAGTCAGCGCTCCTCTGATGTCCCTGACCCATTTCTTGTCTTGTAAGGCTGCCCAAACCGTTCGAGTTTTCTGCACCCGAGGACCTACAGCCTGCAGCAAGCAAGGAGCCAGGTCGGCTATGGATTGTCCATTGATCCATTTGTCTGTCCAGAACATAGTCTGACGTCCATCTCCAATCTGCACTGTGATAGAGGCTTGGAACATTGCAAGCACCTGTGGTTCGATGTCATCAGGGAGATTTGCCCAAGGTTTGGTACTGTCAGTGCGTTTGATCCAAAGCCAACGTAATCTAAGTGCGTATCCCATCAATTCCAGGTTAGGAATACCGAGCCCTCCCAAGTCTGGTGGTCTGCATACCCGTGGCCAAGCAAGCATGCAGTGTCCCTTGGCCACCTTATCTGTTCCTCTCCAGAGGAAAGCTCTCCTGCGCTTATCAATGCAAGCGATGACCCAAGGAGAAAGGGCGACCGCTATAGCCGTATGAATTGGAATGGAAGACATCTTGACTTTTACCAGGACCCCTCTGCCCGCTTTTGTGAGCAGCTTGGCCTTCCAGGTTGGGAGAGCTGTAGTGATTTTGTCAACCAGAGGAAAAAGATCGGTTTTCGTCAGTTTCCGAGTGGAGACTGGGATGCCCAAGTATTTGCATGGAAAGGGGTTGAGTTTGCCTGGGAAGAAATGCACCAGTGTGACTGTATCTTCGAGATCACACTGAATTGGTGATATAAGGCATTTATCCAGGTTAGTGTGAAGCCCAGTGGCTCCCCCAAACAGGCTTAGAATAGCACCTGCTGCGACCAAGTCTTGCTGCGACGGCGTAAGGAAGAGTACGGCATCATCTGCATAGAAGTAAGCTCTCTCTTTAATTCTGCTGTCTCCAAGTGGATTGAAAAGGCCGTTCTGATCAGCTAACTTCAAGAGAGAATTAAGTGCTTCCATGACCAGAACAAATAACATTGGAGAGAGGGGATCCCCCTGGCGCAGTCCTCTTGCGTGGCATATCCGATGGCCAGGCAAGCCGTTTAGGATGATCCTAGTGCTTGCCGTCGACAGTAGCATGCTAATCCAGTTAATCCATCTTCTTGTGAAACCCATGTGCTCCAGCATCCGTAAGAGGAACGTCCAATTAACCGTGTCAAAAGCTTTTGCGATATCAATCTTGATCAGAGCACTCGCCTTCTTGTTCCTGTGCAGTAATTTTGTTGATAGCTGGACCGCCTTGAAGTTGTCATGTAAAACCCTCCCCTTGATGAATGCGCTTTGGTTATCCCGAACCAACATTTTAAGCTTAGGAGCTAATCGGTTCGCCAGGACTTTTGTGAATAGCTTGGATATGCTGTGAATTAGACTAATTGGTCTATAATCCCCAATAACTTGTGCCTCTTCTTTTTTCCTTAACAGGACCATATACGCCTGATTTACCAAATACAGGCTTCGCCCGTCTAACGACCAAAGAGCTTGGAACGCCCGGAGGATGTCATTTTTGATAATGGGCCATGCAATCCGATAGAAAAGTCCTGTAAATCCGTCCGGACTGGGAGCCTTGTCTAGCGGCAGATCCTGAATGGTTTGCCAAATCTCTTCCTCCGTGAAGCAATAATCCGTCTGAGACATGTCCACTGAAGGGATATTCAAGCATTGGAGGTTGAGCGACACAGTGTGAGGTTTTGGCGTACCCAGCATGGCGTCAAAGTGCTGATATATGGCCTCTGCTTTTGCTTCCTCGTTTACGACCTCTAAGTCTCCAATCTTCAGGGAACGGATATGGTTCTTGCGATTACGGTGGCATGCTTGTAGGTGGAAGAACCTTGTGTTGGCGTCTCCCTCTGCCAAATATGTAATCCGTGATCTTTGTCTCATTATGGTGCGTTGCAGAGAGGCAAGCCCTAAACACTTGAGTTTCATCTTATTTCTTAGTGTTTGTTCATGTGCAGCCAGCCGTCGAAAATCCTGTGCCTGATCCAACCTGAACACGATTTCCTTCGCAATAGCAAGCTGAAGCCGAATGCTGCCCACCTGTTTGGAGCTCCAACGCTTGAGATCAATTGCAGTGTTCCGGAGCTTGTAGTCCAAGGTTCGAAACACATCCATTTCTTCTGGCGCCCATGGGCAGTTCCAGGCCTGATGGATTGTCTCGAAACAGCCATCGTACTTGGGCCATATGTTTTCGAACCGAAACCGCCGGAAGACATGATGGGCACAATTGGTCTGAAGGAGCATCGGGGCGTGGTCAGAATGTTCTGACGACAAGGCCCCGAGGTCATGATCTGGGAATGGTGCGATCCAGTCTTCGGTAACAAAGACCCGGTCAATGCGTTCCAAGGTTGGATTTTCGCGTTCATTACTCCATGTAAATCTGCGACCATGTAAATGAAGCTCCTATAACTCATGATCATCAAGAAAACGTCTGAATTGGTTCATCATCCTTCTGTTGAGGCGCGAGTTGTTCTTGTCTGCCGCCTGGTAGATGAGATTGAAATCCCCACAAATCATCCACGTGTTTTGGCGACCTAGCCTGATCTGCCGCAGTTCATTAAGAAACTCGACCTTCCTATTGTCAGTCTGCGGCCCGTAAACGCATGTCATCGTCCAGCTTTCACCATCTGGTAACATTTTGAGCTGAACGGTGATAGAGTTCTCCCGGATGAGGGGGTTGGTTGCGTCCCAGATTTCACGGCGCCATGCCAACAACACTCCACCAGAGGTGTGTAACGCCGGCAAATGGAAATAGTCAAACCCAGTTCCCAACAGATCCATGACCAACGCATCATCATAACTATCCCATTTCGTTTCCTGTAAGGTTAACAGAGAAATGCGCTCTTGAGCCACCACATCATGAACAATGTTACGTTTGGCTCGTGCATTGAGCCCTCGGACATTCCAAATTAAGATGTTTTCAGAGTTCATGGTTAAACCATTGTGCGACCAAAAGAAACGTGGTGGAAGCAACTAAGGCTCCACCGCAACGACCGCGGCCGAAAAAATCGGACTGTTATCTGGTAATAAGGCGTCTAATGCCTCACATTGTGCAACCGATAGTGTATCGGTGAAAATCTTCAGGAAACGCTCGAACGCGGCGACGTCCAGGGGGCCTGAAGCTGACGATATCCCGAGCCGCTTCATCAGCACGTTCTGTGCCTGGATCGCCGGTTTGGTAGCCCATTGCCGCGACTTCTTGGCGAGCCGTTCGCTCCTCCGGATGGCCCGAGTCCGGCCTGACGCCGGGACATGGCTTTGACATCGCGGCGGCGTCCGTAGCAGCACCGGTGGTGAGCTTGGCCTACAAACAGATCGTGCAAAGTGAGACGTCGCAGTTTTAACTGGTGTGGATGCTTCAGGTACGATGTGCAGCGGCAAGGCCTCAAGCGAGCCCCTGGTGTAATTGACAAAGCTAGATTGGGCCGGCTCTTGCTGTAGCTCAGGAATTATGGCATCTTCAAAACATACTGTTTCGAGGTGAGCCGAATGGATGTCCGAAGTTCGTGGTGGGCCGCCATCCAGTGATCCAGGGGATCTCGGCCCAGGATCGGGCCCGTCAACCTGGTGTCCCTCAAGCATGGGGGATCCTGAAGGCGCCGCGGGCGTTACGGGATGGACCGTAACAGTCGGAGGCACGACCTCCAACGGGGAAGGGGCCATACCGACCCATGTCGTGGACGTGAGGGAGTGACGCTCCCCAGAGGGGGTCATGTCACCCTGCCTCCCGGCCGCCCCCTTGTCCCCTTGCGGTCGTCGCGACCCCATGTGCACCCTAGAATTCAGCATGGCCTCATGAGCCATTGGATCGACCGGCGGGTCAAGAGCTCGCTCCTCCGGGCCCATCCGCACACCCATTTGCATGGCCGCCCCGTCTGCAACCAGGGGGGCCAGGTACCCGTTGGTCGAGAGCTCGCGTGCACGTGTCCTGCTGGCGTACATCCTTCGCCCGGCGACCGAAGCGCAGCGGGCCCACCAAGGACCAGGAGCGCAAGGAAACGTCGCCAGCCACGGAGGCGAATGGTGGGCCCCAGCCAGGGCCCAGGGACGGCCCGCCGGAGCCACCGCCGCCGCCCGCTCCATTGGCGCCGCCGTCATCTCCCTCCGAAAAAGATCTCTTGGGCCATGGCTCCGACCGACATCGCCGAGAAGCGCCCGGGTGATGACCCAGATCATCATCAGAGCTTCCAAAACAGTCCGGCGAATCCTCCGACGAGTCACTGGACAGATTCCAATCTTGGACCTCCCTCAGCCGAACCCGGACCCTGTACCAAAGCCCATCTTGCTTGGAGTGGATTCCAGCCTAAGGAACAGATTCCCCGGCTCATGAGTTACTGAAGGCTCGGGAATGAAGAGTAGCTTTTCCTCAGGGACGAAATCGGGGTGAACACACCAAGCCGCCACAAAGAACACACCACGATCATCGCCCGCAATGTGCGCTGGAGCCTCCACATGGTTGGAGCATGAAGAACCCAGCATGCTCTGAGCCGTCGTCAAATCCCTGGCATGATCAGGGATGCCCCGGAATTCGATCAGAACCTTGAAGCGAAGTTGCGCCAAGCTAGCCCTAGCTTGTCGGCGCCACCTCCGCCAGATCAGTTGAAGCGGTGCCCCAACCGGCAGCTGAGTGTGTAGAACGCGGTTTGCTGTGGCAGCGGAATTGAATTCCACCAGGAAGTCGTCCGGCGAGCTACGGTGCACCATGAATTCGTCCGGCATGAGGGTGTAGAATTCCTCCAGGAACATACCCATCTGTGTTGTGGAGATGACCGGGCGAGTGCCCCCCACCATAGCGACCAAAGCCGACGAGGAGAGCCGGGCTTCTCTAGCATCAATCTCGGCAGTCCTCGGGATGATGCAAATCTCCCGCCCCGGCCGGCGTGACGGGTCCCCCAGCGGGCGCGGCAAAGGGGGCGGTGAAGGCATGGGGATGTCACCATCCCCAGGGGGTGAGGGTGGGCGGCAAATCTCCGGCGGCGTACCAATGTTGCCCGTCGATTGCGAGTGGGGCCGACCTTGTAGCATCAGAGGATGAAGATGAGCGACCCCGGACTGCCTGCATGGGCAGCGGCTGCTGCACCGGCCGTCGGTGTTGTGGAGCCCGGCGTGGCGGCGGATGAGCACGTCGGCAGTGGCGCGACCTGTGGCCTTCACGACCGCATCGCAGGCAGCGGGACGGATTGTTGCAGGCGGCGGCGACGTGGTCGGACGCTAGGCAGTTGAAACAACGCCCAACCAAATCCGCTGGGACGGGGCGCGGGGGGCGCGGCGGCGGTGGATCATGCGTGGCCTGCGACGACGACGAACCTCCTCCCAGCCGTCTTCCGGGGATGGTTCGCGAACCTCAGTGCGCGTCACCACCGAGGCCAGGCGCCGTCCCGTTGGCTCTACACGGGCTCGTCCAGGCTCCCTCCAGGCGCGGCGCGCATCCGCCATAAAACCACCGCTGGGGGGACCGGAACCCCCGACACGGGAACCCCCAGCACCGCCTTCCGGCGGGTCCATCGCGACCGCCTTGCCCTTGGTCATCCGGGGCGAGGCAGCCCGCAGCGACGGCGGAGGGTCTTCCGACATCGAGTCCGATGATGCGCTGTATCGGAGCCATTCCGGCGTGTCTCCCTGACCATCGGAGAGACGCCGCACGTAGGGCGTCGCGGAGGGGTTGAGCGGTGAGGACGGGGAGCCGGGGGAACCCCCCCTAGACTGCATCGTGAAAAGGACCGCGGCGGCCGCCAATGGTGGTAGACGGGGGCTTTCCTCCCCGTCCCGCGCCTCCTCAGATCCATCCATGGCGAATGGCCTGCAGGCGGCCGGAGCACGTTCGGCCGGTTTGAGTGGGCGCCGGGCCCGGGTGGGATCCCAGCGATTTGGAGGTGGACGCCGGGACCGAGTGGTCTCCGGTGGAGGAGGGCGCTGGACTCGCAGAAGCTGACAGTAGTTCAATATGTAAATATGCTTATTGCCTTTTTAGTCTGTCAATTATCAGTAACCATATCTACAAAACCATCCCACACTAGCTATCCAAGTTCTAAAATTTTAACAAAGGTGGATCGCCTGATGGGATAGAGTCACCCTTATTTAAAAGAACAGAGTATGATATGATATTTCTCTAGTTAATGATTGTACAGTTGTATGTGGAAACTTTGACTCCCAATTGTAAATGCCAACACCTATCTAATTAATTTTTCAAAGGCCTGATTTTGCATATTGTTTCTCCAAGTAAATTGCGTTCCTAGAATTGACAATTCTATTTAAGTAAATGCAATAATCGCATTAAGCAAGATAGGCCAGCCAACATCATTGTAGTTTGTATTGTTCTTCTCCTTTGGTCCCCTTATTATATCAAAGTCACCACCCAACGCAAAACACGACGTCGTCTCGTCTTTTGTTCTCTCTTGTCCATAGTTGAAAGTTGGAACGCGGAGCACGTGCCATTTTATTTATAAAAAAAATATAGCCATTCTGAAAAAAAATAATCCACGCTATAGTAACTGGAGTACAATTTAGAGCCTCTAAGCGGAGATCCCATTGGCGTTATGAATTTCTTGCATGACCCGCTGTAGCGACCAGTCATCTATAACGATGGCACTGTGCTTAGCCCCAGCAAGC
>CM014274.1:78172482-78188855 GCA_004135705.1 Alloteropsis semialata
TGAGAATACATAAGCTACCAAACAAAACAACATAAAATTGAGAACCAAATGAATAAAACAAGATCACGATGGCAACTAACAAAGTACCTTAGCCAGCCGATCGCGGGTAATATTCTGAGCCACCAGGCATCCACTGGCAACCCAGAAGTGCTTTAAGAAAAGCGCCTTCGCAATCAACATGTTTTTTTGGAAAAGAATCACCGTCGGCAGGATCCTTGGGCTCCGGATAAGGATAGCCTTTCCGAACCAAGGCGTTATAATGCTCACAGCCGTTGTTAGAGAGAATCTTCAATAAATTGCATGAGCACAAATTGATAGCGAAGTCTCTAACAGATTCAATTACTGTTGGAAGGGAAGTAAATTCATGGTCAATCCAATCAAAAAGCTTATCCAAGCTGTACTCTTTGTTGGAGAAGGCAAGGGGCTCCGCTTCAAACTGTCGCAGGGTCTCCTTGTATAAGCGATATAGCATCAAGCCACGCTCCCAGGCAACATTGATCATGTCTTTATTTTCCTTGCGAAGGGAAATGGTTGAAGTACGCAGCGACATGACCTCGCACTCAAAGTTCTCGCTACGAGACCGATATGAATCAGCATCACGAGATAGCTTCTCCTTAACACTCGTGAGAGTGTCAACCTCGCTATTCAAGACAGAAATCAAGTCAGTACCTTCGACAACTTTCTTCCGAAGGCCCTCTAGGACATCATCCTTGTCCATAACCTGAGCCTCCAAGGCAACAACCTTTTTCTTAAGCAAGTTGGCTTCACCAGCCTGAGCTTCCAAAGCAGCAACCCTGTCATTTAAAGACTTATTCTCATTAACAATGGACTCCCGGTCCTGGCGAAGCAAATTCCTCTCATTCTCTAGATCCTGCTTGATTCTGTCAATATTCGGTTGGATCTGGAGAAGCTTAGCTTTCTCCCTTCGCAACCTCACCAACTCCTCGCGCTCAGTAGCAATCGAGTTGAGGTTGGGAACTTGAGCATGCAACTCATTGATAGCTACAACAACCTATGAGAGAAAATAATCTCCTCGTTCAGTATTACGAGATCGGCAACTCGAAGCCAAGTCAATAACAAAGTTAAAGGCGAAGGCGTGAAATTCACACCTTCAATCCCGAAGCCAAAATGTTAGAGCTGATACTTTCAGGATCCAGGGTTCGCACAAGCTGTTGATATTCTACAAGCACAAAATAATGATAACATTGTTACCTTTGCAAAAAATAGCTAAAGGAAAAAACTAGTTATAACCCTGATCAAATAAAACACCTTCCCAAGCAAAGTCTTGGAGAGGCCCACCTTCGCACATTCGAGCTGGCCCCTCGTCTTTGGCACCTATTAAACAAGTCTCCTTCACATCAAAATCAAACAGCACAATAACAATTGTCACTAAAGAAAAATAAAAAAATAGGCAATATCACAAGTACCTTCGGAAGTAGAAGGAATGCTCGTCCCCGCATCAACTTCCATATCAACCTGAGAAGCAGCAGCCCTCTCTGCGGCATTAGAAGTTTCGGCTTCGGCAACTTGCTTCCTCTTGGCCTGAGCATCCATATCAACAGTCCCGGCAACATGAGCCAGAACTTCCAAAGAATCTGTGGCTCGGGGGGGAAGAAGCCAAAGCCGAAGGAGGAACGTCAACTGGCGCAGACTCCATTGGGGCTTTGGCGACTGGCTCCTCAACATTCAGCGGAGTAAGCTCTTCAGCAGCTTTAGGAGCAGCATCAGCATCACCAAGATTCTCTTCAACAATAGTTTCAACAATAGGAACATCCCGAACGGGGGTATCCTCAAACTAGCTAATGTCAATACCATCGTCAAAGGGATCAGGCACTCGAGCACTCCCAGATGTCTCAGGAACTCCTTCACAAGCAATATCAATATCAACAAATGGATTCTCTACTAGGGATGAAAACGGATCAGATACGAATGGATATGCACGGATATGAATACAGATATTTATTTTTTTCTCGGATCGGATTCAGATACGGATAGCGTAAAATGTGTCAGATATGGAACGGATAATGATATATGTTACATATCTATAAGAAATATCCAACTTTGGGTATCCGGATTCGGATACCAATCGGATATTGAATCTCCGAATCCGAATATCGGACTATTTATTTAGTGTCTAAACCCCCTCGGTCGGACGGACGGACGGAAATTATCCCTACCGTTTTCATCCCTATTCTCCGCTAAGTACCTCCTTAGCAAAGGAAGACTTGTGCCCTGAAAGTAATTCCCAAAGAGAGCAATCTCACCTAAGAAAATATCATCCCCACTCCGAGGAGCTGAGCTCGCAAAACCAGTGATGGGCGAAGCCGTCAACTGCACTGGAGCCGGAGCCGCCGGTGGCGCCCAAGGAGGAAGAGGCGGACGACCACCGCGCGAAGCCGAAGAAACAACGCCAATTAGCGGACGACCATCGCGCGAAGCCGAAGAAGCGGCCCCAGCAGCTGGAGCCGCAACTGACAATGGAACAGCAGCAATTGGCGGCTCTTGGCGGCGCCTTTTTTCTGCAGACTCATGAGAGCTGCTGCTGCTTCGCTTGGCCGGGGTAGAGGAAGAAGTTGCCTTCGCAACAGCTTTCTTACTTTCACCTCGGCCGCGACCCTGGCCACGGCCTCCACCACGTCCAATCCGACCACCTCCCCGAGGAGCGCGCTGTTGACGGTCCTTAAATGCCTATTTTGACCATCAACTCCTGCAAGAATTATAGCAAATGTAATCACCAAACTTAGTGATAGGGTTTATTACTAATGGTTTTCACAAGTTTTGGTGTTCTACCTTGTTATGCAGGAAATGACGTAATGGAAGCTAAAACTATCAATGTCACCAAGTATCTCAAATGCCCAATTGGAGTCCACCATTGCGAAGAGCTCGTCGAGATGATCAAAATGGATATAATATTCATATATTTTGGAGCTCGGGAGAAAAAGATGCGAAAAGCCCAATCTATTATGCAGCGCTGACGTCATTGCTGACGTCAGCGCCGCTGACGTCATCCTGGTGCAGCAGGGCCACGAGGCCCACGGCCCAGGCGGCCAATCCGCTCGGCGGCCTACGGTCACGCGGCCCACGGCCCAGCAGTGATCCACGCGCGGCGGCTGAACGAGCGGGCGCGGAAGCCGCGTCGCCCAGGACACACGGCAGGATCCGGTTGGCCCGGCGGCAGCCGCGTGCGCGCAGTCGTCCGCGGGCAGGTGCGAGAGCTGGCCGAACCAGGGACAGGTGTCCTCGCGGGAGAACCAGGCGCGGGTCAGCAGCGGTCCAGGGGCCGGTTTTGGCCGGTCATTTCTCCGATGCTGCGGGTTTTGCCCGGTTTTCCATCTACCGACGTACAGAGAAGCTATTTGGCGCGGTTCACCTCCGGTTCTGGTGCCTGGGATCCAGTTTTGCACCGGTTTTGCACCCCACCGCCTCCAGGAAAGCGTGCGCGAGTCCTCAGGGCCGTGAACGACGTAGAAGAGTCGGTTGGGTGGACAGGGGAAGGTAGAGGAGAGATTGGAGGAGAATATTCTCCTAGAATCCATGGAGCATCTCCACATCCCCAAGTCACTTCCTCCACTATAAATAGAGACCTCCACTCCCTCATTCAACACACACCAAGAAGGAAGAGCTCTCTTTGCCACACATTCTAGTCTTAGTTAGTAGTGAAGTAGTTCTAGGAGTTGAGCTTCTACGGGTTTCCGACGGAGTCTTGGTAAGCCTAGAGTTCAGTTATCTTGTATCTTTTGTTTACTTATAAGACTTAGAGCTATTAATGGAATTACTCTCTTGCTTATGTTACTTGACTTATAGTCTTGTGTGTTCATCATATAAGATGTATCTCTTACACCTTAGAATAGTGGATGCATGTTATGGCAATGGCCCAATGTACCGCAAGGTTGCTCTGTTTATCTGGACAATAAATAGAGTAGTATTTCGTATTGTAAGCATGGTGTTTGGAATATGGAATACAGTTGGGGATACCCTACTCCACGTATTCAGAGGTAGGCGGCAGGTGGTGACAGCCCTGTCTGTCCCTTGTAATCCTCGCCGTTCGGGTTTGGGCGTTTGCAGGCCGTAGTGATAAACATCGTGACAGTACCCTTGGATGAGGGGATCCCACGACTCCTCGATTTGTCCTCTATCATGTATCCCTTACTAAGCTTGTATAGTATACTCTTGTAGGAATGTAACCCATATGCAAGAAGTACATAGAACCCCTAGTTCTCTCTTAGGATCTTCATAATAACTAGACTATTATAATGAGCAGTGAAACCTTCTGTGTGTCACACTACCCATCTATCAATGTTTACCCCTTGCTAGAGTTTGGTATATTAATAATGTTATGATTGAATACAATGGATAACTACTCTAGTCAACCACTGCCTTCCCTGTGGATTCAATACCCTGAATACTTCCGGGTGAAAGCTACATCGGTATCCGTGCGCTTGCGGATTTATCTGCGACGTAAGAAATACCAACAAGCTTTCTAGCGCCGTTGCCGGGGAACGGCAATGGTTGAAGAGTGTGGTTAACCCATGTACTCAATTAATAGCATGATTAATTACCACTGCTCCGGCAGGGTTATCTTGGCTCTGTTTCTCTTTGATGTGGAACAGGGTAGTGTATGACTGGTCTTGAACTGCCAATGGACTTCATCGACAACCCAAGATTATCGGGGAATATGATCTTGCATCGTATCTTCCTAAATAATCTTATAGGCAGCAACTCCAGTCAATCCTACACCACCAATATTGATGAGTGCTACTACTGAAAGAACGATTCACGAGTTCTCGATTCACTCTGGTTCACGAACCGGCCCAGAGGTGAACATGAGGGACACCGCGTTCGATCTTAGGCTAGCATCTGTTAAATTGGTACACGCTAGCCCATTACATGGGAAGACCAACGCGAACGGACCCAAGGCCAAGGCTCAACACCAAGGCCTACATGATCCTATCCGAAGAAGACAAACAGGTATGGCAATACAAACCATCTCCAAATGTTGCATAAAGTTAAAACTTATGATGGAGACGTCTTCACTCGACGGACGTAAACTGACGAGCCCTCACCGACAGGTAAATCGGTATGTATCCCATATTTATTTCACATTGCATTTTTGAATTCCAGTCTCTGCATGTTTAAATTCCAATCCTTGCATGTTTGAATTCCAAATCAATTTTGTGCATTGAAATTTAAACTTGGAGTCTTTTAGCATGAAATCCCTTTGGATCCCCCGCTCTTGAATACACATACAAAATCTTAATGAGCCGGGACCACATAGGATAGCCGAGCCAGCTGGGCTTGAGAGGTGCCAACAGGCCGTTGGCCGACCCCAAGGGTCGCCCGACCTGTGACTACCTTTCCTGCGACGCATTCACTCAAATTTCAAAACAGCTTTTGCATCTGGTATACCGCTGTGAAGATTCAACAGAATGGGCCCTGTGCCAGAATCTCCCGACCCCATCCGTCGGCTGACCTAGACATGGCCCTTCTGCAGTGAATTCAATTGCCATCAGTTCACACCAGCGAATCCAGTGCAATTCTTGAAAGCTTAGCTGAAACAGAGTCGTGCTAGGGTCGGCCGACCCAGGTCGTCGGTCGACCCCAAGCCTCCTCTGTTCAACGAAAGTCGGTGACCTCCACCGTCAATTCTTGCCCCCAGCTAAGCTACCAAGTGCTCTCGGCCCTTTTCCTATCCCTCCTTAGTTTTTTCAAGTGATGGGCTCCCAAGTTAAAAAAAAGCAAGAACATGTTTTTAGGATAAGTTCCCTTCGGGTATTTTTGGTCACTAACCATTACAGGTTGCAACTGAAAAGAACGAAGGGTGCAATGCTTAAGAACATGAGAGCTACAGCAGCTGCAACACCTTGGTAAGTTCTGGTGATGGAACAAATTCAAAGGAGGCCTACACACTTGATTTTTGGGTGTCCTGCGATACACAAAAATCCAAGTGTGGGGGAGGTCGGTAAGTGTTACACGACAAGTTCCATTGGTACAAAATTTATCTTGGTTTTCAGGTGATGCTAGTTCTTGCATTTCTTGCTTAACAAATTAAAAAAAAGAGAGAGAGATATAGCCGGTGAGTCTTAACGGGATTAAGACAACCGGGTGTGCATGCCATTGTGGTGTTTCACCTCGGTAGTCCCCATATGGCTCCTAGCTCCACCTTGCCTTGCATCCTTGGTTCTTGTGCTTGCTTTCAAGAGAAAAGACGTCTGCTCGTGTTCTGCCGCTTTGCCAACTACTTGTTGGGGAAATACCAACATTTAGTGTGCACTTGCAATCCACGTGCAATCGCGTCACCGTCAATGACATCACCAAGAGCCAAGGAACTACCGTGATGGAAATTCTAAACTAATCATCCATAGCCAACGGTAAGTATGCTAAGGTAAGTATCTTATCTTGCTTTTGACTTTAAACAAAACCCTTCCGGGAGGTAACCCGAAGTTCACCACACATATACTCATGATATCTCCATTTGAAAAATGCTTGGTCAGGTTATCAGGTTTCCTTTATCTATTCTCATATGCTCTGGTTTGAATGTATTCTCGAGGTACCTCGAGGTACATTCATAGACCTTTTAAATTAAGCATGGTGCTTAGGTTAAAAGGGTCTTCTTTAATCAAATTAAACATGGTGTCAAGTTTGATTAATGAACACTTGAAATTCCACCAATATAAAAGTTGGAGTATAAAGTACCCTCTTTACAATGGTGGTGATGTGGATCAGGAAAACTTTGTTTGATCACTCATAATCTTGATCAAAATCGGGTCAAAACCAACAATTTCAGCACTTAGCCGAATTACACTAAGTCTGAAAACATGAATTTTTGCCCAGATTCATCGCCCCGTAACTTTCAAACCGTGGCCCAAAAGTAGTGACACTCTTTGTAAGAGTTGTAGCCTAATGTACCAGCTACAACTTTTGTATTGGATGATCTCGAAGTTTGTATGTAAATCTTAGAGAAAAAGGTCAGCGAAGTCGGGTAAAAATCGTTCGAATCAGACAGGATTTTCAGTCGACAGTTAACAGCTTTTTTGGCCGGATTTCCCCATGATTTATCTCTCAAACCATTGATCAAACACTATAACTCCCTTTGTAGAAGTTGTAGCCTGATATACCATCTTCAACTTTCGTATTGGTCGAATCAACTTTTCATATACAAAAAGTGGAGTTTAAGGCAGTTAAAGTTGGACCCGTGCGCTGAACTGAACTCTGAAGATTTCGGAAATTCGAATTTTTGGCTGAGAATTAGGGCCTTGCAACTTCCAAACCGTTAGGCAAATGGTATAAGTTCCTTTGTAGGAATTGTAGCCCTATGAACCCTCTACAAAGTTTGTATTCGTTGCTCCTTGAGTTTCTACACGGAATCGTGAGAAAATTCGCAAAGTAGCAGCTGCGTCGCTCGGCATGAGAAACTGAACCGGCAGCCATTCAGTTCGGCAATGGACAGAGACTGACTCGACGACCGCGGCAGCCTCGACGCTGTCAACGCCGCGAACCTTGCATCCAGCTGTCCACACACGTGTACTCGCGCCATTGCGCCGCTTGTGCCAAGCCAGGTGTCCACGTCGAGCTGGCGAGATAAGGATGACCGAGCTCCGAGGTTCAGTAAAGACGTCCGTCCTTCCTCGACCAAATTCACCCCCCCTCTGCCCGTCATTCCTCGATTCCTCGCCCCTAGCGCTTCACCACATCGCCCTCTCTGCCCTCGAACCCTCCGCTCACTCCGCCATAGCCCAATCGCGGAGGAATTCGCGTTTTCCAGTCACCATTGCCGAGTTCGGCCGAGCTCCCATCCTTCCAAAATCGTAGCTCTACATCCACTCTCCTTCCCATTCAAGCCTCAAGACGCGTTCCTCGTGTTCCTAGGATTCTTCCCGACCTTTTTCCCATCCTCTTTTGGCCACCAGTAAGCCCAACCGCAAGCGCCGCCGCCGGACCGAGGTCTGCTCGCGCGGGCAGCTCCGGCCTTGCGCCGGCCGGGCTCCTGCAGCGGCGCAGCAGGCTAAGGAGGAGCCGGCGACGCCCCTGAGCTGCTCGCCCGGGGCCGGGAGGCCACCTGCGCCACCCCCACCGCCGGCCAGAGGACCTGACCGAGCCGAACAGGAGGTCTGTACGAAGGTAGAAGATGATGGAGTAAAAGGTGAGAAGATAGAAACTATAGGGGGTTTTCCATAAGATTCAAGGACTTATGTGTGAAGTGAAAAACTTGCAGGGACCTGGTTGTAAGTTCCTGAGGACCTATTCGCGAGAAAAGGACCGATCTGCAATTACTTTCAGTTTCCCGAGGGCCTGGATGTAAATCTCGATTTCACTATTCACGAGTTCTTCCCTTTTGAATTCGGCTGAGATTCAATAAATCACCAAAAATCACAGAAAAATCGTAAAATCACAAACTTGGACTTTCTGGAATCCTTGAGAAATTTTCTTTCCAGTAGTGTAACATATGTATGTTTAATATGTGTGATTATCAATGTATTTTTGTATGTATGAAGATGTGTTTGAGAGGGTGTTTATTGCTCTATAAATCATAGGAATGTGCTAAAAATGTAAAACCACTTTTGATGGATCTGTTGTGATTAGTAAAGTTGAGTTGAGTATATGTTGGCCACAGTTTATTCATGATTTTGGTAGATTTGGAATTAAGTTTTTTCTAGCTAGTTAAGAATGGTTAAATCACCAAATATTCTATGCAACTCAGAAAAATCTAAAAAATTCGCATAACATGCCTCTAGTAGAATAGTAGTTGCAATAAAAATTTCGGCTATAGAACATTTTTGTAGAATTTGTTATGATTTTCTAAGTGGTGATAAATGTTGGTTATTAAGAAAAATAGGAAATAAATAGGTAAAATGCTGGAAAATTTCTGAAAAATATGTTTAACTGTCAAGAACACAAAAACATATTTACCTTAAGTTGTGTTTATGAAAATATAATTTCTAGGCTTTATTTGGTAAGAACTAGTTAGGAAATGCTTATTTCATAAATAGTTTTCTTGTGGTAAAAATAATTTTTGCAAACATGTACAGTAACCAGGAATGTTGAATGTTAGATTTAGCAATTGAAACTCCATTGTATTACTAGTGGTTATTTATAGATGTTTTGTTTAACTTATGTAGTAAGATAAGTGATTATAACACATTTAAAAAGAGTTAATAAGATTTCTTTACATGTTATTTCAGAATTGAGTTAAGTTTAATTAGCAACTAAAAGCAACTCACCCCGCTTTAATTATGAGCTTCTTAATTGTTTATAATCCATAAATGATTGTCCAGTGATGTATTAGTGAGTTGTTGCTGTAATTCTGTGATCGATTTGTTGTGCACTGCTGCATCTCATGCATCTGCATTCCATGTAGAGCAAACCCTTGCTGACGGAGTATACGAGATCGAGGTCGAGCCCGCGGACGACCCAGCTGCTGCTGAATTGAATCTTGTCGCTGCACAAGACCCGAACCAAAGTTCGGAAGGGCCCAAGGCCAGTGGTGATCAGGAAGGCAAGCCCCGGAGCATAACCTACTGTTAACTCTAACACTTGTACTTGATGCCTTACTTTGTGCATTTAAGTTTTGAGGAGTTGAATGAAACCGTAGTTGCATGATCCCTAGGTACCTATGTCCTTATACTAGTATGTGTAGGTCGTATAGAATGCCATGCTTAATTAGGACCGGTAGAAGTCGAGTGATTGCCTTGTCACTCGCGAGATGTAGGTTTTTACTTTATATCAGTTTATGAAATTCGGCAAGCGGGGCTTGTGCGATATTCCTGTTTGATTGAACACCCCGCTTGCACAGAGAAATTATTGGCTAAGGCATTGAGTGTGTGGCCTTGTTGGTCAAGCTTTTGAAGGTACTAATCGTATGCCGGGAAATGTGGTAAACTGGTAAACCTAGTACTTGATTCAAACTGACATCTGACGGACATATCCACTCCATTGGGCGAGGGGGATGATGGTGAGTGTAGCAGTGGCCGCGGCACAGGTTTGCCTCGGGCACCTGGGGTTCGTTGGGGCGTGCACTCGGGTGGAGTGGTCCCCGATGGCAGATGGCAGGGAGAGATGGGAACGGTTGCCTCGTGAGGTCCTGGGTGTCTCTCACGGGTCGTGCGATTAGGTTGTCCCATGCATGGTTGAAAATCAACTCGAGTTGTCCGTCCTTCGCGGTTACATGAAGCTGCTTGATCTCTCGTTGCACATCAATGTCCTTGGGCCAAATGGGGGAAAGTGTTGTTAGATGAGAAATGTTGATGATTTACTAATCAATTGTTTTTCGACACTGAATGTTATTGGATAGTTTGGCAAATCTAGAAATGGTTAGTCTCACTTTAAAACTTGGCTAAAATATTAAAATTTAGGGATCAACTTGTAGACGCTTTTGGCAAAACAAACCCCAGAGCCAAAAAGCCTTGCATGTCTAGTATTTAACCTTGTCGGGTAAGTCTTGCTGAGTAATTAGTACTCAGCCTTGCTTGTAGCTATCTTTTTCAGATTATGTGGATGGCTATGATCCTGTTGCTGCTTTGACTTGGCCTGGTGTGCTCCCTGATGGTTGGACAGTCGAGTGGGGGCCGTCTAAGTCTGACTCAGGCCGCGGGAACTGAATATCATATGTAGGCTCCATATGATGTTATGTATATCGACGCTTAGACTTCCGCTGTATTATAACTCTGGTTTGTAATAACTAAAATATATGCACTGTATTTGTATAATTATCTATGTGAACCCCGTGTTGTAAAATTTGTGATGAGTTGTACTGCCTGAGCCCATCATCGAGTGGGACTGCTGCTATTTCGTTTCGGTCGAGAGAACAAGGTGGTTTAATCGGGAAGGTATCCGACGGATTGCACGATTAGCTCGGTTTAAGGGCGTGGAGCACTGCTGTGATAGTGGGCCCATGCTTTTAAACCAGATTAATTGGGGCGGTCTGCCACAGCTGGTATCAGAGCCGAAAAATAGGCAGCGGGTTGTATGACGAGTCTTAAAAATGTTTTTCTTGATTTGCAAAACTTAAACTGGACTTTTGAAAACCTCGTTGGTTACGCTAGGATTGAAAAGCCTAAAACGTGAGCCCTAGGGTTGATATGGGTAGTCTTCAGGTGGCTTATATGATATATATACTACTGACTTCCAGCACATTACTTTTCTGTACCGACGACTCCAGGTAAGTAATGGTCGCCTATCGCCAGAGGGTGTGATTACTGGACGCTGTTCCCCAAGCAGTGGCCTACTTGGGGTGCAGTCAATATAACATCTTTGGTGTTATAATGACTGTAATGCTTTTACTTTACTGGTTGAACTGTTGCTTCTATAGTGAGCAACAGTGTCGGGGTTCTCTACCGCCGACGAGTAAATTTCCTACGATCGCGTGTCAGAGCCCGGATGGTGACTCGAGAGACAGGGGGTTTTTAGACTGGTTCGGGCCTCCGGAGAGTAATACCCTACGTCCAGTGTGAGCCGATGTTCTCAAGTCCAAGTCTGTAGTAGGGGGTACAAACTAGTCGGGAGAGGGAGAGGGTCCCAAGTCCCTGTGCAGTGCGAGTGGGCGTGTTGTGCGTGCTGTGTTCGAATGTTCGACTGGTGTTCGTCCCTCCCCCACTGATGTCCCCTTGTCCCCTTTTATAGCCTCAAGGAGAGAAGGGAGTGGGGGGTAAGAAAGAAGAAAATTACAAGGGGAGTTACTGCCCCCGAGGACTTCAACTGGCGTCGCTCGCCGAGCCGTACAGGGAGCAGGTATTGACGGAGTGGGCGCCCCGCCGGACCCGGGATCGTACATCCCGGGTGGTTGGTGTAGACGCCTTCTCGGGTAAGCTCCCGGGTAGTTTCCGGGTCGTGGTTGACTTGCTCGAGGCCCTCGGGTGCTCCAGGTGTCCTGCTCGGGCTCCAGGTGTCGTCCATGGGTGCCTGGGGTCGTCCTTGGGCGCCCGGTGTAGCGCATGCGTTCCTCTCAGGACTGTAGCGTTCCTGTTCGGATGAGACGGGCGCCACTGTGGCTGTCGTGGCGAAGGACGGGCGCCCATCATGTTCTGACGCGGCGGGTACCAAGTGGGTACGGCGCTGGATGGGCCGGGGCGTGGCCGGGTAGTTTTACCCGGAGAGCTGGAGTCTCCTCGGAGGCGGAGAACTCCTCGGGCGAATTGGAGAGCCACTCGGGGGCAGAGAACTCCTCGGGCGAGCCGCGAAGCCACTCGGAGGCGGAGAACCCCTCGGGCGAATCGGAGACTCGTCGGGCGGCCTCCGAGGTATCGGTGCATGGGGAATCTGTTTTGTTTTGGGTCTTCAGTTTTTGTTTTTAAGGGGTGGATTATCGTAAGCTCCCGGATTAAGGGTTTGATTGGGTACCCCTAATTCGGACCTTCGTCAAACAGGGTGTGGTCATCATATGTGGGAAACCGCATATGCGTCACCCATGTGGCATGAGGTACATGGGGGCTGTTCGTGAGTGCTGGCACGAACGGTTCAGTGATGAAACTTTTCTGCAGGTACACTAACCGCGAAACCCTAGGTTTGTGTTCGCTAGAATATAGAGTAGATATTATAAGGAGAGACGTATATATATGTGCCACCGATAACTAACCCCGTAAGTCCAAGAGTACTTGGCAGTTGTTTCTTTTGTGAGGACGAATAGGTCGATTCATGCACTGAGGGATTCTATGTCGAACACTTAAGGGTGATCGAAAACTTTTTGACCCTGTCTGTTGGTATAAGCTTTTCGACCCACAAGACCACCCCAGCTCCCAAGGCTCAAATTAGAAAAGTTATTCAAAATTTCATTATTTAACCCCTGTCAAAATTTCGAAATTTTTGGCCTCACCAATTGGGAGTTATGCCAGTTTTATCATTATGCTGATTTCTGTCAACTTTGTGCAGATCTGATTGCAGCAATGATTTCCCTTTCTTAATGAAGTTTCCTCTGAAACTCATATATAACAAACTTGTTGCCAACTTGATGCTCTAATTGTTTTCAAAAATTCAGGTCATTTGGCCCAGCGGATTAAGAGATATAGCCTTTTTACTAGCTCTCTGTTCTGCTGAAATTCTGGATGCAGTAGTCATCAAATTTTAAGGATTTGAACCTCTTGCTGATATATTTTGCCATGACCTAGAATACCAAAGTTGTAGATAACTTATCTAGAAATATTCTGGTGAAATCTCATGATTTTTGGACTGCTCAATTTTGAGTTGTGAATTATTGAAGTTCAGTACAGAATCTGTCCATTTCGAGTTGTGTCATTTCGTAGCTAAACGTTGGGCTAAACTCTGTTTTGGTTCAAGATGGCCGGTCCTAGCAACCGTACAATGCACATTGATGAGCAAGGGCGTTACCACTCCATGTGCCTCCACTTGGGTGGTTTTCCCGCGCTTCTGTGGGAGACGGTGCAGCGCTGCGGTTACACCGAGCCGCCTCGCTATGTCGGGGTGCACCGCGTCGAGTGGAACGTGATGCAGTTCGAGGTCACAGTCACCATTCCAAGCCCGCCTGAAATAAGGCCGGAAGACTTGGTGGTGTCCACTCGGGCCCACGCTTTCTTGTCCGGTTGTGAGCTTGTGGCACAACATGCCTTGCTACTGTTTGGGCACCAACATCAGGTGCAGCTCTACGACACTCCGGGCGCCTTGTTTCCACCACGGCCTGGAAATGCCATCTTGTGGTGGGACAGCAGGGCCCAGGTTCAGGACCCTAACACGAATGCCTTGGTTGACTATGGAAGGGCATCTGCTGACCTCATTGAGACGCTTGTCCACCAGAACCGTTTGGTGGCAGCAGCAGCTCAGGCACTAGCGGATCAGGTCAGGGGCTTGGATCACCAAGTCAACCACCTGAACGAAGAGCTAGTTGGGCAGCACGAGTTAGTGGCACTCTTGGAGGATGACCTCAATGACGCTCAGGGAGTGATTGAGGAGTTGCAGCACCCTCCACCAGTGCCTGTGCCTCCAGAGCTACCCTTACAGGGTGAGTCAGGCCTGGACACCGTTTCAGGGGAGCCTGTTGTGCTGAATGATCCTAACATGTCCGATGGAGAAGGCTCAGTGAACCAGGCACCACCCCCTAATGGTGGAAACGATGGTTCCGATGACGAGGAGGATCCGGAGGAGCTTTACCCCGTTGACTCCGACTAGATTATGTTTTTAGGGGACTGACTCTCTTTTGTATCCATGAATGTAGTCCTTGCACTTATGGTAGACTTTTGGTCCGCCAAAAGGATGATGTAAACTGTTCATGGGTATTGTAAGATATGCCACTAGTAGGTGATGTAAATTATCTTATGGATCTTGTAATATATGTCGCTAGCATGGAAGAACCACCTATGTGAATATGCTGTTTTCAGCTTTGTTGCAATCAGCTTGTCCTCAGCTTTACTCCTAGAAAATGGTGTTTTTCAAAGGGGTCATGAATACCAAACTTGTGCACAATTTTGTGATCTGGGTTGTATCAAAAATTTAGCTCTTTTCGAGCAAGGCAACAGAAGTTATGCTCGATTTACTCTGACCCTGCTTGCTGAAAATTCCAGCAGGACAGACAGTTAGAAGTTTGCAAATTTCACCTTCTTCCAATTGGAACCAGACTGACCATCAAATACAAAAGATTTAGAAAATTACATGATCTCTCTTCTGGCAAAAGATGAGAATTTTAGGGTTAACAGAACTGCAGATATGAATTTTTGAATCTCATGTCAGAAATCTGTTAACACTCCCAAAATTGACATTAACAATGCATCCAATATTGGGTAGTTTTCTCATTACCCTTTTAGCAAGTTAGGGATGGGAATACCGGCACAATAGATGATGATTTGTACTAACTTGCAATAAATCATTCTTATGATTGTTAGTAATTTTTTTATCATCCATTTGTTTTGTAATTCCAAGTATTGCATGACTAATGAGAGCTATGAAACACTGCAGATGTCGCAAATTCCTGGTGATGCTTTACCTGCTCCGCCACCTCTGCCCACCAATATCTCGGAGCTATTGGCTATGCAGACGGAGCTTCTTCGGCGTTTGACCGAAGCACAAATGAATCCGCAGCAACATGGCGGACGTCACAATCCCCATCCTCAGGAGGCAACGTACTCGGACTTCACCAGTACTCAGCCCCCTCTGTTCACCAAGACCGAGGATCCTCTGGATGCTGACGCTTGGCTCAACGTCATTGAGTCCAAGTTCTCCCTGTTGGTGTCTCCTTGCTCGGATGCCAACAAGGCCCGCTTTGCCGCTCAGCAGTTACGCGGCCCTGCGCGCTTATGGTGGGACACTCATAATGGAATGCTCCCTGCTGATCACATTGTGACTTGGGCTGAATTCAAAACGGCTTTTCATGCTCATCATGTTCCTGCTGGTCTTATGGATCACAAGCTGAATGAATTCTTGGCTCTTACTCAGGGAACCCGCAACGTGCTGCAATATGCTCAGACTTTCAATCAGTTGGCACGGTATGCGGGCTATCACGTTGATACGGATGCAAAGAAGCAAGACCGTTTTCGCCGAGGCCTTAGCTCAAAACTGAGGGACAAACTTTCTCTTGTCAAGGCAGACAGCTATAATGATCTGGTGAATATGGCCATTACCAAAGAAGATAGCATGAATGCTCACAAGGCTGAGAAGAAGAGGAAGGCCCCAGTTGGCCAATCTAGCTCTCCACCGCCCAAATTCCGTTTGGTGCAGAAGAATCCTTCTCAGTCCTTTCAGAGGGCCCCTCAGCTAGGAGCATGGGTTGTCAGGCCTCCACAGCAGCAGACTCAGGGTTATCGTGCTCCAACTCAGGGACAGCAGCCACCTCGTCCCAGTAATGCTCCCTGCTATAACTGTGGAAGGCCAGGCCATTTCTCTAGGGATTGCAAATTTTCCAGGCAAGGTGGGAATAATGCTAAAAATCAAGCCAATGACAAAGGCAAGAAGCAAGTGGCAATTTTCAGGCAGGGCAGGCTCAATTTCACTACTATGGATGACCTCCCTGCGGGTGCTCCAGTGATGTCGGATATTTTCTCTATCCGCAATATGCCTGCACATGTTTTGTTTGATTCTGGAGCATCACATAGTTTCATGAGTAATAAACTTGCTGCGAAACACAATTTTACTTTTACACATACTATTCAGCAATATATCATATCTACCCCTGGTGGTAGAATAGGATCTCATCAAATTGTGAAAAAGGTGCCTCTCAAGTTGGGTAGTAAAGTTTATGAGACTAATTTCATTACTTTGGAGAATCAAGGGATAGATATTATTTTGGGTATGAATTGGATGGAAAATCATGGGGTCAATTTAGATATTCCTTCCCGTTGTGTGGAAATTAATTCTCCAACCCATGGGGCATCAACACTATATTTGCCTCGTTAAGAACTCCGCAATTCTTGCGCATTTTCTGCAATTGAAACCCCCTT
>CM014274.1:78201339-78236005 GCA_004135705.1 Alloteropsis semialata
GGTCATCATATGTTACCCAGCTAGAAAACTAGGTAAAATTTGATATCATCATAGGCATGCCAAGAGTTGGATTGTTTTAGTTCAAGATATTGACAACCATGAGAAGTAAAATTGAATTTAAAATCTAACTAAATAAGAATATCATTTTTAATCTCAAAAAATCCTAATAACCCTAAATATCAACGTCATTTGAAGCCTCTAAAAAGATGTAATTCTAAATTTCGTAATAAGCCTAAATATGAATTTCATTTATAATCTCTAAAAATCCTAATAACCCTAAATATGAATATCATTTAGAATATCTAAAAATCATAATAAGCATAAATATGAAAATCATTTAAAGTTTCTACAAATAATCCAAAAATCTAAACAATGTCTAAAAATTTGTGCATCATCTCTACACATGCAACAACTTACTATATAGTGATTCTCTATTACAAATTCATAATAAAATGAAGATTCAATCTAAAATCTCTTATTTCAATCCATTCCACAAAACACAAATTACTCAAAACATAGAGCATGAAATAGACCATACTAAACGTCAAAAGAGAGAGATGAAGTTGCTAACCTTCTAGCGGACTTGGTTTGCAAAATCTCCAAAAGTTATGGAAAAATCGGGCATGAGCTCCCCCAACCCGAGCTCAATGGAGGATGAAGAAATGAGCCATGGCTCGGGCTGGGGGAGGAAGAAGGGGACTTATACGCAGAGCCCCTTTGGTACCGGTTGGTGGCACCATCCGGTTGGTGTCACCAACCGGTACCAAAGGCCACGAGGCTCATTGGTACCGGTTGGTGACACCAACCGGTACCAATGTTGCCTCATAGGTACCGGGTGGTGTCACCACCCGGTACCAATGAGCTCGCAGAATTATTGACCGTTGGACCCGGTACCAATGCATGCATTGGTACCGGGTCCTTTCCATCTGTGACCGATTACGGTGGATGGATGACGAGTTCTCCAGTAGTGAAAGAGAGAGAGACCGTGACATATTGACGTGGATTCTAATTTGCTTGGCTGCAAGACATCCACACAGATCTGTTTAACAAAAACAACCGCATGGGCCTGCATCACAACTTGACAGGAGGGACAGAGTCATTGTGGCATAATTAAATACTGAAAGGGATATCATGCATACATTAAATTACCAACGAAAAAATTCCAATTGTACATGTGCCTCTTCACATACTAGCACCAGGATCACAAGTAGTTCGGAGCACCTAAACAGAAATAGGGGAAAAGAGGAGGATGTAAGAAAGGAATGCGAGAAACCACCGTACAAACACAAATTGGAAAGGGCAGGCTCTCACAAACCATAGACTACCGAGCAATGAAAAAAAGAGATTTGGAGATCCTAAACAGATCAAGAACAGCATATGGAATCCCTGCCCACATAGGAGTGGCATAGAAATGACACGTTAATGGCTCTAAGAGCAGTGGCGGAGCTCACTTAAAATTTTAGGTGGGGCAGAATTATTACACGACAACAAATGGCATAAAAAACCAAGAACACACAAAGTAATTCTTGTTCTTCAAGCTCTACTGCGCCAACCGAATATTTGAGCTTTTGCCAGCATCCACCACCACCATTTCACCAAAGCATATAACAAAAACAATGACAAATAATTTTGTGCGTCGGCGATCCAGACTCCGTCGACGATCGGCATGATCTTTCTTCATGCGAGGGCCCCTACCTGGCTCGCCTCTGTCGAGGTTGTACTCGGCAGATATTTGTCCGGCAAGCACCCCGCTTCGTGCGAAGATTGATCACGGTGGATGAACAGAAAGACACGGGATTTATACTGGTTCGGGCCCTCGAGATCGAGTAATAACCCTACGTCCAGTTGCTGCTTGTATTATTTCGGCTAGTACAGATTACAATGGCGTAACAAGTACCCTCGGGTGTATTGGCTAAAATTGGAGATACTCTCTACGTGCAGGACCCCTCGCTATTTATATCCAGGGAGACGTGCCTTATAAGACAAAACAGACCTAAACCTAGTAGGACTCTAACTATCTTCGGGCCTTCCTTCCGTGATCCGGTCGTCGTGTCTTGTTCGGAGTCTTCTTTGTCCGGAGTCGGTAGTCGGTAATCCTCGTGATCGGGCACCCTGGTATTATGGCCTCAACAGTAGCCCCGAGCTTATCTTGTTCAGACAGGGTTGAACTTTAAGTAGTCTTCGGCTCTTTTTGCTCTTCGGGTGATTTTAGGATATGCAAATATCTCGATAATCACTTGAGAATGAGAGCCAGAAAAGGTCCCGAACTCTTGAATAGTGAAACCTGCATCTGAATGATAAGGTCAAAGAAAATATCAGCCATAATATTAGTGAATAAAAATATCCCATCTTGGAAACTGGAAGACCAAGGATTGATGTAACGGCTGCCCAGTGCATTTAAAACCCACTTCGCACGTCTCCTGAAACTTTAGCAGCGCACGCGGCATTTACGGCTCTGCTTCGGTTCCTCGATTCTCGCACGAAGCGTCGCCTCTGAGTCTTTAAATACCGAATCCTTTGGATTGATTTGTACTTGAACCTTCCTTTCTGAGCCTTCCTTCTCCCCTCGCCATGGGAAAGAAAAAACTCAGCCGCAAGTTCAAGCTTCCTCACCTCCTTTTCGGAGACTCTCCCCGCAGCCCCGCCGAACCGTCGTCCGACAAGCCGGAGGACCCGCCGGCGACGACACCACCCCCTGCTCCTCCTCAGGCTCCCCTCCTTGCTCTCCCCTGGTACGGGGATGAAGGAGTCAAGGTCGAGCCACCAGAGGAGGCTCCGGCAATGGCGTCTCCGGCTCCCGAGGCTGCTCCGTCGAGCATTGCCACCGGGAAGCGCCCTGCACCGTCTTCTCCAGCCCCGGCATCTCCCATCTCCCTCTCCTCCGATGATGAATCGGTTCAAGGAGGAAGCGGAGTTCGACTGAAGCCGGAGCCCTCGCACGTAGGCGCATCTTCGTCCTCTGCTCCGGTGGACACCAGCGGCGACGAGGAGTTCGCCCGACGCCTCTTCGTCTCTTTGAACCGCGACCTGATCGGGATTCCTGGAGACGGAGCGCTCGTGGATCTCGTCAGCGACTCTGAAGAAGAGAACGTGGTAGATGATCCGCCGCCCGGCGCCGCACCGCCTTGATCCTCATCGATGACAGTAGTCAGGCGAAGATCAATATTTTGATCTTTTTAGTTTTCAGGACAGTTATTGATCCCTTGTGAAATGTACCCCCTTTTGGACTTAATGAAGAAATTTCACTTGAGAGATACAACAATAATCCCTCTTTCTATGTTCGAAAACTTTTGTGTTAATCTGTTTGTGAAACTGCTTGCTTAGAGAATGAAATCTCCCGATCAAGAGTTTCTTCCGAACAGACCAACTAAGAACTTAGCATGTTCGAGAAATTTGACCCCAATCAGGCATGATCGGGGTATTTCCTCTATACACACCAAGCATTCAGTCATTTTAAAACTGGTAGCTTCTTAGGTAAGCTAGCAATCCTAAATGCATTGAATTTGACCTGCACAATTTTTGAAACGATGTGTGCCGTAGAAAAAGGAAAGAATCTTTTTGACCCAAAGTGACTGCGGATTGCGTGGCTAGAGGTCAGTTTTCTCGGGGTTCGTGCTCCCTTGCGAAACCATAAAGCCCGCAAGCGCAGCCGCCTGAACTCTATTTGGGCCTTCGTCTTCCTCGCTTGCATCTGCAAACACTCGCCATTCCTTATCCACTTTCTACCCTCCATCCTTTCGCTCCTCCAGTCCCTTGAGCCAGCTTCTCGCTGCCATGGCATCCTCGCACCAATCCTCATCGGAGGGTGAATCATCTGGTGAGCAGAGCAGCGCCGCCGCCGGACGGGAACTTCGCAGCAGAAATACAATCTGCACCACGGACAAGTATTGGGACAAATCCACCACCACGGCCAAGCAGCTGCAACAACTGGAGGACCTTGGATTGCTCCCTGACACCACCACTTTTCCTCGTCGTCATGCCAAAGGTCAGCAATTCCCAACCCGACACTCTTGAGTTGGTGGCTCTTGGAGTTCTTCCACTGTGAATTTGGGGTCTATCCATCAGATTTCTTCCACAGCGTCTGTGAGCATTACTAGATCGAGCTCGTGCATCTCAAGCCTGGTGCCTTGACCATGCTCAGTGTCTTTGCCTTCTTGTGCGAAGCCTGGTTAAGGATTAAGCCATCGCTGCTTTTGTGGAGACACTTTTATTCCCCTGCATGGTACAAGAATTAACTCATGATCGGGTCCATCGAGTTTTCCTTGAGAGATCGGGAGATCTACATCCCCTTTCCAGTAAAAGATTGCTGGAAAGGTTATGAGCATCATTGGTTTTACATCACCCTTCCTCAAGCTTCGGTAGCAAAAGGGAAGCATTTGATGCCCTATCTCAAGGAAGAGACCAAAGTTCTGCCAAGAGTGACCGCAAAGATGCAGAAGCACATTGATCGGATCTTGGAACTCTGCCAAGCCGGCCTGATGGTGGTTCACGTAGCTGAAGTGTTCATCAGGTGGAGCTTTATCCCACTTATGGCTCGTGACTGCTACGCTTGGACGTTCAGGGGTGACAATGATCCGAACAGGATGAAGCCTGATGGTAGGCCTTTGTACTTTTCTGTTCGGTAATTTTTCTGAGTTCGGTCATTTGAGATCATGACTCTTAACTAACAGTTGTCCCAGAAACAGAAGTGACTGTTCGGCTAAAGAAAATGTTGGGGGCCGATCTCCCAGACTGGGAAGGCGTCCTAGCACCTTACAGCGCTGACAAT
The DNA here is from genome assembly GCA_004135705.1 of Alloteropsis semialata. NCBI lineage: Eukaryota > Viridiplantae > Streptophyta > Magnoliopsida > Poales > Poaceae > Alloteropsis > Alloteropsis semialata. Next base: position 78,206,108 of record CM014274.1, read on the forward strand.
CCTCCTCCAAAGGTAAACTGTCTCTCAAAAAATTTTCTTTCTTGCTTAATGTTCATATGATATATCTTCTTTCCCCGAACAGGTTCCTCCTATTGTTGATGCCCCCGCCCTAAGCGGAGCCATCAATGTTGAAGAAGAGGGGGAGCAACCTGTCGACCAGGGCATCGAGGCCCTGACCAACAAACAGCCTGACCCATCTCCTGCTATAGAGAAAGAAGTCCCAAGCAATCCCAAGGTGACTGTCCCCCGAACCCGCAAACGCTCTCGCAGCGGGAGCGTGGAGAGGACGACTCCTGGTTCGGGAACTCTTGGTATGCCCGGTCCTGATGAGGTGCTACCCAGTCGCGACCCGCCTCGCCCTGATGCCCAGGTACTAAGCATGATCGTATTCGGGCGTTTATTTGCAGCCTTTGATCGCATAACCAAAGCTAAACATGTTCGAGAGATTTCTCGTCAGGAAATTTGTTTGACCACATGGCCACCAAAGCCTGCACCTGGTGCCAAACGATTCAAAGTTAGAATCCCGACATCCAAGTAAGAGCTCTGTTTTGCTTGGTTATGCTTGAATGTTTCTCACAGAGAGAATTTTTGTTTAACTGTTTTTGATTGTTCGTTCGGGAAATCAGGCCTCCCCAGCCTGCTGTTCCTCCTCCCATCAAGTTGCCGGAGAAAACTCCCGAGCCCGACTCGGCAGCCCGACCCGATGATGCGGAGAAGTCTGTGGAGGTTGCAAGACCTGCCCCGACGCCCTTGGGCCCGATCATTACTTCGCTCTCAGCAGCTGAGGAGCAATGGCGTTCACTAGACGCTCGTGCCTTTGCTGCTGAAGTGTTTGTGACCAGACTGAAGGCCCAAGTCACCGTTCTCCAGTCCGAGAAGGAAGGTACTTGTTTAACGTTATCAAGCCTGTTCTTTGGTCCTAATCCGCAAACTTACGCTTATACTCTGCCTTTGATTCTGTAGCCAACTCCAAGAGCATTGAGATGCTCGAAAAGAAAAGCTCAGATCTGGAAGGCAGGCTGGCAGTTTGGGACAAGGATGTTGCTGACCTCACTGCCAAGCTTGAATCTTCAGAGAAGCGCAACTCGTCCTTGGAGACCAGGTTGATGGAAGGTGCCTGTATTGCAGCCACTCATACTGTCGGGGCTTTGAAAAGCCACGTTCCTGATCTCGATGCCTCGTTGCTCTCTAAGGGCTTCAAGTGCTCGACGACAGAGGCGGAGGTTTTGTTTGACAGTCTTACCCCACTGGTGGAACCGTTCATTAAAAACCTTGATCTTCATTTGAGTGATTCAGAGGAATCACCTTGAACTTCTATGATTGGATCCTGTAATAGGGCAAAACTTGGATGTTTAGTATGCGACCTTACTTTGTAAAATATATGCTTGCATGTTTTTGCGTAAGTCTTAGAGCTGATTGGTATTTTTGTGGAGCTTTTTAACTGATAGCTTTGTCATAGCCAAAAGTCCAATTACCATAAGCTATTTTGGAATTGTTTAGTTGCTGAGACACGGGCGGCCTGCTGAACTATGTAATTCCTTGTAGTCATGGTGTTTGGTAATTTAGCGCAGCCTAGCTTATTTGATTCAAAAAACCTAATTCTTGTGTGGTAGTAGTACCATAGTAGCCCCCGGGCTATTTTACAGTCATGCGGGCATGCTGAAAAAGAGTCTAGAAGTACTGACCACAAGAATTTCCCGATCGTATGGGGAGCCCCCGAGCGTTGTGCTTGGGACGCATAGAATAGGTCTGAAAAAACTTTCAGTGTGGTAGTCCCCGGCTCTTTGTTAGTATATGCAGTATGATAACAAAGAGTAGAAACAAAATTGAAAAATAGAACCCAGCCCCCGAGCGTAAAGCGAGGATGAGCAAAGTGTGTAGAACTTGTCTTTTTTGTTGGCGCTGTAGGCGACGCGGATGACGGCTTTTATCTGCCAAACTGGATGGACAGGCTTGAACTTACTTGATTTCCTTTGTTTAGGCGTAGAATCTGCGTAGTTGATCCATGTTCCATGTGTTTGGCAGTGTATCTCCATCTATCTCCGCGATCCTGTAGGCTCCTGGTCGGGCGATGTCTACTACGATGTACGGCCCTTGCCAAGGAGAGGACAATTTGTTTTTGTCCTTGGTGTGTTGATCTAACTTGAGCACCATGTCTCCAATGCATAGGCTTCTCTTGCGAACATTAGCATTGTAGTATTGTCGCAGCTTTTGCTGATACTGGGCCACTCTAAAAGCGGCTGCATCACGAGCCTCCTCCAGGAGGATTAGCTCATCTGCACGTCTGTCGGGCTCTTCAGTTTCTGAAAACAGTGCCACACGCGGGGCTTGTAATCGGATGTCGGATGGTAGAATTGCCTCTGCTCCATACACCAAGAAGAAGGGTGTCCCGCCTGTTGCTCGGTTCATGGTGGTCCTCATTGACCGAAGTACTGTTGGGACTTCATGAATCCAACGCTTGATGCCTTGGAGCCTTGGAGCACGATGCCGTTGGCACGCTCTACTTGCCCGTTCATCTTCGGGTGATTTACCGATGACCATCATGCCTGATCCCGTGGTCGTAGCAGAAATCAGAAAACTTTTTGCTCTTAAACTGTGTTTCATTATCAGAGATTATCCTGTTCGGGACACCAAATCGTACGACAATACTCCGTAGGAATTTGACAGCTGCCTCTTTTGTGATTTTCTGAACTGGCTCGGCCTCAACCCATTTTGTGAATGTGTCGGTGCCGACGAACAGAAATCTGTAACCCCCAACAGCCCATAGAAAGGGCCCGAGGATGTCTATTCCCCATGTGGCAAAGGGCCATGACAGAGAAATAGTGTTTAGAGCTTGCGCAGGTTTAGTTTGTTTCCGTGTGAAGAATTGGCACGCCTTGCACTTCTTAACTAACTCGACTGCGTCTTGAAGAGCTGTAGGCCAGTAGAAGTTCTGACGAAATTCTTTCCCTGCTAGATATCGGGGAGAAGCATGTGATCTACAGATTCCTCCATGAATATCGTGGAGCAAACTAATGCCCTCGGTCCTGATGCATTTGAGGAGCATTTCATTGCAGGTTAGCTTGTGTAACCGCCTATCAACCAATTGATAGTTCTTGGCTGTACGATGGATTTCCTCCAGTGTAGCATCATCATCCGGAATAGCTTGGTTTGTGAGGTACACCCGGATTGGATCCATCCAGTTCTCCTCATTTCCAAATAGAGCGGCAGCTCGGGCCATACCGACCAACATAGACTCCTTAACGGATTCGTTGGTTGTAGACACTGTGCCCTTGACAGGCGTAGTTTTTTGGTTCCAGTTTTTTGGTTTGGTAATGAAACCGACACAGATGGTTTAGTAAGAACTTCGAGTAACACGTTACCTGGAAGCCGTGTGCGCTCGGTAGGTGCCTTTGCTAGCTTATCTGCGTCGCCATTGAATTCCCTTTTAACATGCCGTACTTCAAGCCCATCAAATTTGCTTTCCATCCTCCTGTATGCTTCCAAGTATTTGGCCATGACCTCGCTCCGTGCGCTGTATTCTTTCATGACTTGCTTTGTAGCTAACTCGGAATCCCCTTTCACGAGCAGCCTCCTAACATCTAGAGCTGCAGCTATGCGGAGTCCTATCAAAAGTCCTTCATACTCGGCAACATTGTTAGTGGGGGTTGGATCAACAAAATTGAACTGTAATGCGTACCTGATGATGTCATTGTGTGGCGAGATCAGGACCACCCCAGCCCCCGCGCCTGCTCTACAAAACACTCCGTCATAGAACATGGTCCAGTGTTCGGGATTTTGGGCAGCTTCTTCGGGTTCGGGATTAGTCCATTCTGCGATAAATTCTGCCAGAGCCTGCGACTTGATGGTAGTTCTGGGTGTGAATTCAACGTCGTAAGCCCCTAGCTCCACAGACCATTGTGCGATCCTACCCACGGCATCTCGATTATGTAAAATGTTGCCTAAGGGGTAAGTTGACACAACCACGATCTTGTGGCTCAGAAAATAATGCTTGAGCTTCCTGGAAGTCATTAGTACAGCATATAGTAATTTCTGAATCTGAGGGTACCTTGTTTTGGCGTCATGTAACACCTCGCTTATGAAGTAAACGGGGTGTTGTGTTGTTGACTTCTCTGTTGGTCTCTCGACCACCAGAACCGTGCTGACAATAGTTGGTGTCGCTGCTACGTACAACAACATCTCCTCTTGTGGCTGCAGCGGGACCAGTACGGGCATTTTCCGTAGGTATTGCTTGAATGCCTCTTCTGCTTCTACCGACCACTTAAAACGATCAGTTTTACGTAGCAATTTATAGAATGGCATCTTTATATAGCAATAAACACCTCGTTCCTACCAACTTTAGGACCTCGTGGCGGCTGTGTGGAGACTTCATGTCGTCGATTGCCTTGATCTTGTGTGGATTTGCATCTATACCTCGTTGGGAAACAAGGTAACGGAGGAGCTTACCCAATGATACACCAAAGGTGCATTTGGCGGGGTTGAGCATCATCCTGTTTGCACGCAAGTTGTTGAATGTTTCGGTTAAATCAGCGATCAGGTCACTTTTTAACTTACTTTTTATCACAATGTCATCTATGTATACTTCCACATTACGGCCGATTTAGCCCTCAAGAACAATGTGAACACATTTTTGATAAGTGCAACCTGCGTTTTTCAGACCAAAAGGCATCTTTATATAGCAATAAACACCAAAGGGAGTTACAAATGCAGTTTTTTCCTCATCGTCAATGCACATGCTGATTTGGTGATACCCCAAATAGGCATCTAGAAAACAAAGCAGCTCGCATCCAGAGGTTGAATCTACAATTTGATCTATCCTAGACAGTGGATACTCGTCCTTCGGGCAAGCTTTATTTAGATCGGTGTAGTCCACGCACATCCTCCACGTTCCATTGGGCTTCTTCACCATGACTGGGTTTGCTAGCCACTTCGGGAAAGGGACCTCTCGAACGAACCCGGCTTTGAGTAGTCAGTTGATTTCTTCGTTACTGGCGTCTCGCTTCTCCAGAGTATATCTTCTTTGCTTCTGCTTGACTGGTCGGACGCCAGTTCGTATGCCAAGCTTGTGCTCAATCACCTCCCTGGAGATCCCGGGCATGTCAGATGGTTCCCAAGCGAACACATCTGCGTTTGCCCAGAGGAAAGCAGTGAGCTCGAGTTCCTATTTGTCACCCAGACCAGAGCCCACCTGGTGGTCTTGGTCGGGTCTACCTGTCGGATCTATTGACCGGCAGTCCACCCGGGGGTACCCAGATGGTTGATTTGTAGGCAAAGGGAGATCGCTGGACTAGGGAGTTCAAGGTAACATAGGGACACAGGGATTATACAGGTTCGGGCTACTCGGAGGTATAATACCCTACGTCCTGTGCTCGGGGTCTTGTATTAATCTGTTCGGCGAGTTCCGGGGAACACCGGCGAGCCCTTGGTTACAATGGGAGATTTGGTAGCTAGGAATCGAATGTGTGGAGGTGAGATTGAATGATCTAAGGGGGTCGACCTAGGCCGCCTTATATAGGCTGGCAGCCTAGGGTTTACAAGTCGGTTATCTCTAATCGTATCCGGCTCTGACTAGGAAACTAATCTGAGTCGGTTGCCATATAATCTTCATGATCTCCGGGTAGGATCCGAGGATATCGCCGAATGCCTTGCGGGCTAAGTCTTCTCCAATCTTGTCCATCAAGCCGAAGATCCTCGTGGGCCGACCTGGGATCGGCCCACCTCCTTGTCAGATGTGGGACCAGGCCGACTGGCTACCCGGTCGGTAGTGGGCCCAGGGGTACCCATATCCCACAAGTCCCCGAGCAACGTGCAGGCGCGTGTCGGACTGTTGATGAAGAAACGAAGCCTTCCAGGTCGGCTGAAGCATCTTGGTCGGCAGGCCGACACAAGGGTGGGCGGTGCTCAAGAAAGAAAACCGCAGGCCATCCGGGGATGACCCTGGGCAAACCCGGGGCGGAGCCGCGAGTGGCATAGCGCCGAGTCGTGACCGAGTCAGACACCGAGGAGCTGCGCCACTTGGGAAAAGTGACACATCCTGATGGGGCATATAGAGTAGTCCCCGAGCATTGGGCCGACTGGTAAAGTCAAGCCAATGGTCAAAAGAGAAGGATCTCCAAGCTTCGGGGCAATCAGGCCACCCAAAGGATAAGCCTGCCAAACAAGCCATGACAAAAACAGTGCTCGCGTGAACGCACAGAGCGTTCCCGTGATCAGATGAAGCCAAAGGTGATAAGGGCGGACTGAGGACCTCGAAGAGAGGAGCTGCTGCGTGGCACAGAGCTCACGCGCTGAACAATGCAACCGGGGTCACATGTTATCGTTTAGCACAGAGCTATAAATATACGCCAAGGCCCTGAGCCTTGCGGTCATTAGAAGATAGGCATAGCAACCACCTAGCTTGAAGAATATTGGGGACTTGCTCCTGGGTTCATCCTCCAGGGAGGAATTATGGGAACTCGTTAGCTTGGTGCTAGAAGAGTGCTTGCGAAGATCCTGAGGTGTTGATTGGCGTCTGAATGCTGTCCCATTCACCCCTGCATTCCCATGTGACGAGGGCCATGTGGGGTGAAATGCTTTGTAGAGCGAGGGGTAGCCGAAGGCATTCGCTAACAGCCCTCAATTGGTGCTGTCCCGTCGACGGCTGCAGTGGTGCTACAACAGAGCTTGCAATGAGCTCAAGTGAGCCAAGCTTGCTACGGATGCAGCACTAGGCGCAGGGACGAGTGCCCCAGGCCGTCACCTTGACGGTTGATGTATTTGATCTTTGTAACTGGCCTATGACCGGCTCCCTTTGTAACTTATAGCTTTCTGATGAATCTTGTCCCTATCGATGCAATATCTGTATTCCCAGGACCCGAAAGTCGACAGAGGCGTTGTAGGTTCGCACAGTAGCAACTAGTCATAGAGATTTCTTGGTCGTAGTCGAAACGCCGAATCCCGAGCGCCGGGGATGGCCGAGTCCGAAGACCCTTTGACCGGGGTCAAGAGCGCCGAGTCCCCGAGGGTCGGGGCTGGCCGAGTCCGGAGACCCGTTGACCGGAGTCAAGAGCGCCGAGTCCCCGAGGGTCGGGGCTGGCCGAGTCCGGAGACCCGTTGACCGGAGTCAAGAGCGCCGAGTCCCCGAGGGTCGGGGCTGGCCGAGTCCGGAGACTCGTTGACCGGAGTCAAGAGCGCCGAGTCCCCGAGGGTCGGGGCTGGCCGAGTACGGAGACCCGTTGACCGAAGTCAAGAGCGCCGAGTCCCCGAGGGTCGGGGCTGGCCGAGTAATGGAGCAAAGAGCCGTTGGCACGGGAAGAGTTGTTGGCCCGCAGTTAACAGGACTTCCGTGGATTCCGTCCGTCAGTTACGGCGCCGTTAGGGTAATTCAAATCGACGAGAGGGGATAAATCTGGAACTGTTCACCGGCAACTTTTACCACTGCCATTTCCAAATCTAGAAACATCCCGCGCCTCCGCCGCCGCTTAGCACCGCCGAAGAGCGAGTCGCCCTCCGCCCACACACTGCCGCCGGAGTTCGAGCGCCGCCACCACCACTACACGTTCGCATTACGCCCAAGCTCCTTAGCGGGGATGGCACTCGAGGGAGGAGATGAGGACACCAGCGTCAGGGGAGGAAGCGCCGCCGGCGACGGGGATGGCGGACGTGGGCGTTGCCACGGGCCATAGCGATGTTGACGCGGGGAGGAGGGTGGCGCCCTCCGCGGGCCAGTCTGGGACCGCGGGGGATGCCGCCGCCCACGAGGGCGGTGATCCTGATGCGCCGGCGACCGCCACGGGGGCGGACGCCAAAGGGAAGGCCGTGGCCTCTCCTGAAGAGACCCTGGAGCTGACCTCCGTGCCCGGGGGAGTGCCGCCGCAAGAGCCGGCCTGGGGCCAATCCTCCGTCACCGAGGAGGGGCTTCACGACATGGTGCGCCGAGACGTGCTCGGGCCACGGGAGATCCTGCAGTGGCGGACCACCGGGGACGACGCCCGACCATGGGAGCGCTCGGAGACCAAGATGGCCGTCTTCGCACCATTCTTCGAGCGGGGGTTTGGATTGCCCACGGGAGACTTCTTCCAGGGGCTGCTGCACTTCTACGGAGTGGAGATGAGTCACTTGAACCCCACCTCCATTCTATCTATCTCCGTGTTCATTCATCTTTGCGAAGCTTTTCTTGGGATCCCGCTACATTTCGGGTTGTGGCGGCGCTTGTATCGAATGAAAATTATTGGGGAAGGCTCTGGGAAGGGTCCGGCTAGGATCACCGGCGGGGCTGGGTTCTCGTTGAGGGTCGGCATGTCCAGGAGGTATTTTGTCCTGGACATGAATGATTCCAACAAAAACTGGAGGCAAGAATGATTCTATGTCGCGAACCATCCCCCTGCTCTGCCTGCCCGGACTGGCCACCGGCCAACAAAGAAGTATTGCTGGGAGTCACAGCCGGAGGGCCAGGAGCTACAGGAGGCCGAGGAGCTGCTTAAGTTGATCGCCGAGCTGAAGGAGCGGAACTTGACTGCAGTGGCTATAATGATCTCCTTCGTCCAGCGATTGACACAACCGATCAAGGACCGGGTGCATCCTGGGTATGAGTTCTCGGGTGGCAAGGACCCGACTCGGGAGCAGGTCCGGACAGTATCTGTCCCTGAGACGTGTGAGAGGATCTCCGGCTTTATGCGCGACAAGATCTTCAACCAGGGGACGCCTGTCCCGTTTTCTTTGCAAAATCCTCCTCCTGCAGTTAGTGTCCTACTTCCTTGCAAGTTGTGCATTTGATTGCTGAACTGCTGGATGTCTGACAAACTGTACCATTGCTGATGTCGTGCCTTTGTCTTGTAGGACCGAGCGACGAAGTACTTCAGCCCGGCACCCCTGCCCGAGGGTGATGTCCGGGTGGAGAAGCTGATGACGGTGGAGGAGGTGTCCCTGGCACCTCAAGTCATGGATGAGGGACAAGCCGCCTGGAAGGTGGACGACTTCATCCCGGCCCCCCAGGAGGAAGCGGAGGATGACCCGGTAGCGCAGGTGCTTGGGACTAGCTTGGCGCGGTTGACACGTCAGGCCGTACGCAAGCTGACCCCATCACAGAGGGCGGCTCGAGCAGGGTCCCCCAAGCCGTCTCCGAAGCTGGGGCAGGCCGCACAGGCCGAGACCGAGGCGCGGAGGAAGAGGAAGGCGGCAAGTGATGCAGGAGGTGGCGCTGATGGGCCCCCCTTAGGCCCTGGGTCTGAGCAGCCAGTGCTAGACACTCCAGGAGGCCAAGGGGGCATTTTTGCGCAGCCTGCACTGCAGCTAGACTCGACGCTGCTGCCGAGCGAGACACCCCCACAGTTGCTACAGGGGGTGCAGTTCAAGCGTCCACGCAAGGGCGGGTAAGTTGCCTTGAGCTTCTGTTTGTTCCTTTGGTAGCACCGGGCTTAAATTGTTGAACTCTTGGATGCAGGCTCGGGAGCCAGGTGGGTGCCATCGTCCTGCCACGCCCGGGGGCCGGTGGCAAGGCGCCGCCAAGTCGACCTGCCGCCACGGAGGCGTAGTCCGGAACCAGCACTGCTCTGATCGTGCCGAAGCAGGTGCCGGTTAGCATGTCCGGGCCACCACGCCCGCCGAGTCCTCCACATGTCTTGGGGATCGGCGCCGATTTGGTGCCCGGTTCGGTGCGCTTTGCCGGTGGTGCTCTTGGCGAGGCGGCGGCTGGCAACTCGCCTGCTTGCTGTGATGGCGTCTCCTTGATCAGGGTCTGGTCCACCACAGTCTGCTTCTCGGCGGCGCTGTCATCGGTCTTCTTTTCTCCCGCAAACACTGGTTCGGGAACTTCTTTTCCCTTGGCCCTTGATCGGGCCTCTGCTGCTCGGGAGGTTTCTGTCCTTGCTGCCTTTGCGGCAGCTTTTGGCAGGCTCTTGGTCTTTTTCCTAGCAAGTTCGGCAGCCTTGGCTGGCTCCTGCTCATCTCTCTTGATTATGTCCAGGGTCTTCATGTCACATTGGACCGCGCCCTTGTGATCTTTGCAGACGGTGATCGGGCCCAATGGCCCTGGGACTTTGATCATGGAGTAGGCGAAGTGGGTGACCGCCATGAATTTTTTCAGGAACGGTCGGCCCAGGATGCAGTTATAGGCCGATGTGATGTCAGCCACCTCAAAGGTGAGGAACTCTGTTCGGATGTTTTTTCCCTCCATGAGGGTCACCTGCAGATCGATCCTCCCCAAGGGAAAGGCTTGGATGCCTGGTATGACCCCGTAGAAAGGCTTCTCCACTGGGGACAAGGACCTCCTCAGGATCCCGAGCTCGTCAAAGGCTTGACGAACAGCAGATTGAGGGCGCTTCCACTGTCGATCAAGGTTCGCCCGATCTTGCGGGGCCCGATCCAGGGTTTGATGCACAGTGGGAGTAGCGGCCCGTCGTACAACGTCTCGAGGTGATCCCTCTGATCAAATGTGATCAGGATTTTGGACCACGTTAACGGATGCTTGCAGGGCTCGGTGGTTGCTATCTGCCTCTCGACCAGCTTTAGCTGGGACTTAGAGGTTCGGGTAGAATAGCCACAAAAAATTGTGGCGATCTCCAGATCCTCGGGAAGATCTGGTTTATCATCACAATCCATGTAGTTCGCCGTTCGAGGATTATGAGCGGCCTGGTCGTGTGGAGCCCCCTGCTGCTGGCTCTCCTCTTTCTGCTTTTGCTTCTTGTACACCATGCAGTCGACAAAGTGATGCTTTGTTGACTGGTGAATCGGGCAATACATCGGGAGATCGGTAGGCTTGCCTTGACGCCTGTACGGGGGTTTGTTGTCCACGGCCATGACTTCGTCACCCTCGGTCTTGCGCTTTTTGTTCTTGTGTTTATTCTTCTTCTTGCCTTCCCCAGTTGGCTGGCTTTGTTCGGGCTTTCCATGGACCCGTGCTCGGGCATCCGCCATATTGGCGGTCTCTTCCAGGATCCCGTAGAGCTCAGCCACTGTCTTCGGGTTCTTCTTGGCAAGCTCCTCGCTCGTCCTTGCAACCCTGATTAAAGGCCACAATCACCTGATCATCCACCATGTCGGGGATGGTGTTACGGGTGTCGCTGAAGCGACGGATGTAGTCCCGGAGGGACTCTCTAGGTTTCTGCACACAATTGAGCAGATCTCCTTCGTGTCCGGGGCGTTTTAGGTGCCTTGGAAGTTGGCTTCAAACGTCTCCCGGAGGTGGCTCCATGACTTGATGCTGGCCTCGGGCAGGTTCATGAGCCATGTTCGGGCTGATCCCTGCAGGGCAGTCGGCAAGTAATTGGCCTTGACGTAGTCGTCAATCCCTGGTGGCATTGATGATCGTGGAATAAATCTGAATCCACTCACGGGGGTTGGTCGTTCCACATACTTCTCGATGTTAGTAGGACGTAACTTTTCCAGCCACCTGACCTTGCGCAGGCCTGGAGAGTATGCGAGACATCCTCCTGTGCCTGGTCGGGAGTCACGTGGCGGCGAATCTGGATGGGACCGGTAGTAGCCCTCACGTGCTCCGTAATCTCGATTGTAGTTGAGAGTTTCCCGAGTGTCACGAGTGCGATGGTTGCGTTCGAGTTGCGGCCTCATGCCACGTCCTTCGTGCGGGCGATAGCGGGGTCGTCCGTTAACAGATCGGGAGCGAACCGGTTGTGGTTCACCAGGCCTGTTTGATGGAGCCGGTGGTGCGGCAGCGGCGGCCTCGAGGCGCTCCTTGGCCTTGTCTGCTACTTCCCGAGCCTTCTTGGCGATGGTGGCCATCGGGGTTCCTTCGGCCATTGCCTCCATCGTCTCCAAGAGAGTTCGGATCTGCAGGTTGTCCTGCTCGACTGCCCAGAAATCATCATTGAGATTTTGGGGAGCCAGTGAGGACGCGACCTGCTATGTACGGGTTTTAGCCATCTGAAGAATTGGTGCGTTGCTGAAACGCGGAGGAGGTATGGATCTGCGCGAGTTGGAGGACTCGGCGGCAGCCTCGCTCCCGTTTGCAGCTAACACGTGGATGCGGCGGTCTTCGGGCTGTTCCGACCCATCGCTAGATCCACTGTAGTCGAGATGCAACTGTGCAGTGCGATCGGCAATGTCTTCAGGAGTTGGCTCCGTGAAGGTGGCGAAAACTTCCCGACCGGCGCATGTGAGATCGGGATCATGGATCCCTGTCATCTTGAGCTCGTAATAGCCTTGGTGCTCGAACACGAGACCCCCGAAGTGGATTTCCCGTGTAGGCACTAGGTGGCTGTGAGCGTAGAGATTGGAAGCAGAAGCAGAACTCCCGATGGCCTCCGACTTGACGGAACTGGGCATGTAGGGCATCGATGAACTCGATGCGTCGGCGATCCAGACTCCGTCGACGATCGGCATGATCTTTCTTCACGCGAGGGCCCCTACCTGGCTCGCCTCTGTCGAGGTTGTACTCGGCAGATATTTGTCCGGCAAGCACCCCGCTTCGTGCGAAGATTGATCACGGTGGATGAATAGAAAGATACGGGATTTTATACTGGTTCGGGCCCTCGAGATCGAGTAATAACCCTACGTCCAGTTGCTGCTTGTATTATTTCGGCGAGTACATATTACAATGGCGTAACAAGTAACCTCGGGTGTCTTGGCTAAAATTGGAGATACCCTCTACATGCAGGACCCCTCGCTATTTATATCCAGGGAGACGTGCCTTACAAGACAAAACAGACCAAAACCTAGTAGGACTCTAACTATCTTCGGGCCTTCCTTCCGTGATCCGGTCGTCGTGTCTTGTTCGAAGTCTCCTTTGTCCGGAGTCGGTAGTCAGTAATCCTCGTGATCGGGCACCCTGGTATTATGGCCTCAACATTGTGTCATATTTTTCATGTAAATGAATTACAAATTGTAATACATACTCCTCATTTTTTGCATTGGTCTTGTCTTTTTCCTTTTTGACCTGTCTTTACTTAACTATTTGTACCGTGCTTCCTAAATTAACTAACCAAATTAACCAACGAGCAAGGAACAACTAAGCAATAAGCAGCTACGAGCCACGGCTGCTAGCCTACCAGACTGCAAGACTCGAACACAATGCTGCGCAGATGGGCTAAAAAAGTGCTAAACATACGGCCCAAGTGCAAGCCCAAATAAAATAACGGTTCATAAAGCCCAGTTGTCTCGTCTTCCTCCTCCTGCCAATTGAGTTTCTCACCGAGGCTGTTCGACAGCCATGAGTCATAGGAATACTGGACGGGAATGGATGGCCAGCGATTAGCAGAGGATATCTCATATTTGGATGGGAATAAGGTCAGGCAACCGCCATACCTTGCGATATCTGTTCCTCTGTCTTGGCTCCGAGCTTCCAGACGCTGCTCCAACTACCCAGATCGCCATGGGAAGGGGTCAGGTTGGAGTTTCTGCTCCGGTGATAGCCGGGGCAGCTGCCCCACTCTGCTTGCTTTATGAAGAGATCCATCTCTGTCTAAGAGCAACTCTAGCAATACTTTCTAAATAAGCTTTTTTTTCTTTGAGTGGGTTGTCTTTATTTTATAGGGACTTAGATTTTTCCTCTTAGGTTCAACAAAATCCTCTAAACAACCCTTTATTTTTCGTTGGCCCATTATTTATTAGATTGGAATAAAGTGCCCCTAGAAAGCCACACTCAGGCCTAGGATGTGGGAGGGGATTTGGAGGCCCCCTGTTTTAGAGTCAAAATAGAGGGTCTGCTAGAGTTCATTTTTTACCCCCGTCCTTTAAATTCAGAGTAAAGACTTATTTAGAGAGCCTGCTGGAGTTGATCAAAGAGACTAGAATAAGACAGTGAGCAGGTGAGGTAAGTAAAAAAAGAAGGCCAAGCTCACCAAGGAAGAACAGAAACAAAATTGAGGAAGGCGACCACTGCTCGTCGACACACATCCAGAAAATAATTCATCGTTCTCTTAATACTTTTTCTTTTCTCCACTATTTTTTGGTTTATCACAATATTTTACTCCAAAACTCCTCAAATAGAGGGAGTTTCTGTCGGGGAGCTACTCTTCCATGTCACTGCTCCACCTACTTCGCCACTTGATGTGCCACATATCCATGCACTGGGACATAGTAGAAAGGAACCCTCATCCTATACTATCTCCATTTATGTTTTCAGGTCTAAAAATTGAAGAGATCGGATTTTTAGGAAAAGATTTATTACAAAATGGTAAAAGTAACTCTCCCAATAAAATAAAATTTGTATTAGGACCGTCCATACACCAAATCCATGTAGATGGCTGGGATTTTTCAGTAACTACTACTCCAAAATAGATCCCCATCCCCTCTGGTTGCTATCTATCCATTTCCCTTTTGATTTCTCTCTCTTGTGATTATTATCTCAACCTAGCAGCTTGTACAGGCTGGGTCGCCGGCGGCGATCTGCTCGGCCGTGATGCCATGGCCGGCAGTCCGAGGTGCTGTGATGGGACCTAAGGTGGGCGTGCTGCAGGAGAAGGCTGTGCTGCAGCTCATGCTCGGCAACGATTCCTAGACTCTGATGGTGAGTGCTCCTTCCTTTAGTAGCCAATTAGCTTGAGCTCTACTTCTACATATATAAGCCTAACCTGAGTGTTGCTATGTGTGACTGAAAGCTACTCATGCTGCTACTTTAGCATGGGCTTATTCGTGTGTTTATTTGCCACTAATACTGTAGTGCTAGCTCTTGCTCTGAATAACCACCAGAACACCTCCCAACTTGGCAAAAGCACTAATGCTCCTATTGTTTTGACATGCTCTGCTAGTCCTGACCATTAAGAGAAATAGACTGATATGTAGGTGTTCTGTGATTCTAGTACTACTAAGACAGGGCTGCTCCAAGAGTACATGTAACTTCACCTGAAATCTGATGATGCTTGAGCTTGATAGCAGTTCTTGACTAGTGATTCCTCCCACAAGGCTTACTCTTCAACTAAACTCCTCCCAGCTTCTGCTCCTACCACTAGCCAGTTCCCCCTTCTACCCCATGTCGCACTCCTTGACTGATCAGGTTACCATGTTGCTACTTGCTAGAAAAGGATGATTTAGTGGTCCTTCACTACTAAGGAATGGATGGTTCTAAAGGCTTTTCAGAAAGTCTCTGTGTGGGCAGTGTGTTGCTTTCTTCTGCTTGGTGATTTCTGAACTCCCTCTAGTTTTACTGAAGCCTTATACTAGTACTCCTTCCTCTCTCTCTCTCTCCCCCCAGAGCCGTTGTCTATTTTTCATTGGTTGCTGGTTTGGCTCCTTCTCGTTGTCCATTTTTTATTAGCTGGGAGAAGCTTGGAGGTCTCTCATTGGCTGCCTAAAAGGGACTTGCACTATTGCTGCTACAGATTTGGTCAGCCAGGTGCTCTCCCCCTTCAAGAAGCATGGAGGACTGGAGTGGTTGGGACTAACTGTACTGCTCTGAACTATGTGGAAAGTAGAATTATGTGTAAAAACTGTAAAGCTACACTGATTAGGAGATGCATTTACCAACTTCAAGAATTAACCTATGTTCTTTATCAAGTCAAGGTGTATCTAGCTCAAGTATAATTTATTTAAGACTGTTAATAATTCACTTAGCATGATTGGTGGTTTGCTAAATTGCGGGTCGTTACAACTTAATGGATTTTCTAATTTCTAGACTACTAGAAATTCAAAGCTTGTTTCTGGGTCAAGTGTGCTCATGCCTTTTTTTAAAGTATACTGCTGTTTCTTGCTTTGTTTCTGCCATCTTGTGTGCTTGGGGTGCACCAATTCTTTTTTGGGGGGGGAGTGGGGTGAGGGGGTAGTGCACAAGTGGTGAAAATTTGATATTAATTAGTATTTTTGGTTTTTGACGTGGGTGAATTTGCACCCAGTGCTACCTGAGTAGCTTCACCCCTGGATGGTGAGCAACATTGTCGGGGATGGAGGGAGTTTATAGGGAGCAAGCTAGGAGAGGCCATCAATCATGTGGCAGCACTTCAGCGAGGATTGGTGAGCAACCACAAAAGAGCGGCTTGCAATCGGCAGAGCGAAAAGACGAATTCATAATAAATCAAAGGGGCAGGATCAAACTTTGCAAGGAATTTGGCACAAAAGGAGGAGAGGCCTCCAATGCAAAGACCTCTTAGATGGAGCTTGTAGGAACTTCTATATAGAAAACGGGAAAATTGGATGAGTACCATTAAAAGATACAAGGTTTAGAAAAATAGCACCAAAAGATTCATGTTTAGAAAACTAGCACCGAAAGGTTGCTCCGTTGTTGGCTTCTACCATCCACCTTAAATCACCGTTAACTTTTCCGAAAGAAGAGAAGGAGCCGAGGGGGGCGCCTCCGCTGTCCTTGGGAAAGTAGCCGAGGGAAGCGCCGCCGCTGTCCTTGGGGAAGTAGCCGCGGAGGAGGAGCTGTCGCCGTCCTGAAGTTCGTGCGCCGTCGCCGTGCAGAAGTCCGTCCCTACGCCTTGCTGCCTCGGAGTACGTCGCTATCCAGGAGCCGCGACGCGCCACCCCAACCTCGCCGTCCAATACACCTTCACCAAGGCCAAGCTCGCCGCTGCCGCACCTCATCTCTGCTCCACGCCCCAATGCCGAACACAGGTGCATTCCCAGGCTGAATTCTAACCAGCATGTGCCACAGACAAATACAAATAAAATAAGTACAAACTGGACCAAGAAACAAGAGCACGAGAGGAGGAATAATAGCACGAGATAAGCAAGAGGAGGGCTGAGCCCGGAGGATCTGGTGCGCACCATGGAGAAGCCAAGGAGCCGCCGCCGGTGGTCTCTGCCCTCTGCTCCCCTTCTGCTGCATGCGTGGCCTGGTGCTATGTGCGTGCGTCTGGGCCGGGCACCAGCGTGTGTGCATGATATCTTTTTTATGATTTTTTTCTGTCAAGCGGTGATTCAACGGGAATGGTAGAAACCAATAACGGAGGAACCTTTCAGTGCTAGTTTTCTAAACCCGAACCTTTCGATGGTATTTTTCTAAACTTTGGATCTTTTAATGGTACAGATCAAATTTTCCGATAGAAAACCCATAGAGATTACGTGAACCCTATTCATGTATTTACAGTAGTCAGTCTAGGAGAATCAAACATGCTACAGATAGCTGCACTAGAGGATGTATTATCACTGTTGAAAGGTTGTTTGACATGATTCCAACATCTCATGGCTAGACTCGACTAAAAATTGGTTCCCCGAGGGGGGCGAATCTACCTAGGAACAAAGTTGGGGCCAAGTCAGCTCCAAAAAACAATGAGGTCAAGCATACAATGGACAATATTTTGTTCAGGGATTGCAGAATTTTGTCGGGTCAGTTGATCCGATGATTGGGCCTACATCCATCTCTATGAGAGGTGGAAGATGATAATGGGAGGATCAGGGGTAGAGCCCCATTTGATAAATCCTGGGAGACTTGTTTGCCCATTCCTGAAGGGACGAGTCTAAACCCATGCTCATTGCCAAATGGGTTTGGGATCGAAACCTGTCTTGCTAATCAGTCAGTCCAAACAATAATATCCATATCCATATGCAAATTCAAATTCAAATAACAAAAACACGTTGTAAAATAAATCTAAACAATATCAACAACTTAAATAGCTAGCATGGACGACAATCCAAATCGATTTTACATCACTAGTGTGTAAAGCACCATGCATGATGTTGATAAAATCACAAGGATAGACACACTATCATTACTAAATACAGTTTATAGCCACTTGAATCTAATCAGAGATCCCATTCACTTCAAGGATTTCTTGCATGACCCGCGTTAGCGCCCAGTCATCTGTAACGAGCGTACCATGGTTAGCCCCATCAAGCTTGATGGACTTGAACAGCTTGTTCTGCGCTGGCTCCCGTCGCATCTGCTCATCGAACGCCAACATGCTGATCAAGTTGATCTTACTGTCTCCGTCCCCATACACTACTCCTGGATCTGCATCGAATTCACTCTCCCAGTACAGCAGCTGCTCCGGCGTCTCGTTGCCCACTCCGTTGATGCATGTCGTGGGCACCATGGGCGCCTGAAAGCTGTCCATGCTTGTGACCTTCCGTTCCTTGTAAGGCTGCACGGCGCTGCCCATGCCGATGGCGGCGAGGAATTCCTCCATGTCGTGCGCCGAGTAGTTCCTTCCCTTTGTGACCACAAGGGGAGTGTGCCCGAACAGGGCCGGCGACGGGAGGTTGGCGATGGCGGACTCGAAGGACCTCCACAGTGGCCTCAGGGCCAGTGGGGGAACCGTTGGGACGCTGAGCCCCTTCGGCCCGGACGCCACGGATTTCATCGTCGGCACGAACCCTAATGTAGGGACGGGCGCGACGAGGACGAGGTGCTTCATGTACTTGTGCCGCCACTCCATTGGAGTGCTCTGCACAAACTCGAGGGCCACCATCCCTCCGAAGCTGTGCCCGAAGAGGATCACCTTCTTGCCATGGCTCCTCTTGCTCGCGTTCTCGATTAGCCTCGTCAGCCGCCTGAAGTAGCTAGAGAAGGCCAATGATTTCTGGCCAGGCACCGAAGGAGCGTGGCGAAAGTCGTACGGGGCTCCGAACATGGTGTCCCCGTCACGGTACCCGATCCTTTCCAGCTCATGCTGGAGTGCGCCTAGGCACGCCTTCCTGCATACTAGCTTATTAAGTCGCTTCCGATTGAGTTTCATTTTCATTTAATAAGATGCCATGTAAGCAAAATAGATGATGTAAAAAACATTAAAGAAGAGATATGCGACTAGTTTGATCTAGATGAAACCCGGCCCATGCATGGACATTGATTCCAAAATTCTAATGTTTCACGTAATTAAAATTAATGACAATATATGGAACTATGCAGTGTATAGTATAGTGTGTTTGGCAACCGTGGAAACGGAAACACCGTCAAATATCCCAGTGTGAATGGCCTTATGGAAAACCGTAGCATCGCATGTACCGTGCAGGAAATAAATTTCAACAAATGTCAAGCTTTTATCGGTGGGGTTGATAGGAAGGGTTAAATTTGCGAATGCTTGCCATATTTTGTTCTCGTTATATACAAAGTTATGATGTAGGACACTTTCTAGCCAAATTTTAGATAAAAAATTAAGAAAAAAATTGATCCGATATTTATTTCGTATTTATCTATTGGGTCAGATATTTTTTTTATTTATCGAATTTCCCCACTCGTACTAACCCCACGAGTAGTGGTTCTAATTTAAATATTTTTTGAGTGAATTCTAATTAAAATGGTCAAGTAGACCGCAACTTACAAGCATGTGAGAAGAAAACCACCACGATTATCCATCTCCACTTACGGGTCGTTCGGTTTCCTCCGGATCCCCCGCGAGGAGCCGAAGTTGGGCACGCGCGTCTCGACGCCGGGCAGGTTCCGGTAGTCGTCGGTGGCGGGGTCGTAGACGAGGCTCATCTGCTCGACGAAGCACTGCACGTAGTGGTGCGCGGGGAGGTCGGAGCTGTTCACCCACAGCCCGAACCAGCCCTTCCCCTTCATGGCGCCGCAGCGCGGCACCGAGGGGCGGTACGCCTCCGTGAGCCGCGCCTCCAGCTCGCTGCAGCTCACCCCGGGCAGCAGCACGATCGGGTGGAGCGCGAGCTCGCCGTCGACGGCGCCTGGAGCAGTAGCATCCTCTGGCCCGCGGGTGGCCGCCGGCGAGAGGTGCTCCCGGAGGCCAGGGGGAAGTAGCAGGAGGAGGAGTGGCGCCAGAAGCTGTAGGAGCCGAGTGGCAGCGCCGGCGCCAGCCATGTGCGCTACTAGCTCTGCTTGTTGGTCCGCCGGTGGCTCGTCTCGACGGCCGGCGACCTTCTATAAGGACGTACGCTGTGCAGGTACGAGAAACATGGATTTGATTGAAGCATGGTTTGTTGTCGATTGTTGTGGTTGGCTTGTTGCTTTCTGCATCTCGCCATCTCCTTCAATTTCGCGCATAGAATTACTGGGCTGGGTCGCGATCGAGTATGGAGAACGAGCACTGGGCATTGGTTCAGAACTCTCTTGCAACAGGGAAAAAGCAAACGACAATACGGACGATGAACAGAAGTGCTGAAAAGGCGTTTCGTTTCCTTGGATGCTTCTCTCTCCTCTCTGCTTCTAATCTCCTACCAAAAAAATCTGTTCTCTGATTTGTATCCGAAGTTCGAAACTGGCCATGGCTCCACTGGTGTGATTGAGCTGAGCGGTCAAGGACGTAGGCACGTAGCATCCATCTCCTTCATTCAACAGTATTTAATCCCTCTCTTTTCAGTCTCGATCTGGATCATGAAAACACCATATGCGGTTACTGTTTACTTTCGTTGCGCACGGTAGTTGGTTTGCCACGTAGCGTCCAAACAAGTCGATCAGGAGGTTGGCCGTCCACAATGGAGTGAAAAGCGGGTAGGGCGTCCGCAATGAGGTAGTAAGAGGGGCACTAAGCCTTATGGCAGGTAGTATACATTGTGAGGTTGGTTAGAAAGCAGACAATAGCTATTACCTGGTTATAGTGCTACAATCTGGTCATAAGTGAATAGAAAAATATATTGACCTTTCTCTCTACATCCTGTGCTGTGCAAAGGGCAAGTGAGTTGTTCTGCTAGGTGCCATTAAATTATTTATTTGTACTGTAAATCCTATTCTTGCTACATGCTTTTGAGATAAACATTGAGGTATCTACAACTATTACCCACCGTCATCGGACCCCACCTGGACCCCACCTCACTTACTACTTAGACAATATACATTGCTCATATCCTTACCAGGCAACAAGCAATAAAAAATTATTAAATTCTCTCACCTCGCTTACTTTGTGCTCTTGCCCAGCACAGTTGCAAACACGTTTTGCTCTTGTTTACTATTTTTCATGCCACATCCTCTTTATGCTCCACTGTGAGATCAATCATCAACTACTACCAACTGACGTGGGTTCTACTTCTATTACTCAGTTGGGTAGTAAGCATTGCTGCTGCCCTAAGGTTAGAGCAAAGGTTTCGTAGTGTAATTGAATTGAATATAGCTAGGATAATGTTCCCAGATTATGGGATTTTCTTTTGGAGTTTGTTGGATATAAGGTTTGTTGGGTTGTGGTAGTCTTGCCTAAGTGTAAGGACCGGTTTTTGGAGCAGACACCCACAGGATATGGCGGTTTCTATTAGTATATATTAAAAAAATTCGAAATAATCATGACTCTCTAAGAGTAGGTGAATTATATGTCAAAAAAACTAAACCTACAGGCACGTATAGAAATCTATTCTAATTTCTATCTAAACATGCATTAGATTTTTCTATGCGTTGCTATCTAAACCGCAAAAAAGCTTTGCACCGGTTCCAATCCTATCGGCTACACATGGCAATTCTATAAAAGATAAATACGAAATATAAAGGCGCAAAGTAAATGCAGAATTTTAGAGGGTAGAAAACGCAAATTCTTAGCACGACGATTTTCCTGAGTTTTCAGGAAGATTTTATCTGGTTTTGTACTTGGTTCACTGGTTTTCTTCGGTTTCGATCGGAGAAGTCCGGTTACGTGGGGTTCTATGGTTGATGTACGAAATTTTGTGAGGTTTTCTTTTTTTTCCAGCAACGCGGCCAGTTCACTTGTACCGGATGCGGGTGCGGTTTTTCTCTTCTTTTTCAGCTGGGCGACCAGTTCAAAGGTAGGCCGTCAGGTTTTTATTTGATTTTGTGCTTGCACTACCGAAAAACCGAAGTTTGCCATGTGCCTGAAACTTTGCCATTTGCAATCTATCGGGTACACGGCAAAGCATGGCTTTGTCGTGTGCTTTTTGTTTGGTGCTTTTTTTGGCACACGGCAAAGTCATAGTTTGCCGTGCGTTTTTTTGAGGCACATGGCAAAGTCATAATTCAAACCACATTTTGAAGTAGTAAATCAATTCAAATTAAAAAGTTTTGAACTACAAAGTTGTATAACTTTTCAAGATGTACAACTTTTAGTTTGATCATTTCCTCATTCGACAATCATAGTAATGTTGTTCACAAAATCTATATGTCTCATATAATTTCCTGAAACTAGAAAAGAGATATATAAGATTTGTGAACAATGTTACTACCACTATGTCGGATCGACAAATGACATCACAAAAGTTATAGATCTTTAGAAGTTATACAGCTTTGTAGTTGAACTCTTTTCAATTCGAATTAATTCACAACGAAAAGTACGTTTGTAGATCTCAAAATTTGAAAATTGAGTTTTTTCAAACGACCTCGGATGGAGAAACAGTCAAAATGAGAGTTGTAGATCATAATAAGTTATAAAACTTTGTAGTTGACAACTTTTTTATTTGAAATCATCTTGTCAACAAAAACTAAGTTTGAATTTTATCAAATTTGAAATTCAAATTTCGTAAACAACCTCGGATGGAGAAACTACCATAATAAAACTTGTAGATTTCAAAAAGTTATGAAACTTTGAAGTTGACAACTTTTTAGTGTGAAATTGTTTAGGGCCTCAAATAAGCAATTTACACTCAGTTTAGTATAATATGGTAGGAATCAAAACAACATCTAGTCACAAGTGAGAATATGGCGGTAGAGAAGGTTACGCGCGAGGGAGAGGTCACGGGTTCGAATCTCGCCGAACGCGTAGCGCGTGAATTTTCCGCGAAAAATGCAGACTTGCTGGCTTCGATGGTTGGAGGCCTTCCCACAATACCCGACAAAAGACACACGGCAAACTCGGCTTTGCCATCAGCCCTAGTTGCCGTGCGCGGTTCGCTGTGAGCCGCGCACAGCAAACTATTTGCCGTTGGTATTATGGGCTTTACCGTGTGCCCCGAGCACATGACAAAGCAGGCGATTCCGGTAACGTTGGTTTTCTTCGGTTTCGATGCGGGAAGTTTGGTTCCGTGGAGTTCTGTGGTTGAGGTATGAAATATTTCTCTTTATTAATAGATAAATATAAAGATAGAACATATTCATGGAAGAAGGGATTAAAAAATGCAACTGAAATCAACATACACATGAGTGATAATGAAGCTTTAACGACGACAGGCTAGCTGGTGGCACACTTTTTCACCTGATCGGTGAGGTGCAGCCTCCGTGTGTTACCGTACGTCACTCGTGCTTTGAAATAACAAGAGGTGCATGCCTTCCCACGGATTCAGGAATTCAGATCCACAAGCCCCGTTTGGTTTTCCCGCGCTAGATAGTGCTCACAACTTTGACCACTAATTAAAGGTATTAAATAAAGGTATTTTACAAAACTAACTCCAGAATCCCTCCACTAGGAATCCTGAAGAATCTAATGAGGCCTTTGACCGCATGATTAGAGGATGATTAGAGGATGGTTACTTTAGCATCACTGTAGCCAATCATTGATTAATTATGCTCATTAGATTCGTCTCGAAAAGTTACGCTCATCCGTGAAGAGGTTTTGCAAATATACTTCATTTAGTACTTCATGCAAGAAAAATTCGCTCTTAACAATGCTAGATGCTAAAAAACCAAACAAGACCACAAGACGACGGAGTCTCGTTGATAGTTCTAGCTACAATCAACAACCAAACAGAAGAGCCAGCTCCGGGTTAGTTGCCGGTGGTGGGCTGGTGACTGCTGCGCTTGGACCGTGTACACCAGATTCGTTGAACTAAACGCTGGCCCAATAACGGTTCGCCCAAATCCTTCGCCCACCAGGCCGCATTGGGCCTACCAGGCAAGCAGCGCCTGATCTACACGGGCCGGATCCTTGAGGATAAGAAAACTCACAAATCTACAGTGCGCGCGGGCGATTCAACGGCCACGGTGCGCCATTTTTGCTCGATGAAAAGTAGTACGAGATAGATTTAAACTAGAAACCTAGCTATCAGTACTAATGGATCCAAAAAAAATACACAACCCAAAAAAACTAGAACTCCTTAAATGTTAAAATTGGTACTTATCATGTTTAGATGGTATCAGTTGCATGAATGTATTTTTCTTTAGGGAGAGAAAAGAAGCTTATGCATGCATATGAAGAGAAGAAAAGAATGGATGGATGTCACCACAAGCGCACAATTTCAAAACTTACAAAATTATTGTGGTTTTAAAATGGAGCGTCCAAATCAAAATCCAATCGTTCCATTTTTCTCATTTCAACAAGAGGGGTTCTAAACATCTCGCGTCAATATGATTTTATGATATTTTCTTTGTCTGAGAAAATGCTTTTTTAGTGTATGCTATATATTATGCTTATGACTTTACAAAAAAATTATGCTTCACTCACCTGAGTTGAATTAAGTAGATATGGATGTTGATATTACCAAGATAAATTGGTTGGCGTGATCAGCGGATGAGGGCAAACAACTGTGACGGGGTATGTGTGGATCTTTTCTTGCATACTCAATGATAGATAATTTTTGCAAACCCACTGAATATTTTAACTAATTTTGTTTAATGGCTTTATATTCTAAATACTCAATTTAATGATTTATGTCTTTTTAAAGAATATTGTTGAAACATATACAAGAGGGTTCTTATTTCAAATGTCTTTTCAAAATAAACACTGTCGTGCAATAGGAATATGAGTTTGATGGCTGCTTCAAAAAAAAGTACAGATATTTTTCTTAGGGCATGTACAGCAGTCAGACAGCTGCTGTCTATTTGTGTCAATATAGGCAAAAAAAACAGTCTACGTGGCAGCAATTAAATGATGAGCGAGACTACTGGCGTCGTCTCGTTCGTCTACGGCACACGCGCGTGCTCCAACGCAAAACTACGGCTCCCGCGACGCGTTGTACCATCGCCGTCACTTCGCCCTCGTCGTCAAGGATACGCTGCAGCGCGCGCGATTCATTTTTCACGGCAACTGCGCGCGCAATTCCCCGACCATCCTCCCCCAATCCCTTCCTCGTCCGGTCCCAAAGCTCCTCAGATACCATTCCCGGCGGCGCGTGAACCCTAGGGTTGCGACGGCCGGCACCATGAGGAAGGAGGAAAAGCTTGCGCGGCGATGGCGGCGCAAGAGCTATTGAAGGCTGCTGCTGCACGAGAGCGTATATCGGCTGCGGCGCAACTGCGGAAGGGAGGTGCAACGGAGCTGAAATCGACAGCCACAGCGCCGATGCGGAAGACCAAAGCTGGTACTGCGGCTACGGCTGCGGACCAGAGCTCGAGCTGTGTGTCACCGGCGCACATGGACTCGGGCCGTGCAGCGCCTGTGCCGGAGGCGAGCGGCGCGGGTGGAGCTCGGGCTATGCGGCGGCGGAGCAAACAAGGTCGTGTATCATGGTGTCTGCGCTGTAGCAGGCTGGCGCCCAGGGATCGAGCGCCGGTGCTGCTGCTTCACTTCTGGCCTTCACCATGGAGGTTGGTATATTCCCATGTCAATGGATTTGTCTGATTGTCCAGTTCTATAGAACCGAATGTTTTAGCAAAGTGTTCCTTAATGAAGAAAAATGCATTGGTATTTAGTTGCTTGTTATAGTTTTTCTGAATGCCTGACTGTGCCCAGCTTGTCAATGCAATAGGTGGTGTATTTCTTGTCTCAGTTTATATTATATCATAATAAGCACATTGGAGCATGATATCACTAGAAGTCACACTGTCCCAATCCATGGCTCTAACTAGAAAAATGATGTTAAGCCACCAACTGAAGCTACCATCCTCAGTAAGTTTGCAAAATATTTGTGGTGTAAATTTTCCTTTGGTGGGGAAGTGGAAATCTGAAGAGCTGAACCATGTTTGGTTTACTTTTCAAAGGCAAGAATCCAGCACTACCGGAAATCCGGTCTTTGCCGAGTGTCAAGATCTTTGCCGAGTGCAATTTTTCGGGCACTCGGCAAAGATTTCTTTGCCGAGTGCATTTCAAAAAAACACTCGGCAAAGAAAAAGCACTCGGCGAAGAAATCTTTGCCGAGTGTTTTTTGAAATACACTCGGCAAAGATTTTCTTTGCCGAGTGTCAAAAAAATACACTCGGCAAAGACTTCTTTGCCGAGTGCTTTTTTTGACACTCGGCAAAGTCATAATTAAAACCACATTTTGAAGTAGTAAATCAATTCAAATCAAAAAGTTTTGAACTACAAAGTTGTATAACTTCTCAAGATGTAGAACTTTTAGTTTGGTCATTTCTTCATTCGACAAATTCATATGAATATTGTTCACAAAATCTATATCTCTCGTAGAGTTTCCTGAAACTATAAGAGAGATCTATAAGATTTGTGAACAATGTTGCTCTCACTACATCGGATGAAGAAATGACATATATCAAAGTTGTAGATCTTCAGAAGTTATACAACTTTGTAGTTAAAAACTTTTTATTTTAAATTTGTTTTGCTAATGAAAAGTATGTTTGTAGTTCTCAAAATTTGAAATTTGAGTTTTTTCAAACAACCTCGGATGAAGAAACAGTCAAAATAAGAGTTGTAGATCACAATAAGTTATGAAACTTTGTAGTTGACAACTTTTTCATTTGAAATCATCTAGTCAACAAAAACTAAGTTTGAATGTTCTCAAATTTGAAATTCAAATTTTATAAACAACCTCGGATGGAGAAACTACCAAAATAAAACTTGTAGATTTCAAAAGTTATAAAACTTTATAGTTGAAAACTTTTTAATTTGAAATCGTTTAGGGCCTCAAACAAGCAATTTACACTCGGTTTAGTATAATATGGTAGGAATCAGAACGGTATCTAGTCACAGACGAGAGTGTGGTGCAGTGGTAAAGGGGGTCACGCGCGAGAGAGAGGTCACGGGTTCGAATCCTAGCGACCGCGTAGCGCGCGAATTTTCCGCGAAAAATGGCGCGCTTTGCGGCTTGGGTGGTTGGGTGCCTTCCCATATTTGAATAAATTTTTTTGCTATTTGTTTTCGGTTTTTTTGTGCTCAGGAAATCCTCTCTTTGCCGAGTGTTTTTTTGGCACTCGGCGAACCTTTGCCGTGTGCCCGACGAGTGGCCCACGGCAAAGGCCTCTTTGCCGGCCGCGCTTTGCCGTGTGGGCTTTGCCGTGAGTTACCCACGGCAAAGGCTTTGCCGTGGGTAAAACTGCCTTTGCCGTGTGCATCTGGCACACGGCAAAGGCTCGAATTCCGGTAGTGCAGGTAGCAGAGTAGAAGTGTTACCCATGGATTTATCAGCTGGTGAAGAATCTCTGAAACAAGTCGTGCATGTAGGTGCTTGATTTTAGTCCACCTGATCGTGATGTGATTTCTACAGAACATGCCAACATTCAGTGAGGTGTGACTACTTACAATCGGTGATACTTGCCCATTGTATGCAATTGTGACACTGCTTGAGTGAATTGCTTGCTTTTTGAAAAAATCAGGGCTCAGTTCACTGTCAGTTAAGAACTGCTGCCTTTCTGTGTACTGTTGTCACAACAGCAAGCTTAATTCCCTGGTAGCCCAGATGCTTTTATAACTGAGCTGCTTTTTTAACTGAAAACATTCTGATAAGTTCCTGTGTTTAGGTCATTTTTTTAACTCAAGCTGCTGGTATATGTTCCTGAAACTGTAGATTTAGGGACTGAAACTGTAGATGCACATTTTTATGCTATCTTTTCAAGTTGTTGGCTGCTATATGTTCCTGAAACTCCTAGATTTGGGGACTGAAACTGTAGAAAATTGCATCAGTGGATGAGTAAATTACAAGCTGTAGATATGCAAACCTTTTTTGTTGCCTAGGATCTGTTGGATGATATGCATTGGTACATTTTGCTAATGTCTACAACCTGTTGTTTAATGCAGATCGTAGGACTGTAGGATGAGTATGGCTGTGAGAAAAGCTGGTGTTCTTCCTGCGAACAAAGCCGGTGTTCTTCCTGTGACAAAAACTGCAGTTGTGAACCATGTTTCTGTGAGAAAAACTGCAGTTCGGTAACATGTGTGAACTGTTTCGTGTGTTTTATAGATATATAATACGTATTCTCTTGTGCAAGCACCAAAATGGCTACAAAGATCCATTTTTACTTGATCACCATGATTTATGTGTACATGGGTGAATTAAATAGTTTGCAGACAGCTAAAAGGACAACTCATTGTACAAGCTGTCTTTTTCGCCATCTATGTGTGACATGGCAAGTTAAATAGACAGCAGCTGTCTAAACAGTTGTACATGCCCTGCTTTGAAATCATTACTCCTATGTTGATAACATTTCTTTTTTTGTCTTATTCTAGTCTTTGAAGGACTGAAACGGGCGACCAGAGGGGGGGTGAATGGAAGCCTTTGAAAAACTCTCGCTCGGAGAAATAAGGCCTATGTCCCGATTACAACCCCAAACACACGTCTCACCTAATCGCTAAGATGACACAAGTCAACTCGTGACATGCTCACCCTAGGAACGATTAGAGATACACAAAGTGATACGGAAGCAAAAACAAGACACTGGAATGCTTGCACAAGCGATTAAGCTAAACCATTACTAACCCGTCACTAAAAAGGCACTTAACCTAACTAAGCATGCAAAGCTTAATTAATTAAGGCTAAACAAATATTAGCAAGAGAGGTTACTGATTAGCAATATTAACTAACATTAATTAAAACTTGCAATAATTAAGTAATGATTGCCAAAGAAAAACGCTTGAGCTAAACTCACTGCGCTGCGTTGATTTGCTTCTGCGGAGCAGCTTCTGCAGCTGGGCAAGCTGCTCGTTGGCCTCCTGGGCCACGTGCTCGGCCAAGCCTGCCCAAGGCAGCACGCGCTTGGCTGCAGCACCGAGCTGGGCCACCTGCCTGCTCTGCAGCCGACCTGGCCTGCTGCTGGTCGTTGGCCGCTGGCCACGCGCGCTGCTGGGCCGCGAACTGCAAGCTGTGCTGCCGCTCGCCTACGGGTTGCGCCGCACGTGCCCGTGCCGTCAGCACGGAGGCGCCGCTGCACCTGCGCGCTGGCTCGCTCCGCCCATCCGCCGCGGCGCCGCCTGCCGTGCGCCCGACTTTTTTAGTTTTTGGCCCTTTTCGGAAAACAATATCACAAATAGACCCTTTGAGAAAAGAATTCCAAAAATGGACCCTGGGGTCAGCGCCGTGATTCACGGCGCTGAGCTATAACGTCTCAGCGCCGTGAATAGCGGCGCTAAGGTCCATGCGACGTGGAATCACCATAGCGTACGTGGCGGTGACGTGGCGACCGAGCTCAGCGCCGTAGATCTTGGCGCCGACCTCAGCGCCAAGATCTGTGGCGCTGAGTTCGGAGTCGTGGAGGTAAAATGAGTTCGGAGCAAAATGTTGTGTGCAGTACTGTCATCGGGGCACAGTGTTTTGAGAATACTGTTCATCGCACAGTGTTCTTCGAGAATACTATTCATCGCACAGTATTCTTTGAGAATATTGTTCATGGCACAGTGTTCATACTGTTCATTGCACAGTGTTCTTCGATACTGTTCATCGCACAGTGTTCTTCGAGAATACTGTTCATCGCACAGTGTTCTTCGAGAATACTGTTCATCAGCATTCGAGAATACTGTTCGCGAAAAGGTCGGCGCAAGAGCGAGCCGATGCAGGCCGTGTCCGCGAACAAGGCCGCGCTGGAGGCGGCGCGCATGACGGTGTCGTTGCTGGTGAAGAAGCTCTCCATCTCATTCTCCCCTGACGCGGCGCGCATGACGGTGTCGTTGAACGCGGGGCTCAGCGCCGAGATCTGTGGCGCTGAGGTCAGCGCCAAGATCCACGGCGCTGACCTCAGGCACCAGGTCAGCGCCACAACGGCCGCACCGTCTCCACGTCGCATGGACCTCAGCGCCGCTATTCACGGCGCTGAGACGTTATAGCTCAGCGCCGTGAATCACGGCGCTGACCCCAGGGTCCATTTTTGGAATTCTTTCCTCAAAGGGTCTATTTGTGATATTGTTTTTCGAAAAGGGCCAAAAACCAAAAAAGTCGGGCCGTGCGCTGACCTACTCGCGCGTCCCTGCCGAGCCTTGCGCACGTGCTGGCCCGCACCGAGCGACCGCGCTGGCCGCGCGTCTGCGTCCGTCGACCTGCACACGAAGAACAAAAGAACCGAGACACGAAGAACGCAAAAACTTGAGCCTCGACATCACAACCCAAAGGGCTAACAGATCTCCAAAGAATATCCCAAAAAGCTCATGTATTCATCGTGGATTTGGGAAA
>CM014274.1:78238166-78250364 GCA_004135705.1 Alloteropsis semialata
AGCATGACAAGATATACATTAAGAAACATCCATGCTAACATAAAAAAGTGGCTAGCCTACCATGTCATTTAGAAAAGCTAGCATGGCACAACATAAGCAATGATACAACATGCTAGACATGAAAAGTGGCTATCCTACCAGGGTATTTACAAAGCTAGCATGCTATTAACTTTGATTATCATGTGGCATGCAAAAACATGATACAAGTATAAAAACATGCAAACAATATACAAGTGTGTACAAGAGTGTACAAAAGGAAAGCTCACTATACAAAGTATACAAAGGCCTCTCGAGGGCCATCCAAATGGTGTGGAGAACCATCAAGTCTTGATCACCTGAAGCGGAAGATCAAGTTCCTTTAAGCTCATGTTCTCCACCCACGTACCATACCTACACAAGAGGGTACAAAGGCCAAGTCTTGGATCCCGAAGGGTTAGCAAGCATATACTTGGAAACCCAAGACTTGGTCACATGGGTAAAAGATGCACTCAACTTGTCACATGGGTTAGCATGATGCAAATGCCAGTTCAAATGGAATGGTTTTGAAACACCCTTGAAAGAAGCACACCTCAAAAGAGCAACTCGAGAAGAAGAACGAGTGCTACCACTAGCAAAGAGGCAACGATCTCCCAAGGTCTTAAGAGAAGAACCATCACAAGCACCATGAGAATCATGTCGTGGACAAACACAAGAAGAACTAGAAGCATGTCCATGATCATGACCTAACCCACTAGAGAAGGAGTCGAAAAACCCATCAACAAAGCGAGGCTTTGCACTAGGCTCACAAGCGTTCATGCCATGAGAAGGGCTACGAACAACCGATGGACTAGAAGCCCGAGCTCGCCGCATGCGCCTTGCACGCCTATAGCAAAAGCTCTCCTGTTGCCCATCTTTCTCACAAAAAGAACAATGGTACAAAGGCCTATCTGGAGGCACGGTCCGAGTGGACGAATCACCATTTCCATTCATGTGAGAAGTCCCTTGGGACTTAGAGCAAGAAGCATTAGAATCCAACTTGGTGCCTAAATTAGGATCACACGTGCCATGGGAAAGGCTACGTGGCTTCCTAAAAGTTTTGGCACGCACACGTCGCTCGTGTTTGACACGGCGAAAGCAGAACTCATTGGTATGCCCATGTTTCTTGCAAAAGGTCAATGGAACTTGGGTTTGGGGGTATGAGTTCCAAAGAAGTGAGAAGCACCCTTGACGTCAGAAATCCCTTGGGCAACACCCGAAAAATCAACAAGCTTAGGAATAGCTATGGAGGAGCTATCCGAAGCACTAGCACAAGTGCCAACATCCAAAGACTCACGCTCAACACAAGAAGCCAACTCCTGTTGGGAAGGAGCAACTTTGGAAACACTAACATCAAAATGACAAGAATCGCGAGAATCCAAAGACTTAGCACTAAGACTCTTGCATCTCATGACCAAAACCTCATTTTGATGTTTGAGGCGATCACAAGTACCACATGGAGCATTTCTCAGATTATCCATCTCTTTCTCAATGCACTTGGCATATGTGGTACGCAAGAGATCAATCTTATTTTCAAGCTTAGCACTCATCTCATTGTGCTCAACCAACTTGGCGCTCATATCATCGCGCATTTGCTTCAAAGCCAAAACTTTATTTTCCAAATCAATGCATGATGTGCAAATGAGACCACATGAACAAGTATCATCATTCACATCAAGCAAAGCATCATGATTAGCACAAGAAGTAAGGCAAACATTTTCTTCAAGCACAAAAGAGTATGTGCTACAAGGCATAGATTCAAGTTCATCAATTTTAGCCCTAGCATGCTCAAGTTGCTCTACACATATCGTGTGAGTCAATTTTAGTTGATTAATTTCAGCAAGCAGAGACTCACATGAAACACATAGTAAACAAGCACTTGACTTCAACAAAGCAAGTTCATCTCTAGCCATATCAAGATCAATATGCAAGGCAACACAATAATTACATGGCATAGAGGCATTAGATTTCAACAAGTCATTTTCACATTTCAAAGCATTGAGATCTTTGTTGCAAGAATAAACTTCTCTTCTAGCTTTCTTATATGCAACAAGCAAGTCATCACAAGTATTGCAAGCAGAAGCATTCTCAAGCTCAAACACTCTCTCATCATGGGCACAAAAGTGAGTGAACAAGTTAATCATACCTTGAGAGAGCTTTGCTCTTCTCATCTTGTGAAACTTGAGTAGAAGTTTATCTTCTTGCATCTTGCCATCCTTGAAGAGCCCCAAAAGATCCATCATTTGGTCATCTTCAAGCTCGGCACACCTCTTCCGCCACTTGTAGTCATCCACCTCTAAAACTAATGACACACAGGAAGCAGAGTTTGGTGCCATAGCTCAACGCACCGGTTAGGATTAGCCGAAAGCAAGCTTAAAATGCGAAAACCAAAACTGGAAGCGAAAACGCCCTTTCCCTTGTCGCCCCGTGGATCACAAAGCCGGTTAAGGTGGAGTGATCCTTAACCAAAGCTCTGATACCAATTGAAGGACCGAAACGGGCGACCAAAAGGGGGAGGGGGTGAATGGGAGCCTTTGAAAAACTCTCGCTCGGAGAAATAAGGCCTATGTCCCGATTACAACCCCAAACACACGTCTCACCTAATCGCTAAGATGACACAAGCCAACTCGTGACATGCTCACCCTAGGAACGATTAGAGATGCACAAAGCGATACGGAAGCAAAAACAAGACACTGGAATGCTTGCACAAGCGATTAAGCTAAACCATTACTAACCCGTCACTAAAAAGGCACTTAACCTAACTAAGCATGCAAAGCTTAATTAATTAAGGCTAAACAAATATTAGCAAGAGAGGTTACTGATTAGCAATATTAACTAACATTAATTAAAACTTGCAATAATTAAGTAATGATTGCCAAAGAAAAACGCTTGAGCTAAACTCACTGCGCTGCGTTGATTTGCTTCTGCGGAGCAGCTTCTGCAGCTGGGCAAGCTGCTCGTTGGCCTCCTGGGCCACGTGCTCGGCCAAGCCTGCCCAAGGCAGCACGCGCTTGGCTGCAGCACCGAGCTGGGCCACCTGCCTGCTCTGCAGCCGACCTGGCCTGCTGCTGGTCGTTGGCCGCTGGCCACGCGCGCTGCTGGGCCGCGAACTGCAAGCTGTGCTGCCGCTCGCCTACGGGTTGCGCCGCACGTGCCCGTGCCGTCAGCACGGAGGCGCCGCTGCACCTGCGCGCTGGCTCGCTCCGCCCATCCGCCGCGGCGCCGCCTGCCGTGCGCTGACCTACTCGCGCGTCCCTGCCGAGCCTTGCGCACGTGCTGGCCCGCACCGAGCGACCGCGCTGGCCGCGCGTCTGCGTCCGTCGACCTGCACACGAAGAACAAAAGAACCGAGACACGAAGAATGCAAAAACTCAAGCTTCAATTCCAAAATACTTTCTCCACGCACCATGGATCGACGAACAACTTGAGCCTCGACATCACAACCCAAAGGGCTAACAGATCTCCAAAGAATATCCCAAAAAGCTCATGTATTCATCGTGGATTTGGGGAAAACCGAAACCCTAAGCAAGAACTTGGTTTTGGTGAAATCTTCAAAATCAAGCCAAATCCGAGAAGGTTTTGAATGAGAATCACATGGTAAATGCTCACAAGGATCCTAGCAACATATTCCCCCAACAAATCTTACGAGATTTGGGCTCAATCGCGAAGAACAAAAATTCTCCCAAAAAAACCTCCGAAAATCCAAAAAAGAAAAACGCACAGGATTAGAGGATTAGGCACAAGATTAAGAGGATGAAATCACTATGAATCACTTAGCCATATCCGGTTATAAGCCACTCACAAGTATCACAAAACTTGGATGGCAAAAAGCTCAAACAAATAGCCACTCCTCTCTTCTCTCCTTCTCTCCCAAGAGCACCCCAAAAACAAAGAGCACTCCCCCCACTAGCCAAAGAGATAGCTGAAAATTTCAGCCTCTCCCATGCATATAGGCATTTGGCCAAAAGACCAAAATGCCCCTACATGAAGCACACAACTCAAATACCCCCAGAGGTAAAACCGTCCAACTTTTTCTGCAAGCATCGGACGGACCCGGCTCCTTCATGACTTCGCTTCGCTTCGACGCAAGCTTCGCGATGGTGCCACGCGTCTTCCGACTTGTCACCCTCAGTTTTGAGGCCCAAACCGGCAAACCCGCCACCGTCCGGTTTTGAGGCCCAAACCGGTAAACTTGCCTCTGGCCGGTTTTGAGGACCAAACCGCCAAACCCTCTTGCACACCCCGCAGGCGTGACTCACCCCCAGTTTTGAGGCCAAACTGGTCAAACCCTCCATGCATGCCGCCGCACGATGTGACTCACCGATGTCGACGCGTGTCCGGCCTCCGCCAAGCCTCCGACGCCTCCAAGTCTTTCGCTTCCGCTCCCGGGCTGCCTACTCGACTCGTCTCCGTCCCGCTTGACTCGACCGACGCCGTCTTTATCCCATCATGTACTCTTGCTCTTCCGTGCACCATGTGGATCGCCCATGACTTCGCCCGGACTCCTCGGGTCCCTCGGTCCAAGCCTACTCGTTCACCCTTCACCGCCCTTGGTCCATCGGCATGAACTAGACCTGAGCAAATGGCGGGCCGGGCCGGGCTCGGGCCGGGCCTTAAAAAAGCCCGGTCTTTTCGGGCCTTTAAAATCCCGTCCATGCCCGTCCCGTGGGCAGCAACGGGTCCCTTTTTCGGGCTGGGCTCGGGCCGGGCCCGGGTCGGGCTTGGGCTTCCCGTTCTTTTTCAATAGAAAAATAATTCATTTAAATAGTTCGGGCCGGGCTCGGGCCAAAATTTTTTTTGGGCTTCATTTCCTTTGCCCAAGCCCGTCCCATTGAGTGTCGTGGGTGGGCCAAAGCCCGCTGGGCCCGGGCCGAGCCGTCGGGCCGGGCCGGGCCGGGCCGAAAATGCTCAGGTCTAGCATGAACCTTTCGCGCTTGACCTTCACCGCATGCCGTCGACCGCCATGTCGCATCCTACACCTGCACATCACAAGCCAAGAGATACATCAAACCACACAACGGTTGTCAATCACTCATCATCCAAGGGTGATCACTATTGGTCCACAGTCTTCTACTGTAGACATAGACAGACAGCATTTGATGCGCCTAGCGAAAAGGATTCAATGCAGCATAGACACTATGATAGGAGGAAACAGACTCTACAATATAGGAGCGTGCATCTAGCTGCCTCTTTCGGTTTCAACTTTCAACTGATAATATCTCGCGGATCATTGTATATATGTTGATTATTTCAAATCCATGTTTGGAGCCGTATATACACATAATAATCTAACACAAAGTCCACACTATATGGATTATTGATGGATATTTATTGGACGCAATTATTCAAATCGCTCGAGTCTAACAAACAAATCAAATTAACCACGATTGGCTTCAAGGATTTCTTGCATGACCAGCTTCAGCGCCTAGTCCTTCGTAATGATCGTGCCGTGGTTAGCCCCATCAAGCTTGATGGACTTGTACACCTTGTTCTGCACCGGCTCTCGGTGCATCTGCTCATCGAACGCCAACATGCTGATCAGATTGATGTCCTTGTCCCCGATCTCCGGGGACGCGTCGAAGTCGCCGTCCCAGTACACGAGTTGCTCCGGCGTCTCGATCCCGACCCCATTCATGCACGTCGTCGGCACCATGGGGGCCTGGAAGTAGCCCATCTTAGGGACCGCGCGCCTCCTGAAGGGCTCCACACCGCGGGCGTAGCCGACGGCGGCGAGGAGCTCCTCCACGTGGGCGGAGTAGTTCCTCTCCCTGGTGATCACCAGTGGCTTGCGCCCGAACACCGCCGGCGACGGGAAGTTGATGATGGCGGACTCAAAGCTCCTACACATCGGCCTCAGGGATAGCACGGTGGTCCCCGGGACGTAGAGCAGGTGCGACCCGGAGGCGAAGTTCTCCACGGGCATCACGAACCCTCCGGCCGGGAGCGCGCGACGAGGAGGAGGTGCTTGATGTACCGGTCCCGCCACGCCATGGGCGTGCTCCGCACGAACTCCAGCGCCACCGTGCCGCCCAAGCTGTGCCCGAAGAGGATCACCTTCTGGCCCTGCCTCTTCTTGCTCACGTCCTCGATGAGCCCCATCAGCTGCCGGAAGTAGCGGGAGAAGACCTCCGACGTCTGGCCAGGCACCGGCGGCGCGTGGCGGAGGTCGTACGGGGCACCGTACAGGGTATCGCCGTCGCGGTACCCGATGCTTTCCAGCTCCTGCCTGAGGACTTGTAGCACCAGTCCCTGCAGAGTTCGTGCAAAAATGCATGGCACCGCCGCCATGACCATGAACTCATGAAGACACCAGATCATTGATCGACTCACTGATATATATATAAATAAAATAATATATATATGACGATGGAGTGATCTGCGTACGCGTGCTCTGGGTTCCTCTGGAACCCTCGGGAGGAGCCGAAGTTGCGGACACGCGTCTCGACGCCGGGCAGGTTCCGGTAGTCGTTGGCGGCGGGGTCGTAGACGAGGCTCATCTGCTCGAGGAAGCACTGCACGTAGTGGTGCGCGGGGATGTCGGAGCAGTTGGCCCAGAGACCGAACCAGCCCTTGCCCTTCATGACGCCGCAGCGCGGCACGAAGGGGCGGTACGCGTCCGTGAGCCGGACCTCCAGCTCGCTGCAGGTCAGCCCGGGCACCAGCACGATCGGGTGGAGGACCTGGACCTCGCCGGCGGCACCGCCTGGAGCAACGTCATCGTCCTCCGCCGGGTCGCTGCTGATCGCCGGCGGCGGCGGCGAGAGGTACTCCCGGAGGCCAGAGGGGAGCAGCAGGAGGAGGAGGAATGGCAGAAGCCGGAGGATCCCCATCGGCCTTGATTGATCTCGACTCCATAGAGAGGACGGAGGAGAATGTGAAGAGGGAGCGGTCTGTTTATGTTGTACCGGTGGCACATCCCTTTCGACATTTTTCTGAAGTCTTTAGATCTCGCTGCTCGCGTCCTTTTCATGTCCCTCATTTTCTACGGCACCTTTGATTTGACTGTATACAGTATCGGTACAAGGTACATTTCCCTCATTAGCAAGCCAGTCAGGATAAAAGACTTCTCTAATGAACCCAGCAGCTAAAAGCCTTGTAATTTCTACCCTAATGGCCTCCTTGCGGTCCTACGTGAAGCATCGGAGCTTTTGGCGGACTGGTTTGGCGTTCACGTCAACCTTCAAGGAGTGCTCGACCACCTCCCTCGGAACACCCGTCATGTCAGATGGAGTCCATGCAAATATGTCGGTGTTGTTCCGGAGGAAGGCGACAAGCGCGCTTTTCTATTTGGCGTCGAGCCTTGAACCTATCAGGGCGGTCTTGGAGGAGTCGGCGAGCCCGAGTGAGACGTGGTGTACTTCTTCGGCTGGCTGCATGGTGGTCGGCGCGGCTCTTCTTTTGGAGGACTCGGGGATGGAGCCGGGATCACCCTGGAACGTCCTCGCGTCGTTGACCACTTCCATCTGGAGTACGCTGCGCTCGATGTTGGTGCAGAGGTGGAGCCCTTCCTTGTCGCACCCCTTGGCGGTGTGCACGTCGCTGCGGACGGAGAGGACACCGTTTGGTGCTGGCATCCTCATCAGGAGGTACGTGTAGTTGGGAATCGCCATGAATTTGGCGAGCGCCGGTCTTCCGAGTATGGCGTGGTAGGCGGCGGTAAAGTCGGCGACCTGAAAGTTGAGGTACTCGGTTCGGAAGTTGCTCTGATCGCCAAAGGTGACGGGGAGAGATATCTGCCCGAGTGGTTTGGAGCCCTTGCCCGGAATCAACCCTAGAATGGGTGAGGGGAAGGGGTCAAAGCGTCGGGGCCGATTCCCATGTCCCTCAGCATTTGGGCGAAGATGATGTTGAGGCCACTTCCGCCATCGACGAGTACCTTGGTGAGGTGAGCATTGTCGACGATCGGGCTGAGCACCAAGGGATACTCGCCGACGTCGGAGATCTGAAACCACTGGTCCTCCCTTGAGAAGGTGATCGGCTGCTCTGACCAGCGGAGTGGTTGGATCGGCGATGTGTAGCAGGAGAATATCTCCCTGTCGCGCACCTTCTCCCGGCGCTTGTCGTCCACCTGAGGCGGTCCTCCGAGGATG
Organism: Alloteropsis semialata; assembly: GCA_004135705.1. Lineage (NCBI taxonomy): Eukaryota > Viridiplantae > Streptophyta > Magnoliopsida > Poales > Poaceae > Alloteropsis > Alloteropsis semialata. The sequence goes on from CM014274.1 coordinate 78,246,272, forward strand.
AAGTTTACCAGCCTCTCAACGTTCGGGAAAGCAGGGTTTGCGGGAGCCCCTTTCCCCTTGTCACCCTTGTCGTCGTTGCGTGGAGCAGCTTTCCTTCCTGCTTCTTGTAGGCGTCGGCGAGTCCCATGCAGTCGATCATACGGTGCTTGGACTGCTTATGTATGGGGCAGGGCCCTTGGAGCATCTTGTCGAACTCGGCGCTGAAGTTGGTTCGCGGGCGAGGGCCTCCGCGATCCATGGCGGCGATGGTGCGATCCCCCGAGCGCTTTCGGTCGCCCAGCCTGCTCGGTTCTGGCCGGGCTCGGCGCGGGTCCTCCTTCCTTGGTCAATCTTCTCGGCGAGGCGGCTGATCGTCCTCTCGAGTGCTTCTCTTGTTGTAGTGGAGGCGAATGGCTTCTTTGGCGCTGGCTAGCTTGTTTACCCGCTTGAAGAACTCACCGGAGGTCTTTGGCAGGTCCTCGCAGAGGCGCTCGAAGACCACCGACTCGGCGAGGCCATCAAGGAAGTAGTGGATGATCTCGGATTCGGAGCAGCCGGGGACGAGGTTGCGGTTCTCCATGTACCTGTCGGTGTAGTCGCGGAGGCTCTCCCCGCGATTCTGCTTCACCTTCCCCAAGTCCCATGCTGTGCCTGGTCGAACGGAGCTGCCCTGGAAGTAACTCTTGAACTTGCGGTAGAGTGTGTCCCAGCTGTCGATGGAGTCGGGCTCGAGGCTGTGGAGCCAACTTAGCCCCACCTTGGTCATGGCGACCGGGAAGTAGGCGCACATGGAGTCGTGATCGCCATTCACCGCGCGGATGGCGATGCTGTACGTCCGAAGCCACATTGTAGGGTCCGCCTTCCCATCATACCTTTCTACGCCTGTAGGTTTAAAGTTAGCAGGCATTCGAATGGATCTTACTCGGGCGGCAAACACTGGGAAGCCGTCGCAGTCGTTGAGGTTCTCGGCGTTTTCATGTCCTGAATCAGCGGAGAGATCTTCAGGAGTTCAAGCCCATGGCTGTCTGTGCTGTTCGAGAGGAGGTCTGTATTTGCGATCGAACTCGCGGCGGCGCGCGGCCTCAGTGGCCTCCAGTTCTCGACGCAGGCGGGTGCCGCGGTCCAGTCCCGGGGCGCCGTGTTCGCGGTTGTATTCGGCGCGTCGTCGGAGCTCTTCCTCGTCTCTTCGTCGATGGCGGTCGTCAAGATCTCTGCGGAGGTCGTGGTTGCGAAGTTGCTCGCGGAGGTCCGGCTGGTTGATTACGCCTTGTTCGGCTTCACGGTGGCTAGCTGACCTGGAGTGACGAGAGAAAGAAGCGGCGGCCTTCTGGGCATTGATCATACCCGCGGCTGCGGTTAGCCTAGCCTTGATGCGGTTGAGCTCCGGCGTCTCTGAGATCCCTTCTAGTTCATGATGTGCGGCGGTGAGGTTGGCTGACGGAGTAGCATAGACGCCTACACCGCCGACTTCTTGGATGAAATCGTCGTTGAGGTTATGGGTGACCCTGGGATGTCGGCGATCTCGTCGCGCGTCGCGGCGTTGCCTTTTCTCGTCATTGCGCCTGACCCTGGCGTCGCGCTGTGCTTGATCCTCTCCCTGGACTGTTGCTTCATCGGCGGATATATCGGAGACGAAAGTTTCCCGCTTGGCCGGCACGATCCTCTTGTTAGGTGGGAGGACACGCGTGACCTGCGGGAAAGTCGGCGATGGTTCCTCTTCGGGAGGGGTCGGCGCGTCTTGATGGCGAGGAGGCGGCGTTGTCGTGACGTCCGGGGCAGATTCGATCTGGGTGATCATGATGGGGTTGGCCGTCCTGCTTGCATCAGGAGAGTAGTCGGCGCTCCGCCGTTCGCTGAGTGCTTCCTGGTACACGACCCCGCCGTTTCTGAGTCCAAACGGGAATCGTGTCAGAGAAGTGACGTCCTGGCGGGCAGATTCGACCAGTCCAACGCACTCGCCGATGGAGGCAATGGCTCGGTCCATGTCTGCCTCGAACTCGCGCTGGCGTGCGGCCCATCACCTCTTTCGTTCCTCGGGTGTCTGGTGAGCCCTGCGTGGTGGAGGTGGCGTAGACGAAGCAGTCGGCGGTGTAGGCGGAAGAGGGCTCCTCTCGGAGACTGGGAGGGCGGTGTCGACCGCCACGATCGTCGGGTTGTTGGCGATCGTTGGCGGCGGAGTGGTGATGGTGACGACCCCGTCCGGAGTTGCGTTGAGTCGTGGCGCGCTCTCCTCCGGGGTGGCGTCGCGGCTGAAGGAGAGCTCTCCCTTGGGTCCAGCGGTGAAGACCATGGATCCAAAGAAGAACATGGCCTCTTCAGTGATGGAGATCTTGGCAGACGCCGGCGTGATGATGGCGGAAGTAGATGCCATCGAGCTTGTGGATTGATCTCGTCGATCTCCCCCTACCTGGCGAGCCAACTATCAGATTTATGAGCCCGGCAGTCCACACAGGGTAGCCTACGTGGTTGATTTGTTGAGGGACAGATCGAGGATCACAAGGCGATGGTAACACAAGACGCAATGATTGAGCAGGTTTGGGCCGTCGAGATGACGTAATACCCTACGTCCTGTGTTGGGTGTTTGGATTGCTGTGTATGAAGTTCCTGAAGGATCTCCGTAGTTGGGTTCTGTCCTAGGTTGAATGATTGGGTGTTGTAGTTGTTCGTCTGTTGGAGGGGGGTCTCAAGGCACCTTATATAGTTCAGTTGCCTTGAGTTATAAGTCGGCTAGATATCATAACCTACCCGAAATACAAGGATTCGATCCTATAACGATTACAGATATCTTTCCCTAGAATTCCGACTAGTTTATCTTGATCTCCGATCTTCTTGCGAAGCACGCCGTCTCCTTCCTTGCCCCGCGTGCCGTCATACTCATCCACCTTCTGGGTACCCCCGGGTCTATCCCCGACAGTAGGTAAAACACTATTTTTTTAAAAGTATGCTGCTGTTTCTTGCTTTGTTTCTGCCATCTTGTCTGCTTGGGGTGCACCAATTCTTTTTTGGGGGGGGAGTGGGGTGAGGGGGTAGTGCACAAGTGGTGAAAATTTGATATTAATTAGTATTTTTGGTTTTTGACGTGGGTGAATTTGCACCCAGTGCTACCTGAGTAGCTTCACCCCTGGAGGGTGAGCAACATTGTCGGGGATGGAGGGAGTTTATAGGGAGCAAGCTAGGAGAGGCCATCAATCATGTGGCAGCACTTCAGCGAGGATTGGTGAGCAACCATTTCGAGCGGCTTGCAATAGGCAGAGCGAAAAGACAAATTCATAATAAATCAAAGGTGCAGGATCAAACTTTGCAAGGAATTTGGCACAAAAGGAGGAGAGGCCTCCAGTGCAAAGACCTCTTTGATGCAGCTTGTAGGAACTCCTAGATAGAAAACGGGAAAATTGGATGAGTGCCATAGACAAATACAAATAAAATAAGTACAAACTGGACCAAGAAACAAGAGCATGAGAGGAGGAATAATAGCACGAGATAAGCGAGAGGAGGGCTGGAGCCCGGAGGACCTGGTGCGTGTTGGCGATTTTTAACGACAACTTATTACTGCCAATAAAGATATGAAACATGATAAAACAAATAGATATAGGGTTGTTTACTAATGAATTCCATGAGTTTTGGTGCATATGTGCTTACAGGAATAAAGTGGCAAAAGAAGAGCTAAAATGGGCTTAGGGGCAGGTCGCCCGACCTTCCATGGCCGGCCGACCTGGGTCCAGGCCCGGTAAGGTCCATCTTCAGCCCAACAACAACAAGCACACTCAGGAGCGATCAGGCACGTTGAGATCAAGACGGTGGAAAAGAATAGTTGGGATTGGGCCACGTGGCAAGCACATGGATTCATGGGTCCACATCCCTAACTTAACTGACACATCTTTGCCATTACCCACCGGAAACCGACCAAAGGACCCACTGGAGAGTGGCACTGACGAAGTGGGGCCGAGGGGCCACAGCCCTGGGCTAGGTCGGCCGACCCAGCCGCGCGCCCAAATCGCCACCACCTTCATGAGCAACTGTCAAACCGCCACCAGGAGTTCATCCGTGCCGTGAATCATCAACGTCGGTGAATCTGACGGTCGGCCGACCCCCCTAGTCGGCCGACCTGGGCCCA
>CM014274.1:78251702-78281165 GCA_004135705.1 Alloteropsis semialata
GTGACGCCGATGCCTTCTCGGGTAAGCTCCCGGGTGGTTCCGGGTCGTGGTTGACTTGCCCGAGGTCCTCGGGTGCTCCAGGTGTCCTGCTCGGGTTCCAGATGTCGTCCGGGGGCGCCTGGAGTGGTACTGGAGTGCCTGGTGTAGCGCATGCATCCTTCTCCGGACTGTGGCGCCCCTGTTCGGACGAGACGGGCGCCACTGTGGCTGCCGTGGCGAAGGACGGACGCCCATCCTGCTCTGACGCAACAGGTACCAAGTGGGTACGGCGCCGGATGGGCCGGGGCGCGGCCGGGTAGTTTCACCCGGGGCGTCGGAGACCACTCGGGAGCGGAGAACTCCTCGGGCGAACCGGGAGGCCACTCGGGAGCGGAGAACCTCTCGGGCGAACCGGGAGGCCACTCGGAGGCGGAGAACCTCTCGGGCGAATCGGGGAACCACTCGGGCGATCCAAGTAGTCGGGGCATGGGGTGTTCGCCTTGCTTTGGGTCTCTGATTTTTGTTTTTGGAGGGGTGGATTATTGCGAGCTCCTGGGTTAAGAGGTTGGATTGGGCACCCCTAATTCGGATCCTCGTCAGTCCAGTGTGAGCCCGTGTTCTCAAGTCCAAGTCTGTAGTAGGGGTGTACAAACTAGTCGGGAGAGGGAGGGGGTCCCAAGTCCCTGAGCGGTGCGAGTGAGCGTGTTGTGTGCGGTGTCCGAGTGTTCAACTAGTGTTCGAATTGTCCCCCACTGATGTCTCCTTGTCCCCTTTTATAGCCTCAAGGGGAGAAGGGAGCGGGGGGTAAGAAAGGGAAAATTACACAGGGAGTTACTGCCCCCGAGAGCTTCATCCAGCGCCGTCCGCCGAGCCGTACCGGGAGCAGGTGTTGACGGAGTGGGCGCCCCGCCGGACCCGGGATCGTACATCCCGGGTGGTTGGTGTCGACGCCTTCTCGGGTAAGCTCCCGGGTAGTTTCCGGGTCATGGTTGACTTGCTCGAGGTCCTCGGGCGCTCCAGGTGTCCTGCTCGGGCTCCAGGTGTCGTCCATGGGCGCCTGGGATCGTACTTGAGTGCCCGGTGTAGCGCATGCATTCCTTCTCCAGGCTGTAGCGTTCCTGTTCGGATGGGACGGGCGCCACTGTGGCTGCCGTGGCGAAGGACGGACACCCATCATGCTCTGACGCGGCAAGTACCAAGTGGGTACGGCGTCGGATGGGCCGGGGCGTGGCCGGGTAGTTTTACCCGAGGAGCTGGAGACCACTCGGGAGCGGAGAACCCCTCGGGCGAACCGGAAAGCCACTCGGAGGCGGAGAACTCCTCGGGCGAACCGGAAAGCCACTCGGAGGCGGAGAACTCCTCGGGCGAATCGCGGGGACTCCTCGGAGGCGGAGAGCCCCTCGGGCGAATCGGAAACTCGTCGGGCGGCCTCCGAGGTGTCATGGTATGATGAATCTGCTTTGATTTGGGTCTCTAATTTTTGTTTTTTGAGGGGTGGATTATCGTAAGCCCCCGGATTAAGGGTTCAATTGGGTACCCCTAATCCGTACCCTCGTCAACCTGGCGCGCCTCTGTCGAGGTTGTACTCGTCAGATATTTGTCCGGCAGACACCCCGCTTCGTGCGAAGATTGATCACGGTGATGGACAGAAAGACACGGGATTTTCATACTGGTTCGGGCCCTCGAGATCGAGTAATAACCCTACGTCCAGTTGCTACTTGTATTATTTCGTCGAGTACAGATTACAATGCGTAACAAGTACCCTCGGGTGGATTGTCTAAAGCTACGAATCAATGGAACATAATCATACCCTCTACGCACAGGACCCCCGCTATTTATATCCAGGGAGACGTGCCTTACAAGACAAAACAGACCTAAACCTAGTAGGACTCGAACTGTCTTCGGGCTCCCCTTCTGCGATCAGGCCATCGTGTCTTGTTCGGAGTCTTGGTCGTCTTGGAGTCGGTAGTCGGCAATCCTCGTGGTCGGGTACCCTGGTATTATGGCCTCAACAGCTTCCATCTAATCGTTACCTGCGTCATGCCTGATATGACCAGACACGAGCAAAGCAACTCGAATTCGTGCAAGTGATGGTACGGGTTTTCACCATCACCTCCAGAGAAGGATATGTCCTGGACCATAGCTATGAAGGCAGGGCAAAGTTCATAGCTATCGGTTAAAATAGGATTTGACGAGGGGTGTGGCTCCAAGAATTCGTCCTTTGGAGCAGAGAACTCATGAATTTGGGTGAAATTCATGGTAGATAAAAGAAATATAAAATAAAAGATATACGGGCAACTTTAGATCTTCGATAATAGCTACCGTTCCCCGGCAACGGCGCCAGAAAGCTTGTTGACACCAGCGGTGGAATACAGAAAGTCTGCAAGCGCACGGCTGTCGAAGTAGCTTTCACCCGTGAATAAACCAGTTATCGAATCCACAGGGAACGTAAAAGTGTATCTAATCACTAAAGCGGAGCCGGATCGATCGAGTGTATATAAAGGCTGGGTAGAGAGGATAACTTAGCACTAATTTTCGCACCAGATATACTGAGTCATGAGGTGACGTGGTAAGGCTGGTGGACCCATTGACTGGTCAAAGCCGAAAATGACAGAGAAGGAAGCCGATATGCAGAAGAGATCCGATGAAGCAGGAATCCGACCCGATAACGAGTACAAGAGGAAAAACGCGTCGGCTGGGGAGGAAGCGCATCATATGCAGGGACTATTTCCTTTTTGAAGGCATATTGAGAGTCCCATTCTATATTAGATTTAGTTTACTTTATCCGCAAGTTAGTCTGGTCCGATCAGGACTCTCCATGACCAGGGTATAAATATGAACCCTCGTCCATTGTAAAGAATAATTCTCACAATCAATACAACCTGGCTTCACGCCAAAAACCCTAGTAGTAGTTACCGACGAAGCTCATTGGTGGACGGGCTGCATCAGTTCTGATCTCCGGCTTACAAGTAAGTTAGTCAATTTATCGAACTAATATAGGCTTTGAATTGAGGCGCATCGCCCTTTCTCGTTTATATTGTTCAACCGATTTATCTCTGAATAATCAAGATTGATATAGATTCCCTACGTCGGAGCTAGATCAATATTGATTATTCAACAGATTATCGTTTATCGGACTATACTTTAAGCCTAGATTCCCTACGTCGGAGCTAGGTATCAAGATTAGTCTAGATTCCCTACGTCGGAGCTAGAGTAATCTTGGTTACTAAAGATAGTCTTTGCGGTTTGTTGGAGTTGCTAGATTGGTTTAGATCTACGCCATGTGAATCAATTCTACTTCTTCAACGGCTTTGAGCACAGGTCTTGGTCCGATTTAAGCATTATTTATCTTACAGCATCGTTCTATGTCCGATCTTGCTTTGTGGTTTAATCTGGTTGTTCTTTGAGTATTGCATTGGTGTAGATTTCCTACGTCGGAGCTGGATCTTTGTAATATGCCTAGATTAATCTTTGACTGTCATGTTTGGTCTAGATTCCCTACGTCGGAGCTAGGTTCATCTTGATTAGTCAAAGGAAGCTTTGGTTATGCCTTATTGCTATTTGAATGTTAAGTACGGTGTAGATTCCCTACGTCGGAGCTGGATCTTGCTTAATTGTTCAGTAGCATATCTTAGAATCAGAACGTATCTGTTAATGTTTTGCCTGCTTATTTTGCTTAATCTGATCAACACCTGTGCGAGCATCTTGTTTAATTAACAGGTTGATAAGTTAAGTCTGATTATCTAGCTATCTGATCTGATCATAGTTGGAGAAATCTAGATTCCCTACGTCGGAGCTAGATTTCTCTGAAAAGGCTATAGTCCGATCGGTTGGTTAGATGGTCCGATAAGATGAGTCAAACTGGTAACTAGACAAGGTGGACAATGTATCGGCTTACACTTTGATTATTTAATATCTTGTTTCAAGACACAGCTGATCTATTATTTTAAATATTGGCCTTGTTTTATGCTTTATTTCATTATTCAAAGGCTGGTCTGTTATATCAATCAAGGTCCGATCCTGATTGGTCCGATCCTGAGGTCCGATTTGGTGTCTGATTGAGGTCCGATTAATCGGTCCGATTGACGTCATCATCGAGGTCCAATTCTGAGGTCCGATCGGTATCGGCCGATGCGTGTCTGATTGGGTCTTGGCTAAAATTCGACGTTACTCCATCGTCTGAAATAGAGCCGGCACAATCATAGAGCAATTTAACTGTTTTATTCCCTTGTCAATTTCAGGTCAAATTGACTGGCACGCCGCGAACCTGAACTGGAGTGTAGACTGGCACTGGAGCGAAGCTGATCTCCCCGGTCATCGTGTGCTGCACGCGGAGAATACGACCGCCGATTTTCCGCGTCAACACATTTTTGGCACGCCTGGTGGGACCCGAGAAACAAATCCAAGATGTCGTCGTCTGATGCTGAACAAGAAACTGCAGCAAGACTTGCTGCTGAGAAAGAAGCTGCTGAGAAGGCCAAGAACGACAAGAACAGGGCGACTGAGGTGACCATGCCCATTACAAAGGCCGATCTGTCCAAAGCCCAGTTGGATGCAGTTCAGGCCCAGATTGATGCGTTTGAGAAGCTATGCCTTGGTCAGTTTGGGCGTAATCGTTCAGGTCCTACACTCAAAGGTCCTCTCCCGGATCCAGAGTTGATCAAGAAGACAACTGAAGCTCGGGAGCACCAAGTCAACATGACGGAGATGATTCACCAGGCTGTTCATCATGCATTGATCAACCAATCAGGCACCTTGGTGAATTCTTTGGACAATCTCATCAAGAAGGCGGTGGACGATGCTGTTTGCTTGAAGGGTCCAGTATTTATAGCAGATTCTGCAGGAGCATCAGGATCAGGAAGAGGAAAAGAGACTGCAGAAAATACAATGACCGTTCCTCCGCAGATGCCAATTGCTCCACCACCTCCTGTTGAACTGGCCAACGGTTTTCTGTTGATGGCCGATGGAACTATTGTCGGCCCACATGGTGAAAAGTATGCCAGGACTCTGAGCGAACAAGAGAAACAGCCTGCTGCTGCAAGGCTACGTACAGAGGTTCCTTCACATCAGCGTATGGTCGGAGATTACAATAACTATGTAATGGATATAGCTGATGGAATGCCACATGGAAATCAACAGTCCGATTGGTCACAAAAGATAGCCGAGGTGATCCAGAATCAATTCGGCTTAAAGCCTAAAGATGAAGCGAGGTTGTATCGGCACCCGTACCCATCTTACTTTGATGCAGTGCCACTTCCTCCACGTTACAGAGTGCCGGACTTTTCCAAATTCTCCGGGCAAGATGATATGACCACCATCGAGCATGTGAGCCGATTCTTGGCTCAGTGTGGTGAGGCTGCTTCTGAGGAGGGACTCAGGCTCAGATTTTTCCCTCTGTCACTGTCAGGGCCGGCGTTTACCTGGTTTACGTCGTTGCCAGCAGGATCGGTCACAGGGTGGTCCGACATGGAGAAGCAGTTCCATAAATACTTCTTTTCTGGTCTCAATGAGATGAAGATCTCCGATTTGATTGCCATCAAGCAAAGGAATGATGAGACCGTCAAGGAGTACATCCAACGATTCCGTGACACTAGGAATCGGTGTTACAGTCTGAAGCTGTCAGATATGCAGTTGGCCGAGCTTGCATTCCAAGGTTTGCTCGCGCCGATTAAAGAAAAGTTTTCTGCCCAGGAGTTTGAGACATTGGGGCAATTGGTTCAGAAAGTGTCAGCTCATGAGGTCCGATATCAGGAGATGAAGCGTATGAAGTTTTCTAAACAAGTGTCTTATCTCTCTGATACTGAAGAGGAGGCTGATGTCAATATAGCTGAATGGACTAAATCCAAGAAGCCAGTGTCGCTCCCGTGGATCAAGCAGAATCCTGAGAAATTTGGATTCGATATAACAAAGACCGATAAGATCTTTGATTTGCTGCTCAGTGAGAAGCTTATCCAGCTTTCTCCAAATCACTCGATTCCATCGGCCGATGAGTTGAAGAAACGCAAGTATTGCAAATGGCACAACTCGACATCTCACGAGACCAATGAATGCAAAGTGTTCAGAAGGGAGATCCAATTGGCTATTGAGTCAGGCAAAATCAAGTTTGAAGACAGCAAGAAAGCCATGAAGATCGACGGTCATCCTTTTCCCAATAACTTTGCTGATTTCTCCTTTTCTGTCAATATGGTTGATGCTAATGAGAAGGGGAAGTTCAAAGTGCTTACATCGGACCACGCCAAGAGTTCTGATGCCGTTGATCCTGTGGTTCAAGTTACTGTTGAAGAGCTACGCAGGAATCATCAGGCATTTGGGCGTGAATCTAATGCTCCTGGTGGATATCGGCCACGTGTGACTTCCCAAATGCTGATCAACAAATACAAGAGGCAGCAGGCAGCAGCTCGAGCGTGGGAAGAACGCGAGGAACGACGACGTCGGAGGCATGAATATCAAGCAAGGCGCCATGATGAAGAGTTTGATGATCGGCGCCGACGTGATTACAGGTCCGACGGCCGACGCCGATATGATGAGTGGTCCGATGACCGACGCCGGTACGATGACAGGTCCGATGGCCGGCGCTGGTATGATGGTAGAGTCGATGATCGCCATCACTACGGTTGCAGGTCCGATTGGTATACAGATGGACGTCAAGCTTATAACCGGTACGATCAAGATGATGATCATTGGGGGTGTCCTTTCTTTGTATTCTGCTGGAACGAGAAGCTTAGACTGCCATCGAAAGCAGGTTGTCCTGAATGCAGCTTCCAGTATGAGGAGTATAGAGCTTCCAAGAGAGGTCGACGATCAGTTCATGAACGGATCGGTGTCAGGATTGATGATCATCATCAAAGAGATGAAGGCCGGGTTAACACTCATGGCCACAAAAATAATGAAGGCCGGGTTAACACTCATGGCCACAAAAATAATGAAGGCCGGGCTGATGCTCATGGCCCTGAAAAAATGGAAGAGAAGGCTCCAGTTCAGAATCAGATTGAAGAACCTCCAATGAGGCCTGGACAGTGGTGCCCGTCAGGAATTTCTAAGTCCAAGAAGAGGCGTGTGCAACGGTTGCGCTATAATGAGCAGATTCAGGAGCAAGAATTAGCAAAAGAAAAGAAGTGGCGCGTCAAGATGGCTAATGATGATGAAGCAAGTACATCGGCCGCAATAAATATGGTTTTGATGTTGCCGTCCGATTTTGCTGCTCCTGATGAACAAGACGACCATGAGGTCGATTATGAACTGGAAGAAGCCGCTGCATGCTTGGTTCTGGATTCAGAGAAGGCAGTCTTTGAGAAGCCAAATGCAAATGGGTATCAGCACTTGAAGCCTCTATACATCAAGGGATACGTTGATGGAAAGCCGATGACCAAGATGCTGGTTGATGGAGGAGCTGCTGTCAATCTCATGCCCTATTCTACATTCCGCAAGCTGGGGAAAGGGATTGATGATCTGATTAAGACCAACATGACACTCAAGGACTTTGGCGGAAATGTTTCAGAGCCTCGGGGGGCAATTCATGTGGAATTGACCATCGGCAGCAAGACATTGCCGACTACCTTCTTCGTGATTGACGGCCAAGGTTCCTACAGCATGCTCCTCGGGCGAGATTGGATCCATGCCAATTGCTGCATCCCATCCACAATGCACCAATGTTTGATCCAATGGCAAGGCAATAAAGTGGAAATTGTCCCAGCTGATGATTCAGTTAGCATTGCTACAGCTGAATCAACAATTTGGGAGTTTGAAGGAGTTGAGTGCCTGTCAGGGAAGACGTGGGATGGCGACTTCCTCAAGGTGTCCGATCAAGGATTACAGCCGATCCAAGCAGTCGGCTCTGAGACTTTATTTTAAATGGCTGGTTTGATTGCTGATCATTGTGGGCCTAATGTTGATACTGTTGAACAATGTACCATGGAGCTTGATGCAATCGGTCCGATCAATACAAAGGCCGATGTGGTTGACGCAGTTTCCTGGACCATGTTCTTTGATGGTTCATCTTGCAATGATGGTTGCGGAATCGGCCTTCTTATTATTTCGCCTCGGGGGGCAAGATTCGAGTTTGCTTATCCGATTGAAAAATGCACAAATAATCAGGCGGAATATGAAGCATTGGTGAAAGATCTCCGGATTCTTAAAGAAATCGGCGTTCAATTTGTTGAGCATATTCCAAGACATCATAACGAGGAAGCAAATCGGCTGGCGCAAAAGGCGTCTGGCTATCGGCCTGTGTCCGATGTGATGGTACAAGAGATACCAGAAGGAGATTGGAAATCGTTGAATATTTGAAGGATTCTTCTGTCAAGACTTCCAGGAAGTTACGTTGCAAATCAATCAGACATGTCTTGGTTGAAGGGGGGACATTTCCTAAATCATTGAACGGAAAATATTTAAAAAAAGTACTACCCTAACATTTGGGTAAATTCGTAAAGCCGATACCGCTACTGCTCTTGCCGTCGCTGCTGATGAAGGAACAGTGCTGAAATACCAAGATTCAAAAGAAAGGACTTCAACGTCTATGCTAACACGACGTCGGCTCGTCAATTCGAAAACTATGGTATGATCAAGTAAACTTTATTTCTTACTGCGAAATACTTGGGAATTTTATTTTGTGAAAATAAAATACATAGCTTAGTTCCTCAATGATATGAAATTCCTACCAGAGCCATATGTTGATATCTTCTGAAAACCTTACACGTATACTGCTTGTTTTGTATTGAGCATTGTCAAATTGTTGTGACCCTTGTGAGAATTGTTTCATGCTTTTAAGATCAAGATCACGTACACTCCACATATTATTCCATTGTTGGGTATGCTAGACTTTAATTTCCGGGCACATCGGTCATTTGGTCTGGATTCGCATACTCGACTATTCATATGCTGACTTCTGCATTGGAAGTTACGCAAAAACATGTCTTCCATCCATACAAAAATACTCCATCCCTTTGACATGACTTTTCAAATTCATTATGCAAAAGGTATGGGTTATGCAAAAAAAAATAATAATAATATATTATCCGTGCTCAAAAGCATAAGGAAGAGTGATAAAAATATGAAAGATAGCCCATATCTGAAAAGAAAAGTGAAGTGAAGAGTCATGCAAAAGGGAGTTTCACCCAAAAAATTTCACACACATGCACATCTTGATCTGATTGTATGACTTATTTTCTCCACTGGATCCGGTTTTTGACTTTGCAAGATATGCAGTGCAAGTATGCTTCCTTTCTATATCCTACCCTGAGCTCCACAAAAAAGGCCTTATTAGCAGTAGGAAGTAAAAGAGACGATACAGTGCCTTGGTGCGGAATAATACACATTGAGCGATCTGAGAGAATCATTTGAGGAGCGAAGTTATGTTTTGATTTGAAAATGAAAAAACCAAGTTATTTAGCAGGAAGAGTAGAGTTTTCTTGATTATTCATATTGGCTAACATGTTATGATAAAGAAGCTTGAAGAAAGGTATCGGCTATGAAAAGGGCAGTGCTAGAGAAGTCAAGATGTTGAATCTATGAAGCGAATTGCATCGGATAGGAGATTGGGGACGCTGGATTTACAGAATTTCGAAGCATGAATCCTTCATACTCCGAAACTGGGGGGCATGTGTTGACACCAGATTTTCGCACCAGATATATTGAGTCATGAGGTGACGTGGTAAGGCTGGTGGACCCATTGACTGGTCAAAGCCGAAAATGACAGAGAAGGAAGCCGATATGCAGAAGAGATCCGATGAAGCAGGAATCCGACCCGATAACGAGTACAAGAGGAACCTTCTGAACTGGAGCAAGAACTGGAGCAAGAACCTGTCAAACCTAAAGAACTGGAGCAAGAACCTGTCAAACCTGAACCTTCTGATCCAAAATTGCAACACTGTGATTCTTTTCTTGGACTCGCTTGAAGATAAGAGAGATCTATATAACCCAGAGACAAACCTGAGGCAGAAAATCAAAAAGCAGCTCAGAATCCTCCTCCACTACAAGAATATGTACTGGAAACAAAGGCACACAGTTAATAGAATCAAATATGGAGACGAATGCACAAAATATTTCCATGCCATGGCCACCATCTCCTACAGAAGAAACAGTATCTCTCAGATCCTGAATGACCAAGGAGCATGGATACAAGATCATGATGGAAAAGCAGGATTGCTATGGAACTCATTCAGGAATAGGCTTGGAATAAGCACAGAAACTATAATGCATTTTGATCTAGCTTCTTTAATCGACCAAGAAACAGACCTATCAAACCTGGCAGCCCCTTTTGAACAGATGGAGATTGATAACATCATCAAAGCCATGCCACCGGACAAAGCACCTGGGCCTGATGGTTTCAATGGCCTATTCATGAAAAGGTGTTGGCCCATAATAAAAGAAGATTTCTATGCCCTCTGCAGAGATTTCCAAGAAGGAGAGCTAGCCATGGAGGCTATCAACACTGCATACATAACCCTCATCCCAAAAACAGTAAACCCTGAGACTGTCAATGACTACAGACCCATCTCCCTGGTGAATATCAGCCCCAAATTGATAACTAAAATCCTAGCAGAAAGATTGCAGAGAGTGATAATTGAGCTAATTCACAAAAATCAGTATGGTTTCATCAAGACAAGAACCATACAAGATTGCTTGGCATGGAGCTTTGAATACATTCATCAATGTCACCAGTCAAGAAGAGAGGCCATCATCCTAAAGCTAGATTTTGAAAAGGCCTTTGATACAATTGAGCATTCAGCCATCCTCCAAATGTCAGAAAGCATGGGTTTCCCTTCAGCTTGGACTAGCTGGGTCAAAACCCTACTTCAATCTGGATCTTCAGCAGTGCTCCTCAATGGAGTACCGGGGAAGTTTTTCAAATGCAAAAGAGGTGTCAGACAGGGTGACCCCTTATCACCATTATTGTTTGTTCTTGCTGCTGAACTTCTGCAGATTCTAGTAAACAGAGCATCTAGGATGAACCTAATGACAGCTCCACTACCACAACCAACTGAAGATTACCCAATTGTGCAATATGCAGATGACACATTATTGATAATGCAAGCTGATGCAAGGCAGCTCTTCTTCCTCAAATCACTGCTTGGCACCTTTGCAGAATCTACGGGCTTAAGGGTCAACTATAGAAAGTCTCAAATGGTCCCCATCAATGTATCTCAAGAAAAACTAGATCACCTAGCCCAGACTTTCGGCTGCTCAATTGGCACCATGCCTTTTACATACCTGGGGCTTCCCATGGGAACAACCAAACCAAGGATGGAAGACCTTGCACCAATGATGGACAGGGTAGAAAGACGTCTCTCAGGCACTGCCACATGGCTCTCCTATTCAGGACGTCTGCAAATGATAAATTCAGCAATAACACCGATTGTCACATATGCCATGTGTACAATAAGGCTCCCAAGAGGCGTTATCGAGAACATTGATCGAATCAGGAAGCAATGCCTATGGAGAGGCAACACAGAGAAGAAGAGAGGAGGCAACCTTGCTGCATGGGAGATTGTTCAGAAACCAAAAGATAAGGGAGGTCTAGGAGTTATAAATCTTAGACTGCAAAATGATGCTCTTCTAATGAAACATCTGCATAAATTCTACAATCATAGAGAGATACCATGGGTTGAACTGATATGGTTCAAGCATTATCAAAACAAGGTACCACATGCAACAAGAGAGGTCGGATCTTTCTGGTGGAAAGATGTCTTACGTCTAAATGGACTTTACCGGGGGATTACAAAATGCATAATTGGAAAGGGTGACACATGCTGCTTCTGGCAAGATCCATGGTCTGAGAATACCCTGGAAGCCCAATATCCCAGGATAGCATCATTCTCCAAGGCAAACACAATCTCAGTCAAAGATGTTATGCAAGCAACAGAACTTGACTCCATCTTTTTCTTACCCCTGTCAGAGCAGGCAATGGAAGAACTTACCTTGTTGCAAGATGAAATTCAGAGCATTCCCTATGATGATGAGACTGAAGATAAATGGATACCTACATGGGGGGGAGAGTACTCATCGAAACGATATTATTCACATATCTTCAGCATGACCCAAGCTCACCCCATTTTCAAGACACTCTGGAGTTCCAGATGCATCCCTAGAATCAAATTCTTCACCTGGCTGATTTGTGTGGACCGACTAAACACCAAAGTCATGCTAACAAGGCGACACATAGAGATACATGATGATGAAACCTGCGTCATGTGTGACACAGGTGCTCATGAAACAACTGACCATCTCTTCTTCGATTGCCCCTTTGCACAACAATGTTGGAACACCATACAATTTAATTGGGACTCAACTTTGGAGCTGGGAGACAGATTTATCAAAGCAAAGCAAGACCATGGTCTGGGTTTCTTCACTGAAGCAGCCATGATCGCAACATGGGAAATCTGGAAGATGAGAAACGCCAAGATCTTCGACAGCGAAAACCCAAGTCAGACAAGATGGCTGATTCTCTTTCTAAAACAATGTAATTCTCACTTAGTTAGATTTAAGACAGATCTGCGATCTGCTTTCAGTTTCTGGTTAGATGCTTTCAGCTAAATAACTCTGTAAGAATTTCTTAACCCCCCTTTTTAATATATAGTTTTACTTGCTGTGGGGATCTCCCCCACAGTTTCCCCTCAAAAAAAGTCACCCTGCTCGGTCCTTGGATACATAAACTTCATTTCCTTAGGGGGCAAAGGACCATCAGCTCTATGTAGCTTGGGATAGGAGGCATCCTCTTCTCCAAGTCCAAATCTTCTGGAAAAGGCAGCAAATGATATACTATAAGGCCTTCCTTCTGTCATCCAGTGCATCCTCCTCACACTCACTCCCTCCTCAACATATAGGGTGGCATAGAACTGAACAATTGTTTCTTTGTTCCAAGAACACTTGAAGTTCATGATTCTTTTGATTCTAGTGTTGGCAACCACCTCGATGATCTCATTGAAGATAGGATCATTAAATCTTGCCATGTAATCCCAGTCAATCCACTTTGACTCGGCCTCTATGTGACCCTTCTTCCCAATGATAGCAATAGAATAATAATCTTGATGGAATAAAGTATGAAACCTGTAGTCAGTGGCTGTCTTAGGATTGCCAATATAATTTTCTCTCCTCTTTCTCCTTGCCACATCAGTCATCCCACCTAGAAGGAAATTTTCTCCTCTTCTTGGAGCAACTGGCGTTCTGATTTCTGGCATTGCCATCTCATTCTTTTCTTCTTCCTCTTCCCCACAAGCATTACCTTCTTCTTCTTCTTCAGCACCAGCACCTCCCTCAGCTTCTTCACTTTCTTCGCTGCTCTCAACAGCCATCCCTTTTCCTTGACGATGCTCAACTCGATAATTTTCATCACTAACCTCATCATCATCACTTGATGTATCCACAGCTTCTTCATTAACTTCTTCAATATCTCTGGAAGCTGCTCTCTTTTTTCTAGGCCTCAGATTGTGTCCACTGCGCCTAGGAGGATCATCATCAAAAAATCCTCCCAAACCAGAACCACCTTGTTCATCGGCCATTTCCTTTGATCTCCTTTTGTAAAATATAATATCCTGGTCAAAAGGGTTGTGAACACATATATTAGGACACAGGAATGATTTGGAAATAAAAAATAATTACAAGATTGGAATTTAAGATCAGCTGGCCATAGAACTGTGCAGAACCGGTGAAACCGGTTTGCCAAACCGGTTTTGCACAGAGCATAAAGATCAGGTCTAGGTCATAAGTAAAAGATGGATTTGAAGGATATGATCAACAGAACTTAAAATCCATGTCCACAAAATATATTCCTTGACCAACAGACCTAGCACATGGTAGTTCACAGAATATTCTAGCTGAGCAAGATGAATGGCCAAAAGTGTAGGAACAGCAGATTATATCCATGAGAAAAAGTCCTACAAACTTGATAGAAGGTTACACGTTGAGAATGGATTACCTATATGGCAGCGAACCCAAAATCACCCATCCTCAAAATGTAGCCTACCAAATCCAAATCCATTCATGGGGTAGCTTCCTGGGCATACTAGGAGATGATTCCTTGAAGGGTTTTGACAGATATGCAATGAGAAAATAGATCGGGTGATGGGAACATTTGGTACCTCGGAATACCTAGGCCGCATGAGATTTTGAATCCAAAGCGGTTTCCACACCGGTGAAACTGATCTCCAACACCAATGCCTTCTCAAAAACCAGAGGGGCCGAGCTTCTTCCCTTGGGAATCTTCAAATCGCCATGGGGGGAACCTTGGTCGCCCAAGGAGCACGGGAGAGAGAGAGGAGTCGGGCCTGGGTGAGTTGTGGAGTGAATGAGGGGTGAAGGGGTAAGTTTTGCTGTGGTAAAGAGATAAGGTTGTGGGCCTGGCCAAAATCGGTAATATCGGTTTGCCAAACCGGTAATACCGGTTTTCGCTGGGAAACCCAAAAAGTTGATTTTGATCTCCTTAACACAAGAATCCTGATCACATGAGATGGATAACTTAGGATTGAGTCAGGAACTAGATTTAGCATTGATAGATTTGAGATTTTCCAATATACTTCAAACCTCCTTGATTCTTCCAAGAGGGTCAAAAAGATAAAGAATTTCATGGACTTGAGGAAAATCTCACCATTTGTGGCTAGCCATCAAACAATCAAGGGCAACAATAGTCACAAATAGATCGATAAGGTCACAAAGACCAAGAACCAAATATTTTCAAGAACACACAAGTCCTATCATGCTAGTTGGATTTTTCAAACTCTATCCTATATCACACAAGCATGCAACTCATCAAGTCAAATACCAAATTGCAGTGTTTAGTATATTCCTTTCACCGTTTTTATGGTACAAATGACACTTAGTCAATTATAAAAAGGAGTTTACTAAACATCTAATAGGTACAAGGAACGGGACTTGAGAGAGTTACAAGCGAGAATGCACACACTAGCATGGAAATGAGGCCTAGATGCTAAAAAGCATGAGTCAAAGAAACATACCTTAGCCTCTAGCTAGTCCTTTCTTCACATTGGTGAAGACTTGTATCACAAAGTATGTGCATTGTCAATATAATCCGAATGCCTTTTCTCTTTATGTTTTCCCTTTTTCAAACACCATAGAAGAGAAATGCATTAAATAGCACAAGACCTATTTTCATCATTTAGTGACCTTTAAGTTGGAGAGGCATAAGGGATCACTAAAAGATGAGACTTCACAATATAGGTTAAATTCATTTTTCTTGATGCATATGTATATATGGAGAAAGGCAAGCTCATATGCATCAATCTTGTCACAAGTGCCAAGCAAAGGGATTTAAACTAATTTATGGCAAGCAGCTATTTATCAAGAAAGTGCAATGTTCAAAAAGGGGATGGATACAGTTTTACCATTTTTGAACAAAATGCATAGCTAGCTTCGAAGAGAGACAAATTCTCACAAATGGGACTACAAGATCACTAAAAGAAATTGTTAGTCTCAAAGACACAAATTGTAGAATGAACTCCCCCTCAATAGGTGCATCAAGTGTTTGAATCACTTGTCATATGCGCTCGTTCAATTTAATGAGTTTGAGGAGTTTATTTCACAATTTGGTCCTGGCGCATAAATAAATTGCATTTATTGAAATGGTGCCAAGAAAACTTACTACCACAAAGATAGCTTATGAATTTGTATGCCATTGAAGTGCTAAAAGAATTTCTTATAATATTCCACTTTAGATGAAGCCTTACAGTTAAACTCATGCCGGAAATTCTGGCACGATTTGCCGAAACTTCTGATACGAGCCAGAGGCTACCGGACATTCATGTCGGAAAATCTGGAGTTGATCGGAACTTAGGCGAACCTCACTGGACCAAACCGATGAAATCAGTTTTCCAAACTAGTAAAACCGGTTTGTCCTGGCGGCTTCCATATCAGTGGAAATGTAGCTTTATAAGATCCAAGAAATTCCTTTTACATTGATTTGTTCTGTTCCTGCACTTCAAAGTAATTTGCTCCACAAGAGAGCCATTAAAAGCATCTTATGGCATACGGGAATAAATGATAGATATAAGTGACTTAGACATATTCAAGCACCCATAACAAGGTATGGAGAACTTGCATTCACAAAGAAGAGTATGAATAAGTCAACCAATCAGAACATGTTACCGAGATGTCATTGGAAATAATATAGCCAATTTAGTGAAGCCTTGGCAATTTGATGAAGTTCATATATATCAATTTATTTGCCAAAGTCCCAATGGATCTCTATTCCCCTGCAGGTCTAGCAAGTGCTTTTAGGTACCCAAGCCATGTTGGGTCCTTTAAGGTTAGTGACAAGAAACTTGGGAACCCAAATAGCTCTTATGCTAGTTTGAGATGAACTGATCACTCTAGTAGCATAAGTGCCAGCTTTGTCTTTCCCAAGCTTAGAAAAATCATAATGGATAAGATCAGATGTTGGAATGTTACCATTTGGACAATCCTTACCCATATGTCCCTTTGAACGACAAGTGTAGCAAATCCGGCTTTTGGTCTTGCTTGGTGATTTGCTCTTCTTTTTGATCACTTGTACCTTGCTAGCCTTTCTGCTTGAGGATGTAGCTTGATCACCCTTCTTGAAGGATTGGTGCACTACCTCAGTCAGAATCGGTTTTACCGGTTTCTGTAACCGGTTAAACCGGTTTTGCACAGGCAGCTTCACCTTCTTCAAAGGACATGCATCAATCAGGTGTCCAACTTCCTTACATTTGTAGCATGCCCTCTTCTTGGAGCCTCTCTGCTTCTTTCCCTTGCTTTTAAGCTTGATAGGGCACATGGATGCGTAATGCCCCATGTTTGAGCATTCGAAGCATTGTATGTGATCAAGTCCCTTTTTCCTCATTTCTTGAGTCTTGTTCTTGTTGACTTGCTTGTCATGCTTAGGGACTAAGCCAGTGACCATTGATCCCTTCTCAAGCTTATTCACCATGTGTTCACGGTTATCTTGAGGAGGTTGCACTTGACCCTTTCCCTTAAGCTTGATCAAGTCATTCTTGATCTTTTCTCTCTCTTGCTTCATGTCTTCCAATTCTTCAGCAAGGAGATCATCACAAGACTCTACAAAAACATGCTCACCACAAGATTTGGTTGCTTGAGAGCAACATGGTTTTTCACACAATAAAGTAGAATTGATGTGAGAGCATGTGCATGTGTGTGTATGAGGTTCAAGATACTTTACCGATGTAATCATGACCTCATGAGATGTTTCTAGCAAAGCATATGAATCAACAAGCATCTCATGGGAATGTTCAAGTTCCTTGTGAGTGCCTTGCAATTTCATATGCTCATTAGTGAGCTTCTCGAGTTGAGCACTAAGCATTTGTTTTTCTTGTTCTAAGGATGCTACACAAGTAGATAAATCAGTAGCACAAGCATAATCCTTTAACAAGATTGCATACTTACTGACCAAGGAGTCATGTGATGATTTGAGAGCCTCTAGTTCTTTGGTGAAAGAACTTAGTCTCTCATCAATTTGACCATTGCCCTTCTCGGTCTTCTTCTGCTTCTTCTTCTTGGCCATCAAGCACATTATGCTTTCATCACTGGAAGATGAACATGTTGACGTGGAGGCTTTGCTTGAGTCGTCGCTTGTGCCTTGAGCAGAGCTGCACATGGGCTCTCTGGCAGAACCGGTAAAATCGGGGTTGAAAACCAGTAAAACCAGTTCCTGCACAAGAACCAAGTTTTGCACTTTGTTGCTCTCTTGCTCCAAAGATGAGATCACCTGAGGCTCACAAGATATTGTTGATGTAGATGAGCATTTCTCAGATGACTCCATGACTTCTTGCTCTTCATCATCACTTTCCGGATTTTCAAATATATCCTTGATGAGAATCCAAATGAGATGTGCATCTCTTCGGATTCCTTCCTCGCTAGAGATGATATCCCATAAATCTTTACAGACAGAACTTCGCAAGAAGTCAGTAACACAAGCATTGAGTTGCGTGCAAGCTAGCTCCTTTTGAGTGAGGTTTGACAAACCAATGTTGTCATAATCAAAGTTAGGAGGT
The DNA here is from genome assembly GCA_004135705.1 of Alloteropsis semialata. Taxonomy (NCBI): domain Eukaryota; kingdom Viridiplantae; phylum Streptophyta; class Magnoliopsida; order Poales; family Poaceae; genus Alloteropsis; species Alloteropsis semialata. Next base: position 78,269,660 of record CM014274.1, read on the forward strand.
AGAATGCTAGCAACTAAAATATGTTCAATTACAGGATCTATATTTCTAAGAGCATTATGAACATTACCAAACCAAGAAGCATAGTTTGAGCCATCAAGCTCAAGTGGCTCAAAATGTACCTCAATCGACATCGACATCTTTTCTTCACGGCGGTTAAGCTTTTATGTGAAGCCAAGCTTTGATACCAATTGAAAGACCTTGATGTCGCCTAGAGGGCGGGCGAATAGGCGACTCTGCAGTTTACAAAAACTAATTCCAACTATCAGCACCAAAACCGGTATTACCGGTTTCCCAAACCGGTAAAACCGGTTCCTGCACAGATTGCACTAACAAGTACATTTTCCCTCTACGAATTCTAGCACAAACCACAAATGGTGTGAAGCTTTCAGGGATGTTTCCAAGTATTCCAATGGAGCCCCTGCATACAGCTCAACACACCAAAGTGGATCGAAGCGGAAGCACAAGTAATATGCTAGAAATGACAATATGAGGAAAGAGCTCAAACCAAGAGGCAAAGAGATTTTTCTCCCGAAGTTCGGATTCACCGCTCGCACCAAGCAGCCACCAAGGCACGGTGAATCCTACTCTCTGTTGATGAAGCTTATACGACCACACAAGGTCAAGCTATCTCCTCCTTCCACTAAGTGACATCTTCCCTTGCGGAGGCGAGGTGAAACCTTCACAAACGATCCCGTGGCTCACCACACACTTCGGTAGCTCACCGGGCAATGCCTAGCCGTCTAGGAGGAAGAATCTCCAAGAGTAACAATGCTTCAACGATTGCTTGACGAAACCACAAGTGCTCAAGGATTAGGATTGCTCTCCAATGCTCACACACAAGTCACTCTCTCAACCTAACTCAAAGATTCAAGCTATGAGCACAAGTCTCACTTAGAGAGGTTGGGGAGAGCTCAGCTGGCCTCTAGAATGTGTTAAACTCGAAATGAGCCAGCAACCCCTCAAAGAGGAGCTCATGGGTATAAATGCCCACCACTCCAAAAACTAGCCGTTTTTCTGTCAGAGGAAAACCGGTTCCACCGGTTACAAAACCGGTTTTACCGGATTTCAAAGAAACTAGCCGTTAGACGCTCGAGGCCACCAAAACCGGTTTAACCGGTTCCCAAAACCGGTTCCACCGATTTTTCCAGGGAACCCACACTAAGTTAGAAACTCTCATGGTTAGACTCACATGGGTTCACTTGAGCACTTTTGGAGATTGTTATTCAATCAATGTTGCATCCCTCTTGATAGTACGGCATACCTATATTCAAGACATAAGATAAATCATAATTCAACCACTTGAGCTTGTATGTCAATGATCATGCCAATACTTGATCAATCACTTGTTTGAGGGCTTTTGAACATTGTATCTTCAACTGAGCATATCCACCTTGAGCTGGTGACTTAGGATTTTCAATAACTTATATTTGAGTTCACTTTAATCCTTAGGCCACTCCCTTCATCAATCATAACATATATGCATTGCATTGCTTCTCTTGACAAGACTTGGATATGATACTTCGAAACCCCCCGGATACTAGATACTTCACCTCGTCACTTAACCAAAGCTTGCTTAGTCCCTCGCTCTAGTCATCTCGATTTGTTTCTTCACCACTTACCCTTGCATCATCAAGTTAGCTTTGCTTTGCCATTGAATGAATTCCATTTGAAAGATTCTTCAAATGCTTGTTCTTGATCAATAAAGAATATCCCACATAATTGCAAGCTTCCAATAGAAGACCAATATGTAACACATATTTTTGCTCATGTCATCATTATCATACTCACATGAAGTCTTGCAATATCATTCTTCTTTGTCAAATAGATCATCTCATAATATTGGAGACCCACATAGCATATCCCAAATTATTGCTTCATCATTGTTTCCTTTTGACATGACACCTGGGTCACCTGAGTGTGATTTGGCTGAGCCGGGTCAGCTTCTCTGTCCTGAATTTATTTCAACCTGGCTGACCTGAGTGCCACCTGGCTGAGCCAAGTTATCTTCACTTCAACTTTAGCAATAAATATTATTTCTTCACATACTTGCTTGCTTATGTCAATGAGTAGCCATATACCATGATGAGCACAACAAATATAATGAATCATAAGAGTAATTCCCTGCTCATCATCTTAAGCAAAGAAGTTAGTCCTTTAATCATTTTGTCACTCAATTCACCAAAATCCACTTGAGGGCCTAGATGCACTTTCAAAAGTGACGTTTGTACTAGCTTCTATTTGAAGAGTCTGGGCTGGTTCAATCAGAGGAGGCATCGGTGGAGTTGTTGTTGTTGGTTGCTCAGGAATGGCCTCCGATTGAATGTTTGCAGCTGATTCTCTGATTTGTTGTTCAGGGGTCACTTCTAATTGAACGTTTGTACTTAGCTTTTCGATGATGGGTTGCAAAGTGGCAGTCTGTAGATTGAATCGGTCAGTTCGGGCGTATATGTTTGAAGGAAATATAAATTGGGTTAAGTTTACCTGTTGGGCCGATTCAGTTTGGGTGTCTTGGGATGGAGCCGATTGAAGATCGGGCAGTATAATATTTGTTTGCTGGAAAAGAGTTTGTTATTTAACGGATTGTTTCAGAAGACTAGCAAGGTGGCCCGCGCGACACGCGCGTGCTGTACGTTGATATGGTATGATTTGAGAAATGTAAATATCAAGTTATTTTTATTTTAAATATCAAGTTATTTTTATTCTATACTTATTTATATTTGAACGGCAAGTAAAACAACCTACATATATTTCCTGTTACATGTATTTTCATGTTCTTAATGGCTGCATATTTGTAGAAACTAATAATTACAGATATAAAAAAATCACATATTCTTTCTCATTTTATTTTAAGGACGTCACCTTGCTGCACTCCTGCCGTCGTGCAGTAGAACTTTTGCCTTGGCTGACCTAGATTGCAAACAAAACCAATATGAACGTTTCAAGTTATACTTTAGACCAATAAATTAATGCAAGATAAACATGTCTAGTAAATTTTAGAAATCACACTATATGGCACATGCCATCTGATGATGGATTAAGATTATTATAATATACTATAAAACTAAAATCACCGACTATTATAATACCATATAAAACTAAAATCACCTACAGCTCTGTAATGGAGGTATACAAATCTTAGAATTCAACTTCGACCTGGACCTAGAATTTCTCTTAATATGTAGTTTTGTGCGGAATAGAATTGAAAAAAAATTTAAACCAGGTGTTAAGAAGTCAAGACATCAAACTATAACCATATATGATGATACGTCATTTTAATTTTGGACTTAGGGCACCACATACATGTTATATGCAAAAAGATAATAGAAGCAGAAAACAAATGAGGCATCATTTATTTGTAAAATTTAGTTATCCATTCTGCTAATTTCAAAAGAGTGTGATGGGACAAGAAAATTAGGTTTTCCATAACTTACACAGAACTTGATTCGATCTAATGCAGGGGCATTACACAAAAAGTGTTGCTAGAACAACTTGACTGCATTGTTTCGAAATGATTCATGCACCACCAAGGATATGTTGACTACATAAATTTAACATTATTATAAACAAAAAAATTATAATGCCAGAAACATTTTATTGTTGCAAGTTAAGAACTTGAAAGAAAGAAAGAGTGCTCTATAAATAAAACCTACACTCAGATTTCACATGGGCATATCTCCATAAACAATTATACACCCAAATTCAGCCATCCTCGCATATTGTGGCATCTGCTATCTAGAAATTTCATTTGGTGCAGGCATTCTCACAGACACCTAGCATGCAGCACACACGAACCTTTACAGTTTACACCATACAGCTATGACATCCCAAATCTCCACTGGAAGAGGGAAAAACCAAGAATTGGGCCCACGAATCAAGACTTCTCGTCGGCGTTGTCCCCGTATAGCGGCCAGCAGGCAACGATTGGGTTAATGATTGATTGAGCGGCTAACCATGCTGCGCCGCACCAACAGTGGGCACGTCCATGGTCTCCCTCTCCGTGGCCTTCATGCCGCTAGCGATGGTCAGACCCCGGCATGCTCAACGGGCCCCGCCGTCGTCTCGCCGTCGATAGCCTCAAGGGCCATGGGAGTGTGCCGCAATACTGTCGCGCCATGGCATGAGCTCGGTGGGGAACCGGGTTCGGGAGTGTTGGGGGCAGTGGAGCGGGAGGTGGATGAACGCGTCGCGTAGGCGCCGTGATGTGGGGGTAGAGTGGGCCCGAGGTGCCGGCGGGTAAGCATGGGTATGGCGGGCGGGTAGGACAGCGGCAGGTGAGAAAAGTCACGCGTTTATGGCAGAATCATTTTTTAACTATCGATTTCTATGGGTCTCGGTCCTTTTCCAGCTCGTTTGGCTCTGACAGGCGGGTCCAGCGTGAGGGGTAAGACGGGCCCAAATTGAGTAAGAAACGTTTTCAATTGTTTTCGTTCTTTATAGTATAGATTATGTATGAGTGAAATCGGATTGTTACCGATACTGCGTCCAGAAGCATCCTTGCACCCTCAGCAGCTTTCTATGCTGTTTCTTCGGCAGCTCTGGAGGTCGATTGGCCGAGAATCTTTCCGGGAGGCTGAATACAAAGAAGTTATTTTCCTAGGCAGTAAATCGGAGAGAAGAATCGGAAGTATGAGAAAATCATACCACATGGCTTTTCTTCAATTTCTTCGGCGCTATCGCTTTAGTGGGGGTGGTTTTTCTTTTGCCTTTGCCATCCATGATTTCCTTGAGAGATGGTGCAGAAGAGCCGATTCTTGGATATGGAGTCCTAACGGCATACCGAATCTGTTTCCCACTACTGCTTACCGATGGCGCGTTCTCTTCAATTGGCTGTTGGAAGTTGGAATTTAAATTATGAAAAGTTAATTTGAGTAAAAGATGGATAAAAGAGATTTCAAAGGACTTACAGGATTTTCCATGGCCTCGAAATTGGAGTCTATAAGAGTGCAATAAGTAATGGCCGGGAGTTTGAATATATGAAGGCGCAGCTTTTTCCACCAAGTCTTGAAGAGTCTGGATGTGAAGCTGGTGCATAACCATTCTGGTATTTCAAAATCGGCTTGGGGGGCGAGCGATAAGACTCTATCCATTTCTAGGTCTGATGAGTCCGATTCTTTGTGCTTGATTTTATCATAGAAATATAGGCCTATTGGGAGTTGACCAAAGCCCAACTGGCGAGCTGCCACTGATGGATTGTAAAACTCATAAGATGTGTTCTTGCGGCCATATATAATGTTGCTGCCAAGGATAGTAGGTGTGATGAAGGATTTGAGAATCGGCAGGATGGCTGCAAGATCGTTCTGGATATTGAACAGAGGCTGCTCATAATCACGATCGGGATCGGCGTAAGCAAAGTAGTTGAGACGCTCCGATGCAATCCCGTGGTAGAAGCTTTCAAAGTAGGTGGCCATGTTCCTTGAGTCAAGCCTCGATCCAGGGCAGGCCGATGCCGCTTCTCCAAATGACATGCATCGGCGAGTGGTTGCATCTTCTTCTTCAGCTTAATAGTTTGGGAATTGATAATCTTTGAAGTTGAATTGGAAGGCCGTAACACCCTAACTTTCATCACAAGAAATTGTAGAAATATTTCTGAATTTTCAAGGATTTATTTAAGGCTTCAATAAATTTCTATGATTTCATTGGAATTATTTAGGTTTTTATTCAATTAAACAATTAATTAATAGACTCAATAAGTTTATTGTTGCATTCATGTTGTTGCATGTGTTTATTGATTGTTACCTGTTCAATTATGGATTTAAATTTATTTAAATTCAAATTTGAATAGCTTTTGTTCGAGCTCAAGATTAGTTTTATTCTGCCAAAGTCCATTTCTCCTCCTTGAACTTTTCTCAATTCGTTTGGCCTCCCTCCCCTTTTCTCCGTTTCAACCCAGTAGGCCTGCTCTACTCCAGCCCAGTTTGCAAGCTGGCCCGCGTCCCTGCCTTTCTCTTTCTCACACTGCCCGTGGACCCCGCTCGTCAGCTCCTCCTCCCTCCTCGCTTCAGACTCGGACCGAGTCGGACCCGAGACCGAGCCTGCTCGCGCCGCGCCTCATGCCCCCTTGGCACGCACGCAAGGCACTCGACCCCGCCCCCATCTATAAAACTCGCGCCGCATCGTCCGGGACCCCCTCTCCCCAGAAACCCTAGACGCCGCACCGTAGCTCTTGTAGCCGCGCCGCCGCCTCCCGAACACCCGAGACCGGCTGCTGCTACTGATCTACTCCGACGTCGCCAATCCATTGCCAAGATCACCACCTGGAGCACCTCACGGACGTAAGGAAGCTCCCCGACCTGCTCTCGTTCGCCTTTGCGCTCTGTGCCTCGCAGAATCGCTCACCGGAGCATCGCCGTGCAGGCCGAGCCGCCATTGCGCGCCGAGCGTCGTCTTCGTCCCACAATCGTTGATGAGATCGCCTAGTTGAGTTCTCAAGGTCGTCAGCTCCGTCCTGAACCTTTCCTCTTCGTCATCCGTGCTCCGTAGCGCCGGATCCTCTCAAGTTCGGCGAGCCCGCTGCCCATCGCCACCGTGAGCCACCGCGGACCCCTGCCGCCGCCGCCGGTCTTGATCCCCGAGCGCCCTCGACCGTCCGACCCACGATCAAGGGCCCAGATCCAAGTCAATCAAAGGGTGTACCGGTCAGTCGAGCAATTTTTCTAAAGAGACCCTGAACTTATTGGTAATAAACCCGCTGTCCTAGTTCTGTTGAAAGTATTTACATTTGAGTCCTTTTATCTTGCGGTTTAACCCCTGGCTTTTCAAGTTGTTGACGCGGAAAATCGGCGGACGTATCTCCCGCGTGCAGCACACGAAGACCAGGGAGATCAGCTTCGCTCCAGTGCCAGTCTACACTCCAGTTCAGGTTCGCGGCGTGCCAGTCAATTTGACCTGAAATTGACAAGGGAATAAAACAGTTAAATTGCTCTATGATTGTGCCGGCTCTATTTCAGACGATGGAGTAACGTCGAATTTTAGCCAAGACCCAATCAGACACGTATCGGCCGATATCGATCGAACCTCAGAATCGGACCTCATTGATGACGTCAATCGGACCGAGTGATCGGACCTCAATCAGACACCAAATTGGACCTCAGAGTCGGACCAATCGGGATCGGACCTTGATTGATATGACAGATCAGCCTTTAAATAATGAAATAAAGCATGAAACAAGGCCAATATGTAAAATAATGGATCAGCTATGTCTTGAAACAAGATATTAAATAATCAAAGTGTAAGCCGATACATTGTCCACCTTGTTTAGTTGCCAGTTTGACTTGTCTTATCGGACCATCTAACCAACCAATCGGACTATAGCCTTTTTAGAGAAATCTAGCTCCGACGTAGGGAATCTAGATTTCTCCAACTATGATCAGATCAGATAGCTAGATAATCAGATTCGATTCATCAACTTGTCAATTAAACGAGATGCTCGCACAAGTGTTGATCAGATTAAGCAAAATAAGCAGGTAAAACATTAACAGATACGTTCTGATTCTAAGATATGCTACTGAACAATTAAGCAAGATCCAGCTCCGACGTAGGGAATCTACACCACTTAACATTCAAATAGCAATAAGGCATAACCAAAGCTTCCTTTAACTAATCAAGATGAACCTAGCTCCGACGTAGGGAATCTAGACCAAACATGACAGTCAAAGATTAATCTAAGCGTATTACAAAGATCCAGCTCCGACGTAGGGAATCTACACCAATGCAATACTCAAAGAACAACCAGATTAAACCACAAAGTAGGATCGGACATAGAACGATGCTGTAAGATAAATATTGCTTAAATCGGACCAAGACCTATGCTCAAAGCCGTTGAAGAAGTAGAATTGATTCACATGGCGTAGATCTAAACCAATCTAGCAACTCCAACAAACCGCAAAGACTACCTTTAGTAATCAAGATTATTCTAGCTCCGACGTAGGGAATCTAGACTAATCTTGATACCTAGCTCCGACGTAGGGAATCTAGGCTTAAAGTGTAGTCCGATAAATGATAATCTGTTGAATAATCAATATTGATCTAGCTCCGACGTAGGGAATCTATATCAATCTTGATTATCCAGAGATAAATCGGTTGAACAGTATAAACGAGAAAGGGCGATGCGCCTCAATTCAAAGCCTATACTAGTTCGATAAATTTGACTAACTTACTGGTAAGCCGGAGATCAGAACTGATGCAGCCCGTCCACCAATGAGCTTCGTCGGTAACTACTACTAGGGTTTTGGCGTGAAGCCGGGTTGTATTGATTGTGAGAATAGTTTTTACAATGGACGAGGGTTCATATTTATACCCTGGTCATAGAGAGTCCTGATCGGACCAGACTAACTAAATAAGGTAAACTAAGCTTAAGATACAACGGGACTCTCAAACACCTTCTGAAAAGGAAATAGTTCCCGAATCTGATACGCTTCTTTCTTAGCCGACGCGCCTTTCCTCTTGTGCTCGTCATCGGGTCGGACTCTTGCTTCATCGGACCCCTCTTCAACATCGGCTTCCTTCTTTGTCACCTCCGGCCTTGACCAGTCAGTAGGCCCACTGCGCAGTCTCAACTTCACCACGTCATCATCTGACTCAGCATGTCAGGTGCGAAAATCCGGTGTCAACACATGCCCCCCAATTTTGGAATAAAATATCATTTTGTTCCAAAATTCGTATCTGCCATCATAACTCCTCCACCGATTTTCGTGCCGAAACTTTCCATCCCTGCACTGCGCGGCTCCTCGATCTTTCTCCCGGGCAATAACATCTCTGACAATGAACAGACATGGATCCCTACATTTATCTCACGGGTATCCATGCGTCTTCTGACCCAGGCGATACGACTTTTCAATGCAGTTCCTCAAAAGACGCCCCTCCTTCAATTATGGCAGCTCTGAATCAATGCCACATCTCCACGAGAATACTGTTCTTCATTTGGACGGTTTCCACGAGCGCTCCTTGGATCCCATCTCTCTTCTCATGCCCCCTTCTTCCACCATCCCTTAGCCATGGCGCAGCTAATATTCATGGTAGAGCATAAACTCCTTCTGTTTGATACAGGATCCGACTCCTTCCTTCTCTTCTGCTAGAAGAATTCTCGTGAAGAAGTATAGGGTACTCCCCCCTTTTCTGACCCTGCAGTGAATCCAGGTGGAACTTCTGCTAGAAGAATCCTCGTGAGGTTCCTCTCATGGTTCACCAAAGGGAAGGTTTTTCAGAGTGGTGTAATAGAGTGCCCTTTACAGGCTAGGGCAGAGCGTCCACCGGCGCGCTCTTCAAGGGACTGCATCCAGAGCGGATTTCTTCGACTCAAGGAAGAAGACATCTCCTCAAACTTGCGCTTCCTTTTGCCCTTCTTTTTCTAGTCTTGTTCTGGCAATGATGAACAAAGTACATCGGCGCCTACTAGATCCTTTTATCTTCTGAAACCCTTCTGTATGAGAAATATATGAATATATATGCAATCCCTTTTTCAAACAGCCTGATCCGTCATCGAACAGCTTGATGATGTAATGTATTTTTCTCTGTTTGTATATAGCCCTTAAGGCGATGCATATCGCATCGGCTCTTATTTTTGTTCTTGAGGCGATTTTCCATCGGCTTTCAAGCCTGACGCATAGCATCGGCTCTTATGAGTTTACCCAAATGCTAGGGTAGTACTTCTTTAAATATTTCCCATTTAATGCTTTAGGAAATACTTCTCCTTCAAGTGTTTGCAGAATATAAGCATTTCCAGGAACACATCGGACGACTTGATAAGGTCCCTCCCAGTTCGGTGACCACTTGCCGTACTTGGGATCTTTAGAACCAATTGGCAGAATAACCTTCCAGACAAGATCGCCCTCCTTGAACTCTTTCCCTTTAACTTTCTTATCATAATGCCTCGCTACTCTAAGCTTATTAGCCTCAATATTTTCAAGAGCGCGTAGCCGACGAACAGCCAAGTCATCGGACTCACTATTCATGAGCTCCATGTATTCGCCGGCCTTCAATTTATCCTGAAGTTCGATACGTCTTGATCCAGTACGAATTTCCCATGGAAGAACGGCTTCATGTCCATAAACTAGTTCATACGGAGAAACCTTGATCGATCCATGACAAGCCATTCGATAGGCCCACAGAGCTTCAGGAAGCACAATATGCCATTTTCTTGGATACTCTTCAATCTTTCTATCAATCAACTTGATCAAACTTTTATTGGAGGCTTCAGCTTGACCATTGGCTTGTGCATAATATGGTGATGAATTAAGAAGCTTGATACCCATATCAGCAGCAAAATTTTTGAACTCGTCCGATGTAAACATCGTACCTTGATCTGTTGTGATCGTCTGTGGAATTCCAAATCGGTAAATAATGTGTTCTCTAACGAATTCAATAACATTCTGTGTTTTCACCTCCCTCAAAGGAATAGCTTCAACCCACTTGGTGAAATAATCTGTTGCCGCTAATATGAATTTGTGCCCCTTACTTGAATGTGGAAAAATTTGGCCGATCAAGTCAATTCCCCATCCTCTAAACGGCCATGGCTTAATAACAGGGTTCATGGCCGATGCTGGAGCTCTTTGAATATTTCCATATCTTTGACACTCTTGACATCCTTTATAATATTCAAAGCAATCTTCCAAAATCGTCGGCCAATAATACCCATTTTTTCTTATCATCCATTTCATCTTGAACGCCGATTGATGAGCCCCGCAAACACCTTCATGAATTTCTCCCATCAAAACTTTGGCTTCTTCAGGTCCGATACATCTCAACAGGACTCCATCAATCGAGCGAAAATAAAGCACTCCCTCAATCAAGACATGTCTGATCGATTTATAGCGTACTTTTCTGGAAATCTTGACAGAAGGATCCTTCAAATATTCAACGATTTCTTTCCTCCAATCTCCTTCTGGTATCTCCTGTACCATCACATCGGACGTAGGCCGATAGCCAGACGCCTTTTGTGCCAGCCGATTTGCTTCTTCATTATGATGTCTGGGAACATGTTTAAGAGTCACCAATGCGAACTGACTAATCAAATCTCGGCACTTTTCAAAATAAGATAACAAAGCACCCATCTTGCAATCATATTTGCCGAGTAACTGATTGATAATCAGCAAAGAATCTCCAAATACCTCAACAAACTGAGCACCGATTTCTTTAAGAATCTGAAGACCTTTCATCAGTGCCTCATATTCCGCCTGATTATTTGTGCATTTCTCAATTGGAAAAGCAAATTCAAATCTTGCCCCCCGAGGCGAAATAATAACCAGACCGATTCCGCAACCATCATTACAAGAAGAACCATCAAAGAATACAGTCCAAGGGACCGCGTCAACCACATTGGCCTTTTCCATCGGACCAGATACATCAAGCTCCATAGTGCATTGCTCACCAGCATCAACGCTAGGTCCACAATGATCAGCAACTAAATCAGCCATTATCTGCCCTTTTACTGCTTTGGCCGATTCGTATCTGAGATCAAATTCTGTCAGAGCAAAAACCCATTTGCCAATTCTTCCTTTCATGATTGGCA
>CM014274.1:78282205-78299390 GCA_004135705.1 Alloteropsis semialata
AGTGATGCCTGATATTTAAGAGTTTTGATATCTACTGCGATGCTTCTCGTCAGGGTCTTGGATGTGTTCTTATGCAGGAAGGACATGTTATAGCTTATGCATCCAGGCAGTTGAGGAAACATGAGTTGAATTATCCTACTCATGATTTGGAGTTAGCAGCAGTGGTTCATGCATTGAAGATTTGGAGGCACTATATGCTTGGGAACAAGTGCCAGATTTATACTGACCATAAGAGCCTGAAGTACATATTCACACAGAAGGATCTGAATTTGAGGCAACGTCGTTGGCTAGAATTGATCAAGGATTATGATCTGGAGATACACTATCATCCTGGTAAAGCCAATGTGGTTGCAGATGCTTTGAGCAGGAAGGGTCATGCTAATACCCATTTGACTCATCAGATGCCAGAGAAGCTATGTGAAGAGTTTGCGTGATTGAACCTTGGATTTATTGCACATACTGAAGGAGTGACTATGGAAGTTGAGTCTACTCTTGAGCAGGAGATTCGCCAAGGTCAGCTTAATGATGAGAAGATCAAGGAAATCAAGGAGCTTATGGCAATTGGAAGAGCCCCTGATTTTACTGAAGATGAGCATGGTACTATTTGGTTCAAGAAAAGGATTTGTGTGCCAGATGTGGCACAACTCAGAGATAAGATATTAAGAGAAGCTCATGATTCTGCCTACTCTATTCATCCTGGAAGTACTAAGATGTATCAGGATTTGAAGGAAAGGTACTGGTGGTATGGGTTGAAGAGAGATGTTGGTACTCATGTTGCTTTGTGTGATGTGTGCCAAGAGTTAAGGCTGAACATCAGAGACCAGCAGGATTGCTTCAACCATTGAAGGTACCTGAATGGAAGTGGGAAGAAATCAGCATGGATTTCATAGTGGATTGCCCCGTACTCGAGATGGTTATGATTCTATTTGGGTTATTGTGGATCGTTTGACTAAGGTTGCTCATTTCATTCCAGTCAAGACCACTTATACCAGTGCCAAGCTAGCAGAGTTGTATATGTCTCGTATTGTCTGTCAGCATGGTGTGCCCAAGAAGATCGTATCAGACAGAGATACTCAGTTTACATCACGATTCTGGCAGAAGTTGCATGACTCTATGGATACTAAGCTGAATTTCAGTTCTGCCTATCACCCTCAGACAGATGGACAGACCGAAAGGATTAATCAGATTTTGGAGGATATGTTGAGAGCTTGTGCTTTGAAGCATGGAAAAAGTTGGGATAATAGTTTACCGTATGCAGAGTTTTCATATAATAACAGCTATCAGGCAAGCCTGAAGATGTCACCTTTTGAAGCTTTGTATGGAAGGAAGTGCAGAACTCCATTATATTGGAGTGAAACGGGTGAAAGTCAGGTATTTGGTCCAGAAATACTGCAAGAGGCAGAAAGACAGGTTCAGATTATCAGAGAGAATCTGAGGACAGCCCAGTCTAGACAGAAGAGTTATGCTGATGTTAGGAGAAGAGAGTTAACTTTTGCAGTTGGTGATTATGTGTATTTGAAAGTTTCTCCTATCAGAGGTTTGCGCAGATTCAAAGTGAAGGGAAAATTGTCACCAAGATTCATTGGTCCATTCAAGATTCTGGAAAGAAAAGGTGAAGTTGCTTATCAGTTGGAGTTACCGGCTAGTTTGTCAGATGTGCATGATGTCTTCCATATATCACAGCTTAAGAAGTGCCTCAGAGTGCCAGAGGAGCAGTTACCAATGGAAGAATTAAATGTGCAGGATGATCTGACTTATATGGAGTATCCAGTGAAGATATTGGAGACAGCTGAAAGAACTACTAGAAGCAAGGTGATTAAAATGTGCAAGGTGCAATGGAGTCGTCATGGAGAGGATGAAGCAACTTGGGAAAGAGAGGATGAGTTAATGGCGGAATTTCCCGATCTCTTCACAAGTTCATCCTAATCTCGAGGACGAGATTCTTTTAAGGGGGGTAGGTTTGTAACGCCCTAATTTTCATCACGACAAATTGTAGAAACAATTTATGATTTTCTAGGATTTATTTGAGGTATAAATGAATTTTTGTGATTTAATTGGAATTATTTAGGTTTATTTGAATTAAATAATTAATTCATGCTGTTGAATTTTTTTATTTTGTGATGTTTTGTCAAATTAATTTGAGTTCAACTCGTTTGGATTTGAATTAATTTTGACCCCTAGAATAGTTGTTCTCAGAAGAGTTCGATTTACCTCCTTGAGCTTTTGGATTGGTTCAATCTACGACCCTCTACTCTTTCACCAGCCCGGCCCGACTCCATCTCCCTCGGCCCAGCTTGCCCCGGCCAATTCCCCCGCTCCGGCCCAAGTTCCCCAGGCCCAGCCCCACTCCCCTCCTTTCTCCTTGTGCCTCTGACGACCGGCCCCCACCCGTCATCCCCCTCCTTGAGTCGTCCCCGAGCTGGACTCTGCTCGAGTCCGAGCCGGACGCCGCATCCTCTCTTCGTGGCCCGCACGCCAAGGCGCCAGCCCTAGCCTTCATAAAGCCGCGCCGCCGCCCGTATCTGGCTCTCAGAACCCTAGCGCCGTGCACCGTGAACCCCCGCAGCCGCCGCCGTATCCGAAGCTCCAGTTCGTGGCCGCCACCTTCGATCTCCCTCACCGCCGCCTTCCAGTGCACCAGAGGCCATCCAAGGGATTCACATCGAGGTACTGAAGCTCTCCATACCGCTTGAACTCGTCAATTTGCCCTTGTTTCCCAGGAATCGCTCATCGGAGTTACCGTGTACAGGCCAAGCCGCCCCTTGTCGGCAAGCATCATCCACGACGACCAATCCTCGACAAGAGTTACTCCAGTGCATTCGCGAAGTCCCCAGCTCCGTTTTGGTGCAAGAGTCGCTCGATTTGGTGCCCGGCATCTCCTAAACCGTGTTACGCCGGTGAGTCGCCGCCGTCGGACACCGCGCGCCGCCGTCGGAAGCCGCCGCCGCCGCCGGACAGAACCGTCAAGCCCCGTGAGCCGTCCGATCGCGATTCAACGGTCCAGATCCAAGTCAACTGAGCCGAGTACCGGTCAGCCGAGGTCATTTTGTTAAAGAGCCCTTGAGGTTTTATCGAATCAACCCGCGGTACATCTCCTTTGTAAAGTATTTACATGAAGGTCCTTTTATCTTGCAATTAGCCCCCTGTCTTTTCAAGTATTATAACCCGCCGTCCTGACCTTGATCTTTTGTGAGTTAGACCCTGAGTAAATACATATAATTATGTATATGCCCTCAGTTTCCTTCAATCTAACCCCTGGAATTTGTGTGTATTCACAGATAAACCCTTGGAACCCCGTTTTGGCCCTATCTCGATCGTTCTAGCTCCGTTTCGAGTGATTCTTCAGCTCTCGTGACCGTAAGGACTTGATCTATACCTTTATACCGTTCCTTTGTACTGTTGCCCATGTTTGGTGTATTGTTTCTTATTTGTTGTATTGTTTCCTTGCATGTGTGACCCCGTGATGCGTATAGGAGCAACGTTCGTGGTTCTCAAGGTTTGTTCGAGGATTCGTTTGAGAAGTCCCTGAGCCATAGCAGTTATTAGCTGGATTTAAGGCAAGTGTATTCTTGATCATACTTTTTGTCCTAATAATCATATGACATGCTTATACACTATAGTTCGCTATTACTTGCATGCTTATAATCATGATGGGTCCCATAATTAGGATGACTAGTTTTCTTAATCATGCCTTGTCAACCTGGGTTTAATATTAATGTTGGGTAGTGTTTGCTTAGTTGCTATACTTGGGTTTGGTTTACACTAAATGTGAAGATAATAATATTGTGATATCTTTTATCAATATCATGTTAATGATCTTATGAGAATGTTAAACAAAGACCACATTGATTAATCGGAACATGGAGAACCACCCGGGATTTCCCGTACAACCACAATGCCACATGGCTCTGGTCTTAGCTAAGTAATTAGAAGATCCCTTTGTTGTGTGGATGCACTGCATGTGTGGTATGGGCTGGTTGCTACCGGCAAGGTTTGTGAGCAGAGGTGCGGGGGCAGGAAGGTGCGCCTTTTATAGACCCGTCTGGCAAGGGAGCACACACATTGGGAAATTCTTTGGAAAGGCTTCGTAGTGATTCTCTGGCCCCTCACCAAAGGAAGTGTTGAAGGGAGTAATTAACCCGGGCATAATGAGAAACACGAATTGTGGGGAAAGCTGTACAACCTCTGCAGAGTGTCTAAAATCTATTGCAATAGCCGTGCTCGCGGTCATGAGCGGCCTGGACCCTCACATGATTAATATATCGAAAGAAGAATTAAATTGGTTTATTTATGTTGTTGATGATGCTTATGGTTTACCATATGCTTAATTGGGTTGGTATATACTTATACTTTAGTAATTATTGATGCTAAATAAAATTTGACCAACTTAAGTGCTTAAAGCAATTTAATTAGAAGCCAAACTATTTCCTTGTCAAGCCTTTGCATGTCATTATGCTTTTGCTCTACATTTGCTGAGTACCAACCATAAGTGTACTCAACCTTGCTTTATCTGCGGCTCAGGCTTAGACAGAAGTTTCAGTGGAGTATTTTGGAGTTTTCTAGGCGTACGTGTTCCCCCAGTCAGCTGCTTGTGGAGAAGTTTTGAAGGTTCCGCTGCTAGTTATTCGCTTCCGTGAGTGTAATAATGGTATTTAATATTATTTACGTTTTGCACTGTCTTTTATATCACTGATGAAGTCTCATATGTGTGTAAACTTGATCCTGGCGCACATATGATAGTCATTCGGTTTTGTTTACAAAATCGGGTGTGACACCTCATGAGCTGACACCTTCTGAACCAGTTGCCCCAATGTTTCAAACTCCTGGGCAGAAAACTTTTCTTTAATCGGCGCGAGCAAACCTTGGAATGCAAGCTCGGCCAACTGCATATCAGACAGTTTCAAACTGTAACACCGATTCCTAGTGTCACGGAATCGTTGAATGTACTCCTTGACGGTCTCATCATTCCTCTGCCTGATGGCAATCAAATCAGAGATCTTCATCTCGTTGAGACCCGAAAAGAAGTATTTATGAAACTGCTTCTCCATATCGGACCACCCTGTGACTGATCCTGCTGGCAACGACGTAAACCAGGTAAACGCCGGCCCTGACAGTGACAGAGGGAAAAATCTGAGCCTGAGTCCCTCCTCTGAAGCAGCCTCACCACACTGAGCCAAGAATCGGCTCACATGTTCAATGGTGGTCATATCATCTTGCCCGGAGAATTTGGAAAAATCCGGCACTCTGTAACGCGGAGGAAGTGGCACTGCATCAAAATAAGACGGGTACGGGTGCCGATACAACCTCGCTTCATCTTTAGGCTTCAAGCCGAATTGATTTTGGATCACCTCGGCTATTTTCTGCGACCAATCGGACTGTTGATTTCCAGGTGACATTCCATCAGCTATGTCCATCACATAATTATTGTAATCTCCGACCATACGCTGATGTGAAGGAACCTCTGCACATAGCCTTGCAGCTGCAGGTTGTTTTTCTTGTTCGCTCAGAGTCCTGGCATACTTTTCACCATGTGGGCCGACAATAGTTCCATCGGCCATCAACAGAAAACCGTTGGCCAGTTCAACAGGAGGTGGTGGAGCAATTGGCATCTGTGGAGCAATGGTCATTGTATTATCTGCAGTTTCTTTGCTTCTTCCTGATCCTGATGCTCCTGCAGAATCTGCTATAAACACTGGACCCTTCAAGCAAATAGCATCGTCCACCGCCTTCTTGATGAGATTGTCCAAAGAATTCACCAAAGTACTTGATTGGTTGATCAATGCATGATGAACCGCCTGGTGAATCATCTCTGTCATGTTAACCTGGTACTCCCGAGCATCAGTTGTCTTTTTGATCAACTCTGGATCCGGGAGAGGACCTTTGAGTATAGGACCTGAACGATTACGCCCGAATTGGCCAAGGCAGAGCTTCTCAAACGCATCAATCTGGGCCTGAACTGCATCCAACTGAGCTTTGGACAGATCAGCCTTTGTAATGGGCATGGCCGTCTCAGGCGTTCTGTTCTTGTCGTTCTTGGCCTTCTCAGCAGCTTCTTTCTCAGCAGCAAGTCTTGCTGCAGTTTCTTGTTCAGCATCAGACGACGACATCTTGGATTTTGTTTCTCGAGTCCCACCAGGCGTGCCCAGGCTTCCGCTACTTTGATAAACTTGTTAATAAATGTAATGCCTGTGATGTAAGACTTGTTATGATTTATGTTATCGAGCACTGTTTTCCTTTTCTTTGATATTCATTTCTGAGCTATATGTGTGTAAAGACTTCCTGGGTACACATATAGTAGCATTCGGATTTCCTTCGTAAATCCGGGTGTGACAAGAATAGAATTGGGATTGAGATGAACCAATTCCAATTTGTAGTAAGAAAGAAGCCCTCGGAGAAAATCATGAGCGGGGAGGGCGAATCCGCGTTCATAAAAAGCGACAAAAACCACGATTTCATGGATTTCTTCGAAAGGCCAGGCCTTACCAGCATCAGTGCGCCAACAAGAGATTGACTTATCTAGCAGGTAGCCTTGCTTCACAAGACCCTGCACCATCTCATCTGTTGCCTTGGATGGCTTCCAGGCAAGAGCCGGCGCAGGAGAGTTCTTGAAAACTGGCATATCTGTGGTTGGGATCTTGGATTTCTTTTTGCTTATGGCGGATTTGCTCTCAGTAGGCTTGCTAGAAGCAGGTTTCCGACCCTTCTTGCCAGACGAGATTTTCGATTGATTCTCGAACGGGGCTTGAGTGGATTGGAGATTGCGCGCAGAGGCGAAAAGAGTTTGAGGATTTCAGTGGTGAAAGCGACGGCGGCGGGGAGGAGAATACGAACGGTTCACCCTCTGTCTTATAAGATTGAAGCGGTAACCCTAAGCGTATTCTCTGTAACCCGTTTTCCAAAATACGCCAACACTTATGTATTCGTTACAAACCAGATGCATATTTGTGCGGCCATTTCCTAACGAGCTAGGTCATTTTTCTAATGAATTTTCATTCTCGGGGGCTGATGCTTAAAAGGATTTATTTCCACATCAAAGAATATACATATTTCAACAGAAGTCTTTAAGCTTATTGTCATCTGCTTTGAGCTTGGGGCTGGGGGGGAAATAGTATATTTCTTTTGGAAAGTTTTTTCAATAAAGACCCTGGAATTGTTTTTAATCCTTGAAAACATTTCTAGGCTCGGGGGCTAGACCCATAATGGGTCCATCTTTTTTCAAAAGCTGGACACCATTATAGTAAATGGGGAAGTTTTTGCATCAATCTTGGTTCATAAACCAAGGCCCGGGGCTGGCTGCAAAAGAAGTCGGCAAAGGAGCACATCATGTTCACTTCTGAAGGTTTTTCAACAGGCAAGGCGACGAGGAAACAACTCGGCTGATGCTGAAATCGTTGAGAAACAACCCGGCAGGCATGAAGACATGAAGACGCTCGGGGGCTTGACGGTCCAGGATCCATGGGAGTCCTCATGGGCCATAGTCCCGTTAGGAAATTGGGCCGGCAACCCTGACTGATACAAGGAAGGACTGTACAGCTTAAGGAAACTAGTCGGGTGCTGGGAAACAACCCGGCCTACTCATGTTAGGACTCTGTGTATTGTATCCGACTAGGAGTTTGTATTTCTTGCCTTGTAGACCCTGTCTCCCGAGTATATAAGGTGAGGCAGGGACCCCTTGTAAAATCATACCCATCAATACGAGAAGATCCACCATACAGGACGTAAGGTATTACGCTCTCTACTCGAGGCGGCCTGAACCTGTCTAAATCGTCTCGTGTTCACCATCGTGCTTCTGGTTCCGGCGAGGCCCCCATGAACAACTCGACTACTTAGGGACCCCCCATAGTAGGCTAGCCGGTATAAAAAACCGACAGGAATGGTTTACACTAAATGTGGAGATAATAATCTTGTGATATATTTTATCAATATGATATATGATCTTGTGAGAATGTTAAACCAAGACCACATTGATTAATTGGAACATGGAGAACCACCCAGAATTTTCTGTACAACCACAATACTACATGGCTCTGGTCTTGGCTAAGTAATTAGATGAACTCTATGTTGTGTTTGGGGTTGCTCGGTTGGCGGATGTTTGGTTGGTGTACGATGCGCGGGGAAGGAAGGTTCGCCTTCTGAGGACCTGCAAGGAAGGGACCAACACATACATAGAGGGAGTCTTTGGAAAGGCCTCGTAGTGATTCTCTGGCCCCTCACCAAAGGAAGTGTTGAAGGGAGTAATTAACCCGGGCATAATGAGAAACACGAATTGTGGGGAAAGTTGTACAACCTCTGCAAAGTGTTTAAAATCTATTGCAATAGCCGTGCTCGCGGTCATGAGCGGCATGGGCCCTCACATGATTAATATATCAAAAGATGAAATAAATTGGTTTATTTATGTTCTTGATGATGCTTATAGTTTACCATATGCTTAATTGGGTTGGTATATACTTATACCTCAGTAATTATGTTGCTAAATAAAATATGACCAACTAAAGTGCTTAAAGCAATTTAATTAGCCAGCTATTTCCTTGATAAGCCTTTGCATGTCATTTGCTTTTGCTCTACACTTGCTGAGTACCAACCATAAGTGTATTCAACCTTGCTTTGTCTGCGGCTCAGATTTGGATAAGAAGTTTCAGTGGAGTATTTTGGAAGTTTCTAGGCATACGTGTTCCCCCAGTCAGCTGCCTATGGTGAAGTTTTGAAGTTCCACTGCTACTTATTCGCTTCCGTGAGTGTAATAATAGTATTTAATTCTATTTATGTTTGCACTGTTTTTATATCACTGATGAAGTCTCATATGTGTGTAAACTTGATCCTGGCGTACATATGATAGTCATTCGGTTTTGTTTATAAAACCGGGTGTGACAGAAGTGGTATCAAAGCTGTGTTGACTGTAGGACGTAAGCCTAGAGTAGCAATGGTCGTTTTTAAGGTCATCAATGTTTTCTTCTACTTGCCCTACCATGTCTGCACCGATCTTTGTCTAAATTCATTGTTTTTCATCAACCTTGACTTACCTTCTCCTTGATTCTTAATCATCAACCAACTTTACATTTGTTTCATTCTTTCTCCAGCTCTTAGTTAACGTTTCTCTATAAGCCCAAAAGATCCAGCATGAATCCATTGAATGCCACAGTGAATGAGTTTTGATTTATTGGAAACAAGAGAATCATGGATATTTTGGAAACACCATCAGTCGTGCTTTATCTCAACACAAGGATTAGGAAATCATCCCCTCTAAATATATGTCACTGTTAGTAGAGTCGTCGTTGAGGTCGATGTTTAGTTTTTGTGTAGGAATGTTTGTTTTGTGCTTGTTGTGTGCTAAATGGTTGATTTGGTTCTTTGTAATGAGTGTGGTGTTTTTGTGAAGTGATGACCACAACTACATCTTATTAAATCAACTAAACCATTAGATAGTTGGGTTTTATCTTTTTTTTTCTAGTCTTAGTACCTAGGTGAGTTCCAAATCCACCCTTATGAAACCTAATCTCTTGTGCACAAATCCATTCTCGTCACCCCCTGACACAGCAATATTGTTTAATTCATATCTAGAGCTACAAGCCTCCAATTGATGCAAATCTAGTTGGATTAGTTCTATAACTTCATAAGTTATTTCCTGGCAAGGTTTCACAATTTTTGGATTATTGGACAGAGAGATAAATGACTTTCTGTTGGATGAAGAGAATCTGTTTCGGTAATCTGACACAGTCGACTCGTTTATTTCATAACTCAAGTTTCAAAACTCCGATTGATGTGAAACCAGTTGGGTTAGTTCCAGACTTTAATACAATATTTTCTGGTAAACTCTTGCCATTTTTGGATTTTCTGAGAAAGAGATACCTGCGTTTTATTGGAGTATACAGAATCTGTTTAGAGCACCTGATGCAGCTAGAGTGTTTTCTTAATAACTTTAGTTCCCAAATTCCAAATGAGTTGATTCCAGTTGCGTTGGATTCAAAATTTCATAGTCTACAGTCTGGAAAAGTTTCATAATTTTAGGATATTCTGTTTAAGAGATATATCTGTTTTTCTGAGATAACCAGAATCTGTCCTTAACATGGAGTAATTCTTGATGGATGCTATTCATTTTTGGTCATATTAATTTGGATAAAAAGCTTTTGGCCATGCAAGTGCTAGTGTTGGAATTCCTATCTTGGTTCTTTCTCTAATTTATTTAGTTTCATCTGTACTAGTGTCGGGGTTCTCTACCGCCGGCAAGTAAATTTCTACGATCGCGCGTCGGGGCCCGGATGGTGACTCAAGAGACAGCGGGTTTTTAGACTGGTTCGGGCCTCCGGAGAGTAACACCCTACGTCCAGTGTGTGCCGATGTTCTCAAGTCCAAGTCTGTAGTAGGGGGTACAAACTGGTCGGGAGAGGGAGAGGGTCCCAAGTCCCTGTGCTGTGCGAGTGAGCGTGCTGTTCGTGCTGTGTTCGAATGTTCGACTGATGTCCGTCTCTCCCCCCACTGATGTCCCCTTGTCCCCTTTTATAGTCTCAAGGAGAGAAGGGAGTGGGGGGTAAGAAAGAAGAAAATTACAAGGGGAGTTACTGCCCCCGAGGCCTTTAGCTGGCGCCGCGCGCCGAGCCGTACAGGGAGCAGGTGTTGACGGAGTGGGCATCCCGCCGGACCCGGGATCGTACATCCCGGGTGGTTGGTGTAGATGTCTTCTCGGGTAAGCTCCCGGGTAGTTTCTAGGTCGTGGTTGACTCGCTCGAGGCCTTTGGGTACTCCAGGTGTCCTCTTCGGGTTCCAGGTGTCGTCCATGGACGCCTGGGATCGTCCTTGGGCGCCTGGTGTTGCGCATGCATTTCTCTCAGGGCTGTTGCATTCCTGTTCGGATGAGACGGGCGCCACTGTGGCTGCCGTGGAGAAGGACGGACGCCCATCATGCTCTGACGCGGCGGGTACCAAGTGGGTACGGCGCTGGATGGGCCGGGACGGGACGTGGCCGAGTAGTTTTGATCGGGCGAGCCGGAGACTCTTCGGAGGCGGAGAACTCCCCGGGCGAATCGGAGAGCCTTTCGGGGGCGGAGAACTCCTCGGGCGAGCCGCGAAGCCACTCGGAGGCGGAGAACTCCTCGGGCGAATCGGAGAACCACTCGGAGGCGGAGAACTCCTCGGGCGAATCGGAGACTCGTCGGATGGCCTCCGAGCTGTCGGGGTATGGGGAGTTCGCTTTGCTTTGGATCTTCGGCTTTTGCTTTTGAGGGGTGGATTATTGTGAGGACCCGGATTAAGGGCTTGATTGGGTACCCCTAATTCAGACCCTCGTCAATAGTCCCCGAGCCTGGGGGAGAGATGGAGGCTCGCGCCCAGGCTGAGTGGCAGCGTAGATATGGTAAGTCACGATTCTTCCGGTGGGGGCGTGCGAGCGCACCCGCCGGGTGTAGCCCCCGAGCCTTGAGAAGAGCTGGTGCTCTTGTTAAGGTTTTGTGCCCGGGTGGTTTGCCTTGGATGTTGTCGGGATCGGAAAACTTGTCGGGGACGGGAAGCTTGCCGAGGACGCTTCGTTGGTGGGCCGGGCCGCTGCCCAACCGTTGACGGGCCGGGCACGGAAGCGTCGGCCCGTTCTTCCGCCGCGTGGGGGGTGGATGCGCCTTTTGAGGAGGTCAGGTGAAGCGACGGGCGCACGTCGCCGCTGCGCCAGTGGTGGGCCCGCGCAATTAATGTCGCAGCCGTTCCGCCCCGCCCCTATTTATAGTCCTGCGTTGCAGCTGCCTAGGGTTTTACCCTAGCCCGAGCCTTCCACCTTCCATCGCGCGTCTCGTCTCCTCCGCCGCTGCTGCGCTCGTTCTCTTGCATCCGCCGCCGTTGCTTCGCCGTTCCGGAGAGTGAGCGACCGAGCCTCCTACCCCGCCTGCGCTTCCTCCTTCTGATAGCTTCACAATGTCGACCTGGGAGCGCTCGCGGGTTTCGCTCCGGCAGCTGGAGGGCCTTGTGGCGGAAGGGTTGCTTCCGCCATTGACGGCGGCCGAGGAGTGGAAGATTCCGGGCGTGGAGGACTACCCCCGACCGCCGCGGGGATACGTCGTCTCGTTCGTCGCCTTCCACGAGCGCGGGTTCTCCGTCCCCGCTGGAAGGTTCATCCGCGCCGTGCTCAACGAGTACGGGCTGGAGCTCCACCACATCAACCCCAACGGGGTGCAACAGATGGCGGTGTTCGTGGCGCTCTGCGAGGGGTACCTGGGGATGGAGGCCCACTGGGACCTCTTCAGGTACTTCTTCAAGTTCGCGCTGCACCCCGCAGAGGGCGGAGCCCCCCCAACGATCGGGTGCGCCGTGTTGAAGGCGAAGCAGGGGCGGTCGAAGGCCTACATCACGGGGACCCTGATCAGCTCGAACAAGGGCTGGCACCCGATGTGGTTCTACCTCAAGAACGACCCCAAGAACCCCCTTCCGGAGTACACCGGAAAGACGTTCGAGAAGGCGCCCGACGAGTGGGCGTACGGGCCCGAGAAGAAGCTGCAGGAGAAGCTCCTCGGGAACATCTGGAAGGCCCTCGCGCGACTCCGCGACGCGAGGGTGTCCGCGGCGGAGGTCCTCGGTGGGTACCTCTCGAGAGGTATCGTGCCGCTGAGGCGGCGCACCCTCCAGATTTGGCAGATGGTTCCAGAGAAGGCCCCCTTCGTGGGGACCGTGACGATGAGCCCCTTGCCTTCGGAGGCCGAGGTGGAGCGCCGGGTGACGGCGGCGATGGGGAAGGGCCACGACGCATATCCTCCCCCGGGCCTTCTCCCCATGCTCCCGAATGCCCGCACCAAGGCTCTGGTAAGGTTTCCTTCATCCGCCTTGAATCCCCGAGTAGTCTTTGGTTTGCTGATCCCGAGTTCTTTTAGATGAAGAGCTATGACTGCTCCTACTCCCGGCCGCCGCTTCCCGAGGACAAGGCGAAGAACCGGGCCGAGGCCGAATGGGCCAAGGCGAGGAAAGACCGCCGGGAGGAGTGGAAGAAGAAAGAGGTCACCAAGCGTGAGAGAAACGCTGAGCGGTCCAGGAGGAGGAGGAGGGGAGAAGAGGTCTCCGAGGACGAGGACCCCGAGTCGGAGCCCGCGGAGGACGACTCGGGGAGTGGTGATGACGAGGAGAGCGACGACGACGCGCCTCCTAGAAAGCTTAAGGCGGTCGCGGCGATGACCGCCTCGTCCTCGGCGCAGCGACCGGGGTCTAGCGGGAGAGGAGGGCCGCCACCGCCGGACGCAGGGAGGAGCGAAAGCTCCCGGTCGGACCGGCATCGGCGGTCCTCCGAGGAAAGCCGGCGCGAGAGGCGCAGCCGCACGCCTCTGTCCTCCCGTCACATGCCCGAGGAGGGGAGGAGTTCCCGACGGGACCCGGTCTCCCCTCGTCGGGAGAGGAGCCGAAGCCGGGACTTGTCGGGGCGCACCCACAAGGGGGGTTCGTCCTCGGGGGCGTCGCGCTCCCCCAAAAGGCTCGCGCTGCGAGATGATAGGCGGCCGCCACCGGCCCCTCAAACGACGCGGGCGCAAAGCGAAGGGCGGGACGCGCCCCGGACGCCCGTGGTGGAGACGCAGGCCCCTCCCGCCCCGGTGAGGGCCACGACGAGGCGGCCGGACCCGTTACCGGTCGAAGGAGGAGGCTCGTCTGGTCGGGCGGCGCCCCACTCGGGTAGGGACGCCGCAACCGCGCCGGTGGCCCCCGCCCCGACGGCGCTCGCGGGATCCAAGAGGCCCGCATCCCCGAAGGACCCAGCGCCGACGGGTTTCAAGCGGACTCGGACCATCTCGTCGAGGTGAGTGATGATCTGTTTTTCTCGAGTGGTTTTTGTTTTTTCTGTAGTTGCCATTTTTCTCAGCCGGATTCCCCGACTTGTGATGAACCAGTCGGGCCGACACTCCGCTCGCGGTGGCGCCAAAGAAGACGCTGCGCTTGGCGGCGCAGACGCCGAGGCCTGCGACGGAGCAGGCCGAGAAGGTGACGCCGGAGCCCGCGGCGGAGCCGGCCGAGAAGGCGACGTTGGAGCCCGCGGCGGAGCGGGCCGAGGTGGTGACGCCGGTGCCCTCGGCGGAGCAGGCCGAGGAGGAGACACGGAGGGTGGCGCCCTCTGTGGAGGAGAAGGTGCCGGAGGGGGACGGCGACAGCCCGGGAGACGCACTCCCAACGGGCCTAGCCATTGCACAGACCGTCCCCACGGAGGCGGCCGTGGCGGCGCTCCAAGCCGAGCTGGCCGAGGAGCTGGTTGAGGCAGCTCTGCCTACTCCTCAGGAGGAGGTGGCCCGCCCCGGAGCGAGGGAGGTCGCCGTGTCCGGCGACGCGGCCGGGGAAGATGGCCGCGGGATCGCTGCCTCTCCGGGGGCTGCGGCTGGCCCCATGGAGGCAGAGGCGGGGACATCCGGCGCCCCTCAAGACGCTGCCATCCCTGCAGCTGCCGCAGCCCCCGAGCCCTCCGGGGTGGTTCCCCCAGAGGTCGTCGTGCTCGAGGACTCGCCGGAGGGTAGCTCGCGGAGGGTCGTCGGCGAGTCCAGCAGGGGGCCGGTCGTGGAGTCCCCAAGCCCTTCGAGCCCTTCGAGCGAGGGCCTGGGCTTTCTCCGGGAGACGCCGGGGATGATGACGATGGATCGTCGTTTTGACGCCATCGTACCTATCGAGAACAATCCGAACCTGCCATGTGAGGGTCGATTGTTGTGGTACGATCGTCAGAACCCGACGGATCCCATCTTCGAGCTGAACGACACGGCGGAGAGGGAGCAGCGCCAACTTCTCGCCGAGGGCCTCAATAATATGAAGGAGGTCTTCAATAAGATGATCATCGGGCCTTCCCGGGTGAGTTCTCGGGCTTCGTTCTTCTAGTCTTGGCGCCGTTTTGGGGTGTGTCTTACCGCTCTTCTTTTTGTTTTCGTTCAGAAAATTATGGAGCGCAGCTCCGAGAAGTCGGCGTTCCTTCGCCGGGAGTCCGGGCTTTGGCACGCCGTGCAACAGCTGAAGGCCGAGAAGGAGCAGCTCGAGGCCCAGCTGACCGAGGCCCGGGAGGCCAGGGACGAGGCGATTGAGGACGCCGCGGAGGAAAAGGCCACCCTCGAGGCGAAGGTGGATGAGGCCGAGAGGACGGTGATGGAGGCGCTGGTGGCCGCGGACACCTCCAACCGGGCGAAGGACGCCGCCGTGCAGGAGGTCGAGGGGCTGAAGGCGAAAGTGGTGGACCTTCAGATAGACGTCCAGCACCGCGACCTTGACCTCAAGACGGCCAACAACCAGTTGGTCGAGCTGGCCGGGAAGCTGACGGCTGCGGAGGAAGAGGGGGCCCGCCTCAAGGAGGTCGCCCAGAAGCGGGAGGAGGAGATCCTTGGTAAGTTATCCCTCCCCATTTCTTGTCGGGCGATTTCCTTCCGTTCTCCTCGAGTGGCGGCGAGTTTGCTTAGGCTTGTCTGCCAATGTAGCCCTGCGGAAGGGGAAGGCTGACCTGGAGGCCAAGCTCGAGGCCGAGAAGCGCGAGGTGACCAAGGCCTTTGCTGCCAACCAAGAGCTGGTGCAGCTTGGTCACGAGCTGAAGGCGGAGTTGGCCAGTAAGTATCGTGTTTCCGCTCGTCCTTCTTCTCGTTTTCTTCCCTGCAAAATGACACTGACGAAGGGTTGTCTGCAGGGGTTGTCGAGGACCTTCGGAGGTCCAGGGAGGCGGGTGAGCAGAGCCAGAGGGCCCTCGAGAAGAAGTCGAGGTCCATCAGGCTTTGGTCCAGGCGGTCGAGCACCTGTTCGAGGAGCTCAACGTCAGCGGCGGCCCGTCCTTGGTGGATCGCCTCGCCCTTGTCGCAGGGAGGACTCGGGCGCAGGCCTCAGATCTTGCTCGGAGCGTGGCGCGGAAGATCATTGCTATGTTCTTGTCGCACTACCCGACCATGGATCGGGAGGCTCTGCAAGGTGGATGGGCCCCCGGCTACGAGGATGCTGAGTATGATGAGATTGAAGCCGAATCCTCCTCGTTTGCCGACAAGGTGCTGACCGCCGCCCTGAAGGATCTTGGGCTGGAGTAGGATAGACATAAAGGACTTAGTCATCATATAATGAACAAAGCTCCTTTTTAAAGGATAATCGTTGTTGCTTCAAAAAGCTTGTGTTTTTATCTGTTGTTTGCCATTTTCATTTTCTTCCGAATGCTTTTGGGGGTCGTGGGTCGAGATGGAAAGGCGCGAGGTTCCGCCCGTCGGACTCTGTTCCGTAGCCACCGGGGCGTAGGAACTCGGGAGATTGGGAACTCGGACTCGCAGCCCCCGAGTAGTTTCGGAAGATTCGAACGATGACAAGCAGCAGATCGATACGCTGAAAGCAACAACTAGTCGAGGCGGTTCCTTTATTGCTTCTCGGAAAAAAGATGTCGGTCCGAGGGCTTGGACTTCGCCCGCAAGTTAGCGCCGTAGCCGCAGGGGCGTGAGCACTCGAAACTTGGACAAGCGTGGTCACAAAGCCCCTCGAGCTGACGTTCCTTTCTCGTAAGCGCAAAAGTATACCGCTTGATCGCGCACGAGAGCGATCACTTGTCGAGTTTTTGTGAAAAAACGGAGGGGCACCGGGCCCCGGGTGGAGCCCCCGAGCGGTGGGTGATCCTGCACAGAGAAGGGATCACCCGCCGCTTAGCCTTGGGAACTTGCGGGGTACATTTCGGAAAACGACCGTACGCGAATAAAGTACTCGGAACAGCGCAGTACTTTGATTATTATCGCGAATTGAAAAGTACAGGTACTTT
The DNA here is from genome assembly GCA_004135705.1 of Alloteropsis semialata. Classification (NCBI taxonomy): domain Eukaryota; kingdom Viridiplantae; phylum Streptophyta; class Magnoliopsida; order Poales; family Poaceae; genus Alloteropsis; species Alloteropsis semialata. Next base: position 78,298,908 of record CM014274.1, read on the forward strand.
TAAGGGTAAAAGCGACGTAGCTGCAGAGGCGTGCGAGCCCGCAGGGGAGTGTGAGGCTCTTCGGGAGAGGCGGGGACTCGTTGGGCGAGGTGGAGACTTCTCGGGCTCATCCTTGGCCTCGTTTTGTCGTGGCGTGGCCTCTCACAGGCCTCCTTCTGTGACCTGGGACCCCACGCGATGCAGGGTGCTGGTGGAGAGGCCTGTTTCTCCTTACATCGTTACATCGTTACCCCTCATGCACCTTTTTCGTAAAAGGTGGAGGGGCCGGACCGTGCCGTATTTTTGCCTTGCTGGCCGAAAATGCGGTGTCCGTATAAGCTGATAACGGGTCAATTCGAGCGAAGCCTCGGCATCCCGCTCGACGGGTTCCGATCGGATCAGCTGGTGATCAGCTTCAAATTCTTGGTGGCGAGATCATCTAGTTACCGAGTCCGTTCGTCCGGACCTGGCGGCTCTTTGCCTTTCCATCGGAGGAAAAACCAT
>CM014274.1:78304344-78317445 GCA_004135705.1 Alloteropsis semialata
AACCGCGGCGACGACGGCGGCGGCGGCACCGACGGCCGCAACGACGACCGTAGCGCCATCAACCACGGCGACGACGGCGGCGGCAACCCCAATAACCGCAACAACACTGATGGCGGCAACAATGCTCCTGGCCTTCTGGATGAACTGAACAAGGCTCGGGGGCTCTGCCTACCAGGCACACCCAGTACTATTCTGTATGCAGATGCATGCATGCGTATGCATGTGCATGCAAGGATATCCTTTTTAACCAATGCATGCACGCCTTTTCCAAATGTGTCGCGTCTCTCTGTTTTCTCTCTCGAATCAGCACAGCACAGGAGCAGGCAGTAGCATTTATCCCGAAGGCCTGCATGCATGTCCGACCAACCAGAGTGGGGTGGAGCAGGCAGCAGCAACTCGGTCACCCTCGAGAGGTTTTCCGACTCGCCCGACAAGGTCTTCGCTCGACATCATCAACGGCGACCGCGACCCCGACAACGGCAGCGTCAACACCACACGGCCGCGCACCCGCGGCGCAGCAGCAGTGGGCGACCCCCGCGAGGAACACCGTGGTAGGACGACCGTGCCCAAAGTCCGCAAATGACCTCAACTAACCTGCAACAACTTTTTGTTTTCATGATCTCGCGCAGGGCCGCCACGGCGAGGCACGCCCCCGTACGAGCGCACGACACAACGACAGAGAGAGCTGCAGCGCCGACCGACGTAATCACGTTGGCTACCAGCTCCGCCCCGACCAGCGCCCGCTCCACCGACCGCCGCCCGACCTCGACTCCGAACGACTCGGCCACGCCTCCAAAGGAGTGCGCGCGCCCCGACCTCGACTCCGAACGACTCGGCCACGCCTCCAAAGGAGTGCGCGCGCCCCGACCTCGACTCCGAACGACTCGGCCGCGCCTCCGAAGGACTGCGCCGCCCCGACCTCGACTCCGACCGACTCGGCCGCGCCTCCAAAGGAGTGCGCGCGCCCCGACCTCGACTCCGACCGACTCGGCCGCGCCTCCAAAGGAGTGCGCGCGCCCCGACCTCGACTCCGAACGACTCGGCCGCGCCTCCAAAGGAGTGCGCGCCCCGACCTCGACTCCGAACGACTCGGCCGCGCCTCCAAAGGAGTGCGCGCGCCCCGACCTCGACTCCGACCGACTCGGCCGCGCCTCCAAAGGAGTGCGCGCGCCCCGACCTCGACTCCGACCGACCCGGCCGCGCCCCCAAAGGAGTGCGCCGCCGCTCGGCCTCGACTACGACCGACTCGGCCGCGCCTCCAAAGGAGTGCGCGCGCCCCGGCCTCGACTCCAACCGACTCGGTCGCGCCACCCGTGGAGTGTGCTGCCCCGACTCGGATGGCTCGCTCGACTCAGCCTCAACGACGGAACGCTCAAACGGCTAAGTTTTACCACGATCCTTCGTATTTCCATACATTTCCATTTACACTCTCGCATGCCTCTTTTGGGTGTCGCTAAAGTACTCGGGTAACGCTGACCTCATCCGTGAAACCTCGTCCCGCCTACCGCCTACACCTAAGCCTCCCCATGAGCAGTGTAGTCTGCGGTAACCCGTCCTCTCCGAGAGCAGTGGTCAGCGGGACTAGGTGCTTAAACATGGTAAGCTAATTACCCGAGGAAATACGTAGCCTAATAAAGGCAGGGCGTGCGCGACTTTCGTTGGTAACGAATAAATCCCGACTCCTCGCTTTACGCAACGCTTTTGCATTACACTGTTTTTTGCAGCTTGGCATGGCAAGTTCAGGTAAGCTTGCTGCAACTCCTACATACAGGGAACGGCACCTTTTGTCTCGCCCGACCTCGGCGCACGGGGTCAAGCATACGCATGTGATCGTTTTCCGAAACGCACTTTTCGAACTCTCTAAACTAAGCGGCTCCCGCCGGCCCTAACGACCCCTCGCAGCCCTGCGCTCGGGGGCTGGGCATCGGGACGGACGACTTCGACAGTCGACCTGACAGGTGATTCCAACGGGGGTTCGAAGGCTGGCCCGTCGAAGGGTTCAACAGCCGCCCCCGGGCACCTTGTCGAGCGAGGGGCAGTGAAGGATGGGTCCCAGCGGCCAGTACTCTGGCGCACGAGCGCCACGAGCATCCTGAAACGCGTTCGAGTTCTGGTGGAAAGAAAGATCATGGTTTTTCCTCCGACGGAAAGGCAGCGAGCCGCTGGGTCCGGTCGAACGGACTTGGTAACTAGATGATCTCGCCACTAGGAATTTGAGGTCGATCACCAGCTGATCCATCGACTCCCCATCGAAAGGGCGTCGGGCCTCACTCGAACCTACCCATTTGCAGCTCAATGAGAGTCGTGCTTCGGCCTGCGTGGCAAAGCGCGATACGTCTCTGACCCTCCTTCCTATCGCACGGGAAGCGTGAGGGGAAAAACGCAAAAAGACGAAACGAATCCCCGTCCGGACCTCGGTCTCGGGATGCACACGGGGTCGAAATCGCTAACAGAGACCAGCAGCGCGGTCGCACAATTCGCAAATCACTACACCGATGCCATAAACCTGCGAGCGAGTGTACCACTCGCCCACAGGCTCGGGGGCTACACCCGGCGGGTGCGCTCGCGCGCCCCCACCCGAAACTCCACCACGTTCCTGGCATCACGATAATCAAACCCGCGACCGAGTCTACGACTCGCTCCCAGGTTCGGGGGCTACTGTCGGATACCAATATTAGGGGTACCCAATGGCAGTGGATTAAAAATAACCTGCAGCTTGATGTACACCTCCTGTGTGCGATTAGCAAAGAGCTAATAACCTCCTCGTAGCTTTCTTTGGGTGCATGTAACAGAAATTCTCTTGGAATTAATCTCACGCAGCAGCAGAGCATGCATGCGCTTGCGTACCTCTCTCATCATTTTTTGTCCAGCCATGCATGCGTGCACCACCAAGCGAGGAGCCCTGGAGACCTGGCTATCGGCGCAGCGTGCCTACGCGCTTGAATGCGAGATTCAGGCCTGGCGAGGAGCCCACTGCCAAGCCTCGCGCCCGTCGCGTGTGGTGGGGCCATGGCCGGGATTTTTCCTGCGTACGTACCTCGATCCCGGCAGTCTTTCTCCGGCGCGTTCGACTGGCCGCATGCGACGCCCGACCAGTTTTCCGATCCGCCCGACAGGCTCGCGGTTCGCCCGAGTGGATTCCGCCACTGCGCCCGAGTAGCTAGTAAAAGGCAAGGCACGTTGCGCCCGAGTAGTTTCCGTCCCGTCTGAATAGCGTCCGCCTCGCCCGAGGAGTCTCCGACTCACCCGACAAGCGTCTCCGAGGAGTCTCCGATTCGCCCGGCAAGTCTCCGCCTCCGACTAGTCCCCGATTCGCCCGACTAGTCTCCGTCTCCGACTAGTTCGCTCCTTCGCAACGAAGCAACCTCCGAGAAGACCGCAGCACCCGGAGTCAAGCTGCTACACTGTGCCAACCACTCCCTGACGCAACTGACACCAGCAGGACATGGCTACAGTGCTCGGAAGGACGACGGGCCCTACAGCATGGGCGGGCACGCCTCCTTTTTTCCCGTTTTACCCTTTGACTGTACTTCTTCTACAGCCTTCCCTTGAAGTTATAAAAGGGAAGTCTGGGCCTCCTGCGCGAGGGAGATCAACTCTTTTCCTCCTTTCTCCCGGGCCTCCTACGGGAGGCAGGGAGCCTCTTTTCTCTCCCGAGGAGTACTCTCCCTCGACTTTCTTCTTCCTCCAGCCGGTCACTGGACTGAGCTCGATTCACGCACCAGAGACTTGGGAACTCATCCCTCTCTCGCCCATTTGTACCCCCTACTACAAACCAGTGCAAACAACACGAGCAGCACGAACTGGACGTAGGGTATTACACCCCATGGGTGGCCCGAACCAGTATAAACCCCGTGTCCTTTTGCACTACCACCCGAGGCCCGACGCGTGCTCCACGATTTTATTATTTGCCGGCGGTAAAGAACCCCGACAGTCCCTAAGTCGATTCGTGTCCAAGTCAGGCGAACGAGGTATGCCATTTTACAAATTGCTACGTAAAACTGATCGTTTTGAGTGGTCGGCAGAAGCAGAAGAGGCGTTCCAAGCGTTCAAACAGTACCTACGGAAAATGCCCGTACTGGTCCCACCAAAGCCACAAGAAGAGATGCTGTTGTACGTAGCAGCGACACCAACTGTTGTTAGTACTGTTTTGGTGGTCAAAAGACCAACAGAAAAGTCTACAACACAACATCCCGTTTACTTCGTAAGCGAGGTGCTACACGATGCCAAAACGAGGTACCCTCAGATTCAGAAATTATTATATGCTGTACTAATGACTTCCAGGAAGCTCAAGCTTTATTTTCTGAGCCACAAGATCAAGGTTGTGTCAACTTATCCCCTAGGCAACATTTTACATAATCGAGATGCCGTGGGTAGGATCGCACAATGGTCTGTGGAGCTGGGGGCTTACGACGTTGAATTCGTACCCAGAACTGCCATCAAATCGCAGGCTCTGGCAGATTTCATCGCAGAATGGACTAACCCCGAACCTGAAGAAGCTGCCCAAAATCCCGAACACTGGACAATGTTCTATGACGGAGCATTTTGCAGAGCAGGCGCGGGGGCTGGGGTGGTCCTGATTTCACCACACAATGACGTCATTAGGTATGCTTTGCAAATCAATTTTGTTGATCCAACTCCTACTAACAATGTTGCCGAGTACGAAGGACTGTTGACAGGTCTCCGCATAGCTGCATCTCTTGGTGTCAGAAGGCTGCTCGTGAAAGGGGATTCCGAGTTAGCTACAAAGCAAGTCATGAAAGAGTACAGTGCACGGAACGAGGTCATGGCCAAATACTTGGAAGCATATAGGCGGATGGAGAGCAAATTTGATGGGCTTGAAGTACAGCACGTGAAGAGGGAATTCAATGGCGACGCAGATAAGCTAGCAAAGGCAGCTGCAGAGCGCACACGGCTCCCAGGTAACGTGTTACTTGAAGTTCTTACTAAACCATCTGTGTCGGTTTCATTACCGAACCTAAAAACTGAACCCGCCAAGGGACCAGTTTCCACAACCAACGAATCCGTCAAGGAGTCTATGTTGGTCGGTACGGCCCGAGCTGCCGCTCTAGTTGGAAACGAGGAAAACTGGATGGATCCAATCCGGGCGTACCTCACAAACCAAGCTATTCCGGACGATGATGCAACATTGGAGAAAATCCATCGTAAAGCCAAGAACTATCAGTTGGTTGACGGGCGATTATACAAGCTAACCCGCAATGGAATGCTCCTCAAATGCATCACACGGACCGAGGGCATTAGTTTGCTCCACGACATTCACGGAGGAATCTGTGGATCACATGCTTCTCCCCGATATCTAACAGGGAAAGCATTCCGACAGAGCTTCTACTGGCCTACAGCTCTTCAAGACGCAAGCGATTTAGTGAAAAAGTGTGAGGCATGTCAATTCTTCGCACGAAAACAGACTAAACCTGCGCAAGCTTTAAATACTATACCCTTGTCATGGCCCTTTGCCACATGGGGTATAGACATCCTCGGACCCTTCCCAAGGGCTGTCGGGGGATACAGATTTCTGTTCGTTGGCATTGACACATTTACGAAATGGGTTGAAGCCGAGCCCGTTCAGAAAATCACTAAAGAGGCCGCTGTCAAATTCCTACGGAGTATTGTCGTACGATTCGGTGTCCCGAACAGGATAATCTCCGATAATGGAACGCAGTTTAAAAGTAAAAAGTTTTACGATTTTTGCTACGACCACGGGATCAAGCATGATCGGTCATCGGTAAACCACCCGAAAACAAACGGGCAAGTAGAACGTGCCAATGGCATCGTGCTCCAGGGCATCAAGAAGAGGATTTTTAACAGATTGCAAGCTTACGACAAGCGCTGGATTCATGAAGTCCCGACAGTACTTTGGTCAATGAGGACCACTATGAATCGGGCAACAGGCGAAACACCTTTCTTCTTGGTGTATGGAGCAGAGGCGATTTTACCATCCGACATCCGACTACAAGCCCCTCGCGTGGCAATGTTTTCAGAAACTGAAGAGCCTGATAGGCGTACTGATGAGCTAATCCTCCTGGAGGAGGCTCGCGACGCAGCTGCTTTTAGAGTAGCCCAATATCAGCAAAAATTGCGACAGTACTACGATGCTAACGTTCGACAACGAAGCCTATGCATTGGGGACATGGTGCTCAAACTGGATCAACGCACCAAGGACAAAAATAAATTGTCCTCTCCATGGCAAGGACCATACATTGTCGTAGATATCGCCCGACCAGGAGCCTACAGGATCGCAGAAATAGATGGGGACGTACTGCCGAACACGTGGAATATGGATCAACTACGCAGGTTCTACGCCTAAACAAGGACGATCGTGCACAGTTCTAGACCAACCATCACGTTTGGCAGGTATAAACCGTCATCTGCGTCGCCTACAGCGCCAAAAAAAAAAAGATAAGTTCTATATACTCTACTCACCCTCGCTTTTATGCTCGGGGGCTGGGTTTTCTATTTTCTATTCTGTTTCTACTCTTTGTTATCATATTGCATACACTAACAAAAAGCTGGGGACTACCATGCTGAAAATTTTCTTTTTCAGACCTATTCTATGCATCCCGAGCTATACGCTCGGGGGCTCCCCATTTGATCGGGAAGTTTCTTGCAGTTTGTACTTCTAGACTCTTTTTCAGCATGCCAGCATGACTGTAAAAGAGCCCGGGGGCTACTACGGTACTACTACCATGCAAGAAACGAACTTTTTAATTCAAGAAAGCTAGGCAGACGCTAAAATTACCGAACACCATGACTACAAGGAATTACACAGTTCAGAAGGCCGCCCGTGTCTCAGCAACTAAACAATTCCAAAATAGCTTATGGTAACGGGACTTTTTGGCTATGACAAAGCTATCAGTTAAATAGATCCATGAAAATACCGATCAGCTCTAAGATTTACGCAAAAAACATGCAAGCATATGTTTAGCAAAATTTAACCGCATACTAAACTGCATAAGTTTTGCCCTATTACAGGAATTCTGCACAAGTGTTCAGGGTGATTCTTCCGAATCACTCAGATGGAGACCAAGTTTTCAGACAAATGGTTCCACCAGTGGGGTAAGACTGTCAAACAATTCCTCAGCTTCTGACGCCGAGCACTTGAAGCCTTTGGAGAGCAGAGCAACGTCCAGATCAGGGAGATGGCTCTTCAAAGCCCCGATGGTGTGAGTTGCAGCAACGCAGGCACCTTCCATCAGCCTGGACTCCAGGGACGAACTGCGCTTCTCTGATGCTTCAAGATGCACGGTCAGGTCAGCCAGTCTTCCTTCAAGATCCGAGTTCTTCTCTTTGAGCACCTCAATGCTCTTGGAGTCAGCTACAGGGTCAAAGGCAGCATGTGAACAAAAGTTTGAGGATAAAAACTCAATAAGCAAGGCATAAGATTTAAAGCCTGTACCTTCTTTCTCGGACTGGAGAACAGTCACCTGGGCTCCCAGTCTGGTCACAGACGCTTCAGCAGCAGAGGCACGAGCGTCTAACGAACGCCATTGCTCTTCGGCTGTCGAGAGCGCGCTAATGATCGGGCCCAGGGGCGTCGGGATGAACTCCACGATCTCTGCCGTCTTCTCTGAGCGGTCAAGTTGTGCTGTTAAATCTGGCTCGGGAGTTTTCTCTCCGGCAGACGGTTTGACAGGAGGAGAAGCCGTGGGATCGGGATGCCTGAGTTCCCGAACAGTCAAATACAATGAAAACAATATTCAAGAAAAATGTTCATACGTAATCAAAGATTGTCAAAGCTCTTACTCGGCTGTCGGGAGGTTAACCTTAAATCTCTTGACACCAGGAATAAGCTTTGATGTTTGTCTGGTCGGACGATTTTCCTGTCGAGAAATCTCCCGATCACGTTTAGCTTTGGTTATGCGATCAAAAGCTGCGAATAAACGCCCGAATACGATCATGCTTGATACCTGGGCAACAGGACGAGGCTGATCACGAATGGGCTGCAGATTGGCGGGCCCAGGCAATCCAAAGGCTCCCGAACCAAGAACTGTCCTCTCCACACTACGAGAGCATTTCCGGGTTCGGGGGATATTTGCCTGGGGGCTGCTCACAACCTCTTTTTCCAAGCCAGGTGATGATTCAGGTTGTTCGTTGGTCGGGGCCCTGGTGCCTGGATCAACGGGTTGATCCCCCTCCTCTTCGACATTGATGGCACCGCTCTGGGGGGGAGCATCAACAATAGCTGGGGTCTGGTCGGGAATAAAAGAGGTGTATCATATCACTATTAAAGTAAAAAAAAGGCTTTTTCTGAGTAACAGTTTACCTCTGGAGGAGGGTTATCAGCGCTATAGGGCTCCGGGACGTTTTCCCAGTCCGGGAGATCAGCCCCGAACATCTTTTTCAGGCGCATGCTCACTTCTGTCTCTGGGACAACTGCTAAGTTAAGAGTCAGGAATTCAAATGACCAAACGAACTCAGAAAAACAATCGAACAGAAAAACAAATGCTCACCATCGGGTTTCATTCTGTTTGGGTCCTTGTAGCCCGTGAATGTCCAAGCGTAGCGGTCGCGATTCATAAGTGGGATAAATCTCCATCTAATGAAGATTTCCGCTACATGAACTGCCGTCAGACCAGCATCACGGAGCTCCAAGATCCGATCGATATGCTTCTGCATCTCCGGGGTAATTCTTGGCAGGGCTTTGGCTGAATCCTTGAGATAGGGCATCAGATACTTCCCTTTTGCCAATGAGGCTTGGGAAAGGGTGATGTAAAACCAATGATGTTCATATCCTTTCCAGCAATCTTTAACTGGGAAGGGGATGTACATCTCCCGATTTCTCAAAGAAAACCCGATGGACCCGAGCATCACTTGGTTCTTATAGTATGAAGGACTGTAAAAATATCTCCACAGCAGCAGTGAAGGCTTAATCCCTAACCAGGCTTCGCACAAAAAGGCAAAGACGCTAAGCATTGTCAAAGCGCCGGGCTTTAGGTGCACGAGCTCTATCTGGTAATGCTCGCAGACGCTGTGGAAGAAGTCAGAAGGAAAAACCCCGAATCCACAATAGAAGAACTCCAAGAACACCACCATCTCGAGAGTGTCGGGGGTTGGATACATCTGACCTTTGGCATGGCGGCGAGGGAAGAGTGTGGTGTCAGGGAGTAATCCAAGGTCCTCCAATTTCTTCAATTGCTTGGCCGTCGTGGTCGATTTGTACCAGTACTCGTTCGCGGTGGGGATCGTGTTCCCACTGCGGAGTTCTCGTCCGGCGGCGGTGCTGGTCTGGTCCCCTGTGGACTCAGTGCCAGAAGATGATTGGTGCGTGGACGCCATGGCGATTGGAAGCTGGTGGGTTGGAGGAGCAAGTGGACAAGGGAAGAAAATGGCGAATGTTTTGTGGATACGAACGAGGAAGACGAAGGCCCAAATAGATCTCAAGCGGCCGCGCTTGGGGGCTTTATGGTTCTGCACGGGAGCTCGAACCCCGAAAAACCTGCCCTTGAGCCGTGCAATCCGCAGTGACTGTTGGGTCAAAAAGATTCTTTCCTTTTTCTGCGGCACGCGTCGTTTCGAAAAATGTGTAAGTCCAATTCAATGCATTTAGGGCTGTTAGCTTATTTGGTAAGTTATCAGTTTTAAATGACCAATCGATCGGTGTGAATCAAGGAAATGCCCCGATCATGTCTGATCAGAGTCAAATTTCCCGAACACACTAAAGAAAGTTAATCTGGTCGGAAGAAATTTTTCGTTCGGGAATTTTGTTTCTAGATGAGCAATTTCAAGAACAGATTGACACAGATAAATTTTCAAAGCACAAGGAATTCAAATTGCATCCAACAAGTGAAATTTCTTCATTAAATCCAAAAGAGGGAACATTTCACAATGGATTGATAGCTATCCTAAAATCAAAATACTAAAGCACCCTGATCTTGGGTTGATGATTGACAACCAAACTGATCAGGGCGATGGTGTGCTCTCCGATGGATCGTCATCTATCGCATTCTCTTCTTCAGAGTCGCTGACGAGATCCACGAGCGCCCCGTCTCCAGGAATCCCGATCAAGTCGCGGTTCAGGGAGACGAAGAGGCGCCGGGCGAATTCCTCGTCGCCGCTGGTGTCCACCGGAGCAGAAGACGAAGATGCGCCTGCGTGCGCCGCCTCTGGCCTCAGCCGGACTCCGCTCCCTCCTTGTGCTGGCTCGTCGTCGGAGGAGAGGGAGATAGGAGATGCCGGGGCTGGGGAGGAAGACGCAGGGCGTTTCCCGGCGGCAATGCTTGACGGAGCAGCCTCGGGAGATGGCGGCGCTACCGCCGGAGCCTCCTCCTCTGGTGGCTCGACTTCGACTCCCTCATCCCCGTACCAGGGGAGAGCCAGGAGCGGAGCCTGAGGAGGAGCGGTGGGTGATGTCGTCGCCGGCGGGTCCTCCGGCTTGTCGTGCGGTTGCTCGCCAGAGCTGCGAGGGGAGTCTCCGAAGAGGAGACGAGGAAGCTTGAACTTACTGCTAAGCTTTTTCTTTCCCATGGCGAATGGAGGAAGAAGGCTTACGATGGAAGTTTCAAGTACATGTCAATCCAGGAGATCTGATATTTAAAGACTCAGGGGTGCGACGCTTCGCGCGAGAATCGAGGAGCCGGAGCAGAGCCGTATCGCGTGCGCTGCTAAAATCCCGGGAGACGTGCGGAGTGGGTTTTTAAAATGCCCTGAGCAGCAGTTACATCACTCCTGGGGCGTTCCATTTTCCAAGACGGAATAGTTCTATTTTATTATGGCTGATATTTTTCTTTGACCTTATCATTCAGATGCAGGTTTCTACATTCAAGAGTTCGGGAACTTTTCTGGCTCTCATGCAAGAGTGATTGACGAGGTATTAACATATCCAAAAATCACCCGAAGAGCAAAAAGACCCGAAAGCTATTGAACAATCAACCTTTTCTGAACAAGATAAGCTCGGGGGCTACTGTTGAGGCCATAATACCAGGGTACCCGACCACGAGGATTGCCGACTACCGACTCCAAGACGACCAAGACTCCGAACAAGACACGATGGCCTGATCGCAGAAGGGGAGCCCGAAGACAGTTCGAGTCCTACTAGGTTTAGGTCTGTTTTGTCTTGTAAGGCACGTCTCCCTGGATATAAATAGCGGGGGTCCTGTGCGTAGAGGGTATGATTATGTTCCATTGATTCGTAGCTTTAGACAATCCACCCGAGGGTACTTGTTACGCATTGTAATCTGTACTCGACGAAATAATACAAGCAGCAACTGGACGTAGGGTTATTACTCGATCTCGAGGGCCCGAACCAGTATAAAAATCCCGTGTCTTTCTGTCCATCACCGTGATCAATCTTCGCACGAAGCGGGGTGTCTGCCGGACAAATATCTGACGAGTACAACCTCGACAGAAGCTCTTCCCGTTCTCTCTCAAAGAGAGAGCAAGGAAGTGGTATGACCACACCGTTGCGCTAACAAACGGTGAATGGTAAAAGTTACGGGACAAGTTTTGTCTTGAATACTTTCCTGTTCACCGGATCTGTGCACTTCGGAAGGAGATCATTAACTTCCAGCAACGAGAGAAGGAAACGATCGCCAAAGCATGGGACCGATTCCAGGACTCATGTCTAACTGAACAGATCTAGGCTTCCCAGACTACATGCTCATGCAGCATTTTCGGTCTGGGTTGAATAGTGAAGATGCCCGGTACATAGACATAGCAGCCGGAGGTTCATTCCTACACATAACCCCGGCCAGAGCAAAAGAAGTCCTAGCGGCCATCCGAGAGAACTCTTCTGCGGACGCGATAGAGACTGAGCAAGAAGACTCCTAGATAGAACCCATAGACTTGCCCAGTCCAACTCCTGAGACCCCATCCGTTGAGGAAGAGGAAACTCAACCTCTCGGATTACCGTTTGAGTTCGAGGAAGATCTTTTTGAAGATTTTGGGAATACCTTGAACTACTCAATACAGAAGAAGCCTACAGTAAAGACCCCCTCCATCTATATGGAGAAAGAAATTTTGAACGAAACCGTGAGGGAGCTGATTGCCATCCTAAGCACGGAATGGTCGAACGAATCTGAGTCTTCTTCCGAATTCATTCGGATTAACTCACCTTCGCAGACCATTCGGGGTTTCATAAGCAAGGTGGTCGTAGACATTCTGTACAACCCGACCGTTGGGGCAAACATCATGTCTAGTTCTCTCGCGTACATTTTTGGACGTCGTAAAAAGATGGCCCCAACATCAAGACTTCTTAGAACACCCTCAGGTCGTATTCTCAAGAGTCTCGGCCTAGTACGAGATTTTCTCCTCTCTCACCACGGGATTGAGATGCCTCTGGACTTTTATGTCTTTGAGACATCAGATTTCGACCTCCTTATAGGACATCCTATCGAGGGCCTGCTACAGGATGTAACCTCGGAAGGAAACCTCCTAGCTAAGGTAGGAAGGAATCTTCTCACTATACCATTAGCTAGGGTTAATAACTCCATAGTAGAACCTTTGACAGAACCTAACCCGGCTGAGGAAGTGAAATCCCTACAATATAGTGACCCATTTGAGTCATTCCTCGAAGAGAATGTTCACAACTTTATAGAGGAAGAAGATGACGCTTCTGAGCCGCTTGAAACCAAGGAGCCACCTAAAACGCACGTAGAGCTAAAACCCTTGCCTGCTGGCCTTCGCTATGTCTTCTTAAATGAAAACCGGGGCACTCTTGTCATCGTTAGTGACAAGCTATCGCAGGACGAGAGTGATAGACTCATAAAGGTGCTTGAGAAACACCGCTCAGCGTTCGGGTACTCCCTCAATGACTTGAAGAGAGTAAGCCCTGCACTCTGTACCCATCGTATTCCCATAGATCTAGCTTCTACACCTTCTAGGGAGCCTCTGCGTAGGCTAAATAATGCGATGAGGGAAGTCGTAAAGAAGGAAGTTTTGAAACTTCTACACGCCGAGATCATCCATCCCGTCCCTCATAGTGAATGGGTCAGCCCTGTCCAAGTAGTGCCCAAGAAGGGAGGTATGACCGTCGTAAGTAACGAGAAAAACGAGCTGATTTCTCAGCGTACCGTTACTGGGTGGCGGATGTGCATCGACTACCGCCGACTTAACAAGGCAACAAAGAAGGATCACTTCCCGCTCCCC
>CM014274.1:78317945-78334530 GCA_004135705.1 Alloteropsis semialata
GTTTTACCGGCGCTTTATCAGAGATTTTTCCCAGATAGCCAGGCCCTCACTAGCCTTTTAGCCAAGGACGTGCCCTTTGACTTCGATGATGAGTGTTTACATGCTTTCACCATTTTAAAGAACGCTCTCATCTCAGCACCAGTCATTCAACCCCCTGACTGGACGCTGTCCTTTGAGATTATGTGTGATGCCAGTGATTATGCTGTTGGTGCTGTCCTTGGACAGACCAAAAATAAGAATCATCATGCTATCTCGTATGCTAGTAAAACTTTGACAGGAGCTCAACTTAACTATGCTACCACTGAAAAAGAGCTCTTAGCAGTAGTTTTTGCTATAGACAAGTTTAGATCTTACTTGGTAGGAGCTAAGGTGATTGTCTACACCGATCACACTGCCTTGAAATATTTGCTTACCAAGAAGGCTGCTAAACCACGCCTTATCCGCTGGATTCTCTTACTCCAAGAATTTGATTTAGAAATTAAAGATAAAAAGGGAGTAGAGAATTCAGTAGCAGATCATTTGTCACGTATGCAGTTTACTGACATGCAGGATCTACCGATAAATGATTTTCTACACGATGACACCCTACTCAAGGTGACCGCCTCCGACCCCTGGTATGCAAATATTGTGAACTTTATGGTTGCAGGATATATACCGCCAGGAGAGAACAAGAGAAGGCTGATCTACGAGAGTAGACTCCATCTATGGGACGGACCATACCTGTACAGGGTATGTTCAGATGGCATGCTCAGGCGATGTGTACCAACAAACGAAGCAAGGAAGATCCTTGAGCAGTGCCATGCAGCCCCATATGGAGGTCACTACGGGGCATTCAGGACAAGGTCAAAGATCTGGTAGAGTGGATTCTACTGGCCCACAATGTATGAGGATACAAAAGAGTTCATTCGACGATGCCAGCAGTGCCAGAAACATGGAGGGATCACTGCAAGAGATGCAATGCCACTCACAAACAACTTACAAATTGAGCTGTTTGATGTGTGGGGCATTGATTTCATGGGACTCTTTGTCAAATCCTATGACAGTGAGTACATCCTGGTGGCAGTGGACTATGTCTCGAAGTGGGTTGAAGCAATGCCATGTAGAGCCGCTGACTCTAAAAACGCGCGAAAGATGTTCCATGAGATCATCTTTCCACGTTTTGGAACCCCCAGGATGGTGATCAGTGATGGAGGGTCGCACTTCATCGATAAGACCTTCCGGAAATTTCTGGCAGAACTGAGGGCAAAGCACAATATAGCTACACCGTACCACCCCCAGACAAGCGGTCAAGCAGAAACATCGAACAAACAGATCAAGAACATTCTGCAGAAGACCGTGACAGAAATAGGCAAAGGATGGAAGAGCAAGTTACCAGATGCTCGATGGGCTTACCGAACGGCGTACAAAACGCCAATCGGGATGTCCCCATACCAGCTGGTTTACGGCAAGACTTGCCATTTACCAGTTGAGCTAGAGCATCGGGCGCACTGGGCCATAAGAAAGTGGAACATGGATTTGCCAGCAGCCCAGCAGATGAGAAGGATGCAACTATCAGAGCTGGAAGAGTGGAGAGACAAAGCGTACCACAGTGCCAGAATCTACAAGGACAGAACCAAGAGATGGCATGACAAGAGGATCAAGGTGAAAGAGTTCCACCCCGAGGATAAGGTATTGCTCTTTAATTTCAGGGTGAAGCTCTTTGGGCATGGAAAACTTCGGAGCAAATGGGAAGGACCATTCGTTGTGGTGGAGACTTCGTCGCACGGGGCAATCACACTCCAAGATGATGAAGGTAACCTCTTCAAGGTAAATGGTCAACGTTTAAAAGTTTTCCTTGAACCTGATAAAGTAGCTGAGGAATTTGATGTGATCAATTTGGTCATGGATGATTCCCATTTATAATTACACCTTATGGTAAATCCTTAACCCCTAGAACGTGAATGCACACATTTTGGGGTTTAGTGGACCTGTCACGTAGTGCACAAAGAAGGAGAGGGCGACCGGGCTCAAGGCCAGGTCGGCCGACCTGACCAGGTCGGCCGACGTGATCCTAAGCCCGATCAGCCCTATCTTTTGCCAACGTTCTACTCTAACGTCTTTGAAGCCGTTCTGCGGTGGACGAGCGATTCTAACTCTGATGGATCTGAGAAGAGGGTTAACCTATCTTTAAATTTTCACCCATCCTCTTCTTCCCTCTCATCTGAGTTCTTCCTCACCCCCATCCTGAAATCACCAAGCCACACCTCCCAATTCTCCATCAATGGCCGGAAAAAGCCACCCCAAATCCCGATCAACCTTTGATCTGGATGGAGAGCCCACTCCGGCCAATCAATTGGTGCCCACCAACCTGGAGCAAGCCATGGCCGTGGTTGTCACCCCACTGGCCAGCCTCCCGCCAGAGGAGGACGCGAGAGGCCGCACCAGGGGGTCGGCCGATGTGCCTGGTCGGCCGACCGGCCCTGGTGGCCCCTCACGTTCTCGCTCGGCGGCGCGGTCTCAGTCTCCGAGGAGGACCCAGAGGCGCGATGCATGGGCATCAAGCCCGTACAGAAGGCCGACGACGGGGCAATTAACCCCAAAGAAGACACCGGCGGCCGCTACGATCAAGGGGGATGGACTCCCCAAGCTTCAACCAGGGGAGAAGTTGAGGGAGGTGGTCAGGAACAAGTGGGAGGACGTCGTGGCGTATCCCTATACGTTCGATGTGTCCATCTACTCTCCTTCCAGTACCCCGGAGCCACGTTTCCAGATCTTCGGGGAAAGGAAACTCGGAGGTGGCTATGGTAAGGGGCTGTTCCCTCCCCTCATACCTGAGGAGAGGAAGGAGTTGGAGGAGTCGGTGGAATCTTCACCCGCCGGCAAGATCAAGAGGCATATCAAGCCTCCTCCAATTCGCAGGCCTGGGGGCCAATATGAGAGTGATGATGATGAGAAGGCCCCCAAGGCTCCCTCCAACGCTGAGTTGCTAGAGTTGATTAATCAACTCGGTCGCGACTATACAAAGTTGGAGAAGAAGTTCGCTGAAGAGCGACTTGAGCGCATAAGCCTTCAAGATGACTTTGATATGCTTCGTAGATCAACAGCCGTGAAACTTAAGCGCTATGCCAAAGCTGCTGGGGATGAAAATCTTTATAATGCACCCTAGATACCCTAGGCTTTGGATTAGGATAGGCACATTAGCTTCTCTTCTATTCATTTATTTCATTTATTTCTTTTCATTATCATGTAATGTGCCTCTGAATTGATGAATAAAATAAAATGTTTAGTGTATTAGGATTGTGTTTTCTTTTTGTTTCCATTTGTTTTGAATGAAAGGTACAAGTGTGGGGGAAAATCGCAACGGGAAACAGAGCGATCCAACGCGAAACAGAGAATATCAGAACGCAACAGAGCGGCACGAGAAAGATTTGAACAAGGGGAGTCACCCCCAGGACGCCCGACCCCACCAGATCGGCCGACCTAGCCTGGGTTCCACCTGACCTCTGCTTCCTTCTGCACGCTGGTTTGGTCATCCTAAACTCTGTTTCAGTTGAATATTTGCAGAACCTGATCAAAGAATTCAAAAACTTAGTAAAATTAACCCTTTGCATCTCACCATCACATGGAAGTTCTTATTAACTTACATATATTTTATTCCCTGTACCTTTTGGCTTGTAGAAATCCTCATATTTATAGGAACTCATGTCATCTAGGTTATTGCATTTTGAGATATGGCTTTAATATGAAAGATACCTTTACTATTTGAGTACTTGAAATTTATGAAAAGTTTTAAAACTTTGTACCTTGCTATGCTCCTCATGGGTTTGAGAGACAAACACTTACAAAATATGATCAAACTTTACCTTTGAGCTTTGAGCAATTTCAAGTCTTGTGACCCTTATTAGAGATATTTCATGTTTTTAAAGTCAAGATCACGTACACTCCACCATAAAAGCTAAATCCTTACACTGAGGATGAAGCAAAAAAAAACATGCCTTTGTCTCATGTTCATGAAATAAATACTCCTGAAAAATGACCCGTCTTCCCAAAATTAAGATGGAAAGAATATATGGGCTAAATGCATAGAAAAATAAGAGAAAAAAAAAGACTCATGCTAAAAGAGCATTGAGTAGAAAAAAAGAGAAAAAGAAGTGCAATAGCCCATATCCAAAAGAAAAGAAGGGGAAGAAAGGCCAAGACAAAGTAGTATCATTACATGTCCACTTCAAATCACACACTTGCACATCTTGACATGATTACATGACTTGTCTCTGATTTGGATCCAATCCTTGGAATGACAAAATAAGTGAGAAAATGTATGTATCTTGAGAGCTCCACACAAAAAGTTCTATTTTGGAAAGTATGAGTGTTGTCCAACCACCATATTTATCCAGAGGGAAACTCTTTGAGGAGCAAGACATAGGTTTTCTTTGCAAAATTTCAAAACCCCAAGTACTTGAGAGTGAAGTATCATGTCATAGAAAAGGTTGTTCCTTCCTGCAATAACTCAAGAAGACATGATAGCCACTCATATACTTCCACTAAGCCTGAATGTTTGGGAACAACCTATATGTTTGTTAATGATCTCTATGATGAAGCTTGGACTTTACTCGAGGGCAAGTAAAGGATAAGTGTGGGGGAGCTTGTTGGCGATTCTTAACGACAACTTATTACTGCCAACAAAGACATAAAACATGATAAAACAAATAGACATAGGGTTGTTTACTAATGAATTCCATGAGTTTTGGTGCATATGTGCTTACAGGAATAAAGTGGCAAAAGAAGAGCTAAAATGGGCTTAGGGGCAGGTCGCCCGACCTTCCCTGGTCGGTCGACCTGGGTCCAGGCCTGGTAAGGTCCATCTTCAGCCCAACAACAACAACAAGCACACTCAGGAGTGATCAGGCACGTTGAGATCAAGACGGTGGAAAAGAAGAGTTGGGATTGGGCCACGTGGCAAGCACATGGATTCATGGGCCCACATCCCTAACTTAACTGACACATCTTTGCCATTACCCACCGGAAACCGACCAAAGGACCCACTGGAGAGTGACACTGACGAAGTGGGGCCGAGGGGCCACAGCCCTGGGTCGGCCGATCTAGCCAGGTCGGCCGACCCAGCCGCGCGCCCAAATCGCCACCGCCTTCACGAGCAACTGTCAAACCGCCACCAGGAGTTCATCCGTGCCGTGAATCATCAACGTCGGTGAATCTGAAGGTCGGCCGACCCCTCCTAGTCGGTCGACCTGGGCCCATCTCCGGACCGCCTCAGCCGCTGCAAACCGACTCCAAACCGCCTCTCCAAACTATAAATAGCTGGACTCGGGGCAAGGCTAATCATCATCGAGCAGAAGTGAAGATCTAAGGCGAAGCCCTCCTCATATCCAGAGTAGAAATAGGGAGAGAGTGAGGGAGAGTCTGGAGGAGTCCCGGCCTGTCGGCGACCCTCCACCTGTACCTCGACGGATGCGAGCTACGCAGTAAGTATCCAGGATTCAACTAGTAATTAAGTCTGAGTTATAAATAAGTTAAGTCTCTATTGTGCTTGTGGATTCGTTGCTTTATTTATAAAGTATTCTAATCTTTGATCAAGGTTAGGATAGCTGATATTATCTTAGGCGTGGTGCTTAGGTGTATATCTGCCCTCGTTTACCTCGTAGCCCCACGGATTAGTAGAGGTAGGCGGCAGGTGGTGACAGCCCTGTCCGTCCTTTGTAATCCTCCACGTACGGGTACGGCGTAGAGCTGTTGGCCGGCAATTTCCTAGAGGCCTAGGATACCCCGGTGCCTAAAGCAAGCATAGGAGAATTATCTTAACTATAATCAGAGCCTTAGTGCTAAGTTATCCTCTCTACCCAGCCTTTATATACACTCGATCGATCCGGCTCAGCTTTAGTGATTAGATACATTTTTACATTCCCTGTGGATTCGATACCTGGTTTACTCACGGGTGAAAGCTACTTCGACAGCCGTGCGCTTGCGGACTTTCTGTTTGCCACCGCTGGTGTCAACAGTGCGCACCATGGAGAAGCCAAGGAGCCGCCGCCGATGGTCTCTGCCCTCTGCTCCCCTTCTGCTGCATGTGTGGCCTGGTGCTGTGTGCGTGCGTTTGGGCCGGGCACCAGCGTGTGTGCATGATATCTTTTTTTATGATTTTTTTTCTGTCAAGAGTTAACGGTGATTCAACGGGAATGGTAGAAACCAACAACGGAGGAACCTTTCAGTGCTAATTTTCTAAACTCGAACCTTTCAATGGTATTTTTCTAAACTTTGGATCTTTTAATGGTACAGATCAAATTTTCCGATAGAAAACCCATAGAGATTACGTGAACCCTATTCATGTATTTACAGTAGTCAGTCTAGAAGAATCAAACATGCTACAGATGGCTGCACTAGAGGATGTATTATCGCTGTTGAAAGGTTGTTTGACATGATTCCAACATGAGATGGTCCAATCATGGCTAGACTCGACTAAAAATTGGTTCCCCGAGGCTACGAGGGGCGAATCTACCTAGGAACAACGTTGGGGCCAAGTCAGCTCCAAAAAACAATGAGGTCAAGCATACAATGGACAATATTTTGTTCAGGGATTGCAGAATTTTGTCGGGGTCAGTTGATCCGATGATTGGGCCTACATCCATCTCTATGAGAGGTGGAAGATGATAATGGGAGGATCAGGGGTAGAGCCCCATTTGATAAACCCTGGGAGACTTGTTTGCCCATTCCTGAAGGGACGAGTCTAAACCCATGCTCATTGCCAAATGGGTTTGGGATCGAAACCTGTCTTGCTAATCAGTCAGTCCAAACAATAATATCCATATCCATATGCAAATTCAAATTCAAATAACAAAAACACGTTGTAAAATAAATCTAAACAGTATCAACAACTTAAATAGCTAGCATGGACGACAATCCAAATTGATTTTACATCCCTAGTGTGTAAAACACCATGCATGATGTTGATAAAATCACAAGGATAGACACACTATCATTACTAAATACACTTTATAGCCACTTGAATCTAATCAGAGATTCCATTTGCTTCAAGGATTTCTTGCATGACCCTCTTTAGCGCCCAGTCATCTGTAACGAGCGTACCGTGGTTAGCCCCATCAAGCTTGATGGACTTGAACAGCTTGTTCTGCGCTGGCTCCCGGCGCATCTGCTCATCGAACGCCAACATGCTGATCAAGTTGATCTTACTGTCTCCATCCCCATACACTACTCCTGGGTCTGCATCGAAGTCACTCTCCCAGTACAGGAGCTGCTCCGGCGTCTCGTTCCCCACTCCGTTGATGCATGTCGTGGGCACCATGGGCGCCTGAAAGCTGTCCATGCTTGTGACCTTCCGTTTCTTGTAAGGCTGCACGGTGCCGCCCATGCCGATGGCGGGGAGGAATTCCTCCATGTCGTGCGCCGAGTAGTTCCTTACCTTGGTGACCACAAGCGGAGTGTGCCCAAATAGGGCCGGCGACGGGAGGTTCACGATGGCGGACTCGAAGGACCTCCACAGTGGCCTCAGGGCCAGCGGGGGAACCGTTGGGACGCTGAGCCCTTTCGGCCCGGACGCCACGGATTTCATCGTCGGCACGAACCCTAATGTAGGGACGGGCGCGACGAGGACGAGGTGCTTCATGTACTTGTGCCGCCACTCCATTGGAGTGCTCTGCACGAACTCGAAGGCCACCATCCCTCCGAAGCTGTGCCCGAAGAGGATCACCTTCTTGCCCTGGCTTCTCTTGCTCGCGTTCTCGATTAGCCTCGTCAGCCGCCGGAAGTAGCGGGAGAAGGCCAATGATTTCTGGCCAGGCACCGAAGGAGCGTGGCGAAAGTCGTACGGGGCTCCGAACATGGTGTCCCCGTCACGGTACCCGATCCTTTCCAGTTCGTGCTGGAGTGCGCCAAGGCACGACTTCCTGCATACGGAGTACTAGCTTATTAAGCCACTTCGGTTTGAATTTTATTTTCATTTAATAAGATGCCACATAAGCAAAATAGATGCTATGGAAAAACATTAAAGATGAAACCCCATGCATGGACATTGATTCAAAAATTCTAATGTTTCACGTAACTAAAAGTAATGACCAGGGACGGAGACAGGTGGGGGCCGCCATGGCCTCCCTTATAGTTGATGAAACTCCATGGGATATATATGTTTGCAATAGCATGCTCTAACATGTATAAGCTATAGATTATATTTAAGGTCTTGCTAATGGCCCCTCCAATTGTTACATCCTGGCTTCGTCCCTGGTAATGACAACACATATGGAACGTTCAAACAATGAACTATGCATTGTATAGGGTGATGTGGCAACCGTGGAAACAAAAACACCATCAAACATCGCACTGTGAATGGCGTTATTGAAAACCGTAGCATCGCACGTACCATGCAGGAAAATAAATTTAAACAAATGTCAAGCTTTTATCGGTGGGGTTGATAGCAAGTGTTAAATTTGCGAATGCTTGTCATATTTTGTTTTAGTTATATACAAAATCATGATGTATTATAAAGGACAACTTCTAGCCAAATCTTATGGTAACAAAAGTAAGAATAAAGTTTGATCCGATATTTATTTCGTATTTATCTATTGGGTTGGGTCAGATAATTTTTATTTACCGAATTTCCCCCCTCGTATACGTACTAACACACGAGTAGTAGTTCTAATTTAAATGTTTTTTAAAGTGAATTCTGATTTAAATGTTCAAGTAGACTGCAACTTACGAGCACGTGACAAGAAAATCTCCACGATTTATCCATCTCGACTTACGGGTCGTTCGGTTTCCTCCGGATCCCCCGCGAGGAGCCGAAGTTGGGCACGCGCGTCTCGACGCCGGGCAGGTTCCGGTAGTCGTCGGTGGCGGGGTCGTAGACGAGGCTCATCTGCTCGACGAAGCACTGCACGTAGTGGTGCGCGGGGAGGTCGGAGCTGTTCACCCACAGCCCGAACCAGCCCTTCCCCTTCATGGCGCCGCAGCGCGGCACCGAGGGGCGGTACGCCTCCGTGAGCCGCGCCTCCAGCTCGCTGCAGCTCACCCCGGGCACCAGCACGATCGGGTGGAGCGCGAGCTCGCCGTCGACGGCGCCCGGAGCAGCTGTAGCATCCTCTGGCCCGCGGGTGGTCGCCGGCGAGAGGTGCTCCCGGAGGCCAGGGGGGAGCAGCAGGAGGAGGAGTGGCGCCAGAATCTGCAGGAGCCCAGTGGCAGCGCCGGCGCCAGCCATGTGCGCTAGCTCTGCTTGTTGCTCCGCCGGTGGCTCGTCTCGACGGCCGGCGACCTTCTATAAGGACGTACGCTGTGCAGGTACGAGAAACATGGATTTGATTGAAGCATGGTTTGTTGTCGATTGTTGTGGTTGGCTTGTTGCTTTCTGCATCTCGCCATCTCCTTCAATTTCCTGCATAGAATAACTGGGCTGGTTCGCGATCGAGTATGGAGAACGAGCACTGGGCATTGGTTCAGAACTCTCTTGCAACAGGGAAAAGCAAACGACACCACGGACGATGAACAGAAGTGCTGAAAAGGCGTTCTAATCTCCTACGAAAAAGGCTTCTAATCTCCTACGAAAAAAAAAATATGTCCTCTGATTTGTATCCGAAGTTCGAAACTGGCCATGGCGCCATTGGTGTGATTGAGCTAGAGTGGTCAAGGACGTAGGCCCGTAGCATCCCTCTCCTTCAACAGTATTTAATCCCTCTCCTTTTCTAGTCTCGATTGAAAACTCCATATGTGGTTACTGTTTACTTTGGTTGCGCACGGTAGTTGTTTTGCCACGTACAGTTACTGTCTTCCAAACAAGTCGATCAGGAGGTTGGCCGTCCACAATGGAGTGAAAAAGCGGGTAGGGCGTCCGTAATGGGGTAGTAAGAGGGAAAGTAAGCCTTATGGCAAGCAACACTGGGGTAGTAAGAGGGGAAGTAAGCCTTATGGCAAGCAACACTATCGGAAACTCGAAGTTTACCGTGTGGGTACACAGCAAAGGGGTTCTTTCCTGTGTGCCAAAAAATACACACGGCAAAGTATACTTTGTCGTGTGCTTTTTTTTTTGGCACACGGTAAATTCAAACTTTGTCGTGTGCTTTTTTTTTAGCACACGGCAAAGCCTGACTTTGCCGTGTGCTTTTTTCTGACACATGGCAAAGTATGGCTTTGCCGTGTGCATTTTCTTGGCACATGGCAAGTGGCACATGGCAAAGTCATAACTTTGCCATGTGCCTTTTTTTTGGCACACGGCAAAGAGGCACTTTGCCGTGTGCATTTTCTTGGCACACGGCAAAGCTAACACAAAACACATTTTGAAGTAGTAAATCAATTCAAATGAAAAAGTTTCAAACTACAAAGTTGCTTAACTTCTTAAGATGTACAACTTTTAGTTTGGTGATTTCTTCATTCGACAAAATAATACTAAAATTGTTCATAAAATTCATATATCTCGTATAGTTTCCTGATACTAGAAGAGAGATATAAAAGATTCGTGAACAATGTGACTACCACAATGTCGGATAAACAAATGATATATATAAAAATTATAGATCTTCAGAAGTTGTACAACTTTGTAGTTGAACTCTTTTTAATTTGAATTAATTTTGACAATGAAAAGTACGTTTGTAGTTCTCAAAATTTAAAATTTGAGTTTTTTCACATGACCTCGGATGAAGAAACAGTCAAAATAAGAGTTGTAGAGCACAATAAGTTATGAAACTTTATAGTTGACAACTTTTTTAATTGAAGTGATCTTGTCAACGAAAACTAAGTTTGAATGTTCTCAAATTTAAAATTCAAATTTCGTAAATGACCTCGGATGGAGAAACTACCAAAATAAAACTTGTAGATTTCAAAAAGTTATGAAACTTTGTAGTTGACAACTTTTAAATTTGAAATTGTTTAGGGCCTTAAACAAGCAATTTATACTCGGTTTAGTATAATATGGTAGTAATCAAAATAGCATCTAGTCACAGGTGAGAGTGTGGTGCAGCGGTAGAGGATGTCACGGGTTCGAATCACGCCGGATACGTAGCGCGCGAATTTTCCGCCAAAAATGTCGCGACTTGCGACTTGGATGGTTAGGTGCCGTGTGCCCGACAGAAGGCCCACAGCAAAGTTGGCTTTGCCGTCGCCCTGGCTGCCGTGCGCGCTTCGCCGTCGGCCGCACATGGCGAAAAGGTCGCCTTGTGTATTCTGGTCTTTGCCGTGTGGCCGATTCCGGTAGTGCAATATATATTGTGGGGTTG
This sequence comes from Alloteropsis semialata, assembly GCA_004135705.1. Lineage (NCBI taxonomy): Eukaryota > Viridiplantae > Streptophyta > Magnoliopsida > Poales > Poaceae > Alloteropsis > Alloteropsis semialata. Next base: position 78,329,153 of record CM014274.1, read on the forward strand.
ATTAGAAAGTAGGCAATAGCTATTACTTAGTTACAGTGCTACAATCTGGTCATAAGTGAATAGAAAAATATATTGATGACCTTTCTCTCTCCATCCTGTGCTGTGCAAAGGGTAAGGAACTGTCTGATTGGTGCCACTGAATTATTTATTTGTACTGTAAATCTTATTGTTGCTACATGCTTAGCATCTACAACAACTACTATCCACTATCATCGTTGTTAGATTTTCTCACCTCGCTTACTTTGTGCTCTTGCCCAGCACAGTTGCAAACACGTTTTGCTTTTTTTTTTACTTTTTTCATGTCACATCATTTTTATGCTCCACTGTGAGACCAGTCATCAACTACTACCAAGTGACGTGGGTCCTACTCCTATCACCCAGTTGGGTAGAGTAAGCATTTTTGCTGCCTTAGGTTAGAGCAAAGGTTTCATAGTGTAATTGAATAGCTAGGATAATGTTCCAAGATTATAGGATTTTCTTATGGAGTTTGTTGGATATAAGGTTTGCTGGTATGTGGTAGTCTTGCCTAAGTGTAAGGACCGGTTTGTGGAGCAGCCACTCACAGGATGTGGCAGTTTCTATTAGTATATATTAAAAAAGTTCAAAGTAATCATGACTCTCTAAGAGTAGGTAAATTAAATGTCCAAAAAACTAAAGTTTCAAGCACGTATAGAAACTTATTCCAATTTCTATCTAAATATGCATAGTTTTTCTATGTGTTGCTGTTTTAACCGCACAAAAGCTTTGCACCAGTTCCAATCATATCAACTACAGGCAATTCTAGAAAAGCTAAGTATGGAATATAAAGGCACAAAGTAAATACAAAATTTTAGAGGGTAGAGAACACAAACTTTCGGCACGGCGATTTTCGCTGAGGTATGAAAAATTTTTATTCGGTTTTGCACTTGGTTTGCTGATTTTCTTCGGTTTTGATCCAAGAAGTCCGGTTCCGTGGGGTTCTGTGGTTGAGTACGATTTTTTTTGGGTTTTTCTGTTTTTCCCCACAACGCGGCCGGTTCACATATACCATACTACCGGGTGCGGTATGATTTTTCTCCCTTTTTTCAACTGGATGGTCGATTCAAAGGTAGGCTGTTAGGTTTTTATTAAGCTTTGCGCTTGGTTCGCTGGTTTTCTTCGGTTTCAATGCGGGAAGTTCGGTTCTATATATAGAGTTCTGTGGTTGAAGTATGAAATATTTGAAAGAACCAGTCCTTTCAAATATACATGAAAATGCAAGTGAAGTCAACATATACATACATACTGATGAGTGACGAATTGACGATGGAGCTTTAACGACTGCAGGCTATAGCTGGTTGCACACTTTTTCACCTGATCGGTGAGGTGCAGCCTCTGTGTTTCCGTACGTCACTCGTGCTTTCAAACAAGAGGTGCATACCTTGCCCGGATTCAGTAACTCAGATGGACAGTGCTAGCTAGAATGAACAGCCAAACAGAAGAGCTAGCTCCGGGTTACTTGCTGCTGGTGGGCTCGCTGGTGCGCTTGGCCCAGTAACAGTTCGCCCAAATCCTTTGCCCACCAGGCCACATTGGGCCCACCAGGCAAGCAGCAGGCAGCAGCGCCTGATCTACACGGGCCAGATCCTTGAGGATAGGAGAACTTACAAATCTACAGTGCGCGCGGGCGATTCAACGGCCACGCGCGGTGCCCCATTGTTGTTCGATAAAAAGTTAGTTGAGATAGATTTAAACGAGAAACCGAGGTATCAGTACTAATGGATCCAAAAATAAATCCAAAAAAATACACATGAAAAAAAAAACTAGCCTTCCTTTTTATGTTAAAATTGGTACTCATCATGTTTAGACGGCGTGAGTTGCATGAATGTATTTTTCTTTAGGGAGAGAAAACAAGCATATGCATGCATATGAACAGAAGAAAAGAATGGATGGATGTCAACACAAGCGCACAATTTCAAAACCTACAAAATTAGAATAGTTTTAGAATTGAGCGTCCAAATCAAAATCCAATCGTTCCATTTTGTATATTTCACAAGAGACGTTCTAAACATCTCACGCCAATATGCTTTGATGATATTTTCTTTGTGCGAGAAAATGCTTTTTTTGGTGTGTTCTACGTTTTTTTTTTACCGAAGTCAGCAGAGGAAGCCTCTACCTATTTTTGTATAATTTTTTATTCCAGACCCGTTTAATTCGCTCCCACAGGGAGTCGAACCTGGGCCTGCTGGATGCTACTCAGGTGCTCTAACCACTAGGCTAGACACCCTTTCACTGGTGTGTTCTACGTTGCTTGTGAGTTTACAAAGAAATTATGCTTCACTCACCTGAGTTGAATTAAGTGGATATGTATGTTGATATTACGAAGATAAATTGGTTGGTGTGATCAGCGGATGAGGGCAGAACAACTGTGACGGGGTATGTGGATGTTTTCTTGCATACTCAATGATAGATAATTTTTACGACCCCAAATATTTAAACTAATTTTGTTTAATGTTTTTATATTCTATATATGCAACTTAATGATTTATGTCTTTTTAAAGAATATTGTTCAAACAATATACAAGAGGGTTCTTATTTCAAATGTCTTTTCAACATAAACACTGTCTTGTGCAAAAGGATCTGAGTTTGATGGTTGATTAAAAAAATACAGATATTTTTCTTATAGCTTAAACCACTATCCTATGTTGATAACATTTCTTTTTTGGTCTTATTCTAGGTCATGAGAACCGCGTTTGGTTTCTACAGGGAAAATTTTCCCCCCAAGGAATCTTGCATGCATGAAGTACTAAATGAAGTCTATTTACAAAACCTTTTCACACATGAGTGCAACTTTTCGAGACGAATCTAACGAGCCTAATTAATCCATGATTTGCTACAGTAATGCTACAGTACTCATCCTCTAATCGTGCGGTCAAAGCCCTCATTAGATTCGTCTCGCGATTTACACGGGGGTTGTGGAGGTAGTTTTGTAAACTGACTTTATTTAATACCTCTAATTAATGGTCAAAGCTGCATTTATTACGCGGCAAATTTTTTACACCCCCTAACCAAACGCGGCAGTCTTCAACTGTAGACAGACAGCATTTGATGCGCCTAGAGAAAAGGATTCAATATATGCAGCATAGACCCTATGATATGGAGGAGGGAACAGACTCTAGATAGGAGCGTGCATGTAGCTGCCTCTTTCAGTTTCAACTGATAAAAGCATCTCCAAGATTGTCTAAAAAATAAAATCCCAAAAAAGTAATTTTGAGACCATGCCAAAAACTATTGTGATGAATAAATAACCCTCCATCCAACAGCACCCAAAAAATTGGTTCCAAAAAGAGATTTAGTTGCTGCCACTTCATCCATCTGTGGGCTCAACATCTAATTTTCCCCCATGTGAACAGTACCTAGCGAATTTTTCTTTTTGTCGCCACTTTTTCTGTGGGATTGTGAGCGCAGATGAGAGGGTCAAATTTGGCTCAGGATAGCTTCGTTATTGGGGACGCGAAAATATTAGAAACAATATTGGACCACTGTTGGAGTCTTGTTTTTTTCACTTTTATTTCCAAAACTAGCTATTGAGAGTGTTTATAGGGCACTCTTGAAGATGCTCTGGTATCTCGCGGATCACTGTATATATGTTGATTATTTCAAATCCATGTTTGGAGCTGTATATACACATAATAATCTAACACAAAGTCCATACTATATGGATTTATGGATATTTATTGAGTGAATTCCCTCAATGCCATTGTAATTTTTGGCAGTTTCTTCATTGCCATTGAAAATCTTCTCTTCCCTTCATTGCCATTCTTTCAAATTTCTGTTTCCCTGTATGCCATTCTGTTATATTTTCCGTCCCAATCCGTTTCCTCCTCGCTGGGCGCTGGCCGGGCCACGATGCGCCCGCCACGGCGCCACCAGCTCGGCGAGGATCGCGCCCTTGGCAGTTGGCACTTCGCTCGCCATCGCGGGGCTCTGCAAGGCCGGAAGCGAGCACGCGCCGTGACACAGGGTGAGCAGCACGCGGCGGGACGGTGGAGGCGGTGCATGCTTAGATACGTGCGCGCGGCTACCATGAGTGCCGCATCTCAAGCCGCCAGTGGGGAAGCCAGAGCTACGCTCAGCGGCAGCGGGCGGGTGGGCTGGGGCCGACGCAAGCGATAGTGGAACCAACAGGTCCGATGCGGCGGTGCCAGCTGCTTTCCAAGAAGATACCAGTTACAAAGTTTCTAAATCTACAGGTTCATTTCTTCTGCAGAATTCTGTTTATTGGAATAGAGTTTTTATGACAGCAAGTGCTGTTACCTAGTTGGTAAATCATTTTATGTAAACAACTGCCAGCTAATTTATATTACTGGTAGATATTGGCCATGAAACATGCATCTGATGGTGTAGCTACCAATGTTAATTGGTCAATGTGACTAAAAATTATGCATTCGATGCTCAAGTGAATGCATGGAATTTATGAAGTTAGAAATAAATTGACTTAAGACTGGTAAAAGTATTCTTATGCATTTGCTGCCTTGATTCTGATAGCATAACTTGAAGAAATTATCTCATTATCATTACACCCTAGCGAAGGATAACTATTTTCTGTACGAAGTGCAAGCTGCCTCTTTAGGATCTGTTCCTTGGGCATTGACTTTTCTTACATGAAGCAAGAATAATGTATTAATTTCTAGTTACATGAAGTATGAAACCACCTAAATAATGGCTGTTGTGATTTAACATCTCCATTTGCAGATGAGGGTAATTGAGAACACATTTTAGTTGATGCGTTTTTCTTCGGTGTACTAGCAGAAAATTGGTCATTGTAAATGGTTCCGAGAAAAATGCATGCTTCATTAGGAACAGACAGAGTATATACTATTTTCCTAGCCAGGAAGTCCATGAAACATTATTACTCACCTAAGGTAGAAATCACACCAATTTGCCATTGGGTCCATGGTCAGCATGGCCAAACCCAGAAAGGGTAAATGATTTGAATTAGATGCTCCTATGTGCAATTCATTTTGATTCTGAGAAATTCATTTAGTGGCATTAATAGTGCATGAAATTTCTGACACCATGGATTACACAGGTTGGCATTGGTCACAATTATCATCTGAATGCAACTGGATGGAAATGGAAACTTTCTACTTGCCTTGGTGGAGATGGTATCTCTCAGATAAGAAACAAGTCTAAAATCAGCATGTTCCCAGGGTTTGATTTGAGGATTGGATGGAGAGCTGAATATGTGCTTCCTGAGATTCATGGGTAAGTCTGAATCAACACTTACACTGCACAACTGTTAGAAGCATTTGAGCAGGATCCTAGACTGAATCCATCTAAAGCCTACTGAATGAGGACATTTTGAACTCACAAATACTACAACTCAACTGTGACTATCTTTGCTCTACGCAGAGCTG
>CM014274.1:78335530-78362945 GCA_004135705.1 Alloteropsis semialata
GTCTATAAAACAATGTGTCAGGATTGGGAGGCTTTAGGAAATTTGTACATCACTCCATTTGAATGAGGGGTTCTTCTTTCCTGCGTTCTCCATCACAGCATATTACTGGTTGTTTCCGACCAGACCATCATATTATTTCTGTTCTTCCAAAAATATTAGTCCAGGTTTATGCAAAAGGTTGTTGCTTCGGTTGTTAGCCGCTTTTTCAAAAGTGTTGTTTCGACAAGCTCAGTGTGCTGGCCCGTGATGCTGCTTCCCAGAGAAGCGACCACGGTCTATTTGGCGTTCGCATTTTCACCACCGTCTGGCCACACGAGGCTGGTCCCGTCCAGGCACCCATCCTGCGAGGCGGCGCCACCCATCGGTGCGAGCGTCGTTCCCCATTGATGAGGGAAGGTAAGGGAGGGAGAAATTGAAGGGAAATGATAGAGGGAGCCACCGTTGGCCGTCCAGGGAGGGAGCTGGAGGTGGAAATTCAGTTGGCAGTTAAATAAGAATAACTCCCATGGTCACTAGCCAGTACGTCCTGGAAAGGTATGATGTACTTATGTTACACGGTGGAAACTTTGACAGCTAAATCTCAGACTATTTGAAAACAGAAAATCTTCAAGAACAGAGAACAAACTCAAACGAACCAAAATTAAGCCTTATAACCAGATCCATGAGAAGACGTTTATTTTTAACTTTGTGTTGACACTCAAAAATGGCAAATCTTGCTGATATGGCAAAATACACCTGTCTGACCGACCTAGTCAACCGGTCTGACCGGTCAATGGTTCTGTAGCCTATCTGGCATTACAGACCGGTCACTCCACCGGTCAGACCGGTCAAGTTAAAGTTCTTCAAATGCAGATTGGACTTCACCATTGGATAGCTCTCGTCGAGAAGATCAAGATTCATATATAGAACGTCCAATTTGGAGTTCGGATGAGCGCAAGGGAATTCCTGCACCCCAGGCGGACCGGTCAGACCGGTCAAGGTCAGGATGTTGCGGTGCTGATGTTTGGAGGACCGTAACAATCGGTCCGAAGTTAATAAAGTGACATGGTCTCTGGAATGACCGATTGTTGCGGTGCTAGAAGTCCTGGAGGACCGCAAGAATTGGTGCAAGAAGCGGAAGATGACATACTCTCTGGAATGACAGGATGTTGCGGTGCTTGAAGACTTGGAGGACCGCAATAGTCGGTGGAGGAGCAAGACAAACAAAAAGGGGAAGTTTGGCACCCTGACCGGTCTGACCGGTGTGGGGGACCAGTCAGACCGGTGACCCGTTTTTGTAATCCGAATAGGACTCTAAAAATAGGATTCCAAGGTTGTAACGAGTTGTAACTTGGTTTCCCTGCGGGACAAGACCTACCCTCCCTATAAATATAAGGGGATTCGGCCGATTGAGGGCATCCCAATCGAATTTAAACAAAACATGTCTTTACTTTTTATCTCTAAACCCTAGATCCCTTTTCCAACCTCTCCATGCTGTTCGTCTACTGATCTCCGCGATCGTGATGGCGTCCTAAGGCTTGCTGGTCAACCTAGGGCACGTCCGGCGACGTCCTCACCCTGACGGGGTCCCTCCTGGGCGAGAGTTTCGACGGCCTTTGCTAGTTTGCTCATAAACTAGTCGTTCTTCACTACGTAAGTGCGTTGGTTATCTCTTTGCTGGTTTGCTCGTAAACCTCGCCGTTCTTCACCACGTAAGCGTGATAGTTATCCTCTCAAAACGATCGATTCGGCAAAACCCTAGGCACCGGTCTGACCTTTGTCCCTGACCGGTCTGACCTTTGTCCCTGACCGGTCTGACCGGTCAAGGCAGCAGCCCTGCCGTTCGGTCCGTTTGCGACCCGCGCGATCTAGCGCTCTCGTGTGTTGACCGTATTTTGCGTCAACATACTTTTGGCGACTCCGCTGGGGAAGAATATTCTGGTTATTCAAACAACCGAATTTTTCTGACCTAGCCATATACTTAATTGATCTACTATTCTTGATTCGCCATTATAGTTGGATCTGGTCCTTTTAGACCGATTGCATCTATACTTGTAACTTTGCATCAAGCTGCTCAAGCTGTTTGCATTGTGTTTTGCTTGCTCTTGCGTATTGAAGATTAAAAGAGAAGCAAATTAGTGGTCATTGGTTGCTTGGATTATCAACTTTATCTATCACAAGATCAGAAGCATCAAGACCTATTATGGCGGGCTATCCATACACTCCACAGCAGTACCACTACAATGAGCCCGAGGTACAAGTTGCAAATATGTTAGATTTTTCTAATAATTATTTTGCAAGTACCACAAATCCTCATGTTGATGTTGCTAGATATGATACTAGTAGGCATACTGCATCGGCTAGTCATTGTTCAGATAATGCTTTCAATTATGTAAATTATAATTCTGAATGTTACATGCAAAAGCCATTGTCAAGTAATATGCATACTTTAGATTTTAATGTTACTAGCAACATGCAACATTATTCTACATCGGCAGTGGAACAAGTTCAAATGCCGGTTAATAATTATCAAGCCCAAACTAACATGGTGAGTTCGGCCAATTTTTATGAGGCACCATGTTTTAATAATTCTAGTAATATTCAGCAAAGTGTTTCATCTTGTTGACACCAGAATTTGGTAATTTTATGGCCAGAGGAGTCCCTAAAATAAAGCCGATAATTGGGTGAAAATCGAGTCGGAACCAGTACATTCTAGAAAGCCCTACACATGCATGGCAAGGTGATTAGAATAAAGAAAGCAATGTTGCCACGTGAGAAGGAAGAGTCCGGCCTGATTAGTAAAGGAAATATATTATAATATCTTAACGTATCTTTGGATGGAGTCGAAGAGCTTCGTGCTTGGAGATGGGTCTACGTGCGAGGAAGAAATAAAGAAGAAAGCTACGCCAAGCATTCAAGATTAGGAATAGAATATTATATTGGAGAAAGATTCTGTACGTGGTTGCTAATATAGTATATTAAATAAGGTAGCTAGTCGTATTCAGTTTAGGATTAAGAGTTCTATTTCTGTACGCAAAGTCCAGCAGCCCTATAAATATAAAGGGTTATGGCAGCTTGTAATTTTCTATCTCTCGATCAATATACAAACTGGCATCACGCCAAAACCTTAGGAACCATGTAGCTTATCAACGAGTTCTTCAGCAAGCTGGGCTGCATCAGTCTTCGATCTCCAGCCTGCCGCGAGTTCCGTCACCTGGATCGATCCAAGCTTTGATCTGAGGCGCATCGCCCTCTTCTCGTTTGGATGGTTCAACTACCGAATTAGCGTAAGCTTTGAATTGAGGCGCATCGCCCTTTCTCGTTTATGCTGTTCAACGTAACATGTCGGCTTTACTTTGCTTATTCAATATAATAGCCGATCTGTTACTGACGGGCTGTTCTTCGAGTTTTCGGGTTTGATCTAGATTCCCTGCGTCGAAGCTAGATTTATCTTGATTATTAGAAGGCAGCTTATGCGGTTGTTTGGAGTTTCTAGATTGATTTAGATCTGCGCCATGTGAATTGATCTGACTCTTCAAACAGCTATGAGCATTGGTTTAGTCCGATTTGAGCTGACAATATCGTTCCAGGTCCGATTCACCTTTATAGGCTTAATCTGGTTGTTCTTTGAATATCGGGTTTGATCTAGATTCCCTACGTCGGAGCTAGATCCTTCTTGATTATTAGAAGGCAGCTTATGCTGTTGCTTGGAGTTGCTAGATTGGTTTAGATCTACGCCATGTGAGTCAATCTGTTTCTTCAACAACTGTGAATATTGGAACGATCTTGTTACTGTTCTATCAGGATGATTATCATTGCGAGCTTTCTGTCCAAGAGATTAGGCAGGAGGGACAACATATCGGCTCTCACAGCTTATTGAACATATTGCAACGGGCAAAGCCGATCTGTTATTATGATTGCATCAAGATTAGCTGCGGGAGAGCTGTCTTTATTATATCTGCGAGCAATTTACGTGAGGCAATGGTGCCACCGATTTATCTTTGGATTGCCAAGATTGGTTTAGATTCCCTACGTCGGAGCTGGGTTTCTCTTGGTTATTCAGTGATTAATCGTTTATTGGGTTGTTCTTCGAGTTTTCGGGTTTGATCTAGATTCCCTACGTCGGAGCTAGATTTATCTTGGTTATTTGAAGGCAGCTTATTCGGTTGTTTGAGGTTGCTAGATTGATTTAGATCTACGCCATGTGAATTAATCTGATTCTTCAACAGCTATGAGAGATCGGAAAGCTAGTAGATATATTAGAGATGATGATCAAGCGGTTAAGACGGTGAACAGCGTATCGGCCTTATTCTGTACTGATTATATTCTGCAAAGGCACGGCCGGTTCGCTATATGATATCGATCATGCTCCTTGTCAGTTGAATGGTCAAACTGACTGGCACGCTGCGAACCTGAACAAAGTGCAGGCTGGCACTGGAGTGAAGCAGATCTCCCTGGTCTTATTGTGTTGATCGCTGAGGATACGACCGCCGATTTTCTGCGTCAATACATTTTTGGCACGCCCAGTGGGACCACAATCGTATGATCAAAGTCAGATATATCCACCATTGATTACATCAGTCGATTCTTGGTTAATGCGGGGAGACATCGGCTGGAGCTTTCAGATTCTATATTATTACTATACTGTAAGCTGATGGAATTTTTTGATTTTGCTGCTGCAATAAAGGCCGGTCTAGATATTGGGAAGATATACAATTCTATCGGCTGCAGGATGAAAAAGATTGGCGAATTTATTTCGGCGGATCAGATTATATTGAAAGCATGACTAAAGAAATATTTGTTCTTGGTCCGATGGAGACAGGTCCGATAGGTCAAGACGTCAGGCCATCAAGCCGATGAGCCAATAGATTAAGGCTGCCAAGAGGATGGCCGATGGAATCATTTTTCAGCCGATGAGCCAATGTATGGTCATTTTTGCTTTGCTGATGGTATGAGTTGGAGGCCGATAGTCCAATGCTCGTATAGCTGATGGTTAACCAAAGGTCTGATTGATCTTCTCCAACCAAAGGTCCGATTGATCCGATTAATCTATGTTCGTTGTTGGCCAAAGTGAATCATCGGCCTGTATTATTGGTATGCTACTTTTCTGATGGCCGATAATGATAACCGAAGCGACCTTGGTTTGATGGAGTTATTTTATTTTAAAAGCTATCAGGATTGGGGGAGCATCGGCATTCCGATTAGAAGCAAAGGATTGATTGGTACTTCCTTCTTCCTCAGCCGATGCATGCTGGAAAACCTATGCAAGCAAGATTTATTTCCATCAGAAGAGAAAGTATGGTGCAATGGCCGATAGAAGGGATAGTTGGATAACAAGTCTGATTTTGTGCTACGGACAATAAAATATGACTTGGATTTCACGTGCGTATGAAAGGGAGTAAAAAGAAACATCAAAAGCGGAGATTGGCCGGCAACATGTATTCACCCAATATCCAAGAGCCGATTAGATCTCTCGGCTTAGCATATCAGGAAATCGGCAATCGAGACGAATCAGTCAACTAATGGCCAGTATATCACTACGATGCATGTGTGGACCAATGGTTTTTCTGCGTATTTGTGTTGTCCACTATAGAACATATCGGCTTCCTGGAGAAACTATATAAGGAAAAATAAATGAATTGGTCGAATTAATGATCAACTATTCATAGTATCGTCGGCTTGTTGGTTTTCTGTTTCCGATATTGGGCTGGCCGATGATATGGTTGATCCTGCCCAGCATGCTCCACCTCGGCCGACGCATCATGCTCGGCATCTCGGCACCACATCATCTGTCCTGCTCGCGCTCATGATCGCCGAGACGCCGGAGGAGGCCGCGGACTGCCTGGCTGACATCAAGGCCGAAGCTGACATCTCCAAAGACACTGATGGTGAAAGAGGAACAGAGGGAGTCAAGGCTGATGCCAGTTCCATTATCTGTTGATTCTAATCGGACATCGCTGTTCTCTGTGGATGGTATGAAAAGAAGATGGTTGTTGGCTCGGCGCGTAATACTCTGATGGCTTTCACAGATTTTTATTGAACATTTTCATCAGTTTCACTATGTTTCGGCATGGACTAATCCAGAAAGTCGAAGTCAAAAATATTTCAATCGGCTATTGACAGGGCAGGATCAAGTTTAATGATGGTGTAAAAGCTGATTAAGATTGGTTAAAAGTTGATAACAGTTGTTTCTTCAGGGCTCAGAATAATCCTTTGTTTTCTGATTTGTCAGTCTGCAAGTCTTGATTCATCGCCCTGCGCGTTGGTGTTGCCTCGGTTAAGTCTGATTCATTCAATCATGATGATGATTTAAGTCGTATTGATCTGACAGCTCATGATACGAAGGTATCACATAGTTATCGGCTCGTCACATGCAGATTACTGATGACCGATAGTAAGAAAAAGCAATGGTCAAAGTTGGTTACCTCAAGGGCTCAAAAGCAATCGGACCAATGGATTATTATATATATTTTGGTCAACTTGATTCTTCAGCTCTCGAGCCTTCAGCCAATCAGTTCAATTCTTATTTGGGTCGCTCCGATCAGACAGGGCTCTGGTAGGACAGGAGAAGGATAAGCATCGGCTCAAAAGGAGTTGAGCTAATTTATGAAAAAATACTTTACATCCAGCCGATAGAGATTAACAGATTTAGCATACAGTATATTTAAGATTTTCAGAAATCATATCTGAAATCATTTAGCATGGCTCAGCATAGGCCGATCTAGAAGACCCCGTTGCCAAAGTCAGAGGTATTTCGATCGGCTATTGAGCATGGCAGAATTCATGCAGTTGATGGGGCACTGGCTTCTGACAACTGATGGTGGCCGATGGAGTCCGACGGAATATTTTAATATGTTACATATTTTGGCGACCACGATGGGACTTATCAATTCATCAGGTGGAAGAAGAAGAATCGGCTTTTGGATAATCTCAGAACTTATATTCCAATATCAAGAGCCGATGGAGATGATCCACAGTCCGATGAGTCTCCACGGAGCTATCGGACTCTTAGCTGATCAGTTTTCATTTTATGCCACTTCTTGATTGCATGGTTGATCAGATAAGTCGGTTAACTGAGCTAATTGTTATATAATCGATCTTTTGTCATTCACTCGGGGCCGATAGTTGGTTGGTCCGATCAGACCTGCGCTCGTCATCGGCCAAAGAGGCGCAGTAAAATGCGTCGGCTGATTCTGCTCGAAGCATTGCACGCATGTTTATTTGGATGACAGCCATCATATTTGGTATTAGCTGATATTAAAAAAAATTGAAGAAGGTTGCACACAGACGGAAAGATGCAACTTGAAGGGTGCAAGGCCGATTGAGAAGCCGATGGCTCACCATCGGACCGTGTCAAGGAAGAAAGGCAGATACCGTACCCATCGGCTACTAAGTAAAGCAGATACGTGATGTCCGATAGGAATGTCCGATGGGCAGCCGAGATTAAGGTCCGATGCGTTAGTTTGGGCAGCCGATGGAGGTCCGATACGTTGGCTTGAGCAACCGATTGAGGTCCGATGCATTAGCTTGGGCAACTGATTGAAGTCTCTTATGGGAAGATGCAATTACGGACTCGAGGATCGAAATATAATAAATAAATTGATACAATGCATCAGTCAATGGGATATATTCATCGGCTTCTACTTCCTACATATGTTATATTGGATAGCCGATGAATCTCCAATCGAAGCACTTGTTGGAAAAGAACTCGACTCAATGAATATTTAAAGGGAAGAAAACTAGCAGATGTATACATCGGCAGAAAGAAAATTTTATAGGCTCTCGGAAAAAATAATTCGAAGCATAAAGAATTCATACTTCGAACTGGGGGGGCCTGTGTTGACACCAGAATTTGGTAATTTTATGGCCAGAGGAGTCCCTAAAATAAAGCCGATAATTGGGTGAAAATCGAGTCGGAACCAGTACATTCTAGAAAGCCCTACACATGCATGGCAAGGTGATTAGAATAAAGAAAGCAATGTTGCCGCGTGAGAAGGAAGAGTCCGGCCTGATTAGTAAAGGAAATATATTATAATATCTTAACGTATCTTTGGATGGAGTCGAAGAGCTTCGTGCTTGGAGATGGGTCTACGTGCGAGGAAGAAATAAAGAAGAAAGCTACGCCAAGCATTCAAGATTAGGAATAGAATATTATATTGGAGAAAGATTCTGTACGTGGTTGCTAATATAGTATATTAAATAAGGTAGCCAGTCGTATTCAGTTTAGGATTAAGAGTTCTATTTCTGTACGCAAAGTCCAGCAGCCCTATAAATATAAAGGGTTATGGCAGCTTGTAATTTTCTATCTCTCGATCAATATACAAACTGGCATCACGCCAAAACCTTAGGAACCATGTAGCTTATCGACGAGTTCTTCAGCAAGCTGGGCTGCATCAGTCTTCGATCTCCAGCCTGCCGCGAGTTCCGTCACCCGGATCGATCCAAGCTTTGATCTGAGGCGCATCGCCCTCTTCTCGTTTGGATGGTTCAACTACCGAATTAGCGTAAGCTTTGAATTGAGGCGCATCGCCCTTTCTCGTTTATGCTGTTCAACGTAACATGTCGGCTTTACTTTGCTTATTCAATATAATAGCCGATCTGTTACTGACGGGCTGTTCTTCGAGTTTTCGGGTTTGATCTAGATTCCCTGCGTCAGAGCTAGATTTATCTTGATTATTAGAAGGCAGCTTATGCGGTTGTTTGGAGTTTCTAGATTGATTTAGATCTGCGCCATGTGAATTGATCTGACTCTTCAAACAGCTATGAGCATTGGTTTAGTCCGATTTGAGCTGACAATATCGTTCCAGGTCCGATTCATCTTTATAGGCTTAATCTGGTTGTTCTTTGAATATCGGGTTTGATTTAGATTCCCTACGTCGGAGCTAGATCCTTCTTGATTATTAGAAGGCAGCTTATGCTGTTGCTTGGAGTTGCTAGATTGGTTTAGATCTACGCCATGTGAGTCAATCTGTTTCTTCAACAGCTGTGAATATTGGAACGATCTTGTTACTGTTCTATCAAGATGATTATCATTGCGAGCTTCCTGTCCAAGAGATTAGGCAGGAGGGACAACATATCGGCTCTCACAGCTTATTGAACATATTGCAACGGGCAAAGCCGATCTGTTATTATGATTGCATCAAGATTAGTTGCGGGAGAGCTGTCTTTATTATATCTGCGAGCAATTACGTGAGGCAATGGTGCCACCGATTTATCTTTGGATTGCCAAGATTGGTTTAGATTCCCTACGTCGGAGCTGGGTTTCTCTTGGTTATTCAGTGATTAATCGTTTATTGGGTTGTTCTTCGAGTTTTCGGGTTTGATCTAGATTCCCTACGTCGGAGCTAGATTTATCTTGGTTATTTGAAGGCAGCTTATTCGGTTGTTTGAGGTTGCTAGATTGATTTAGATCTACGCCATGTGAATTAATCTGATTCTTCAACAGCTATGAGAGATCGGAAAGCTAGTAGATATATTAGAGATGATGATCAAGCGGTTAAGACGGTGAACAGCGTATCGGCCTTATTCTGTACTGATTATATTCTGCAAAGGCACGGCCGGTTCGCTATATGATATCGATCATGCTCCTTGTCAGTTGAATGGTCAAACTGACTGGCACGCTGCGAACCTGAACAAAGTGCAGGCTGGCACTGGAGTGAAGCAGATCTCCCTGGTCTTATTGTGTTGATCGCTGAGGATACGACCGCCGATTTTCTGCGTCAATACATCTTTTAATTCATCGGTTGCAAATTCACAGTTTGTGGTTTCACCACAATACATGCCGTTGAATGAGAGAATTGGCCATGATAATTCTACTTATCCGGCCAGTTATTCTCAACCATCATATGCTGCACAACAAGTTACTAGAGTGGATTATGCATCTATAAATTCAGCATCATATGCAAATGCTAATAATCATAATTTGGCTCCAAGTGTTACTCATAACCGTAGCCAAATTAATGAAAATTCAGCAAACATGCATTTATCTCCACATGTGCAAAAGCATGCAGTGATTGCAAAATTAGGATGTTCTGTTCTTGAAACCAAAGCATCAGATTTTCTAGATGAAGATGTCAAATATGAGGACCTCTCTGAGGAATATCGCCAGGAATTCAAGATGCTTTTTGGAAAATTCAAACAGAATTACCTTTATCAAAGGATAATCAATATGGAAAAGAAGAACGGTTCAGATTTGAGAAATAAATGATCTGGATCTGTTCAAACAAAAGAAACAAGTTTGGCTGTACAAAGTCAGGCCAATCATAAGAAAAAATCCATACTTAATTTCTCTAAAGCCGAAGGTGTCATACAGTTTTCTAGTGGTTATCACATCATTAAACAACAAGTTTCGGCTGAGAAAAGTGAAAAACATGACAAAAGAGACGAGGAGAAGGCATTGGCATGTCAACACAAGGTGGTTTCCAGCATCCCTGAAGCACCGGTCTGACCGGTCCTATTAACCGGTCTGACCGGACCATGGAAAACATGGCTGTGGGCTGCCATCAAGAGAAGTACGACATCATCCACATTAAGGTTCCTCGCCTCTCCAATATATTTGATAAGGTATGCTTTGCAAGTAATTTCCAATCAGATCATGTATTTTCAGATAGTTCATCCATTAGTGATTTTATCATGCATAATTCTAAAAGATTGATTGAGGATGGTAATTTACTTGTAGTAATAGTATGCCTTTAAATTCTAACAGCCAATGCATTGTGAAGATTAGAAAGGCTGATGATAAAAATACTTTGGCATTTAAATTTTTCACATCATCATTGCCAAAGTTTTTGTCTTCATTGTTTGCTTGTGGTCACTCTGGATTGAAAAACAAGAAACCAAAGTGGATAAATGTTGTGAAGCCCGATGATAATATAGTGATCAATTCCAAAATATCGGGTAAGGGAAGCGCAAGTAAAGGTATAGCCGAATGGATCAATGATAAATCTGAACCATTCGTTTGCTTAGCTTTGAAACCTTCTCCACAAAAAAATCAACTAAAGAAGACAAAGTACACCTTTAATTTGACTTTGTGTGATAACTTATTTGATATCTTGCTTGAGCATAATTTTATTAAGTTATTTGATCATAAAGTCATGCCATCACTTCTGGAATTAAAAGAGCAAGAATATTGTAAGTGGCATAATTCATTTGGTCATAGCACTAGTCATTGCAATATTTTTCGCCAAATCATCCAATCGGCCATTAATGCAAGACGATTGAGATTTGCTGAAATTTCAGAGGATGACCAGTTGACTCCAATTGGTCTTGATGGCAAGGGATCGTTAGATCGGTTAGCATCAGCCGGTTCATGCAAAGATCCAAGAGAAATTGATAGAGAGGAAGATCCAAAGCTCTCAAGTGATGAAAAGGACATCGTCTATGATTTACAAGATCAAACAATTATTGAGGACGATGAGCCAATCAAAATCCCAGAAGTTACTGGGGGTCAAACGGATTTTTCTCCATCAAACCAAGAACCTGTCACTCCCATTGTGCTGAGTGCACAGGTCAGACCGGTCGGGCACACAGGTCAGACCGGTGTAGGCCAACCGGTCAGACCGGTCTCCCACACAGGTCAGACCGGTGTAGGCCAACCGGTCAGACCGGTCTCCCGCACAGGTCAGACCGGTCCGGGTCTGAAAGATCCAGCAATGCCAAAATCTGGACCTCCTGCAGCTAATGGAGGTAAAGACCGTGTCAAGCACAATGGTAAAAAGCCGAAGCTCACTTTTGATGAACTTCTGGTTAAATATCAAAAAGAAAATGAGGCCAAGCGTGCTAATCGGTCAAATAATGTTAAATCATTAAGATCACCTCCTAAACGTAATTCTGGAAATTGGAATTGGCAAAGGAAAAACTTTCATTCAGCAGCATCATATTCTTCTTTTGAATCATCAATGCCAGTTCCATATACTCCATATCCCACATGTTTTAATCATTACTCATCATGGGAGTGGAATAATCCTTGGGCACATACTCTTTCATATTTTAGACCATATCATGTAGAGTATACAACTCTAAGAGAACCTTCATATGCAAGACAACCATATGTTAAAAATGACCGTTTTGAGCGAAAAGATCGGTCTAGAGTTCAAGACAAGAAAAAGGTTGTCAAGCAAGTGTATCGAGTAAAAAGGGATGGTCGCAAAGATAAAAGTTCAGATCTGAATATAGTTGATGAAAAGCCAACTGAAGTGTTGAAAACTTCGGCTATTGATGACAAAGAAAAGCAAAAATCAGCTGTTGATCCTTCAAGTGCCAAATCTGAACTAAATGAGTTGAGAGCGCCAAAAATTAAGAAGAGGGCACTGCTGTCCAGAACTGAAGCAAAGCAAAACCATTCACTTGGTTTATCAAATTGGCAGAGGAAGAAGTTCCAAAAACTTAGTGCTCAAGAGCTGAGAAAAATGGGCATGGCATGGGTTCCTAAAGTAAGCATTCAAACTCAAGACAAGGGTGATGTTCAAGCAAAAGGTGCAACAAAGTTAACGGAGAAGAAAAGGTATGAGAGAAGATTTTCAAAACTGAGGTTTGCACCAAATCATCAGAATTATTGGGATTTACATCATCCATTTGCTTTACAAATGCCATATATGCCTGTATCTTGGAATTCGTCCTTAGATATGTTTGGTTATCCCTCATGTTCTTATTTTGATCCTTGGATGCTATATGGGTCTTTATATCATGGAGGGTTCTCACCAAATATCTATGCATATTAATTAAATAGGTATTGCTCTTGATCATTATAAAGCCGAAATATTTAGTTTCTAGAGGTGGTTTTAGTTTCTACATTTATAAATCTCTCTATACTTTATTTCGGTTGAGCATACTATTATGGATGAATTCACTATGGGTGATATTTCATTATCGTCCTTGGCAACACATATGGCCGATAAATGTCTTTGACTATCGTCCTAAAGCAATAGTCCCCCGATGACAGATTATTCATTGACTTCAATGTTCGGGAGGCAAGATATCAGCAAAACCAAATATGTTGGTATTGGCCATCGTCCCTGTATAATTTTGGTTCAGATGAATGTTTCTTGGTACGCAAGCTTTACCAAGAAACAGGGGGCATATGTTGACACTCAAAAATGGCAAATCTTGCTGATATGGCAAAATACACCGGTCTGACCGACCTAGTCAACCGGTCTGACCGGTCAATGGTTCTGTAGCCTATCTGGCATTACAGACCGGTCACTCCACTGGTCAGACCAGTCAGGTTAAAGTTTTTCAAATGCAGATTGGACTTCACCATTGGATAGCTCCTGTCCAGAAGATCAAGATTCATATATAGAACGTCCAATTTGGAGTTCGGATGAGCGAGATATGGCTTCGGGAATTCCTGCACCCCAGGCGGACCGGTCAGACCGGTGCCCCTGACCGGTCAGACCGGTCAAGGTCAGGATGTTGCGGTGCTGATGCTTGGAGGACCGTAACAATCGGTCCGAAGGTAATAAAGTGACATGGTCTCTGGAATGACCGATTGTTGCGGTGCTAGAAGTCCTGGAGGACCGCAAGAATTGGTGCAAGAAGCGGAAGATGACATACTCTCTGGAATGACAGGATGTTGCGGTGCTTGAAGACTTGGAGGACCGCAATAGTCGGTGGAGGAGCAAGACAAACAAAAAGGGGAAGTTTGGCACCCTGACCGGTCTGACCGGTGTGGGGGACCGGTCAGACCGGTGACCCGTTTTTGTAATCCGACTAGGACTCTAAAAATAGGATTCTGAGGTTGTAACGAGTTGTAACTTGGTTTCCTTGCGGGACAAGACCTACCCTCCTTATAAATATAAGGGGATTCGGCCTGTCACACCTGATTTTGAGGACAAAACCGAATGCATAGCATATGTGTGCCAGGATCCGTTCTCACACATATGTTGACGTCATCAGTGAAAATATTATAAGACAGTGTTCAAAACGAACAAAAGAGAGTACATAACTTTTATTACACTCAGCGATAATAGACACGAAGGTCTTAATCGTTTCACCGACAACTTAACACGTAAAAAGCTTCACGACTTCTCCCACAGGCTTGACTGGTTGACACAAAGCCTCAGAACTCCTCGAAGTCACTGAAGTACTCCACGTCCTCATTTTCTTCTGAACAGCAGTTTTAGCAAGGGTGAGTACACTTATGGTTGGTACTCAGCAAGCGGGGGAAAAATATGCAAGGCCATCAAAGGGGGGTTTCAGGCTCATGCGGTTAGCACTTTTAGTTGGTCAAGTTTTATTAGCGAGCACCTAATTACTAGGTATAAGTTTATACCAACCCAATTAAGCAAGAGAGAACCCACAAATTATCCAAAAACCAAGGAACCACAATTTAATATCATATTTAGGTTCAATTATCATGTGAGGGTCCAAGCCGCTCTTAACCGTGAGCACGGCTGTTATAACAGTTTGACACTCTGCAGAGGTTGTACACTTTACCCACAGCTCATGTTCCCCATGTCGCCCGGGTTTGCAAGGCCCTTAAACACTTCCGAGGTGAGTGGCTAGGGGTTCACTACGAAGCCTTTACAAAGACTCAAAGCTAAACTAGCAGCCCGCTAGAGTTTCGGCCGCGGTGAGGTCCATAACCCTCCCTAATGAGGCTGTACCTTAGCAAAGGCTACTCCTCCAAGAGGACCGGGCTATGACCCCTTCACCGTCCCCCTCCTTGCCCTTTCGGTAAGGCCACTAGTCAACCCCAAGTCTAATTAATCAGCTAAGATTAGAGCCATATAACACTGTGGTTGCACTGTTTTCTTGGGTGGTTCTCCATGTTCCATTTAATCAGGATAATCTTGTAATTAACCATGTATAACAACAATTAAAGCCATGTTTATCATATTCAAAAGTTTGATATTACCATCCCAAGATTAAGCAACTAAGCATTTCTACCCATCAAGGATGATTAAACCCGGTGTATCAAGGTTGAGGGAATAAAAACTAGGTATATCCTATGAATAGGCATCCCATCAAATTAATGCAATACATAAAAGTAAATGTGATTAAAATGCTGTTACTGGGTTGAAGAATATGAAGAAGGAGGCCACTTGCCTTCCTCTACAAACTGCTGTTCTTCTTCGATCTGCTGCTCCTGGCCTTCCTCGAACGGGACGTCTACACGATCACACACAAGCATACAACAAAATAAATAAAACAGTACAATAAATAGTACCAAAAGCACAAAACAAACACCTAGAACTAAAGGTTACACAGAGACGATCGCGTGAACGCAAAAATCGCCCAAAACAGATTTAAAACGGCGAAGATACACTAATTACAAGGTTCAGGGGCTAATATGCAAATAATCCTATGTTTTCGGGTTGTTTTGTAATAAAACCGAGGACTAAAACATAAATACACATAAGCACTCAGGGTTTAACTAGCAAAAAGACCATTGTGGACGGCGGGTTGTATAATTGAAAAGATCAGGGTTTAGATAATAAAATGCAAGGGCATGGATATAAATACTTTCTACTGGAGGTGGACTGCGGGTTAATTTGTGGAAAGTGCAGGGGCTCTTTTGCAAAAGTACTAGTGTTGACCGGTATGTGATCCTTTTGACTCGGATTGGATTCGATCTGGGCCATACGTTTGAAAATGGACGGTGGATGTGGGGGGGACGGCGGCCGGCGGTGAACAGGAGGCGGCGGCGGCCATGGAGGCGGCGAGACCTCGCCGGCGCAGCCTCTGTGCGGCGTTAGGAGGCACGGGAAACGAAGGGGAATGCATGGGGAGGGAGAGGAGAACACGGGGAGCTCACCAAGGGTCTTGAGGGCGTCGGAGGAGTGCCGGAAGGGGGCCCGACGGCGAGAGGGGCAGCCGGCGAGCTCCGGCGAGCTCGAGCGGGGGCTCTGGTGGTGGTTTTCGAGCGGGGAAAGGATGGGATTGCTCGGGGTGGAGGGCCCCGGCTTATATAGGTGCCGAGGGGGTAGAGGGAGCGGCACCGGGAGGGGAATCGGGGGCGGCGGCGGCCGATCCATTGAAGGCCATGGTGGTGGGCGGCCGTTCGGAGAGGGAAGAGGAAAAGGGGAGGGTGAGTGCGCCACTGGCATTGATGGGGGCGCGAGTGGGAGGGGAGGCGAGCGGGCGAGGAGAGGGGCCGGGGCGAGGTCGGGCTCGCCATGTGGCTTGGCTCGGCCAGGGGAGAAAAGGAGCCGGCGGGAGGTAGGAGGAAGAGCTGACGGGTGGGCCCCGCCTGTCAATGAGGGAGAGAGGGAGGGAGACGAGTTGGGCCGGCTGTTTTGGGCCAAAAGTGGAGAAGTGGTCGGGTTGGGCTGAAAGCAAGAGAGAAAAGGGAAAAAGGATTTTGGTTTTATGTTTAGGATTTGAATTATGGATTGGGTAGGAGTTTGAAGGAGATTTGAACTTTGAAGGGGATTTGGATTTCAAACTCAAACTCAAACAAAACTCAAATGCAAAAGGCATGTATGCAATCAAACACTTGTTGATTCTAAAATTAATTCGAGTATCATTTGAATAATTAGAGGCCAATGTTTTAATTAAACAAAAGAAAATTTATTTAAACCCTAAAAAGAAAACACAAGGGTTGATTAAGATTTATGTGATGGATTTTTGAGTGTTACACGGCCGATTGAGGGCATCCCAATCGAATCTAAACAAAACATGTCTTTACTTTTTATCTCTAAACCCTAGATCCCTTTTCCAACCTCTCCATACTGTTCGTCTACTGATCTCCGCGATCGTGATGGCGTCCTGAGGCTTGCTGGTCAACCTAGGGCACGTCCGGCGACGTCCTCACCCTGATGGGGTCCCTCCCGGGCGACAGCTTCGACGGCCTTTGCTAGTTTTCTCGTAAACTAGTCGTTCTTCGCTACGTAAGTGCGTTGGTTATCTCTTTGCTGGTTTGCTCGTAAACCTCGCCATTCTTCACCACGTAAGCGTGATAGTTATCCTCTCAAAACGATCGATCCGGCAAAACCCTAGGCACCGGTCTGACCTTTGTCCCTGACCGGTCTGACCGGTCAAGGCTGCAGCCTTGCCGTTTGGTCCGTTTGCGACCCGCGCGATCTAGCGCTCTCGTGTGTTGACCGTATTTTGCGTCAACACTTTGTTGCAGCGATAATATTTGTGCATTACGCCACAATGATAGAATAATGATAAAAATCTTCAAGAACAGAGAACGCTTATCTAACAGATTGTTTAGTTAATATAAAAGCAAAAATTTAATTGACGCTATTAAATTGGGGTAGAGTTCACCAATCTTGTTTAATTAACACGTAAACAGCCCTTATTTGTGACATTTCCAAAACGTGAATTAATGTCCTCTTTAGGAGAACATGGTGTAGAGCAGAGTGAGACAACCATTGTAGAATCTTAATTTGCAAAGGTTTGATATTCTAGGTAGTAGCCAAGGCATGGGAAAACATTATCGTTCACGATTTGCTTTGGCATGAGGCGTGTTGGGAACAAAATCAGACCTTCATGGTGGCAAGTTCATTTCTCTTTTGAAACCAAATTAAATTTATTTTTCTCATTCTTGATTTTTTATTGGCTTTAAATTTAACAGCTCTACTTTGCGTTGCAGGAAATTACTCCGGCTGACTACTCTCATCACCGGTGGAAACTACGTTCCTGCCGATACCAAGAGTGGCTCGCTGTGACGAGAGCACTGCCTGGGCAATTTGTTTCTGGTCCACCCCTTGTTATTGAAGATGTGCTTGAGGTACGGTAGGCCTTGTTATTGAAGAATTTGTGGAAGGAATCAATGCTCGTCATAGTCTAAGAGAGGGAGGGGGTAAATTAGGCTTTCTAAAAACTTGGCCTACCACATGCCTTCTAATTGCACAAAATGAAACTACGACAAGCTATCTAGATGGGCAACTAAGGTTTCCATCTAGTGTTTGCACCCACCCAAAGAGTTTTGCAACCTAGAGCCAATCCTATCAAGATACTACTCTAGAAAGGTAAAAGCACACAAATTGCAAGTATAAAATACAGAAGCTTAAAGGGTTAGAGGGATGCAAACTTGACACGAAGGTTTATCCCATGGTTCGACTTACGCCTACTCCACATTGGAGCTCCACAAAGGATGTGCTCTCAATCGCCAAGTCTTTTTCCCGGTCAAGGCCTTGAGCTCACCGCAAAGGCTCCCCAAGAGGGATGATGAGCAAGTCACCAAGACCTTGCTCTCATCAACCTACTCTCCCGTATACTTGCAAACTTGTATGTCGATGGCCGGCGGATCATACGCCGTGCCTTTTCTTTCATCTTCACTTGACATCGTCCCTGCATAACTTATACGCCGATTGTCCGCCGAGGGTCGGCGTATGATACGCCGTGTAGGGTATTGCAAACCATAACTTGAACTTGTCCATGACTTAAATGTCGTATCATCCGCCTTTCATGCGTGCAGTAACACCGGATCATACGCCGATGCACTTCATCTGAATTCTTTGAGCGTCGTATGCTTCCAACTTGTACGCCGTGTATCACCGGATCATACGCCGTGTAGAATATTCTTGCTTTGCTTGACCAACCTCTACATGCCGTATGCTTATGGTTTGTATGCCGTGTATCGGTGTTTAATACGCCATGTACAAACTCTGCGGGCTTATCTAATTCAATCAACTCAAGCCCTTTCCATGATTTCATATGCCAATACCACGTCATAAATACTTCAAAATAACGCTCTCTGGTTTTTTGCTACGCTTTGGAATCATTCTTGGAGTGTAATTTTCTATGTAAATTACTCAACAAACATGTTAGTCCCAAAGACTATGTTGTCATTCAATCACCAAAATCATAATATAAATGGCATATAGGGCCATTTTCGTTACAATTTGGTAATACATAACAAGCCCACCCTGCTGATTCAGTACAAGACTACTCACAGCTTCCGCAGTAAACTCTGATTGGCAAGATTCTTCATTAAAAATGGATGAATGGAACACTGAGTCACATGATGCTTTATTACCTGATTCAGTCTCCAGTTCAAAAGGGAACAAATGAATTAGTATATAGCATAAAAAAGCTCTCTCTGAAATGTATTGCTGTATGTGTCAACACAGTGGACAAACCTTTTTCTGCGACCGTAACACAGTGGACAAACCTTATTTGCTCCAATGGCTAGACGACAACATTTCCAACGCCTTCCATGCCCAAGTTATGAGGAAGATCCAAAATTACTCATGTCTGACATACCAATGCCTTGTAGATTAGCTGAATTCTGTAAAGCTCGTGGAGTTCAAGCAGCTGGTTATGAATCTCCAGAAAAGAAACCCAGTGGATGTACCTGGCCAACTATGGGAAATGAATCAATTGATACTACCCTCGGACACTACCAGGAAATGGGAAACACCTGACAGCCGAAAACCATCAGGAAAGTCCGGAAAACCGTCAGCAATTCCTGACAGCCAAGATTCAGGAACCTGCCGACAGGAGCACGGAAGCAACCATGGATAGAAAGAGAAGAGAGGATAGGGTAGGGCAAGCAACTGGTTCCCATTGGTCCCTTTATTGGGCTGGACGGGTGGCGATTCAGATCGCGGTGCGGGCTTTGCCTGTTGGGCTCCTGTCCGTTGGGGGCATACGGTCAGGAGCCTTCGTGTTTCTGGCAGTGGTATATAGATGGTGCTCGTTAGTTCAAAAATGAGCTAATGAACGTCATATAAACATGAACAGAGGTAGCATCTTATATGCACCGTTCCTTCTAGTCCAAATGTCGATGATCTTGCAGAGTGGGTAAAGAGAGTGGCGAAATGAATATACATCACGAGATCTGAGATTTCATGACACGTCCTCTCTGTCTTGGTTTTATGATTTGTTTGTAGATCTAAGATGCTCAATTGTAGTTCTTTAACAAGGTTCCGGTTGAATTAATAAGGCACTCGGGGGGTTTTGGCACATCAGATCCTCGATACCCACACATCGAAAAAATCTTCACACAAGGTAGAGGACAGCTGCCACCATTGCCTTCGCACTCCCTTCGCATTTGTTGTTGAATCGGTTGAGGGCCATATTTTTTTTCTTGATAGCAGGACTTCGAAATATTTTCTACCCTCAAAACGTGTCACCTATAATATCTCCTCGCAAAACGCGGATCAATAAGCTGCGTCACCAATTTCCATGTGTCCTGTGTGATGAGGACATGACAATCATGGATATGGCCATAATTATTTGTCTTAGAGGAGTCCAACATGTATGTCCAAGTCAAGAAGAAGGCCTAAAGCTAATTCGGTTTGAGTCCCCAAGGTGGAGGTCCAAAACAACTCAAGTTCGAGTCCACCACTACCGGAATCGGCCACTTTGCCGTGTGCCCCAGGCACACGGCAAAGGCCCGGGGGCACACGGCAAACACTTTGCCGTGCGCTGCCCACGGTGAAGACCCGACGGCGGCGTGCGCTTTATGTCGGGCACACGGCAAATATGTTCGCCGTGTGTCAAATGCGGCGCACGGCAAACTGAAGCTAACGGCCGTCACCCCACCACCCCGTCACCCCGTCCCCTTTTCCGTGAGATGGTGGGCCCCATGTTTGCCGTGTGCCCAAGGCCTGGCACACAGCAAAGATTCAAACTTTGCCGTGTGCCCAAGGCCTGGCACACGGCAAAGATGGTCAGTTTGCCGTGTGCCAGCCTGGGGGCACACGGTAAATGCTGCTCCAGTCCAGTTTTATGGTCACTTTGCCGTGTGCCAAGGTTCTGGCACACGGCAAAGTGACCCAAAAAATCCTGTTTTGATTGTTTTTTTGACGTAAAAATTGCCCCAAATCAATCAAACATCATATTTATCAGACACATATCACGACAAACATCACAGGCACTTAATATATCACAAAAACATCACAAACTCCATAAGTTCACATTCAAGTACCACATGCTCACAAATATCACAAGTTTCACAAATACGAACCAAGTAAACTTTGTCACTGAGATGGAGGGAACGGCTGTGCTGGGTCGAACTGCTGTGCTGGGTCGAACGGAGGTGCGAACAACTGCTGTGGGTGTAACGTCGGTGAGATGCCCGGTGACATGTCAGGCGTATTTGATGCCGCCCCCGAGAGATTCTGCAGAAAGGAGAATATATTGCATGTCAGACCCGAATCAAATTTCCTAAATCATAATCTGAAACATTGAAAAGTGCATATATTGTAGTCTTTACATTCTCTAAGTCTCTACATTCTCAAAGTGACTCTAAGTCTCTACATTCTCTAAGTCTCTAATACTTCAAATAAATCTAGAAGATTGTCAAGTGACTCACATGAGGAGTTGCAGGAGCTGGAGCCGGTGTGAACATCGGCATCGCTGTTGCAGGCATGGGGTGACCAACATGAGCGGAAATAGATTGAATGTAGCTGTACATATTGGCCATCTGCTGCTGAAGCTCGGCCTGCTGCCTCGCCGCCTCCTCCTGCTGCCTCGCCGCCGCCTCCTCCCGTATTCTCCTCTCTTCGGCTAACGCCGCCTCATATGCCTGTGCTTGCGCCGCCAGCTGGGCCTATAATTTTTCATCTCAATGTTACAATGCGAATGAAACATATGTAGAAATTTAATGAACGACGAATAAATCAGAAATAACCTGAAGTTCCTGCACTTGGAGCTGTGCCTGTGATAGACGTGGGCGTATGGGCGGGCAACTGCTCGTGCTCCTTGCTCGAACCTGGGGAAGAGTCGGAGTAGTGGCCGTGTCCAGAGTGCCGTCGCCTATATAGTACCGGCCATGCTTCTTGCCCCCTCCCACCCTCATGATGATCTCTCCATCAAGGTCATGGGCGCTCGGGTCCCACTCTGGCCCATGGACCTGCCTTCCCGCCTCTGTGTACTCGTTGATGCGGGCGTGGATGGAGGGATTGGTGTACGCCGAGGGCGGGTCGTCCGAGCTGTAGGTGACCTCAGACGCCTTGCCCTTGTGGGCCATAGCCCATCCCATGAACTACGAGCACTGAGCGCCTTCATGTGCCGCCGACTGCGGAAAAAAGCAAGTTGATTACAAATTATGCATAATCGAAGGTTAAAATAAAGAAATGAATCTGCATACCCATCTAGCCCTGTACTCGTCGTTGTTCAGGCTGCCTTGATGGTGTGCTGGACCTGGCATCAGCAAACGCCGCTCTCGGCCTGCGTTGTGCTTCTCCTCCCACTCTGGTGTGAACCACTTATCCACTATGCGTTCCCAGCACGTGGAATCATTACGGCACCACCACACAGGCACCTACACGTGATCAAGTGATTGATATGTAAGAAGGTCAAATCAAGCGATGTACTTAATCTGAAAATTAATCTTAACTTACCTGCAAGTATTGCTCCTGGGTCAGCTTCAAATTTCTTGCATCTTCTTTTTTGATCTTCTGGCCAAGGAACAGAGCGCCGTAGTTTATCACACACTGGACTTGCGCCTCGTAGTGCATGTCCTTCACTAGCTTAAAGCATCGGTTGTGAGCCACAACCGCTGCCCGTTCCTCGTATCCATCCGCACACCTATAGAAATCCTGCAAATTAACACGATGTATGCAATCATTATTACAAAAATATGCAATGAATGCGATGTATTGACAAGTGTACTTACCCACAGCTCGGCCTTCACCCGCTCTGCCTTGTTGTCGAAGCACCTGTTGTCCCGATCAAGATGATCGGGGGCGACGGTGTAGTGCTCCCACGTCCAGGCCGGCTCGTACCTTCCACGAATGTGGACCTGACCTGGGAAGTGCTCCCTGCACAGAAGACCCAAGATGCCGTTGACTTTGCGATTATGAGCACCTCCAACGAGTACTCTCCAACTCCTGCCAAAAGTGATAAAGATAAAATATTAGGTTATATTGTGATTATGAAGTTATGAAATGAAGAAGTATTGACAAAAGCTAAAGTTACTTACGCTGGCCCAGAGGGTTGAATCATCGGCCGTTGGGCAATAGGTATCGGCCTGTCCGGAAGTCTCGCGGGACCTCGCAACCAGACAGCCGGGATAGCCCCTGTCGTATCCTCCTCCTCCTCCCCCTCCCCCTCCCCCTCCCCTCCTCCTCAGCACCCGACGTCTCCGCGGAAGGTACGTATTCCTCCTCCTGCTGCTGCTGCTGCTCCTCCTCCTCCTGCGCCTCCACCTCAGACTCGGACGAAGACGACTCTACAGGTTGAGCCGCTCGACCCTTGGGGCGAGCCTTGGGGCCACCCTTCCCTCGACCCTTCCCTCGACCCCAAGTCGAGGGCCCCGACGTCTCCGCAGACGAGTGTGGCATCATTCTTCTGAAAGCAGACGCGCATTTTCGTGCTGCAGCGCCGCCCACCATCTTTGTTCAATTACCTGCAATTAAAAACAGTAAACCAATCAGTACATATATAAAAAGAGTAACATAATTACAAAATAAACAACATATAATTAGAAACTAACATGATATTTTAAAAATAAATCTATCAGTGCAAATCGTACATGTATTAGAAATAATCATCTTGATCAGGATTAGCTGGATCATCGGGATTAGCTGGATCATTAGCTTCATCATCACTATCATTCATGTCGAGATCATAATCAGGCCCGTGCTCCAAAGGAGGAATGTCGTCGTCATCAAGCCCTAATTGTAATCGCTCAAGTAATTCTAAGTCCTTCGCATTATGAACCTCATCTCCAGCATCCTCGTCATCAACCGTTTCATCGTCTACTTCCATTTCGATCGAGCCGGTTAAGTCTATCTCAAAACGCCCTTGTAGCCCATCTTCTTGAAAGAACTCTCCGTCATATGTGTCTGGGTCTATCTTGTAATCTTCATTGTTTGGGACAGGTAGTTTGCCGTGTGGTGCTACCTTGTACACAACGTCCCAACCCTTAAGACGTTCGTCGGTTTTGCACGGGTATGAAAGGTAATAAACTTGTGTGGCTTGTTGAGCCACAATATAGACATCATCACCTGGATAGACGGATGACTGCCGAATTTCGACTAGTCCAACATTAGGGGTCCGTCGCACTTCGTTAGGGTCAAACCAATGGCATTTGAATATGACAGGCTTAAGAGGTTTGCAACCATGAAATGTTAGTTCGTATATTTCTTCAATTATTCCATAATACTCGACCTCATCTTGGGCTACCGTACAAACTCCGCTATTTGTGGTTCTTCGATTGGGCCGACTCTGCTCGTGGCTTTTTGTGTGAAAACGATAGCCATTCATGTCATAGCCAGAGTATGACATGACCCTATAGGCACAACCATTGGCAACCTGTCTCAACTCGGGAGTCATAGACACATCTGTTTGGCCCTGCAAGTAGAAGAATGGTAGATCGTTATATTATTCGCACGTACAAGGAATTTGTAAAGTACGAGCTCCAGATTGACCGTACCTTTTGTTTGAACCAAGAAATAAAATCAGGCGATCGACGTCCCGCACCTTGTTTAAGAAGGGTATCAACTTGTTGCGGGGTCGGTGCCCTTTTTCCCCGCCAGAATTGATGAATAAATTCTCTATATGAACGAGAAGAAGATCAAGGGGGGTTGGAGGCAGAACTTACTGAATAGAGATAGTCTTGGTTGAGAACTTACTGAATGTAACTTTCCACTTCGGAAAGGTTGGTCAACACATACATCATGATAGTGCGCAACTCTTCATGTTGCAAGGTCTTACGAGTCGCAACACTTGCACTTTCGAGTTGCCCTCTGAAGAGGCTGAGGTTCGATTCATTTTCGTTGGCATTGTAACGAGGGGGTGGATTATGCACGTTAGGAAGGGAGTCGGCATAGTATTTCGTTGTGAAGTTCGACACCTCCTCAGTACAATATGCCTCTGCAATGGAAGCTTCTATTTTGCATTTGTTTTTACATTTGGTTCGAAGAACCTTTTGTTGTCTCTCAATTGCATAGCACCAACGGCCCTGTACAGGACCCCCCATTCGTGCCTCATACGGGAGGTGCAAAATCATATGCTGCATCGGATTGAAAAAGCCGGGTGGAAAGATCTTCTCCAACTTACAAAGCAACACAGGAGCCAATTCTTCCATTTCTGCAACCAAAGTCCGAGATAACTCCTTGGCACAAAGGATGCGGAAGAAATTGCTTAACTCTGCCCGCACTTGCCACACATGATCAGGGAGATAGCCTCGAACCATCACCGGAAGAAGTCGTTCAATCCATATGTGGTAGTCATGACTCTTGAGCCCATTGATTCGCATAGTAGCTAAGTTCACTCCCCTCCTCAGATTCGCTGCATACCCATCGGGGAACATTAAAGTTTGGAACCATTCTAGGACTTCCCTCCTTTCGTGCTTCTTCAAAACGAATTCGGCTGGAGGCTTTCGCCATTTCTTGCCGTCTTTGGGAGGCGGGATGTCGAGCTTTGGTCTATTGCATAACCTAGCTTGATCCACTCTAGCTTTAACGTTGTCCTTCGTCTTATCAGAAATATCCATGACTGTACCCCAGCATGCTTCGGCGACATTCTTTTCAGTGTGCATCATGTCAATGTTATGTGGAAGAAGAAGATCATCCATGTAGGGGAGCCTCCACAATCCCGACTTCTGAGTCCATGCATGTTCCTCACCATATCCCATAAAACCACCACCTTCTTTGTTGACCTTGAGCGCGTCTAACTGCGCATGAACCGCGACACCTGACAACATCTGCGGTGGGGGGTCTAGAACCACAACACCTTTTGTAAAGTTCTTGATGTCTCGTCTGAATGGATGGTCAACAGGGAGAAATTGTCGGTGTTTGTCGAATGAAGAATACTTGCCACCCTTAGTCAACCATATGAACTTTAGAGCTGCCTTGTATACTGGGCATGGGAACTTCCCGTGGACACACGAACCGCAGAATAGCCCATACGCCGGCAAGTCATGCAAGGAGTACATGTACCACACTCGCATTTTGAAGTTTGACTTTGTAGCTCGGTCGTATGTCCATACCCCTTCCTCCCAAGCACGGAGCAAATCATCGATCAATGGATCCATGTACACACTCATATTATCCCCCGGGTATCCAGGAATTATCAACGACAAGAATATGTTCTGTCGTTGAAAAATGACACCAGGCGGGAGATTGAGGGGGATAACGAACACGGGCCAACAAGTGTAGGGGGCCGTTGTCATTCCATAAGGATTGAACCCATCTGTTGCCAGCGCAACACGGACATTACGAGCCTCCAAAGCTTTCTCACGATGACACCCGTCAAAATGTCTCCATGCTTCAGCATCGGCTGGATGTACCATATTCTCAGGACGATATCGTTTCCCTTCTTTGTGCCATGTCATCTGTTTCGCGGATTCCTCGGTCATATAAAGACGTTGGATCCTCGGTATGAACGGAAGGTAGCGTAGGATTTTCATGGGGATTTGAAGCTGCCTCTTATGACCTTCACCAGAGTCTACCTCCAGGTACCTAGAGGAGTTACATTTAGGACAGTACTTTGCATCCGCATGGTCTTTCCTAAACAAGATGCATCCCTTGGGACAAGCATGTATCTGCTCATATGGCATCTTGAGTGCACGAAGGAGTTTCTGTGCCTCATACAGGTTGCGTGGCAGATTGTGACCACCCGGAAGCAGGCTGCCAAAAACTGTCAACATATTATCAAAGCCGTCTCGACTTATGCCAAGCTGAGACTTTAGGGCCATTATGCGTCCGACGGCATCCAGTTGAGAAACATCGGTATGCTCGTGAAATGGTTTCTGTGCCGAAGACAACATGTCATAATAGGCCTTTGCGGTTGCCTCTGGCGGATCCTCCCTAACATGACTAGGTCCTTCATCGAACTGTGCTTCATGAAAGTCATCTAACATGTCTCCGCACCCGGCATTAGCATCATAATCCTGGATGCGTTGTCTCACGACCTCATCTCTCGCACGATGGGCTTCACCATGGCAGATCCACCGGGTATAGTTTGGCACAAACCCATATGTGCAAATGTGTTTTCCCATCTGCAGCTGCGATTGAAGTGTCTTGTTTTCACACTTGCTACAGGGACACGGCGCTGCCCTCTGCCCTTTGTCAAATGCCTTTTTCAAGAAATCTTCAACCTTATGAAGAAATTCATCGGTCCAGTCACGCTTACCCAACCAGCCCGTGTACATCCACTCACGGTCATCCATCCTTTAACATATGAGTGGGTGATATAAAAATCAATTACATCTACACGATGTCTATCATGCTCTAATAGGTGAAGATAGGTCCTAATCCCACCCGAGGATGTGTAGATGAGGTTAGTTTCCATACTCTACTTCCTATCCGAGACAGAATTTCGGCAGCACCTCCCCGCTGTTCTCCAAATACACGTCCTAGAAAGGAGATTGTGTATCCGGAGAACAACATGGAAGGGGTGCCAAAATTCTGTCTTGGATAGAAGTAGAGCATGGAAATTAACCTCATCTACACATTCTCGGGCTGTCCAAAAAACGTGGACAATTCGAAACAGATACGGTCATACATATGCAAAGATCTGCATATTTCCAACCGTATCTCTTTCGAACGGGAGACGCCTAGGTTACGTGATACACGAACATGATACGAAA
>CM014274.1:78366008-78381762 GCA_004135705.1 Alloteropsis semialata
ATTTGGGCTGAATGGGCCTTCTCAAACTTTCTGTGCTTAAAACATTTTTCTTTTTCTTTTTCACTTTATTGCATAATTATGAAGTAATTACAATTTGAATTGCATGTATATAAAATAATATTTTACAAAATTCATAAAAATATATTTTAAGTATCTTGGTTCCATTATATCTCATATACAGAAAATAAATGACAATTTCAAAAGTTTGCTAACCATAATTCAAACTTCTACTTGCACTTTAATTATAAAATAATGATAATGATACCTAAAAGTTCCCTAAATATACTACAAAATTCCATAGAATCATTTTCTGAATGTATAATCTTGACATAAAAAAATTGGTAAGTTTTGATAAAGTGAGACTATACATTGTTCACAAATTGGTTCATCTCTCACATAGTTTCATATAACTCAAGTCAAACTTTGAGATTTCAATACATTATAACATTTTTAAACTCATGTGAACCTCAAATTTGGACACAACCTTACGTTTAGCATAACATTACAAAATATGAAGTTAGATTACAAATTGTTCTTCCAAAACATGTGTTTCTATTATCTTCTTGGGTGGAAGAAATGAAGCCATATGAATATGATTAAAAAAATAGCAATTTGCATACAAAACAATGCTACTAAGTGCAAGAGAGTGTTTTTAAAAAAATTAGAAGAAAAAATCATCCAATTTGGATGTTTTATGAGGTAGAAATACAAATTACAAGTTTTAATTCCGAATTAAAAAAAGAAACTGAATCATTCGTGTGTTCTTCAGTCAATACAGCTGGACGCTATGACTTGGCGTGACGCGATTGGTCCAACAGGTTGCATGTTTAGTTCCCTGGCGCAGTTCGATCTGGTACCGTATATAAAAGCTAAACTTCATAGCATGAACACAACTGTTCTTCTGTCTTAGTGGTAAGTCATGCGCCTTCCTCCCAGGCGGTGTCGGGTTCGAACCCCCTGGCGCACAACATTTTTTTCTGATTTCTAAGCGGCCAGTTAACCCCTAGTTAAAGGAAATACCATTCTAAGCGGCCAGTTAACCCCTAGTTAAAGGAAATACCATTCGAATCTGACACTAACAATTATGAGGTGCAGTGGTTCTGCTCATCCTTCGGCAGGTGTTGGTGGTGTGTTCGATTCCCAGATTGTGCAGAATTTTGTTTTCCATTTTACCTAGTAACGGTCATTTTTTTTTTGACCAGATGCAGAGTGGGCTGGTGTGGGCTGACTCGAGCTGGGCTGCGTCGGCCTTAGGAAATGGAAGGTAGCAAAGGCCCGTGGACATGTCTACACGCCGGCATCAAATAGGGTGCCTACAATATATATATATTTTGAAACGAATGCCTACAAGATAAACAAATTTCAAGCCAAAATGTTCTTACATTTGAGTGCATTGCATAGTAGTAAGTCATATACAATGCTAGCATAAGGTTTGCAGTTCGATCCTTTGATCAGCCGATTTTTTTATTTTTCTTGGTGCTGTCCAAATAAATTGATGGCATTTGTAAATTAGACTTTGTGACATAGAAAACTGAAATTTTAAAAGATCAATAAATATTTTGTGAGACACAAAGTCCGTCATTGGTTGATGGCATCTGTAAATTAGACTTTGTGACACAGAAAATGTATCTGTGACGTAGCAAATATCGTCATTGGATGAACTCTGACTACACGTATGAGATTTTTTATGACGTGCAACCTTTTATTGTCACAAAGTCGAAGTGTATAAAATATAACGTCATAAACTGGATGATATAATGACATTATGACCTATTGTCATACCAAATACGTCAAAAAGCCACACATTTCTTGTAGTGCTTTGCCGTGTGCCCAGATCTGGGGCACACGACAAACAGGAACCTTTGCCGTGTGCCTAGCACCAGGGCACACGGCAAACCATATTTATCATTTTATGTTGTTTGTGTATCTCTCTAGAGTTTGTTCAAAAAACTAAAAATATAATCACTAAATTTTGTACTAAAGTCTTGTAATGGATTCAATAGAGTTAAGTAAATTTTTAACACATTATGTTTCCTAACATAGGACCTACTTTAGATCATATTCAATTTGTTTTAATAGAAATTCATTTATTGTAGTTAATAAATAATAAATACCAAACGGATACGAAATTTTACCAAAAATTGTCATTAGACAACCAATGTTGTCTATTGCATGTAGAAAAAGTTTGAAAGTCAAACCCAAGTTGAAAAATTAAATCCTACATAAATTTGATCTCACACTTCTAAATTCTAGAACACTTCTCGTGAGATAGTTCGATTTGTAAGCAACGTACGTGACGAAGTGTTCGAA
This sequence comes from Alloteropsis semialata, assembly GCA_004135705.1. Lineage (NCBI taxonomy): Eukaryota > Viridiplantae > Streptophyta > Magnoliopsida > Poales > Poaceae > Alloteropsis > Alloteropsis semialata. The sequence goes on from CM014274.1 coordinate 78,368,319, forward strand.
TTCATCTAAATTTTTTACCACAGCCTTCTTATAAGATATTATGAGATACTGACAAATATCCTAAATTTCAGAGTTTGTTTGAATTTTATAGAATTTAAAAACTGTTCCGATACACATTAATGGTAATGTTTCATAAACAAAATGTTTGAAATGTCTTCTCAACTCTTAGATATGGTCGAACACAGCCATCAATAATGTGAATATCAAATTTCCACAAACTTTGATCTATTATTTCATGTACTTGCAGTTCAAATCTAGCGCGTATGAAAAAAATGATATTAATGAAAATAAATTTTCAAATATAGCAAGTAATCTCAAAAATGAACCAAATTGTAACATGGAATAGCAAATAGTTTAATTGGAAGGTAGAAAAATTTGGTGTAGTGGAAATTCAAATTTTAAACTAAACTTTGCCGTGTGCCTAAAAGAAGCACACGGCAAACCCACCTGTTTGCCGTGTGCCAGGCCGATGCACACGGCAAAGGCTCCTGTTTGCCGTGTGCCTACAGATGGGCGCACGGCAAAGGATAACGGCCGTCAACGGCCCCAGCGTCCGTTGGCGGCCGTCTCGGCCGGACCCGCCATATCGAGTCTTTGCCGTGTGCCCCAGGTTAGGCACACGGCAAAGTTGGGCTTTGCCGTGTGCTTCCTTCGCGGCACACGGCAAACAGGTTTGTTGCCGTGTGTCCAACGTGTGCCGTGCGCTTTTCGTCTGGCGCACGGCAATGCAGCTGTTTGTCGTGTGCCCGAGATTTGGCCCACGGCAAAGTCTTGGACACACGGCAAACGCCCTGTTTCCGGTAGTGCCAGGTGGATCAAGCCTCTGCCATGCAATTTCTCTTAATTTGAGCACTGCGAGCTCGATAATGGTGGGCTAGTCGCTCCGTCTCCCAGCTGCGTCATGAACCAGTGGCCGCAACCCCTTTCTGTACGTGCATCTGCCCCTCCGTCAAGGCCGAGCCGGGCCTCCTCCCGTCCCGCACCGGCTTGGCTCGTGAGTCGTGACTGCCAGCAGCGGCGGAGGTAGAAGCGGCAAGGAGTGGAGGCGGTGGAGAGAGAAGACCGGACAGGCCGGGGCAGAGGAAAAGGAAAGATGACGGAAGGGGCTCCCCTGGCCCTACCTGTCAGCTAGTGAGACTTAACTGATCTTGACGGGAATGGCAACCAGGGAATCGGAAATTTGAAAGAGTGGCAGTGAAGCGAACCGAAGATTCTCGATGGCAACGAGGAAACTACCAAAAATTCCAATAGCATTGAGGGAATTCACTCTTATTTATTGGCCATGTTCAGATTGGGGTGCAAATTTTTTTGCACCCTACTTTGACCACTAATTAGAGGTATTAAATAAAGTCAGTTTATAAAACTACCTCCACAACCCCCTGACAAATTCGCGAGACGAATCTAATGAGGCCTTTGACCGTATGATTAGAGGATGATTACTATAGCATTACTGTAGCAAATCATGGATTAACTAGGCTCGTTAGATTCGTCGCGCAAAGTTGCACTCATCTGTGAAAAGGGTTTATAAATAGACTTCATTTAGTACTTCATGCATGCAAGATTTTTTGGGAACAATTTTTTGATGGTTCCATCCGAACACGGCCATTGGACGCAATTCAAATCGCTCGAGTCTAACGAACAAATCAAATTAACCACGATTTGCTTCAAGGATTTCTTGCATGACCAGCTTCAGCGCCCAGTCCTCCGTAATAATGGTGCCGTGCTTAGCCCCACGAACCTTGATGGACTTGTACAGCTTGTTCTGCTCCGGCTGCTGGCGCATCTTCTCATCGAACGCCAGCATGCTGATCAGATTGATCTCCTCGTCTCCGTCGCCGTTCACCGTCTCCGGGGACGCGTCGAAGTCGCCGTCCCAGTACACAAGCTGCTCCGGCGTCTCGATCCCGATCCCGTTGATGCACGTCGTCGGCACCATGGGCTCCTGGAAGTAGCCCATCTTGGGGACCGCGCGCCGCCTGAAGGGCTCCACGCCGCGGGCGTAGCCGACGGCGGCGAGGAGCTCCTCTATGTCGTGGGCGGAGTAGTTCCTCTCCCTGGTGATCACCAGCGGCTTGCGCCCGAACACCGCCGGCGACGGGAAGTTGATGATGGCGGACTCGAAGCTCCTCCACATCGGCCTCAGGGACAGCGCGGTGGTCCCCGGGACGTAGAGCAGGTCCGACCCGGAGGCGAAGTTCTGCACCGACATCATGAACCCGCTCGCCGGGAGCGGCGCGACGAGCAGGAGGTGCTTGATGTACCGGTCCCGCCACGCCATGGGCGTGCTCCGCACGAACTCCAGCGCCACCGTGCCGCCCAAGCTGTGCCCGAAGATGATCACCTTCTGGCCCTGCCTCTTCTTGCTCACGTCCTCGATGAGCGCCGTCAGCTGCCGGAAGTAGCGGGAGAAGACCTCCGACGTCTGGCTGGGCACCGGCGGCGCGTGGCGGAGGTCGTACGGGGCACCGTACAGGGTGTCGCCGTCGCGGTACCCGATCCTTTCCAGCTCCTGCCTGAGGACCTCGAAGCACCAGTCCCTGCAGAGCTCGTGCAAAAAATGCATGGCGCCATGACCGGCATGAAGCCACCAGATCAGTGATCGACTCACTGATGTATATATATATCACGATGGAGCGATCTGCGTACGTGTGCTCTGGGTTCCTCTGGAACCCTCGGGAGGAGCCGAAGTTGCGGACGCGCGTCTCGACGCCGGGCAGGTTCCGGTAATCGTTGGCGGCGGGGTCGTAGACGAGGCTCATCTGCTCGAGGAAGCACTGCACGTAGTGGTGCGCGGGGATATCGGAGCAGTTGGCCCAGAGCCCGAACCAGCCCTTGCCCTTCATGGCGCCGCAGCGCGGCACGGAGGGGCGGTACGCGTCCGTGAGCCGGACCTCCAGCTCGCTGCAGGTGAGCCCGGGCACCAGCACGATCGGGTGGAGGACCTGGGCCTCGCCGCCGGCGGCGCCTGGACCAACGACATCGTCCTCCGCCGGCCCACGGCTGATCGGCGCTGGCGAGAGGTACTCCCGGAGGCCAGAGGGGAGCAGCAGGAGGAGGAAGAGTGGCAGAAGCCGGAGGATCCCCATCGGCCTTGAATCCTTGATTGATCTCGACTCTGTAAAGAGGACGGAGGAGAACGTGAAGAGTCGAGCGCTCTGTTGTGCCGGTCTAATACTCTATACAACACATATCTCTTTCAACTTGATTTTCCTGAAGTCTTTAGATCTCGCTGTTCGCGTCCTTTTCATGTCCCTTGTTTTTACCTTTCATTTCCTACGGTATCTTTATTTGACTGTATACGGCATCGGTACATTTCGCAGGGTGGTTAGTACGCCACGTAGAGGCTGTGCTGTGCCTCCAAAGACGTACGGTAATCCGAGCATGCAGAGCAGAAGAAGCAAACCATTCAACCAACAAGCAAGAAACGAGCGAGGTTCCGCCAAACAAGAGCGGTAGCTAGCTTTTTCTAACCTGGAAAAAAGAAAAAGAATTATGCTAGATCTAGTCTATTAACTCATGCTCCGCCACAGGTTAATAATTTGAAAGATTTGAATAATAAAATTTCAAGAAAAATTTAGACCTATACATAATAATAAAAAATATTTACCTTTTTCTTACTCTTATTAATTAAATATTTTTTTTCACTTTACTTCATTTGTTTTCTCCATACATGCATACGTAGTGTACATGGTGATACTCATCATGTAAACTGCATATGTAGAAATAGATAATGTAGAATTATATGTTGTTGTACTTTAGAATTTTTAATGATATATGCAGGTAAATTTCTAATGCAAGTTTATAATTTAAGCTTGAACATGAAAATAAGTTAATATTTTCTATATTAACAATTAACAAAAAATATATTATTTAGAATAAGATATTAGTGTATTTTGGAATATTCTTTATAATGACATGTTGTTTTTAATAACGACAAATATAGGTAATTTAGATGAAAAATTAGGGTGTTACTATAAATTATTTTTATAATGGCATAGTGGGTAATTTAGGTGAATATTAGGGGTTAATTTATTTTTCATAATGGCAGAGGTGGGTAATTTACCTATATATTTAGAGGTATTTTTAGGCTATTTTCATAATGGTAAAAGTGGATAATTTTTACAAAATATAATAGATCCAATGAGTTTGATGATTAGAGGGGGTGTTTAAATCCGGTGAGTTGGTGAAAAGTGGTGAAAAGTTTATGCATTGGGTCGCGTGCACAGAGAGAAGAAATGAACTGACACGGTTCTCAAAGTGAAAACTTTTTGCAAAGTTTGTGAATTTAAACAGGGCCAAAGTCTACAGGTCGATGGATGGCCAGATGCCTCTGATTTTTTTTAGAATTTTTAAAATTTATCTGTTTTCGAGTGCGTCCTAGATTAAAGTGGAGAACATGTTGGTGTTGAGTGTTGACATTGGTACGGTGCTGACATCCATGATCACTACATCGGATCGACTATCACCGGTGCCGTGCATCCGGCCGGTCGTGCCCTGCTCCCAGCCAAGAAGATAGCGAGTGTTCCGACGCAAACCTTGCCCACGCGGCCACGCCTCATGGCATATCCGCCATTGCCCTCGCGACCCGACCCATCTTCTCCACCCGGCTCCGATCGACATGGTTGGACGCATTGAGGGCAGGGATTCCCTCCTGCCTGGACGTTATGTCGTTAACTCGTTATCTGTGTGATCGACGTTCATACATACAAGCAAACAAAAATAAAGCTAATGCCATCACCCACATGTACAAAAAAAAAAGAATCATAGTCCCTGACTGGAGAGATAGGGGGTGTTTGGTTCCATGAGGATTATAATAAGCCTCACCCATAAGCCTCAAATAAGCCTCATGGTAACCAAACACCTAGGCTTATTTGGGGTGCTTATTATAAGCCTCTCCATAAGCCCATAAGCCCCTTCAAGAATGCTTATGAGGCTTATTTTCTGTGGATCCCACTAAAAAGGAGTAAAAGAGGGGTAAAAATGTCATTAGATACTACAAAGGTTTATTATAAGCCCCTACAACCAAACACCTCATGGGCTTATTTATAAGCCTCTTCATACGAGAAGCTTATAGAAGGCTTATGGACTTATTATAAGCCCCATGGAACCAAACACCCCCTAAGTATGTTTCTTTTTTAAAAAAGATTAAAAGTATGTTTCGATTGCACTATTGAATTGCAAAAACGCCTTGCAACATGTACATGTCACTACTGGAGAACCTTGCATCAGTACCGGGTGATAAAGACCTTTGGTACCGGTTTTGGGTACCAAGCAACCGAGACTAATGACAAAAGTCATCGGTCCCGGCCTTTCTTCACCCGGTACCGATGAGTAAAAACAAAAAAACAAAAAAAAGCTCGCGCCAAATCCAAATCCAAATCCCCCAGTACATTTTGATTTCGGTTCATCATCATCTAATTCGATTTTACAAACAATCATCACAGCACCTGCACCGCGTCTGGTACTCTGACTCAGCCAACAAAGGAATCATCACTTACATGAACATTCAACTTACATGAACACAAATTTTCAACAAAGAAATAATCACGAAAGTCTTCAATCCTTCTTGCTACTTCTTTGAGTCTGAACAAACAAAATCAAGACCAAACACAAGGATGAAAAACTAAAGTAGAAATTAAAACCAATCTTTCTTGCTGCCTCTTGCATCGGCGGCTGGAGCTTGCGGCCAGATTTTGGACTAAAAATAGATCTAGACATTTTTAGGCTTCAACAAATCTTGACCTAAACGAGATGGATCCAGGAAGAAAAACTCAACTACAAATACTGCCAATAGATCAATAAATTGAAGCAAGTGGAGAGGGAAACGAAGATGGATACCTGGCGACTAGACAGAGCAGCGACGCATCGCTGCAGCCGCGTGCCTCGAAGGACTCGCACCGGCCGCGGTCCACGCCCCGCAGGATCTCACGGGGCCCTATCTTGTGCAAGACGTCGAACAGGATGTCCTGGGGCAGCTCCGCTGGCAGCTCCGCTCGCGCCAGGCCCGCGTGGCCGGCTCCTGTGGCGGTGGCCAGGCCCGCGTGGCCGGCTCCTGCAGCGGCCAGGAGAGGGGAGAGAGGAGAGAGAGAGGAGGAGTCTGGTGGAGAAGAAGGGGGCTCTGGTAGAGGATAAGGCTCAGGCGAACGAGTGGAGATAAAAAAAGGAGAACGAGATGCCGAGGGGACTTTGCTACCGGGTGGTAATACCGCCCGGTACCAAAGGGTGTCCTTTGGTACCGGGTCGTGTTACCACCCGGTTGAAAGCATCTAGGCCCTCTAATTGTGTTTTGGTAATTAATGATAACCATATTGGACTAACTATTTCATTGAGGATATGAGAATAGGTTAGTCCCATGAGATGATTGAGCTTCAACGGTTAATTAACGATGGATATGTATGTTGGAACCAAGGAAGCTCAAGGCAAAGGTAAAAGATAGGATATTTTCTTTTACCGGTCATGAGGTGCTTAGAGAAGATTTTTGACCGGATTGGTAGGCTAGATAGCTGTACTATCAAGAGGGGTCAATTTCATTTGCATGACGAGTTTCTAGTGCCACTTTGCTCAAATGGTTGCATTGCATGCATGAGAGCTAACACCGTTGAGAAAGTGAGAAAGAAAAAGAGAAAAGATCAAGTGCTGATTGTGGTACTGCGGACGGTCCACGGGCCACGGGCGGACAGTCCACGCGTGGCGGACGGTCCGGCCAGTAGCAAGCGGACGGTCCGCATGCTAACTTATCTTCTGTGAATTTGACTAAGTGTTGAAATGGTCTGCCGAGACTTTGAAGGCGGACGGTCCGCTGGGAATGGCGGACGGTCTGCCTGTCATTTTATGTGAAGCGGACCGTGGTGGTGGACCGTTTACGCAGGAACGTGTTCTGGGGGTTTCAGGCATCTTTTATATTGCGGACGGTCCGCGGTTCCTTTGATGGGTCCTTAGTCTCGTGGAGAGTTGAGCTTCTAACTCTGAGGCGGACGGTCCGGCCTGAGGGGGCGAACGGTCCGCCAGCTGCGTAACGGTAAACTCTGACACATTTGACTTTTGGATAAGTAGCCGTTGGGGCTGAGGCGGACGGTCCGCCAAGTGTGAGGCGGACGGTCCGCCAGTCCTCTATTTTCACGGGATTTGAAGGTAACGGCTAGTTACGGGGTGGGGGAGTATAAATACTCCACCCACGGGGAAGGAGAGGCTCTCTTGGCACTTCTGAAGCATATTTGACATACTTGAGCCTTCTTCCACCTCTCACTCACTCCTATTGCTTAGAGTTGCATTCTTGTGAGTGTGAGAGAGTTCTAGTGCATTGCATCAAGTGTTTGAGCTTTGGGGCACTAGGAATTCATCAAGCAAGCGTCATCGACTTGTTACTCTTGGAGGTTGCCGCCTCCTAGATGGCTTGGTGGTTGTGGTCGGTTGAAGCACTTCAAACAAGATTGTGAAGTTGCTCCCGCCTTGATTGTGAGAGGTTTGTGCTCACCTCACCGGAGTGGGAAGAGCAACACTAGTGGAATCGAGGTTTGGAGAGGTTTATTGATTCAAGCCGGCTCATACATCAAGCGAGGTCTTGATAGAGGAGCGGTTGAAGCCTTGAATCCACCTCAACGTGGATTAGGGGTGACCGGCAAGTCATCGATACCACGGGATAAATTTCGTCTCTCTTGTTCAGTTAATTCTTGCTATACTCAATTATCGCATTTACTTTGAGCAATTTACCTTCCTAGAGATTGAATTGTATCTTGTCACCATAGGTTGCAAACCTTGACATAGGACTAGACTTAGTAGAAATAGGTTTCACCTTGTGTTACTAATAAAACTTGTTGAGTTTTGTGATTGAAGTTTAAAACCGCATATTCACCCCCCCTCTAGTCGGTATCCTAGATCCTACACCGGTACCAAAGGGTCCATACCTTTTGGTACCGAGGGGAGGACACCCTTTGGTACCGGGTCGTGTTACCACCCAGTACCAAAGGGTTCTCGGGGGTCAACAAATTTAGACCTGGTACCAATGTAATGCTTACATTGGTACCGCGTCTTTAGTAACTGGTACCTATGAGGGTGGATAGATGGAGCGTTTCTGGTAGGGTGTCCAGCATGGTCTATCATGACCTTACATTTGGCACTTCGAGATTCATGTTGGGCCACCCATTCAATGTATTTCGTACGTATTTTTTTTACTGCACGGATGTATTCGTTCGCTTTTTTCCCAACTTCAAGGTTAGACAACATTTCTTAAGAACCCATTTATGCAAGCGGAACAAATTTTTTTGATGAATCTGGAACTATGTTCAAGGTTCAAAAAATAAATGTTTCAAGTTTCTGGTAAACTATTAATGTTAAAGGAGAGAATTGAATCGGTAGAAAAGGGAGGGTTGTATTTGTAGGAACGTGCTAAAGCTTCAACTGGAACAAAGTTGTTCAAGTGGCATCAAGTGGGATAAACATTTATATGCCGGAAACAAATCATGCATGTATATAAGCACTAACAGAGTGTATACATCCGACTTAGTTTGAGAAGAATTATTGAACTGGAAAAGAAAAGTGTCACGTGGAACAAATACATATAGGTCGAAAGAACATCCGGATTGAATTACTCTGAGCGTCAGGAAAGAAGAAAACGACCAAGCACTAGCTACCCACCTAACAGATAACCTTTACGTGGATAAAGGCACAGGGTATACAACTTGTTTGTATGTTTTTATTGAGAAAATAAATATTGTTCAAAAATAGCGAGAAAAATGATATGAATAATAATCACCTTCTAAGGGATGATTTAAGCATGTTCATGTTTCTAAACTTGCCAAATGTGTCATCTAAGCCAAAAAATTCAAAATACCCCTGCGTTTGCTGATGTCTCATGTAAGTATAGATACCCCATATTGACCCGGGTAAAATTGGCTTTTTGACCTAAATGACCCATTTTAACAAGTCTGGGCTCGAGCCTATTTTCAAAGTTCATGGGCCTATGTGATACTTTATTATTGCCAGTTTAAAGATCGTTCTCGTACTATATATCTTTCCCTTAAAAAAACTTACTATATATCTGTCGAATTGAAGTTCTTGCCTCACGTGTTGGTGTTGGGTGTTGACATGGGTGCTGACCTCCATGGACCCACTCGACATTATATGTGGGGTGTATTAGCTGGGTGCATGTAGTGTCCGATTTCTTTTTTCTTTTTTTTTTTTGAGACAATCACGAGAACTCTATTTCGGTTTTTCCAACGAACTGTCGAAAAAGTCGTGGGTTCGTGCAGTGGATACATACTTCAAGTTGGGGGTGTATCTTTTCAAAAAACAAGCTGCTGTTGAGTCCACCTCACGTGCCAAATAAATGTATGTACTAGTTTATTGGAATTTACTCTTCTATAGTTTAAGTTCATCTATAGTTTGTATTAGTCGATTTAGTTTATCATAGTAGCCATAGTTTTTTTGTTGAGGAAAAAGGTAGACTCTTTTTTAGTACTCTTCAAATTATTTGTCATTGTTGACTTTTGTTCATTATATTTGACCAATCGTCTTATTTAAAACTTAATACAAATATTAACAAGTTAAGTCATGTCTCATTATATTTAATGATAAAGTAAATCACATATAAAATATTAGAATTATTTGGATAAGCGGAATGGTCAAATGGCGAGTGTGCGTTTTATGGTTGGTATCTATGAAGTTAGCGGGACTAACAATTTGTCGATTATGGAAACAAGCTCTGCAGGTACGCCAACCTCTCAGATTTTCTTCAGAAAGGAAAGATTACTCACGTTTCTATTAACGTATCCCTTTCTTGCAAGTCTCAACTCGTTTGTCATTGCTTTCTTGTGTCTCCGGCATCCACGTTCAGTCGTCCTGTCACTTCATCTCTTCAGCTTTCTTCTGCTTGTTGCCTTCCTTTTAATTTTCTACCTCCTTCATTCAGCTGGTATGAACTCCATGGGCTAGCTTCTACCTCGTTACGCGCGGCTGCTAGTTTGCCACGTGAAGACGACGGGAGGAACAGCGGGGGTCCTCACCAATTCATTCATGCATCGAGCTTCTTGCAAGCTCGTGGAAACCAGAGTTTCATCAGTAAATGATTACAGCATGCCTGTTCTTTGCAGGATCATAATTAAGCGCCGCGGGAATAGGGGCGTACGGCATGTCTCTGTGTTTTCATTAAACACAGAGGAAAGGTTGATATATTCCATGCATCATATTCCATTCAACCAAGCAACGCATGTGCTCAATAGTCAATACCCTTTGTCAAGAATTACTTCCTCCGTTTATTTTTATAAGGCATGACATAATTTGGCATGGTCTTTCAAATTACGCTTTGGCCACTCATTTTTCTTATATTATATTGTTTATGGTTATAAATTTATTACCATTGTAGAGTATACTTGATTATGAATCCAAGCATATAAAGTCTACATTAAAAAAAAACTATTAGCTGAATTATTAGTCAAAAGTTCGAAAATTTGAATCTTGATATGTGTGTACATCTTGTAAATAAAAAAGGAAGAAGTATACAGTAAATATAGGGTTGAAAACGGACGGAAAAATCCCATTTCCGTCCGTATTTCTATATTTGATCCATATTTTCAGCCCTACGGAAACGGGACGAGATACGAATAAGAGTGTATCCCGCCCATATTTGCGGGATCCTATTTTTAATTGGCTGGACCCGTATTTGTCCCATATTCAATTTAACCGGGATGGACCGGCTTGCCATTGGCCATTGCTAGTAGCTATCACGCTTGCCATTGGCCATTGCTGCTGTACACTTGTGCAAACAGGTAAATAACGGTCAGCAAATTTGCAGCCGGTCGTGCCCATGCCTCCTTGCAGGGGACTGGCACACCATATGTTTAGCTGTTTATCACATATTCAGTTTTGTGTGTAAAGTGTTGTCACACTATAATATAACACTAAAATGTTTGATCCCGGTTAAATTTCGGTTCTTGTTTGTTTTAGACATGTTTCCGTCCATATTTTGAAGCGCCCCTGCCTAAGCAGAGACTAAATGTGCTACAAATTATCAGTCCCAGGAGGCTGATACACATTTATTCAACAGATGATACAGAAACTTACAACCCACAAGGAAGCGGGCACCTAATACAAACTAGGATAGCTAAAAGGTAAACTACGGCGGTAAGCCAAAGGATGAACCAGACCGGTTCAACCAAGGGATCAGAGTTCTGCGACAGCGAAGCCATCTTGGGCGGGACCAAACTCCAAGGCAAAGTTGGGTGCGGAAGCGACCACCTATTCAGCGTCCTCAACAAAGTCCGGGTCTTCTTCTGGATTAACAACAACAAGGGTGAGTACAAAAGTACTCAACAAGCCCAATCACACCCACGGAGGGGTTAACGCAGAATTATGCACAAGGAATATCAAGGATAAGGCTAGGTTTTATTTTTGCCAAAAAAGCGAGTTTTAACACATGCACGGGTTTATCAAGGTATTCCTTAGCAAAGCAAGCTTTAGTAACAAGTAATTAAGTGAGGGTTGATCCACAAAGGATCCATCTTTTAAGTGCTACCGGATTTCCCATCCGCCGTAGCTTTTGGCACAAAGCCGAACTCATTCCAAAACCAACACACGCCAACCCATCCCAAAACCTTAGTATTGTGACCAAGCCATAACTCGCCCATAACCGTGGGCACGGCTATTCGAATAGATTAGAAAACTCTGCAGAGGTGTACACTTTCACCACAAGTAGGGTACCGCAGCACGATCACCTTAGTGTCAGTGCGGATCCTATCGAAGCCATTACCCACCATAGCCAAACTGCCTAGCCATCGCGAGAAAAACACCAAGGGGTTTATGTCACTAAGACGGCAACCATGTCACTAAGACGGCACTTGGTTTCCCGCTGCACACCTGCCTCCAGACAACTAACAGCACGGCTAGTGGGATTTAGACTAAGCCCTTGCACCATACAAGAGTCGAGTGGTTGTACGAGATAAATGGGTTAGGCAAGATGACACATCACCTCGGTTTAAAAACCGGACAAAATGGATATCTCCCAACTTGCTTAACCACAAAGGTACAAGCCTCCTTTTTGGCATTTCACAAAGTCATGCCCATCCATTTTATCCACACAGTTTCACTCTTTTCAAACCCAAAACCCAAAACCCAACTCACACATTTGATCTTTGATAAAATAAGTGTATAATCATGATTGAGTAATGAGTAACAAACCCTAAGCATTCTAGAGTTGGTTATCATCTAAACAGAGCATATCATATTTAGTGATAACTGGGTTGTCAAGGAATGTCATAGCAATCAAGGAGTGGCTAACCAACCGGGTTTTCAATAAGACAATGCAATTATTAAAGGCTTAATAGGTTGTGTTTATAAAACATGGGATAAACATGCATCAAAGGATGGGATTGGACTTGCCGTCAACAAAAGCTTCTGGGAGATCCTGCTCGCGGTACGGGTCCTCGGGGTCGGGCTCGCGGTACTCTCCTGCGTAGTCCTGCTCGCGGTACTGCTCCTCCTCGTTCACTCCGTCGTCTAGGGCACGATCAAGCAAACACACAATAAGAAAACACATTCCTTTACCGATGAGTTGGAAACAGGAAATAACAAAATAACATAGGAAACGGAATTATATTGGAATGATTTGAGTAAAGCTCGGCCGGAATGGATATAAGAGAGACGTGTTTGAGTTTGGTGGAGTTCTGGAGGAATTTGGCGCATGAAATGACGAGTTTAGGGAGGTTTAGGGCCTAAACGGGGGTTTAGGACCTATTTGTGAAGGTTAAAAGGATCAAGGGTCTTTCTGTAAAGGTTTTTATATGGTGGAAGGGCATGGTTGTGATTTTGTATAAGTGTTTGGGGTTTTGGTAAACAACCAGGGGTATATCTGGAATTATTTGGAAAGGCCAGGGGCTGTTTTGGAATTCTTTTCAAAAGGGGGAAAGACATATCTGTGGATTTGGAAAAGAGCAGGGGGTCTTTGGCAATTTTGCCGGCCTTCTCATCCCTTCCTCCTCCCTTCGGCCGAAACAGGGGAGGGGGAGGGCGCCCGGCGGCGCGGCCCTGCCCGTCGGCGTTCCCGACGCCCGGGCCACGGAGGCGAGCCGGGAGCGAGCGCGCGAGTGGGAAGAGTCCGCGGGGCACTCGGTGCTCACCTCACCTAGGGCCGGGGGGACTTGGAACGGCGGCTCCGCGTGCGGGCGGCGATGGAAGGGGACGGCGGCGGCGGGGAGCGGCTCGGGGCGGTGCTGCGCAGCGTGGGGAGCAAGGGGGAGGCGCTGGGAAGCTCGAGGGTGGGATGGAGATGCTTGGCGTGGTGGTGGAGCGGCCGGGGAAGGGGCTTTTATAGCCGGCGAGGGAGGGGAGGGGGCTCGGCGGCCGGGAAGCTTCGAGCGCCGGAGTTAATGGCGCGGGGCCGGTTAGGCGGGGCGCACAGGGCGGCGGCGACTCGCGAGCTGCCCGAGGCGCGGGCGTGGGACCAAGGCGAGGG
>CM014274.1:78381895-78413310 GCA_004135705.1 Alloteropsis semialata
ATTTAGGAACAGAGAAACTCATCGATAAAGATTTTTAAAACTCGTGATTTTAGGATTTGATTTTCCGGGTCGTTACATATTTGTTCGTTTCCGTGAGCACGTATATCTCGGTCCCGATTCCGTATATTTTAGTCACAATCTCGTTTCTGACTATCCCGTTCCCGGAAAAAAAATATGGCATTGGAAATAAAAAAGGGCTTTCCCGTCCGTTTCCGCCCCTAGTAAAATACACTCAATGCAGTTTGATAATTAACATTTTCCTTCCAAATGATGGCACTACAACCTCGACATTAAGGGTTAGCAGATTTGATTTGTTTCAGCGGAATTAATATTAGAGCATCTTCAACAGCATACCTAAACAGGATACCTATACCTAAAAACTGACTGAATATCTAAAAACCAACAAAAATTTGCTCCAACAGCATACCTATATGGATACCTATACCTAAAATTTTTAGGTCTCAACCTAAATTTCTCTCTCCTGAACCAAAATATAGCAATCCAAAGGGTGATACCTATTTCCCTCCTGAGAGGAGAATGGACAAGGAAGGAGAAGGGCACTGACACATGGGTCCCATTTGTCAGTGTCTTGTATCTAGAAAATAGGTCTCTAGGTTGCAACAAATTCGATTTGTTTTAGTAGAATCAACATTAAGGGTTGTGAAAAATTCGATTTGTGTTTAGCAGAAACGCAACCTAAGCAGAAGTATATAGTTATACAAATCAATGTTGTATAAAAGGCAAGACTGGCCTGAGGGAGCCTTGGCCTGAGGACACCTTCAAAGATTGCTTTTGCTACAAACCACTAAAAAAACATGTCTTTGTTGTAGGATACTCTTCAATCATGGAAATTGCTTTAGGTTCTGGACTCTACTTGTTTTTTCGCATTAATTGAAAAGCAACGTGAAATCACAAAATTACCTCATGCCACATTAGCAAAAGTCACCTTGGAAGAATGTTCTCTAACCTTGTTAGTTTTGCGAAATTTGAAACTGGACAAACGTCGGTTAGTACTACGTACTTTACAGGGACATTTTTGCAATTTTCCCTCTAGCAAAATTGTCCCCATCTGGCAGCGAACCGCAACAGTCGTTCTCGAAAGGTCGCCTCCTCTTTCTCGTCGCCGGCGACCTCGCCCTGCCGCCGCTACCGAGATGCCGGTGAGGGTGGTCGACACCGCGACTCCATCATCCCAGCCCTCCCCAGGTTATCCTACTCTCCCTGTCCCCCTCGGCCCCTCCCATCTCTTCCGATGCTATGCGCGCATCTGGTCTGCTCTTTACACCCAGGTTTAGATCTTATATCGGAGTCTAATCTCTTAGTTGCCTGGGGTTGATCGATCAAGTGATTCGATTTCGTAGGATTCCAATCCGGGGCTACTTGTCTGATCTAGATTGGTCTAAGCTAGCTGGAATTTGTATGCCTGCAGTTTGGTACGGATTTAGGCGGTTTCATCCTTTCTATCTTGCAAATTATTGCTCGGGAGAATTTATAGTGTAAGAAATTGAAGTTTCAGCTCAGAGTGGTGGTTTTGGGCCGTGGGAATGTTTTGAACCTGGTTCCAGTTTCATGGGGAAGCTTCCCCTGATAATAGTGTTGCTAACATTTGCCTAGATTTGATCATTCATGGCGTTCCGAAATTATGGATTGTTATTCATATGACATTTTGTGCCCGGAACATGACAACATTTATGCTTAATGCTGTATTGATCTCTGGGTGTCAGAACAACAATTGATGCCATGTTTCTGGTAGAGCTAGCTAATCTAAAAAATTGTTGGCAATATCTCCTTCTGGTATCTAATAAATCTATAGAATCAACATGCCTTTTCTTTTGGTTTGCAATTTGAAACCTTAACTACCTCTATGACGCTTTTCTGAGTTCCATAGTTCAATGTGCCATACTGATTAAAATATTCGTAGCAGGCCAAGATGCAAATGCTGGACACCCTTCTCCTCCTAGCTGTTCACTCTTAAGCGCTGGAAGAGTAAGTACTTTTCTTTTGTTATTTGAATAGTTGGCCTAAGAGCAGAATGTATCGTAAGTAAAAGCTGTGGCCCAATAAGACGCAACACACTGATTTTTGTTACTACTGTGGTATAAATTGCGATCTTCCACCATGTCCTCTCAAAAAGCAGATTGGAATTCTCCTTTTTTCAAATTCACCGCTACTATTATTGATTCTGGGCTACTGCTGCTTATGTTTTCTTGGGAATGAAAGAGAGGACTGTTGTTGGATGTGCGCTGTCAGATAGCTGCAGTGTTGCTTATTCTCTAGTTTCTGTTTGATGTTCTAGGTTGTAGGTTATTTTTTTTTTCTTGTGCGCAGAATTTGTATTGTTGCATACCATTCGAGTACTTCTTATGAGCATCGCTTGAGCTTTATCTTGGATCCTAACATTGATCAAATATATTGTATGTTTCTCTCAGTGTTTTGCGGGAACTCAGAATGTTTCAAGTCTGCAGAAGGATGAAGCATGGAAAGTTAATGTGCGCATCCATGGTTGTGATCTTGAACAGGGTTATTTATGTGGAACAATGGAAGCGCTTAATGTTCCTTTAGCAGATACACCTGTGAGTAACTCATTTGTTGTTCCGCTTGGACTCTGAAATCTAATGTTATGCATTCAAGACAAAGAATAATTAGGTTTACTAAATAAACAATTTGCACCATAGACTTTATTACAAACTAACTAGGGAATCAAATGTGTTGCCAGAGTGTAGATTGGTTTTTTAAGAAATGTTATATAGAAATCCATGATGCTGTTTAAGATTGCCATGAGAAATTTCTCAGTTTATATGGTCAACACGTCCTTTTTTCAGTCTGTTGTTCAGGAATTTAACTTCATGTATTGACTCTCTGTCCATAGGTGGTGACATTCTGGGAGGGGGAGATAGTAGATGCTAAAAATTACACGTTTTTCACTGGCAAGTGGGAAGCATCGTGAGTGATTATGTTTATCTTAATACCATCCCTCTATATGTCCTGGTGGCTCACAGCATTCTAAACTTACTTGCCAAAACATCTTTCTTTGCAGACCAGAGGATGATATAAGACACTGGTCCAAGTTCCCATCATTTACTCCTCTTCTGGTAATTGGTTACTTAACTTGGTATTGTCCATGTCTCCATGAGTATGAATCTTTTTGATGTCTTGTTTCTCATTAGTCAGTATGCCCATCCTGCAGAGTCAGATTGAGACAGATGGTGGCAAGTCGTTAGACCTTAGCAACCATCCTCATATATTTATGGTATGGGCGTATGGCATTACTTGACCTGTTCATCTATTCATGTATAAGCATTTTTATTCACCATTTCTCTGATGCTGCATGTAGAGATGGAAAGAGCAATACTTTGTTAATGTTGGAGTTGACTGTGGGTTAACCATCGCTGGTTTCTACTACGTCTGCTTTTCTTGCAGTGATGGCTCCATCAGTGGCTTTTATTATGATCCAAACAGCAGGTAATAAATATTTCTCTGCGATTTATTTATTGAAATTACAATGGCGTGTGATCAGATTCGTTCATGGAGAAAGTGGGCTGGTGTAAACACTTCTGTTCTCTTCATGTGCAGTCCATTTCAGAAGCTTGAACTGAAGTGTACCAACGAGAAAATTTCTGGATTCACCTTTTCGTCCTATGAGCTACAGTGAGAGGCTTGATGTATGCAACAGCCGACTTTCTGTTAGCATATACAGCATGTGTACTGAACTCAATAGCCCGTAATGTTGTTTTACTGAAAGAAATGAGAGGGTGTGTATGTAACAGTCTTTTCCAGCAAGACTAAGCAACCTGTCACTTTGTAATATTAAAGGAAGCAGGCGCCTTTTCTTGTCTGAATTTACCTTTTTGTATTACGTTTGTGTTAACCATGATACGATGTGTCTGAATTCAGTTGGCTAGGGGATGTGACGGATAAATGTCGATTCAGTGAAATGTTATATACCTATTCTCACAATTGTTGCTCAGCAGTTGAAGATTTCTATTTCAACATGTCTATGCTATACACATTGTGTCTCCTATTATATGCATTGGGAATACAATTTCTGATACAATCATGATGAGCTTTACTGTAGAGAAACTTCATCAAGATTGCTGATTGTATTCTCTCACTCAAGTTTCTGGTACAAAGCTGTGGAGACCTCCTTTAGGTTTCACTTGCAGCTATTGTATGTTTTCCTGTGACAGTTCTATGAACAAAGTAATCTTGGGGCATGCGCTTCATCTTTGCCTTCAGCTTCCTGACATTGTTAGGTAAACAAACTCTCTACAAATGTTGTTTATAATGTCTTTGATCTCATGCTCCAAGCTGTTGTTCATTATCTAACGAGTAAAATTCTTCTGCATCTGCATTGCATTAAATTTATAGTCATTGCTAATACAATACTAATGTTTTGCAGATAGGATTATTCTGGCACATAATCTTACCTTCAAACGCACAAGGGTATGTAGACTGTGGTACTGGAGGTGTTTCTTCTCTTCCTTCCTGCAGAAACCAAGAAGAGATTTCCTTTGCCCTTTGCACCAAAGGCTGCTCAACACTCTCGCTCCATGTGTCAAACAGGTTGAGGATAGCATCAGTAACTACTTCTGAGAGTACTTTATCATCTTGTCCAGGTTGCAGCTTCAACATCAGGTATCTATTGATTGATATTAACTTCTCTAGCATGTGCCTTCTATCAATATTATATGCTACCATTGTGTCTTGGATTTTAGCAATCATCTTGAGCACCACCTGACAGACTGTAGCAAATGCATTTCGGAATACTTCGGTTGCTGCTTCAGACAGTTCCCTGTCGTTCCAGCCACTCTTTTCATTCCCCAACTCACGTTCTATGGTTGGTGCAAATGTTACAGTTTTCGGCTTGGTTGTGTTGACACGGAGCTTCTTTGATTCCATCAGCATCTCATTGGCTTCCTTCATTTCTGATTCAAATCTGCTGCTGACCTTGAAGTATGGTTGTTCCTTATGCGCAGTGGGGCTTGGGACTGGTGAATTCTGCCTTGGTGATGCTTCCATGAACACCTCAGACGCCCTCTCCCCATCACCCGCTGCAATACACGTGGTAAACCATTAGTATGCATGCTCCATGATATTGATGCCGTATTATGGGGAGATAGATACTTCATTTCAATTAACGACTGATTCAGTGCCATGTGAGGTTGTGACTGACATACAGGAAGGTGGATGTTGCGCTTTCTTAGGGGTTCCACGGTACTCGGCATCTCGTCGTTCCTCCTTGGCCTTGATGTTGATGTCTTCTGCACTGGGTCCAGCCCTGGGCGTCCACATCATCTCCTCCTGTGCGGGTTTCTTCTTGTGATGCAGCATGTGCATCCATTTCTTAGCCTTGCTCTTCACCTTGCCCAGCACCGCCTTCTTGTGGCTCCCCCCTGGGGTCCGAGGCGACTCTGTCGGGCTTGCTGGTGGTGCCCGTGGTGAAGGCCAATATCGTTGTTGCTCCTCCCATTCATCGCTTGGATGTTGGCCTGCAAATGAATGTTCACCTCGAGTAAACTACCAGAGAATGCCAAGGAGAATGGTGTCATAGATGATCCATCAGCTTCTGCTTCTCAACAGGTAAGTGCTGAAACTTCATCATACATACTTTTACAACAAATCGATAATACATTGATCAAGATAAGAATTTCTTAACGTCAAACCGTCATGAAAAATGTGAGAACAACTATGAATTGAAACAGGGCTAAAAAAGAACCGCTGTGGAAAGATCTCTTACCATTTTGGACGAGGTGTTCTCCTCGTTTGGTGCTGATCCCGCGCTTCATCTTTGTGATCTTGCTCACGATTGTGCAGGAACAACACCAAATCCAAGTCCAGGTCCAAATCCCAAAAAAAAAAAACTTGGGAGGAGCTAAGCTGTGCCAGCAAGGCAAGAAATGGATTTGCTCGGCTATCCTAAAGTTGGCAAACTTGAAGGAAACATTCTGAGTTATAGCTGTTGGCAGGGTGAATTCTAGGGGAGTGGTTGTTGTGCCCTGCTATTCTTGGGGAGAGTTTGGTGGTCGGAAGGAGGCGAGGTTTTTGTGCCGCATTGTCAGTGCCCTCCAATGTAGGGATGAGATCTACAAAAACGAGATCCATATCTTTGACGTGGTAGATGTGCAATGCTTCACTTGTTTCTTGCTTTTGATTCCGGAGTTCCAATTTTACAGCATGTCCTATGGCCTCTAATCATCTCTGTTGCAAACAATGTCGCTGCTCACCCTCAAAAATGTTTAAGGAAAGTATGCTTAATAGAAAAGTAAAAAAGATAAAAACAAATAAACAAAAAATTTATAGAAAGTATGTTTAAATAGAAAATAATAAGATAAAAAATAAACTGAAATAAAGTATGTTTAATAGAAAAATAAAAATATAAAAAGAAATAAAGCAAAAAAAATGTTGTGTCAAGAATGGGATTCGAACCCATGCCCTTTCGGACCAGTACCTGAAACTGGCGCCTTAGACCAACTCGGCCATCTTGACATTTGTGTTAAGATCTTTAATCATTATTATTTTGACTTAAACATCATGCATTTTAACGTTGTGCACACACGAGACATCATGTATTTTCAAAGCTGGATCTACTTGAATATATAAGAGGTAAATAATGAATGCCCCTAATTGGTAAGAATTCGATCACTTTGGTGGACAAAATATATCAGAGATATGTATGCAGTGTACTTCAGTATTAGATTGATGATGGGCTTATAAGGCAACGTATCAGGTGCAAACCAACCTTTTCGTGCAAACTATGCAAACTTCAATCTGGACCACTTGATCTTGATCCAAAGGGGCGCGTAGGGAGAGGTGGGAGGGGGGATTTGCAAAAGTGATCTTGCTGTGATTAAGGGTAGGCGGTGATTTTGCAAATCCCCCCTCCCACCTCTCCCTACGCGCTCCCTTGGATCAAGATCAAGTGGTCCAGATTGAGGTTTGCATAGTTTGTACAGGGAGGTTGGTTTGCACCTGATACGTTGCCGGGCTTATAAACGTCCATAGTTTAGTTTCTGTATATAATAAACGTGCAGTCTGACATCTGTGATTCGCGCAACTATGGACGAACCAGTTGCTCACGTTCTGTGCTCTACTGTGCTGTGCTGCTGGGTAAGTGCCAGGAGCAGGAGAGCAATACATGACCTGCGGCTGCGTGACCCTCCGGCTCCCAGAAGCTCTCGGCACGGTGGAACGATTGCGTCGAGCCCTCCCCTCTCTCTGATGGCATTTAGCTAACCTGCTCTTAAAGCAAGTTGTGCCTCAAGGGCATCACATATTCTATGTTTCTGAAATTTCTTCAGCATGTAAAAAACAACCGCACTTGGACCTAAGTTCCAATCGTAAATTGGCACGCATAATACAGCATAATTGAAGGACATTAATTGCATTTTCACGAAAAGTTGTTGCTACATTCATTCGTATCGGCTGTCAAATAAATAGCCTGGCTGGGGTGGTTCTGGCTAAAGACATGTCATTTCCTGTGAAGCTACAGTGAGTAAACAATGTTGTATCGATGAAACAGGTTCTCGCCATGCTCTCTGTAATCTGCTAGGCTGAAAGTTTGATTCCCAAACTTGCTGGACGCTGCAAAGGCAGCAGCACCCCTCCACGCGTCAAGAATGGGGTCAGCTGCTCTGACAAGCTTCAGCGGAGAGAGGTACGGCCGATACTGCCGGATCCCGGACTCCAGCCGCGGGATCATGCCGGGGAACAGGGAGCTCCCACCAGTGACAAGAATGGACTGGCAGAGGCGCTGCTTAACAGACTCGTCCTCCATTAGTCTCCTGAGCGAGATGCTGACCATCTCATCGATGCCAGCCTGGTCGATGCCTATCATACCAGGCTGGAAAAGAACTTCAGGACACCTGAACCGCTCGATCCCAATGGCAATTCTGTAATCCTCTGCGGTGAGAGGCCGGACTTTGGGAGGCTCCGGAGTAAGTTGAACAGCTTCGGATTTGGACACAAATGTAGGGTCGATCTCCTGCACAAGGAAACATCAAATGACTTCTGACCTGTTGGTTTCTGGAAGCAAACCAAGATAGTATAACATGGTCACCACAGAAAGAAAGCTTCAAACTGGGATTTTACCTGGAGCTTTGATGCAATCCGAACAAGCTCTGATTCTTCATCATCATTCCCGTCATCATCATTGTCTTTGCTCATCTTATTGTACACTAACCAATCTTCATCTCTCATTCCAAAAGTGTCCTCGCCTTTGCCCCGATCAAATGCAGCAGAGGCGAGCAGCCGCATCCTCTCTTTCTGAGCTGCATTTAGCCGTTCTCCACGGCCTACACCACCAGATGAACCATGGTTCCCATTTGTCTGGCCGCCATTAACTTTCTGTCGCTTTCTCTGCTCAAATTTCTCAGAAAGTTCTGAATACCGGGCACGAAGCTCTTCAAGATATAACTCCGGGTTCTCCCTATATAGTTGAATGAAAACAAATTACAAGAGCAGCATAGAACGTCTGGCAAATATTTAGAACAGATTAGAGATAATTTGTCTGTATCAACCAGAATGTAGATCATGTCTCATATTCTCAATATCTATGACAGGAGGTAAACAATTCATACTGAATTCAAGACACATAATATTTAAGATGACACATAGTGTGTTGCGCCGTTGCCACATTTTGTCATCCTGTTAATGCAGCAAACAAGTAATTGGTCCTTTCCTTTTTAAAAACACAGGACCGCCTTACGCAGGACTGAAAACATGCTCAGTAATGTAGTTTCTAAAGGGTCAGTATGGCAAAACAAAGAATCTAATTTTGTCCTTTATTTGGACATTGATGCGCAAGAGGTAATATCTGAAGAAAAAAAATTCTGACAGTGGGTTTGGAGTAACTGTATTGAAAATCAACAAGAGAGCGCCAATTTCATATAGGAGGGCCTTATCATTAGATGCAAAAAGGCATAGAGAAGATAACTTTCAGACTGGTGAAATTACAACTTACACACGCCTCTGCTCTTCTTGCTTCTCCCGCAATGCCTCCTCTTCAGCACGCTTCTGCTTGGCACGCAATTTACCCTCTGTTGTGGTTTTAAGTAATATCTGTTTCTTCTTTTCTTTTAACTGGCACATGTGGAATGAACAAAGGTCAGTGGTTAAGGGGTATCTAACAAGACACACATATGCAGTATGCAGTATGTACACAACATCCAGATGTCTGATGCCCCCCAGAAGCACATGAATAAAATTCTGTTCATAATAACAGAAGAAACACAAACCTAAGAAACACACACCTGCTCTGGTGTCAGTTCCTCATCTGGAACGGACACAAGTGGATATTTATCAGCCGCTGAGGCATCTGCTTTCTCCTCGTTGCCATTGGACTCCCCTTTTGCTTTCCTTAGGGACTGTGTTGCTTTCAAAATAGCAGATTTGATTTCCTGCTGGGAAAGATATCCAGATCCACCTAGAATAGCTGTTGCTTCTGATTCGTCAGCTTCATCAAGTTGCTCCATTATTTCTTCCAGATAAGAAAGTTGCTTTTCTAGTTCTAGTATCTTCTGAGATCTCTTTGCAGCAGCCATTTCACGCAAACGTTGACCAGCCTTTTCCTTCAAAGCTGCTTTCCTTGCAAGTTCTTCCTCAGATGGTGGTTCTTCCTTTGGCGGGGGAACCCATGGTAGCTGCCAATACCTTGTTTTCTCTTCAGCTTCATCCTTGTTCTTCTGCAAAGTGAAGTGATCAATCCCTGGTGTTACAAGAGTGCTCAAATAAATAAATAAAAAGGATGTACTTTTGGAATGGGAAAAAACAATCACAAACTAGAAGTACAAGAACGATGAATCCTATAGAAAAGCCCTATGCATTCTACACAAATGCATTTGAAACAGGAATTCGATAATTCCAAACTGTATATGAGAACAGAAAAAATATATACAAGTTTGTTACCTTAAATATCTGCAACTCTGACATATAATCGAGAGCTACATAACAATGCTCCTTCTTCAGCTCTTCAGCCTTTTCCCATGTAAAATTTGCCCTATTCAATGTAAAAACGTACTGTTACATGGTAGGAAAAAAAGGAATACCATGAAGTATTTCAATATATACTGTGATGACCTACGTGTGATAGGGATATTTTAGAGAGAGAAGCTGTCTCAGAAAATCAGTAATGTGAAATCCACCAACATTGGTTCTGCAGCATGCACCCAACACAGGCTGCCCTTTCAAAAACTGAAAAGCAGATCCAAGAAGGCTTTTAGTTCAAATAGCATCAATTTAATTTGAAATATGGAAAATGCAATTTCAGGTGATATTATTTCACAGATATACTTTTACGAATAGCAGATTTTTCTTTTTGTCACTGACTACTCCAGGGGCCATGATCAAGGAGCAAAACACATATTGCAATTGATAAACCCAAGGATGGATTAAACATGGCAGATTTGATATTGTAGAACCCAGTAGAGTACTTAAATAATATTTTTGCCCAAAGCTTCCTGGAATTACACATCAGATTAAGGCAAGCTTGGCCAAATTTGTTGGGCTAGGAGTATCAGTGTACAATTTTCCATAAGCCTGTCAAGGAAAATGAGAACGTCTTTGGATATCAACAAAAATGCATCCTCCTCTGTAGCTCCATGAGCAAATAGGTCTTAGCAGTGGTTGTTCTTGTCTTTTACAACACATTTATCAATATATACAGTTTTAATGGTTAAATATTATTCAACCTGAGTTGCAAATATTGTAATGCATTCAGTGCTATCTCCTCCTACACATATGCACTGTACTATTTTCCTGGACATAAGGCAAAATAAGGCAAACATGCCAAAATGATTTATATATGGTGACCATTGGCGTATCTTGGGCAAGAACTTACTGGTACAACATGGCATGTTCCATGCTCACATGAAATAGCCAACCCATCTTCGCTGCAGTTCCCAAGTTTCTGATTGTACTTGTAACTAAACGCATTGTCGATGCCAAATGCTACAATTCAGATAGGAAGAAACAGCATAAGCATTGCCAGCCTTATGAGAAGGTAGTAACATACAACTAGATGCAGTTCATAACAACACACATCATGATCATAGAAACTATTACCAATGGATGGTGCACCATATGTCTCAAAAAGTAGTTCTGCCATTCGGGCTCGAGAAAAAGACGGATTGCATTCACATTCTGTCATAAGAATTGGATGGCCTACCTGTTGAGTGTCATTGTTAGCTTTCAATCACGCTCAACTGAATAAGAATTAGGTTGAAGAAAACAGCACAAATTTCTGAGGTTCTGAGGATATAAAACAGACAGATAGTATATGGTAGAAACTGCAAGCATTCTAACCATTCAAACTTAATAAGTGTATGTATGTCCATTGTCCAATAAGGAGTTACATAACTGAAGCAGTGTACAGTGGTTACACTATGAGAACATGAATGTGCTAATTCAGGAAGCCAACTCTTCATGGGCCATATTTGTTATCAAGCACTGATAAGGTGAACAAACATAGTAAAAGAAACGTAAGTTGATAGCCCATGGCCCATTTCTAGTCAAAATAGAGTAGTCAAGTACAATATGTGAAGCTGAAGATGGATTAAACATGGCACTTTTACGAATAGCAGATTTTTCTTTTTGTCACTGACAAGTTTCTCGTCATTTGCCTTACCTGTTATGAGAAGCTGAGGCTCGAACTCCTCTTAAAACATTAAGACACTAGACCTTAAAAATTCTGCTGATTAACTCTGTATCAAGTACAGCATAAGAGCCATGCTAAAATCTGTATCTAGTGAAAAACCTATCTAGTGAAAAACCTCTATCATCAAATTACACACTGTGCCAATCGTTTATTCCATCATACATAAACAAGCCATAATCCTATGTGGTTCAATAAGAGCTAGCTGAATTGGCAGTTTTCTCTCAAATGCAATGCAAAGAAAAATGAAAAATTGGTCAATGCCAACACAAAAAGAAACAGAAAATATTTTGAAGAGAAGCCAGGACACAATGCAACTTTACCTCTGAACTGGCACCTAATCGATCAAAGCCATAGTCAAGAATCTGCAGCACAAAAATAATAGTGTATCAGAATACAAACTAGAGAATAAACATCATAATCCAGAAGATTAAGATGTAGCATGCTGTCCTTTATGTCTTTGAGTTGTAAGGTTGCAATTGTAATCTAGTGCCGTTATAGGGGACCTTATGAATTATGACAGAGACAAACACTTGGCTAAATAATGAACAGAATACTCATCATCAATAAGATTAAAGGGACCATTTAGCTTTGTCAACGTTTTGTCCACAGTCAACTTTCAACCACAGCATATAAACTATTATTTAACATGTATTTCTAATACTTAACTGCGTTTGCCCCGATAGAAATTTTCTAAAGTACTTCATAAAAAAATCTTATATTTTTCAATGTATTCTATAGAAGGATATTGATCACTGATTTATCCATCTCAAAATAAAATATGAATATCTATATATCTTCTGAGAAGAAGGAAAACAGGGGATGGTGTTAAAGTAACGAACATATTCCATGTACTCGAACTGATAGACAACATCGTCATCAAATGGAGAGCGAACTGCCGATCTCGTGCAATCAAAGAACTTCATTAGAGCTGGATCAGTGTCACCAACAATTGAGACAGTTTCACCTGTACCGTGGAAGGTAAATTACAGTTAGTTTGATTATGAAACTGTCATGAATCCTCTTGCAATTCTGTTGATTGACACAGTAATGAGAGCTTCAAATAAGTTAAAAAAAAAGGTTCCTTTCACAGATTCATCGAAAACAATATGAGGCCTACAGAGAGCTTGACAAACAAAATGCTAACTACAGAAATATCTAGGCTTTTAAATGTTTTCAGAATTACTTGCAGTACGTGTGCCGGAAATGGACCATTAGTAACATGAGATCACAAAAAATAACAGTATCGAGTCTAAGCAGTCGACTAAATTTTGATGTTGTATCCAATTCCCGTGCATTACAGCAGAATTTAGTTCCTGTAGACAAATGGGAAGGGGCCCGACAACATCTAAGCAGCAAACTAGTTGGAATCAGCTTGAGTGGTGTCGGAATCAAACTCTGTAACCGTCCGAAAGGATCAGTGTGCTGCCGAACAAGTCACACTCAAATTTCTGAAACCGAACGGTAAGGAACAACTAAGCAAACACGAGAACAAAGAAATCGACACATTCATAGAGCAATCAGCCACCAGCCCAGCAAATCAGCATTCAAACAAGCGTAATGCGGGCGGCGTACCCGTGGCGCGGTGGCGCGGCCTCTGCACGACGTTGCGGAACGCGACGCGCGGCTCCGCCTCGCCCGCCCACCTGCACGGAGGCAACCACGAAGTTACAGAAATCCTCGGGGGGCTTGCTAGGGTTAGGGTTTGGGGAGCCCCCGGCGCGGCAGGGTCCCTCGTACCCTATGCGGAGAGTGGAGGCGCCGTTGTCGATGACGATGGGGGTGGACGACGGGAAACGGGCGAAGTCCGCCTCCCGCCGCGGGCGGGTCAACGACGACATCTCGCCGGCGGCGGCGGCGACAGGGCTCGCCGGAGGCGGGGAGGAGAGGGGTTTGGGTTCTGATAGCTTTGTCCTTTTGCTGCGTCGTCCTCTTCGGCTCTTCGCTCGCGACTCGCGAGCTCGAGTCTACTCGGCGATTCACGGCGTAGGAGATATTAGCGTACAACCCCCTGCCTTTTCATATTAGGCCCTGTACGTCACTTTTCTACCTTGTACTATATCGAGAATCGTATCAGCTCATTTCTTCTCTTTGTGCACGCAACCCAATACATACACTTTTCACTCTTTCACACGAATTAAACATGCCCTTATTCGTATGCAAAACATTTTAGGGGATATACGGTACAGCCGTACAGGTGTGGATACACGCTGATCACACTGTACTACCTTCACCAATGCGGGAAAAAAAATCAGATACTAACTCTAAAGTGTAGTCCACTTAGGGCCCTGTTTAATTCCCCAACATTTTTCTCTCCAAACTTTTTTCCAAACAAATCTTACATGCATGAAGTAGTAAACGTGTGTTAATGACAAAACCCATTCCATAACCCCTAGGTTAAACTGCTCAAAGATAATTTCAAGAATGTAAATGAGCAATAGAAATAACCGATGACAACAGAACAAATTTTCCTATGGTGTCGATGACTTGCCGGTCACCCCTAATCCACGTTGAGGTGGATCTTTGTTCCAATCGCTCCTCTATCAAGGCACTACTTGATTTTTGAGCCGACTTGGACCAAGAACCGCTCTACACCTCGATTCTACTAGAGTTGCTCTTCCCCACTCCGGCAGGGTGAGCACAAGGACCTCTCACAAGAACAACCGGGGCTCCTTCACAACCTTTCTTGAAGGGCTCAATAGTTTCCACTCCTCCAAGCCATCTAGGAGGCGGCAACCTCCAAGAGTGACAAGTCGATGATGCTTGCTTGAAGACTCCCTAGTGCCACAATACTCAAACTCTTGATGCAATGCACTAGGATGCTCTCAATCTCACAAGAATGCAACCTCAAAGCAAAGTGAGTGAGAGAATGCAACCCGACAACGAGGGAGGCATGGTCGTCGGCGCAGGAGGTAGAAACCACGACGCCGGGCCTAGCCACCACGTCGCTCAATAGAGTCACAACGGCGGATGTGATGGCAACTGGGACAGGGATGCACACCGCAACTACCGCGATGATGACAGGGATTTGCGACACTAGCTACAGAGTAAAGACGCACGCACCGTCATCTCTGCACGAATTCGCGACCGGGAAGAAGAAGAGCACAGGCGGTGCCAAGAGTACGACCAGATTTACGGGCCCCCCAGGCCGAGGTTATCACAACCTTGGCAAGTACGAAGGGTTCCTAGTCTTCTCAGACTGCATCCGCACCACTTCCTAGCCCAAAAAATTCAAACTAGCTCATATCGAAAGATATGACGGAAAGCGCGATCCCAAGCAGTGGCTCCGCATCTACTACTCGGTGATCAAGGCAGCAAGAGACGACACCGACACCATGTGCACCTACCTCCCAGTAGTCCTTGATGAGGCTCCACTGACCTGGTTGGAAGGACTAAAACCAGGCTTCATCGACTCGTGGGATGCACTCTGCAAGGTCTTCATCAACAACTTCCAGGGTTCATGGTAGAAGCTGGGTACTCGCTTTGACCTAGCCCAATGCAAACAGGGCCAGAACGAGAACCTCCAAAGCTACAACCGCCGGTTCTGGGAGAAGCGCTCAACATGTGTCGGCTCTATGACCAATACGTCATCGACTGCTTCCACGGCAGTCTCACTGATCCCATGCTACACCTCGACTTCGGGAGGAACATGCCAAAGACGCTTGAGGCCATGCGCGAACTCATCGGTCGTTGGGCCGACGCCGCGGACCTGCAGCGTGAAAGATTCAATTGAAACAAGTCGGGCAGCGAGCGCAACAACAACAATGACCGAAACAAGGGCAAGCAAGTTGAGAACAGTGGCAAACGTGACTTCAACGACAAGAAACGCAAGCCTGAAGATTCAGTCAACATTATTGAGAAAGGCCCCGCCCGCAAAAGATTCGAGAAACTACTCGACAAGCAATGCCCTTTCCACCCAAAGGACAAGCACTCCAGCAGGGACTGCATCGGGCTCAGGAAAGCTTTCGGCACCGGAGGCTACTCCAAACCCGATGAACCCGACAAGAACAATGGAGGCAAGGGCGACAAAGACACCATCTACCAACAAGCCGACAAGGTTGCCAATGTCATCTTCGGCAGGATTGCTCAGACAGACTCGAAGCGCAAGCAAAAGCCGATCCATCGCAAGATCAGATGCATCGAGCCTTCTATCCCCACATTCCTGAAGTGGTCAAAGGTTCCGATCAGTTTCTCTCATGACGACCAATGGACCAACATCAAGAACCCGGGAAGGTACCCCTGGTACTAGACTCGGTAGTGGCAGGCGCACGACTCAAGAGGACACTGATTGATGTCGGAAGCGGACTCAACATCCTGTTTGCCAAGTACATCACATTCGAGGTTGCCGATTTCAAATCTTCATACCACGCGATACTGGGAAGACCTGCTCTGGCGAAATTCATGGCGATTCCACACTACATCTACCTCGTCCTGAAGATGCCAGGCCCAAAAGGGATTCTATCCCTAAAGGGCGACCTGAAGACCTCCTACGATTGTGACACTGAGGCAGTGACGATTGCTGCAAGCATGCAGCAATCAAGCCAGATAGCAATTGTAGCAGCAATGGCGAAACAACTCGGCGAGGCTGAGTTGGACATCCCAACGAAAAAGCCAGCCGTGTCAACAATGAAGCCCTCCCAGGAAGTACCAATCAAGGCAATTGACCTAGGGACGGGCGGCCCCTCCAAGACGGCGCTGATCGGCGTTGACCTGCCTACCAAATAGGAAAGCGCGCTCACCAGCTTCTTACGGGACAACCGCGACATCTTTGCATGGAAGCCATCTGACATGCCGGGAGTCCCAAGGGAGTTGGCTGAGCACAAACTCAATGTTGATCCAGCTACCAAACCCAAGAAACAACGCCTACAATGTTTCGCCCAGGACAAGAAAGAAGCCATCCGATTGGAGCTGGCGAAATTACTAGCAGCCGGGTTCATTAAGGTAGTGTTTCACCCCGACTAGCTCGCTAACCCTGTCCTGGTGCAAAAGAAGAACAACAACGAGTGGAGAATGTGTGTGGACTACACCAACTTGAACAAGCACTGCCCAAAGGATCCTTTCGGGCTACCACGCATTGACCAAGTGGTGGATTCCACAGCCGGCTGTTCTCTGCTCTGTTTCCTCGACTGCTACTCGGGCTATCATCAGATAAGCCTGCATGAAGATGATCAGATCAAGAAGGCGTTCGTCACTCCGTTTGGCGCCTACTGCTACACAACAATGTCCTTTGGACTCAAGAACGCAGGGGCAACATACCAGCGTGTGATTTAGAGTTGTTTGAAGGCTCAGATTGGCCGCAATGTTGAAGCCTACGTTGATGACGTCGTCGTGAAGACAAAGAACCCGGACAGCCTTATTGACGACTTGTCCAAAACCTTTGCACATCTCAGGGAATTCCAATGGAAACTCAATCCAACAAAGTGTGTGTTCGGCGTGCCCGTAGGTAAATTGCTGGGCTTCATAGTCAGCCATCGTGGAATTAAGGTCAATCCCGAGAAGATCACCGCCATCACATCCATAGCGCCTCCTAAATCCCTCAAGGATGTCCAGAAGCTGACCGGATGCGTGGCGGCCCTTAATCGATTCATCTCAAGACTAGGTGACAGAGGATTGCCTTTCTTCAAGCTCCTCAAGAAGCAAGACAAGTTCGTATGAACTGTAGAAGCTGATGCGGCATTTGAAGACCTCAAGAAATTCCTCCAGACACCACCAGTCCTTATTACGCTAGCTGATCAGGAACCACTGCTCGACTACATTGCAGCCACAACCCACGTGGTGAGCACTGCCATTGTAGTTGAGCGGGAGGAACCCGGCCATGTATTCAAAGTACAACGGCCAGTCTATTTCATCAGCGAGGTACTTACAGAATCAAAAGTTCACTACCCCCAAGTCGAGAAGCTATTATACGCTATCTTGATCTTCGACGCTTACCGGGTTGTTGTAGTCACCTCCTTCCCAATCGGCGACATCCTCCACAACCGAGATGCGACAGGGCAAATCTCCAAATGGGCGGTTGAGCTGGGCTCTCACATCATCGACTTCGTCCCAAGGGCAGCAACCAAGTCGCAAGCNCGACATGTGGGTGCGCGGGTGCGGCGGCCGCGGCCGGCAGCTCGACGCACGAGAGATGCAAGTCGAACCCAGCTCGCATCTGAAGTATATGTCTCGTTGCCGGGGAGGTCGGTGAGGTCGGGAGCGAGCTCCAGGCTTCCGTCCCATGGCCATGGCGAGCAGGGGCAAGAGCACGTGTGGGATCTATCTCCGTCCATGGCGGGCGAGAGCACGCGGGGGGCGCAGTGGCGGAGCCAGGAAAAAATTATAGGTGGGGCGATTTCTCGCGCGCAAGAGACTAAACCTAAAGAAAAAATATGCACAAATTCACACCGCATTCATATATTGCAATCACACAAATTATGGCAAAAAGATGGATGAGTGACAGGTTATTGTTTAAGGTTTTACCTCAAATGAAAAATAAATCTATTGTTTTCGCGCCAATGTGCCAAACAATGCAAATATCAAAATGAAAAAGATAAAACTTTCTATTATAGAAATTGATCATATGCCTCAAATACTAGTGAATATCATAAGAATATACATACATACGAAGCACTAAAAAAGATCGTATATGGGTCTTTGTCAACTTCACTCTTCAGCTTTTTATAGTTTGAACCAGCACTCAAGCTTGAAAAATAAATTTTCAAGTCTACGTTACTTGTCAAATTGTCATGTTCTATCACTGGTTGAACTTCAATTTACAAAAGTTTCCAATCACAATGGCCAAATAGACAATTGCAAGCAACACTTCCATTGGGGAATCAGTTGTTTCCGGTGGGCACGTGGCCAGGGCGGAAGGCCCGCTGGTTGTCATCTCCTCGCCCGTAGCTCTCTCCTTGCGAATCGCAACATTGTCACGACGGCCAACACTAGCTCAAACTCTAAAGAAAAATGGATGAAGGGATTTGTAGGGCGAGCACACCGGTAGCTGGGGCGGCTGCCCCAGCATGCCGATAGGGTGGCTCCGCCCCTGCGGGGGCGGGCAGCCGGCCACTGGCTGGGGCGAGAGCAGGCGTGGGGGCGGGGCGGTGCTCCATGAGCGAGGAAGAAGATAACAAGATAAGAATGAAATTAAAACGGAAAAATAGAAGCGGATGACAAGTAGGTCCTATTAATGATTGCTGCTAACGGTGTTAAAGGGTCATCCAACCTATATCTCTCAACCCCTCCAACCAAACAAAAATACGGAATGAACCCAACCTCTCAACCAAACATGAGATGGGTTCATTCCAACCCGCAAAATTGGGTCGGAGCCAACCCAACCCATTTGACTCCAGAACCAAACACATGCTTAAAGTTCGTCCCGAGCTATTTTTTCTGATTTTGACTAGCTCTATAGAAAAGGCACAAAACATCTACGGCGTCCAATTAGTAGTTTTATTAAATTCACAATAATTTTCTTTTTCGAACAGTTAAACACAGACGCTCACATACACGCACATACTCAACATCACGAATACAATACGCAAAATCCAACCATATAAGCATCTTGGAGAGACTAGACCGACATACGCAAAATGTCTCGAGGTACAGTAGCTTATCATTGAAAAAAATGACATCATTAAGTCCTGAAATAAATAAATAAATAAATAAATATTTATTTATTTTATTGATAGTGCATATATTTGATACTATATATTAATTGATAGTCCTGAAATAAATAAATAAATCTAAAATGATTAAAATTATAGTAGCTTACTTAGGAGGTAGTGTGCTCTTTGCAACTATTTGTGCCATATTACCTAACAATATATAGTCTTTTGTGTGAATTTGGGAATATTAAACATCACCTCTGTCCTTTTATAAAAATCACTTGATTGATTAATTTGAACTTGTGAACACTACTCACACCAGCCATGTGACTGTTTGTGGCTGTA
Source organism: Alloteropsis semialata (assembly GCA_004135705.1). Taxonomy (NCBI): domain Eukaryota; kingdom Viridiplantae; phylum Streptophyta; class Magnoliopsida; order Poales; family Poaceae; genus Alloteropsis; species Alloteropsis semialata. The sequence goes on from CM014274.1 coordinate 78,401,474, forward strand.
CTAAGTCAGCCATTTCAAACTTTGGATATAGATTATTTATATCTCTATAAGTGTAGTTTGATAAAAACATAACTTTCTGTACTAATTTTTTGTAACAAAAAATGTACTTTATAGTCAGTTTTATTTTTTTGGAACTGTGCGAGTGTCGAGAATGTCTATTGTTTGTGACTAAAAGTAGTATGATGCAATTATACATATGCTACAAAGTAAAGTTATCTTGTTGTTGATGCTTCTTGACTGCACAGTTTGATTCTTCATAAGCAATCTACATATATTTCATATGCAGTTTTGTGCTCGTGTCGTGTCAGCTCTTTCACACAGAACTTGCCTCAAATTGCGTACAAAACATATACTAATTCTTAGGCAATAGTATGCATAGTATTCCAGATTTGTCGCTAATGATAATCGTATACACTGCCACCTTCTAATGCAATGTGTGAAAAATGTAAAAACACAATTTGACAATGTTGTTTTCAGACATATTTTGCATTGTGCCCGTCTTCTAAGTGCAGAAAATTAGCATTGTTTTTTAACTTCATCTGTCCAAAATTACAATTCATTTTAGCTTTCTTAGATTTTTTTATGTCATAAGAGTACGATTCAAATGTACTTAACTTCCCCAGAATCTACACGAGCAAATTTGAAATCCAACCAAATCCACTCCTCTGTTCTATAAATGGCGGCGAAAGCTACAAGAATCTTTCAGTCCTTCAAGGAATATGATGTCCCAGTAAACCGCTTCTCCTGTTCCTTGCCGCCGCCCTCTTCCTTGCTCTTGCTCACGCCACTGCCAGTGCCACCACCGGCAGCCGCAGCGGGCAAGCCCAATCGCACCTTCCTCGTCAGCGCACCCAAAGCGGCGGCTCGCGCTGCCGCCGCCGGCGGCATTGGGGGCGGCAGCTCCACCTCCACCGGCTTGCCGTCCATCCGCGTTGCGACGCCGGTGAACCGGACCGGGGGCCCACCTTGTCTGCCCACGGGCACCGGCGCGGGCGGCGGCTGCTCCACAGGCTTGCCGTCCATCCGCGCCGCGGCGCCGGTGAACCGGGGCGCCTGCTGTTGCTGCTCAACGTCGGCCTGGCTGGCGACGGGCGCCGCCTTGGGCGGGGGCTCCACGTAGTCGAGCGGCGTCGCGAAGTCCACGGCGCAGTCGGTGTTGAGGGTGCAGACCGCGTCGGCCGGCTGCACCGCGTCGGCCGGCTGCACCTCCAGCACGTCCAGGTAGTACCGCCGATCGCCCTCCATCGCCTTCACCGCGATCGTCTCGCCGGCGGTCAGGCACGGGAACTTGCGGAAGTTGTACTCCAGCCTGCTCGGGCAAATCAAGCGTTTGTTAGCTTCTCGTTGAGGATTTGAGGGAAAAAAGAAGAAGATCAAAACTTCTCGTTGTCAGGTCAGGCACTCACAGTTCCTTATTGTCGGGGATCTTAAGGAAGTCCACGGTGTGCGGCCGCAGCTTGACGAAGGTGCCCTTGGGCAGCACCGCGTTCTTCACCAGCACGATCTCGTTCTCCTCGACACCCAGATGCGCCATCAACTACAAGAACGCAGAGAGACGCAAGCAACGTCAGCTTCGTTCATGGCGACTGATGAAAACCATTACCCACGAACTGCTGCAATAATGCAGCAGCAGAGATTATTTTCTGATGAAGGAGACGACAAGTATTTACCCTGCTCGGCATGTGGATGAACCCTTCCTCGGCGACGAACTCGAGCACGCAGCAGTGCGTGGCGCGCTCCGTGCTGGGGTTCTGGACCCGGAACAGCATCGGGTAGTTGCTCATGTTCAGGTGATTCAGTCGATCAAGGGCAGATGGCGGCATGAGCACTGCACAATCACGATGGCACACCAGAGGATTAAAAGTTAGAACACGCTGTCTCGATCGACGTTCTGCTCCAGGGAAGAAATTAGGATAAGAAGAAACAGATAGCGAAGCGAAGCGAAGGCACACCCCAGTAGCCGTCCTCATCGAGATGCCCCTTGTTCAGGACAGACGTCGACAGGCAGCGGTAGTACTGCACGAACGTCCGCGACAACGGATTGAGATACTCCTCGAAATCCTGCGCGTGCGTGAAGATCACGGTTAGTTGAATATCAGTTTGTTTTGCTGCAACACGCGGGCTAATCTCTTCCCAAAGAGAGCAAAGAATCAAATCAAGCAAGAATTAACGCATCACAGATGGATCGAACTCTTTTTTGAATAAAACATCGATCGAACTCTGAAAACCTGAGGAAAAGACCGACAGGAGCCAAAGGAATTGGAGAGATGAGTTCAGAAGCAACCGTACGTACCATCAGGAACTCGGCGTGAACTCGATCGTCTCCTCTGGCCAAATTCAATCTACGAACTTCGAGGAACAAAAATCGAGTCGAATCATAGGCCTACGTGAAGGCCTCAAATTTATGGTGGTGCTCCCGACGCAGGGGAAGATCGAAAGCGGCGGCGGCGGGTTGCGCTCGAACACACGCACCAAACCGGACCCACATGTCGGCGAACCAGCTTGGAAATAGTCAAACAACAATTGCTTTCTGCCTCTGGCTTCTGGGACCCACGCGTCATTCTCTGCCGTCGAAATAACCCGGCGTCGGCCCCACACCGCATTCCCCCTGTTTTTGTTCTTCTCGTGCTCCCCCTCGCCGACGGCGCCGCAGCGTCGCGAGCCCACTAAACCCTAACCCTAGATTAGGGGGACTGCGAGAGGGAGGGGGAGGAACCGAACCGGCTGCTCGCGGCGGCGACGGCGGCGATGGCGGCTAAGCGGGAGATCTCGAGCACCCTCAGGAATCTAAAGGTGAGGAGTCCCTGTCTTTTGCCCCACCCGGAACTTCCGTCGCCATGGTTTGGTATCTCAACTGGATGTTTGTGCGGTGTGGCGGTGCAGTTTATGCAGCGCGGCGCGGCTGCGCAGAAGGTCGAGGAGAAGGCCAAGGTGGAGGTTCAGGAGGAGGTGGTGGTGGCGCCGAGTGGAGGCTTTGGTTCATCGGCTCAGGTCTCTAGGAAGTGGTATGGAGACTCGAGGCTTGCCTTTTTTTTTTCATTTTCTTTGGGGGTTCCTGCTGTCGTAGTCTTATATTTGACCAGCATGATTTGTAAGATTTGGGATTCTGAGAATTTATATTGTGAGTCCACTTCAGGCTAGCATGAAAACTTTTGTGCACAGTTAACATGCATTTTTGTTTTGAGTATGCCTTTAATTTTGATCCAATTAAAAATTAAATTGTACGGCGTATTAGGAATTCGATGAATATTGCACCTGTTTTGGTTATGATATTAATAACTCTACTAGTTAAATGGATAGAAAGTTGCTTATTCAGCTATGTAGTCACAGTGGCATTAGGTGTGCATTGTCAGAGTGTTTACTGTGTGGCTGTTGTACATAGCTGGCCATGCAAATCGGAAAGATACACGCATTTGCATCTATAACTACTTATGCGGAAACTCTTGACCAATTACAGATAGCTTTCATCTGTATGTGCTGATTAAACTGGTTATGTTTCTCTATGCAGCATAGTTATCATGGAGGGCAATCCACATCCAGGAGCTGTAAAGGGTCGAATGTCATTCCAAAATTTCAATCCATCCATCGACGTGAGTCTTCAAGGCTGTTTTGTTACATGTCATTCTGGCTACTGTGTCCACATAGATTTGTGTTCCCTTACACAAGCCTAGATATGTAGAAACTAAATGGAGAGGCAAGGGGTGACTGTGGAACAGAATCAGCTTCACCTAGCAATCATCATCAAGACAGTCCAAACTCCAGCAGGTTAGTTATTTCTCTGTTATGTTACCTTGGCAATTTCATCTATCACAAAATGTACTTAGCTTTAATTACTGAATGGTACTCTGTAATAATTGTCTAAAGAAGAAACAGCCAGAAGCTCTGAAATTAATCACTGGACACCAGGGGTGTCAGGGTCACAGTTAGGCACAAATTCAGTTCTGTTGGAACACATGGGTTACTAGGATGTGCACACTGAAGACCAATGTTGGGATCAGAATTTTCAGGGTCCTGCTAAAACTAATTTGTTGAGCTTTGTACATGTTATTTGGGCTCCCAGATGTGAACTTTGTATCCATATCCATTAAGGAATTATGTATCAACATACTTATGTTGGATTGTGTTACTGAATGGGATGAAGAAATTTCAAGAGTAATCTAATTTTAGAATTTTTTGCATGTATGCTACAAAAGGTTTCAGGACTTGCACACATGCTTCCCGAATTTCATTCTTCATCATAGTACAGATTGCCAGGCACAATCTGATTATGTTATTAGTAAATCACGCACCAGTACTTCATAGAAGAGACTGTGGGCACACACTATTCACCATGAGAGCAACTGCATCTGTACTTCTGTAATAGTATACTGCTAGCCGCTCTATATTTGAAATTTTACATATAGATGGATGCACATTTTTGTTGGGTATATTGTGAAATGAATTTATATGTGATATTTTTTGCTATGGAAATGTAGAGAGGATGAAGTTCCAGCATCAAGATTTAGGGGTTTCGACATTGACAGTTCAGAAAGCATATCTTTGAATGAATTGAAGAGGAAACAGCCTGAACTTGAGATGGAAACACCGCACTCTCATAAGCCACAAAAGACCAACGTTGATGGTAGGTCATCCTCACAAAGCAATGGTCGGGGATCTCACAAGTCAAACAAGCGTGAAAAGCTTGACTTCAATCATTTGAGACAAAAGAAATAAAAATGTGGTTCTAGTCACCTCCATTACTCAGCTCTTGTAGACTTGTACTCCATTTGTAGTTGTACCAGGTTGGCCATTTGCCCTGTTCTGTGGAAGGGTGGATTACATCTAGAGAGCTGGTAACCATGCGTTGGTGCACCTGTTCTTAACTAGTGTGGTCTGAGATGCTTATCATTATCTTTCTGGTGATGTATTGTTTTACTCCGATGTAAGATGAGTTTTGCAGCAGCAGCAACAGCAGCAATGAATACAATTTGCCCTATGTTTTGTCTTGTGTGTTATTGGTAAGGTAGTAATGTTAAAAATTGTACTGCATCATGATTCAATTATTTGCTTCTGCTCTGCTGCATCCTGCATATAGTAGAAGTGAATCCTGCGGGATGAAAAAAAGTGTTTGTATTTTAAACACAACTGTTGTGTATCATATCGGTCCCAATGTGAAAGTTTGTTGCACGTATGTTCCATATTGTCGGTTCTGAAACTTCACTGAAATTCGTAGGATCTGTACTAAAAAATTTATATGATTTCTTTTCCTTCGGAAATCTTCAGTTCCGAACTTGCCTGCGAAATCGAAGTTATGGGATCTTGGCTGAGAAGGCTTGAATTGCATCTGAACAAATCGCCTTTGCATAGCGTGGTATGAAGAGTTGTTGAAGACGAAGACATTGGTAAATTGATTTTACCGTCTCGCAAAAAATATTTTTACCATTTGGTCCCACCTGTCAATGAGCGATGTTGTCCAGATGTCTTCTTGATTTCTTTCTCCGTTTTCTTAAGTCAGCTGTTTTGAAGGTTTAGGGCATGTTTGGTTTATGCCCCATTTTGTCTTATCAAATTTTGGTTACGACCAAATCACGGGTAGTGTCAAAACGTTGACAAACTTGTGTTTGGATTGTAGCCTTGCCAAATGTAGCCAAAACATATTTTAGTATGACAAACGTTGACAAACTTATGCCAAATGTAGCCAAAACTTGTGTTTCCTTAAATTTTGCATAAAATTTTTACCTTAGAATTGTGTGAGTTGATTTTTTCTCTCTGTGCACGCGGTCCAGTGCATAAACTTTTCACCATTTTCACCAATCTAAATACCCCCTTAGTTTTTTAGTATGACATGTGGGGTCCACATATTATTATAAATTTTGGCATTGAAATATAGTCAAGTGACATCTTGTTTTGTAGATTTAATTCTCAGGATTGTAAATATGCAAACAAATTGATAATTAGATGAACTATTAATGAGATATTAACATTTAAACATTGCTAACCATACATCATGGGTTGCATGCAACCAATGGTCTGTTGCCACGTTCTTTCAGAATTTTGGCATTGGCAGCCAAACTTTGGCGAGCGTTCTGCTCGCCTTGATTCTCGCCCGCTGGCAAAGATTGACGCACCAACTGAGAGTAGCAAAGCAAACACACCTCAAATCACAAGGGCACATCAAAATTTTGGTTTGGTCCCATTGGCGTTAAACCAAACAGCCCCTACCCTCTCAGGGTCTCAGCACATCTTCGGTGCTCAAAGCTTAGGGTACCCAAAGCTTAACCCTAGCTCGGACCTCGGCCAGTCGGCGGCGGCGGTAGAGCGCGGATACCCGGAGATGCCGCCGGCGGCTGCGGTTGCGTCGGCCGTGGAGAGGCTACAGGCGGCGGCGCAGGATGCGGCCAACTCCTCATCGCGCTCGGCCGTTGCCTTCTCCGAGCAGGCGCAGCAGGCCCTCGTGCAAAGGACTGCCGGGTAAGCCTTCTCCGCGGACGCCTTTCTCCGTCTCCTCCTCGATCCTATTCCTCTCTATCCTCGGACCTAACATTTATGCTTGCTTGGTTGTTTGCCCTGAGTTGGTGATGCCATCCTGAATTTGCATTGAACTGCGTTAAATCCCCGTTGTGATTAGAGCACTTCTCATCTGAATATCTGATTACTGGAGATATCTCTTGTGATTAGAGTTGTACTTCTCATCTGATTACAGGATTTAACTGAATCAGTTTACTTTCGTGGATGTGAATAAAAAGGCCAATTTGTCATATTTTTATGCTCTTAACTTGCAGTAGTCTTAAATTTTAATTTGTAATGTTTTCGCTGTAAACATTTTTACACTACTAGGTATCATACTATCATACAATATTTTGGAGTAATTGATGTCTTGGTAGGTCATAAATTTGAACTGTAACTTAACATTTCTAAATGTTTAAATTATATTAAGGGCGACCATTGAGTAATTGAAGTGTTTTCCCCAGAGGTTTCATGTAACCAAATGGCCAACAGAGAACCATAGGAAAATCCCCTTCTTATGAAGCTTACAGCTGTTGTCAAGTTGAAAGTAGTATCTTGATTTATTGAATTTTACTAGGTTTCATATCTCTAAAATACTACTCCGTCTGTCCCAAATTGTAATTCACTGCTGACTTTCAAAATACAACTTTGACCATATGTTTTATTCAAAAAGTTCGTACAAATGAGTAGAAATGTGAGTCGTACTTAAAATACCTTTGATAATAAAAAAATAATAACAAAATAAATGATAGTAATGTAATTTTTTTGAATAAGACAAATGGTCAAATATGCATTAAAAAAAGTCAACAGTGAACTATAATTTGGAACTGAGGGAGCACGTAGTTGCTATATCAATGGAGATAAGTTGAAAGTGGCAGAGTTATGTATCAAAGTTTATGAGTTTTGAATCTTGAGACTATCTGCTCGGTGTTTATGGAGGCTCACAGTTTCAGCTGATGTGCACTGTGATTTCCCTAACTGCAAATGTATAACAAATTATACAAAGAACACACCACATGTTTCTCTACAGCTTTCACTGTTAGCAAACCTGAAGAGATTGACAAGAGTAGTTACAGTGATGTGATATTCGTATGGTATATATAGATGTGGCAGAACTCTGGACCTGAGTAAAATCTTAACTGCTTCAGTGAAATGCATATGGCACAATCAAGCATTTTTTTTGTTTGTTTGTGTTGCTCTACAATTTTTTGTTGCCCCAGCCTCAAAGAAGGCAATAACGTACTGTTTTTTTTTTGCATTAACTATTACTGACATAAAAAGTTGTTTCTACTATCATTATCCTAATGTAATAATCTGTTCCACGTTGCAGCCGGGTTGTTTCTCTGTCGACATGTACAAAGGTCAGCACTATTAGCTTTGCAGTTGGTGTGGTGGTGGGGTTTGCACTCAAGAAAAGGTTTCGCCGATGGGCTGCTAGAATGCTGAAGAGAATCAAGGACGATGACTAGTGCAATCTTTTTTCTCATAGTGTTTGTACCATGCCACATTCTGTCATGAAACTTTCTCCACCGCTATCCTTTTGGGACATCACCAATGTTGAACCTTGACATGATTTGAGAAAGTAATATATGTTCCATACTTCCATATTTTGTATTCCAAAGTAACAGCAATTCACGACAACTTTATGTACGTTCATAAAGACGAGCTATTCACGACAACTTTATGTACGTTCCATACTTGATCTCTAATAGCCAGAGTGCGTTCATAAAGACAAGAGCTATTCACGACAACTTTATGTACGTTCGAAACCTTGCTCGCCGCTTTCACACCTCTAGAACACCGACTCTTCTAATGAAGTTGGATATCTCCAAGGCCTTCGATTCAGTTCGCTGGGATTACCTCATGGACCTACAGCAGCGTCGAGGTTTCCCTCCGAGGTGGCGAAACTGGATCGCAACGCTCCTCGGCTCATCAAGTTCTAGGGTGCTCCTAAACGGGGCACCAGGGGATGCCATACTGCATGCCAGGGGCCTACGCCAGGGAGACCCACTGTCGCCACTGCTTTTTGTCCTCGCCATCGACCCTCAAAAAGCTAAGAGGAAAGTACGCGCGGCTACGACTATCCCTTTATGCAGATGATGCCGTCATTTTTCTCCACCCGTCCATAACAGACGTCTCCAACATCAAAGAACTGCTTGATAAGTTTGGTCGTGTCACCGGTCTCACTACTAACGTACGCAAGAGCTCCATTGCACCCATCCGATGCCAGGGGGTGGATCTCGACACAGTGCTTGCACCATTCCCAGCGGCGCGCACCTCCTTTCCGATAAAATACTTGGGCCTTCCGCTTTCGCTAACACGACTTAGAAAAGCGGACTTCCAGCCGATGGCAGACAAGGCGCACGGACGCTTAGCGAACTGGATTGGCAGACTACTCACACCAGCGGGGCGAAAGACTTTGGTCAAGTCTGTACTATCCTCGCAGGCAATCTATTACTTGTCCGCGCTGAGAGCTCCGGCAGAGGTAATTGAGGATTTTGATCGTCGGCGGAAAAGATTCCTTTGGACGGGAACAGACCAGATTGCGGGAGGAAAGTGCAAAGTGGCTTGGATAACTGCGTGCAAGCCGACCCGGCTGGGCGGACTGGGCATCCTCAACTTAAAAAGATTTGCTCGAGCTTTGCGCTTGAGATGGCTATGGCAAGAATGGGTAAATGATGAAAAGCCTTGGGTGGGCATGCCGACCCCATGCACTGAAAAAGACCGCTGCCTCTTCGCCGCTTGCACAACCATCACCATCGGAGACGGATGCAAAACAAAGTTCTGGGAATCTGCGTGGCTTCTAGGAAACGCACCAAAAAACCTCGCACCAGGTCTCTACAAAATCTCCAAAAGGAAGAAGAGATCAGTAAAGGACGCTCTCACAGACGACGCATGGATCGGAGACATAAACCTTGCAGCTATTACCTCGGCAGAACAACTACGGGAGTTTACAAAACTCTTGGAGAAAGTCCAGGAGGTACAGCTTAACCCGGATGTCCATGACACGATCACATGGAAGCTCACAAAGCATGGGGAATATACTGCGCAATCGGCTTACCAAGCCCAATTTTTGGGCTCCCTGCCTTCAGACATGGAACAACTCATGAAGCGCCCCTGCCTAAGCAGAGACTAAATGTGATACAAATTATCAGTCCCAGGAGGCTGATACACATTTATTCAACAGATGATACAGAAACTTACAACCCACGAAGGAGTGGGCACCTAATACAAACTAGGACAGCTAAAAGGTAAACTACGGCGGTAAGCCAAAGGATGAACCAGAACGGTTCAACCAAGGGATCAGAGTTCTGCGACAGCGAAGCCATCTTGGGCGGGACCAAACTCCACAGGCAAAGTTGGGTGCGGAAGCGACCACCTATTCAGCGTCCTCAACAAAGTCCGGGTCTTCTTCTGGATTAACAACAACAAGGGTGAGTACAAAAGTACTCAACAAGTCCAACCACACCCACGGAGGGGTTAACACAGAATTATGCATAGGATAAATCAAGGAATAAGGCTAAGGTTTAATTTGCAATAAAGCTAATTTTACTCATGCAATGGTTTATCAAGGAACACTTTAGCAAAGCAAGTTTTAGTAACAAGACAATTAAGAGGGGGGGTTGATCCACAAAGGATCCATCTTTTAAGTGCTACCGGATTTCCCATCCGCCGTAGCTTTTGGCACAAAGCCGAACTCATTCCAAAACCACACACTCCAAACCCATCCCAAAACCTTAGTATTGTGACCAAGCCATAACTCGCCCATAACCGTGGGCACGGCTATTCGAATAGATTAGGAAACTCTGCAGAGGTGTACACTTTCACCACAAGTAGGGTACCGCAACACGATCACCTTAGTGTCAGTGCGGATCCTATCGAAGCCATTACCCACCATAGCCAAAACTGCCTAGCCATCACGAGAAAATAACCAAGGGGTTTATGACACCAAGTCGGCAACCATGACACTAAGTCGGCACTTGGTTTTCCCGCTGCACACCTGCCTCCAGACAACTAACAGACGGCTAGTGGGATTTAGACTAAGCCCTTGCACCATACAAGAGTCGAGTGGTTGTACGAGATAAATTGGGTTAGGCAAGATGACACACCACCTCGGTTTAAAACCGGACAAAATGGATATCTCCCAACTTGCTTAACCACAAAGGTACAAGCCTCCTTTTTGGCATTTCACAAAGTCATGCCCATCCATTTTATCCACACAGTTTTACTCTTTTCAAACCCAAAACCCAAACCAACTCACACATTTATTCTTTGATAAAACAAGTGTATAGTCATGATTGAGTAGGGGTAACAAATCCTATGCATTCTAAACCTAAGCATTCTAGAATTTGTTATCATCTAAACAGAGCATATCATATTTAGTGATAACTAGGTTGTCAAGGAATATCATAGCAATCAAGGGGTGGCTAACCAATCGGGTTCTGAATAAAGCAATGCAATATCAAAGGCTTAATGGGTTGTGTTTATAAAACATGGGATAAACATGCATCAAAGGGTGGGATTGGACTTGCCGTCAACAAAAGCTTCTGGGAGATCCTGCTCGCGGTACGGGTCCTCGGGGTCGGGCTCGCGGTACTCTCCTGCGTAGTCCTGCTCGCGGTACTGCTCCTCCTCGTTCACTCCGTCGTCTAGGGCACGATCAAACAAACACTCAATAAGAAAACACAATCCTTTACCGATGAGTTGGAAACAGGAAATAACAAAATAAAATAGGAAACGGAGTTATATTGGGATGATTTGTATAAAGCTTAGCCGGAATGGATGGAAGATAGGCATGGTTGAGTTTGGTGGGAATCCGGAGAGATTTGGCGCATGAAATGACGAGTTAGAGGAGTATTAGGGCTTAAACGGGAGTTTTAGGACCCATTTGTGAAGGTTAAAAGGATAAAGGGCCTTTCTGTAAAGGTTTTTATATGGTGGAAGGGCATGGTTGTGATTTTGGAAAGTATATGGGGGTTTAGGAATCAACCAGGGACTTGTTTGGAATTTCTCTGAATGACCAGGGGGTTTTCTGGGGTTTATTTCTAAAGGGGAAGGACTCTTTATGGTTTAGAGGATAGGCCAGGGGGTTATGGGCAAAAGGGCCGGCCTCTTCCTTCTTTCCTCGCCGGCCCGAACAGAGGAGGGGAAACGGGGGCGCCGGGCGGCGGCGGCGCCGGCGTTCCCGGTCCTCCGGGCCGCGGCGAGGGATACAGGGCGGCGCAGGAGCACGGGGACGGCGAGGGGAAGGGATTCCCCGCCTCACCTTGGTCCGGGGCGGCGCGAGGGAAGCTGGCGACGGGGAGGGAGGCGGCTGAGCGGGCGGCGGTGGTGGTGGAAGCGCGGCGGCG
>CM014274.1:78414310-78426827 GCA_004135705.1 Alloteropsis semialata
GTAGCAGCTTGACTCCGGGTGCTTCGGTCTTCCCGGTGGTTGCTTCGTTGCGAAGGAGCGAACCAGTCGGAGACGGAGATCTTGTCGGGCGAATCGGAGTCCTGTCGGGTGATGGAGCAGCTTGTCGGGCGAATCGGAGAGCACTCGGGCGCTGCGGAAAACCGGTCGGGCGAGCAGCTTGCCGGGCGAAGGAGCAACTCCTCGGGCGAGACGGAAACCACTCCGGCGCGGTGGGATGGAGACCAGTCGAGCGAGCGGGATAGAAACCACTCGGGCGAGACGGAAACCTGTCGGGAGTCTGCTCGGACAAGCTTGCGTCCGGGGCCAACCACTCGGGCCTTCTTGGTCTGATGTCGTAAGTCATCATGGCCTTGTTTTTTGGCCGTTTTCCTTCACAGAAATAAAGACAGAAATGCCATGCTTTGATTGGAAGTTGGCATGCACGTACAGGCATGCGCGTATGTATGCACTTCCATACAATATTCATGTGTACACGGGAGAGGGAAAAAAAAATGATCGTCGCTGCTGATTTGTTCCGGTGGAGGTAAATCAGAGGGAAAGGGATAGCTGCCGGGGCTTTTTTATTTTTAATCGCCGTCATTGGATACCCCCAATATTGGTATCCGACAATAGTGATAACTAGACTGGGAGGAATCGCTGTATGAGCTAGAAGAGTACTGTGGAAAGTGTGGAGTGTTGTAATCCGTCGGTTCAACCGTTCTCCTCTGGGATTCTGGTGCTCCATGGTCAACGTCCTGAGTAGCATGCGTGAATTCAGTCTCCCCTGCAACCAACCATATAGCATAATTAGTACTCACAGTGAAAAACATATGTGCATATGTACGTGCATGCACTTGAAACCTGTGAAACGAAGACCAGCACCGCCACCGCCACTGCCACCGGCACCGCCACTGCCACCACCACCACTGCCACCACCGCCGCCACCACCGCCACCAGCACCGCCATCACTATCATCATCATCATCAGCGGAGCTGCTATCCTGAGACTCCTGATACGGTGGACTACCATCACCCTCGCCATCATCAGTGTCGTCGTCGCTCAGCACTTGTGTTGTTTTGCCTTTGCCTTTTCCCTTGGCCTGTCCTCGTTGGCGCTTCGGGTCACCCTTCGTAGGCCCTACGTGGTGCTTCCTCTTCCCTAGGTGAGTGTCACCCACATTTCGACGTGCCCAATCACTGATGCAATCATCCCCTGTAGAAGTCCGGAGGTCTGATGGGTTTATATGATCCGTGACAATATGGGACAGGAGCGGGGTGTCTCCGTCATCATCGTCCTCGTCCAGAATTGGATCCCCGTTTGATCTACCATATTCCATCCACTCCCGCACCGGATTTTTCTCATCATAGAATGAAAGATGGGACAGCTGGTCAATGAAATCACCTTCATCACGCACGGGGTTACCGACATCCGCAAGTCGCAGGCGTAGATTGTAGTTGACATAGACAAGCTTGTTCAGTTTCTTGTGCGACAACCGATTGCGAACCTTTGTATGCAGCAAGGCAAAAGTACTCCAGTTCCGCTCGCATCCACTTGACGAACAACATTGAGAAACAAGCCGCAAAGCAAGGCTCTGCAGCTTGGGAGTGGTGTTGCCGTTTACCATCCACCATGAAGATGCAGTTGTCTTTGGGTCAAGCGCCATTTTTATTGCCAAATCTGTGGCAAACTCGCCACGCCTTTGTCGAAACATCTCAGCCTCGTTCAATGCCTGGATGGCGCTCTGGATATCCGTCATGCGCTGAAATGCATCCTTGAGTGTACGCCACATTTCTGAAGTTGGAGTATACGTATAGGCATACCTCGGATTTAGGACAGCAGCTGCAAAATGGAAATACCGCCAATGAGCATAAAGTCTATGGAACGTGAAAGTAGAAACTTTTGTGACAGTCTTATCTGGACCCGCATACATCTGTACGATGACGTCCTTCATCCTGCTGTGCATAAGCTGTTCATACTCTTTCCACGTGGAAACATTTTGACCGAAGAAAGACTCCATTTCATTTCTCACATTCTGGAAGGTCATAATCACCTCGCACAAGTTGGGCCGCTTGTCCTGATCAGCAAAGCGAAGCAACTTGTATATTGGTTGAACACAGTCAATGATAAATTTCATTCCCTCCCACCACTCTATACTTGCAAATCTGGCATGAGTAAATCTACCCATATTTGTATTTGCCCATTTGCTCTGCAAAAATTCAGGAGATCCCATCCACTGCATGAAACGATCACGTTTCCGATATATGCTGTCTAGGAACATGTAGTTGGTCCCAAAGCGAGTTGCATTCCACTTGACCAGCTCACCACCGATCGCTTGCCTCATCATTGCATTCAACTGACCATGATTGTGTAACCAAGCTGAAATTTTCTTGCATTGATCGATCAAACCTTGATGTTCATACCTTGCACCGATATCCTTTAACAGCAAATTGACAGTGTGTGCTAGACAAGGTGTCCATGCAATGTGTGCATACACATCGAAAAGCTCCCTGCATGCTTTCTTGTAGTTCGAGCCGTTGTCGGTGATAACATGAACGATATGCTCTGGCCCAATCTCCTCCACCACCTTTATAATCTCCTGGTAAAATAGACAGATTCTTTAGCGGTTTCCAGACGCATCAACAGATTCTTTAGCAACATCGGAATCATATTCGGATTGAAAGGAACTAGGTAAGGGGGTACCTGGAGCAAAAATGCGGAATCTTGAGATTTTCTAGACGCATCAATAGACTTGTGGAACCACGTGACCCCATTGCAATATATCAAAAAGTTGATGACACTCATCCTCGTCGGGCCAGTCCACGAATCGCACATCAACGTGACACCAAAGAGAGGCCACTCTTGCTGAAACTTTGCGTACTGAGTCTTCAAGTCTTGCTCGTTTAGATCCAGGTACCTGCCATCAATATCCCGTCCAGTGGGTGACGCGATACCTTCACCTGCAACCATATGGCAATCATGAGATTAGATAGAGACATGCAGTTGCATAGGTGTCATTCGCATGAAAAGAAAACTTACCCCACTTCTGTGTCTCTCTGACCGCGCTGACAAAGTATGGATTGTCAGCCTGTCTTCCAGGTAATCCCGCAATATGGAAAAACTTTGACCAAGCTTTCCCAATAGTTTCCTTTGCATTCTTACCCTTCTGCGTCCAGGAGCCTGTGTCAATCCTTGGCTGCGTCGATCCTCTCAGGCCCGCGGCCAAGTTATAGTCCCTCACCCCAGGAGTCTCCCTCACCGAAGTTGCCCTTCGAAGAATCCTCTGCACCGGATTTCCTCCCCTCGAACCACTACCCCCTCCATGCTCGTATGCACCTCCTCTCTGTTGCACCCCCCGACGGAACTCCTCTTCCGCTCTCGATTGGTTCAGGGCACGCTCCAGCTCAGCCTCCTCATCATATGCTTCATCTCCACCGGGATAGTTACCCTCCGCTGCAAGCTTCTCCTTTCTCAACTTCTCTCGAGCCCGGTCAGAAGTTGCCTTCTGAACCCTTTCAATGTCACGCTGAAAGTACTCACGCACCTCCTTTGGAACCTTCCTACAATGGACGACCTCGGTCCCGCGCCCTGCCAAATGTTGTTTCAATCTAGTGGAACCACCTCCTCCTTTGGACGTATGACAATAATTGCATCTCCAACCGGGGTAAAGATTTTCACCGTGTTCCCATACAATATCTTTCTCTCTGCCTGACATTTTGTATCTGCAAACATGGAACCAACGTAAACATATCAATCACAAGTTCACAACACATACCTAAATCACAATACACCTAAAACCTTGCAACACCTAAATCACAATACACCTAAATCACAACATACCTATATCAAATCATACCTAAATCACAATAGCCTAAATCACAATATCTTTCTCTCTGCCTGACATTCTATATCTGCATAAATGGAATCAACATAAACATATCAATCACAAGTTCACAACACATACCTAAATTGTGATATACCTAAATCCTTGCAACACCTAAATCACAATACACCTATATCACAATATACCTAAATCAAATCATAGCTAAATACTTGCAACACCTAAATCAAATCATACCTAAATCCTAACTCAAATCCTAGCTAAATCAACTAAATGGAGGAGGGGGTGGGCGGCTTACCGCAGCTCAGGAGCGGCTTACCGCCGGTCCGGGGCGGCTAACCGTCGGGCGGGGGCGGCTGACCGCTGCGGGGGTAGATCCGCCCGACGGGCGGCTAACCGGTGCAACCGCCCGGCTAACCGAGGGCTGGGGGCGGCTAGCCGGCGGTGGGCGCCGGTCGTCTCCTTGCGGGCGGCGGGAGCTCCCGGGACAGGGAGAGGGAGGGAGAGAACTGCGGGCGCCGGTGGGAGGGGGGCCGGGGGGGTGGTAACCAAGCTGACCGGCCTAAATGGGCCTTAATGGGCCGGACGAAATTTTTTTTTTCTTTTTTTGTTGAACTTCTAATGCAGCAAAAAAATACTAAATGAACTAATATTTGAAAATTTTTGACACCATTAGATTCTACGCACCTTGAAGTATTTTTAGGAATTTTTGTTTCATTTTTCAATTTTTTGAATTTAAATTTAAAATTTTGAATTTGGGCGGTTCCCAACCGGCCGGTACCGCTACCGGTCCGGACCGGTAAGACCGGTTACCGCGGTAACCGGACCGGTTGGGAACGGTAAAAAAAACCCTGATCTGAACACGGCCATCAAGTCTGGAGGCCACGCACGCGAACAAATCAAGTTCGATCAATGCGACTCCCCCGAGGCCACGCGACACCGAACGGACGCAGAGGGCCACGAGACACCGATCTGAGGCCCTGTCTAGTTTGGTGGAATTGCCACCAATTCAATTAAAAGCAACGTATTGAACTATGTGACTCCTCTCTATTTTTTTTAATTCCCAATGCACTTCCAATCATTGAATTCAATCGAATTCAACCAAATTAAACAAGGCCTGAGTCTTTGACTGCTAGAACCCAGAAGGCCCCGCCGCCGTGGACCCTGACCACGCCGCCGGCAGTCCGGCACCGAGACGCAGAAGAAGGCAGGGCTGCCGCCGCCGCCCGCCGTCAGACGCCAGTGCCACACCCACGGCCCACGCGGGCTTCGGCTCTCCGCCGCTCCGGTGACCCTCTAATCCGTTTTTAATCTTCTAATTCTAGATTTTTAGCAAAGATTGTTTGAGGTTCGGTGAAATAAGTTTCTCAAAATTGAAATTATTACTGAAAAATTGTTTGAGGTCAACTATGTTACAGCAAAGATTGAATGGTCTGGCTATGTGCACCATCGAGAAGGATATTTTGGAAGACATTGATTTGGACAGTGTCCTTAATGATTTTGCATCAAGAAACGCTCGAAGGAGTTTTTTTAACAAGGATTGATGGAGTCATGGAGCTTCTTTATTTGAGGTGATCATATTTGTTTTATTTTGCTGCTCTTTTAGTTTGTACTATCGATATTGCTTTTAAAAATTAATTATATACTATGAGTACTATTATTTTGCTAAAATAATTTAGCGCAAGAGGCCCTTAATATAGAGTTCGTTCCCGGGCCCTCGAGATGGTAGAGACGGCCCTGTCTATTGGTAACTGCATCTATTGGTAATACAATGTTTGTGTCCCTGTCTTGGTCTCAGCTTCGTTTTCTCTGTACGTGAATCCATCTATTGGTAACACAATGCTTGTGTCCTTGTCTCGAGTCTCAGCTTCCTTTCCTCTGTACGGGAATGCATCTATTGGTAATGTTATCATCTGATACCCCTCATAATATGCAGCAGCCCCTGGATCTAGAAAGGATATTGCGAGTACGACACGAGTTTGCACCGTATCAAGAACAACGTAGACGAATCTCGTAGAAAACCGTAGATGATGGTGTTGAAGCAACCACGACAAGAGAATAGGATTTTAGCGAAGCCGACCGCAAATTCTTTAAGCACAACTCCAAAAGAGTATAAGTGATTGTCGCTCCCTCACAACTCTACTTGACCCTCTAGGACCCTCTGATTCTTGCCCTATACAAGAATCTAGTGCTATAGAACTGGCTAGCATATCCCTCTTGAGCGCTCCTAATTGCTCCTCACAAGCTTTGAATGAGACCTTGTATTTTCTCTTTGGCTTGATTGACTCCTTAAACCTCCACCCACTTTGTTTATATAGTCCACTCTAAGACCCTTATACATGCAAGTATGAATCCTACACCTAGTAGAATTACACGCTCAAGTCCTAATAGCACACACCTATTGAATCCTAATTCAAGTAGGATTTGAGTCACTCTGCAACAGGTAATACAAATATTTATGTCCCTGTCTCGGGTCCCAGCTTCCTTTCATCTGTACGTGAATCCATCTATTGGTAATACAATGCTCCATCTATTGGTAATACAATGCTTGTGCCCGTCTTGTCTCGGGTCTCGGCTTTCTTTGCTCTCTACGTGAATTCATCTGTTGTTGGTCGTATGATGTGGACCTCCTTCGCATTGTATATCTGATCTAGACTGAGCATTTTGCGGGCCGGGACGGGATCCGGCCGGCCGAAAAAAAAAAGCGTGGTTTTTTTGGCCTTAAAAATCATGTCCACGCCTATCCCATGGGCGGCTACGGGCCTCCATTTCGGGTCGGGCTCAGACTGGGCCCTGGTTGGGTTTAAGCTTTCCGCTCTTTTTTAATAAGAAAATAATTTATTTAAATAGTTTGGGCCAGATTTGGGCTAAAAAAAATTATTCAGGTTTCGTTTGCTCTACCCATACCCATCCCCCCCTTGGGAGGGCTCCGGCAGCTCCAACTCCATCTCCTGTAGTAATACTGTAGCGTCCTGTAGTTGTACGGCAGCTGGAGCTGCAGGAGCTACTTTTTACAGCTCCACCGGCTTCATCATCTATTTAGTTGACTGTAGCTCCTCGGGGTGTGTTTCAGCTCTGTGATACAGTAGCACACAGTATCCTACAGAGTCACTACAGTATTTGTGTCCGTTTATCTGGAGCTGCCGGAGCTCTCTCAAAGGAGGGCCTAAGTATCGTAGGGACCAAAACCAATCGAGCTCGAGCTGGGCCGTCGGGCGGCCACAAACGCTCGTGTCTAATCTGACCTGCTCCTCAAAACGCAGAGTCCGGTGCTAACTGCTAAAGCACACCCCAAAAAAAGTTTTTAATTAAATTATTAAATTTATTTTTTCCCATCCCCTTGGTAATGAATAGATCCAATCCTTGTTGTGGTAACAAAATGAAAACCTAAGTAGGAGTACGCGTGAAGGCTCTCAAGCCGTCAAGCGAGGCGGAAGCACTAACAAAGCCACGATCCACCGACGCTGTCCTTGCACATGCACACTGAAGCGACGGTGACACTCCAATGAAGCGACGGTGACACTCTGAGGGAGGATGAATTAGGTGTTTTTAGTTTATATATAAAAAATTATTTTAAATTCTATCTCGATATGCACTAGATTTTTCTATGTGTTGCTATCTTTACCGTAAAAGAATTTTGCACCCTAGGTTCCAATCCTATCAACTACACAAAACAATTCTAGTAAAGGTAAATGCGGATTATAAAGTGCACAATGTAAATGCGGAAGTGTAAATGGTAGAGAACGCAAACTCTCGGCACGATGATTTTCCCCGAGGTATCGGGAAGTTAGCTAACTTCTCCTAGTCCTCGTTAGAGCCCCTTGTTGGGAAATGCACCTTCCTTTGGGCAATGCTCCGTGATAGCCAACGTGACTACCCACAACACGAGTGGGTCTCCGCTTGGCCTCTCACCGGTGACATCCGCCGTCTTCACTATGGTAGAGCTTCGGCGAACCGCCAAGGGCCTCTCCTCCCTTGCACAATCACTGGCGGCCTCTCCATAAAGCTTTGTTGGAGGGTCTCGCTAGACTACAACGCCTCGGATTTACAACACTTGGTGCGTGCAAGCACCGATAGCAAGGAAGTATGCAAACCTCACTAAATTCTAGACTAAAGCCTAAAGCAAAGAGCTAAGCGGCCTAAACTAGCACTAATCAAAGCCTAAGCCTTGTTGTTAATTATCTAATCTTCTCTTAAGCACTTTGGTGGATAGAGCACATGAATTGGTGAACTTCAACACCCAACAACTTCCCCAAGCTCTAACACCCTTCAAATGGTCGGGTGGAGGGGTTTTATAGCCCCCAACATGAAGAACTAGCCGTTATGTAGCCGTTGGTACTTTTCTGCATAGCATCGACTGTTGCGGTGCCCATTATGTGTTGCACCGCAACTTTCTGTCCTCCACCGTACACATAGCCGTTGTGGGTCTGACAGTGGGTCCACTGTGACCACCGACTATTGTTGTGCCCCACCGCAACAATCGGTGATCGTAGCACCGCAATAGTCTGTCGTTCCAGAGCCAAATCTTCAAATTCTTCAACACCACCGACTATTATTGTGCTCCACCGCAACAATCGGTGATCGTAGCACCGCAATAGTCCGTCGTTGCAGTAGGTTTTGACATTTTTCAGTGAAAGACCGCAACTTGGTCCAATCAGTATTGGTAGGACCGTAACATCCTGTCCTCATGATGTCAGCAGGACCGACTATTATTGTGCTCATGACTGGATAGCATAGTAATAGTCAGTGCTCCTATTTTTTATTTTACTTTGTTTTATTTGCGGTTTCTTATTTGGGCTTGTCTTGTATGATGTCTTGGATTTCTTTTAAGGTCTTTTAATGTTTTGGTCATGTATTTTTGACCTTGTTTAAGGTGTTTGATCACCCAAGTCCATCACCTTAAATTCATGCAACTATATCCTTATATACTAGCAAACTTGTTAGTCCACATAGGTTGTGTTACATGCAATCACCAAAATCACAAATGGCCTATTGGTAGGTCCATTTTCCTAACACACACAAAGTTCACTTTGCTTTTTTGTTTGTGCGTGCGCGGTTGAAGTGCTGAAGCTCCTCAAGATGGGATTACCTCATGAAATTTATCTCCAATGCATATGTCATTCAGGTGGGGATGTCTCCTCCCCTCCGTTGAACCGCCTAAGGGCTCGTTCGGCAGAACTGGATTGACGCCAGCTCTATTTTTAATCCTGGCCTGGATTCAGTGAAACCTGTTGTGTCACTGAATCCTGGTCAACAGCCGTTCCTGGCCAGGATTAAATCCACTGATTCAAAACATGTGTTCGGCAACACAGGAATAAAAACAAGCCTTTCAACAGGATTTCAACCAGCAGCTCCTTATGCAGTAGTAGATCATAGTATTGCACATACAAGCAGAAGTAACAGTTCATAAGACCTCGTTTGCACCAGAGTTGCACCATAATTTTTGTGATCCTTTGCACCAGAGTTGCACCATAACTTAAATGCAGTACAGAGGCTCATGGTACATAAATCTACCAGATAACAACAGCAAAGTCTTTCAATAAATATACACCCTTTCACTTTTGGAGAATTAAACCGATGGAAAGAATTATGCTAAACTGATGGAAAGAAATCTAGCAGAAGTAATAGTTCACTCTTGCAGAAGTATGATGGCAAGCCCCTCTCTTCCTCTTCATATCAACATCCAGTCCCGCAATGCAACACCACCTGTTTTTGGAAAGGAACAAGATAATTAGTCCGGCAAGTGCAATCAGCAATTCAGCAGGAGCGAGTGCATATATACAAAGTAAAGGAACGTAAGGATCAACACTAGTGGCAAGAAATATATGCAGTATATGTCACAGCAAAAATTATCAGGTTCATGTGCAGCGGTGATCAAAGTTCGTCCTGGTACTCCAGGACCTCCACTGTACTAGGCTATTGGACACCGTCCAGGAACAGAACATCATCAGTTCATTGCTGCCGACAGAAATTTTACAGGCTGTTGGATACTTGGCTGGCTGGCTGGCTGCACCAGTCTGTGAGCACTGAACAATACGATTGAGAGTAGTATTTTCCCAAGGAGGAACAACCGACCAGGACGCGTGGAGTTCTGAAATACGTACAGTACTGTTACTGTACCCTCCTCGGATGCTGAGGAATTGAGGAAATACAGGCGGCAGGTGCCCGTGAAACTTGCTGCACTAGCGCGCAGTGGATGCCTTCCTATTACTAAATGCTTCTTATCAGGTTCATGTCACAGCAAAAATTATCAGGTTCATGTGCAGCAAAAATTATCAGGTTCATGCTCAGTGTTCCCTTCCTATTTCTAAAAGGAGAGTGCTTCTCAGGGGTTATGGAAACTGGAATATGAGTCCCATCAATGGCACCTAGACAGTTCTTGAAGAAGGGATAAAATCTAGGATTATCTTGGATTTTTGGATGCACTTGACTAGGATCAGGAGCCTGAAGAAAACGACGAGACTGTGTGGGAATGACCACCCTAAAGAAGTGGTTGATGTGGTGATGGAAGGTATCATTGCTGTGCCCAAAAAAAACTTGGAGATCCTCATAAGAGGAGTTGTGACTTAACATGTGTAGGAAGAAACCCAACTTCTCCTCCACTGTGATCCTTGTATCAATGACAAGCCTTGTCCTTCTAAGATAAGTGGCCAACTGTCTGAAGATGTGTGGTTCCATCCTAAATGTAACTTGGCAATTTCTCACATGTCCCTCGAGGAGTCGACGAACCTTAACCTCGCCTGTCTCTTCTGATGTATGACGTTTCTTTTTTTCTACTCCACTTCTAGTAGAACCCATGACATATAAGGCAGGGAAAAGAAACAGCATCATGTCATCGTCTTCTTCCTCCCTCCTCTTTCTAATACGATCTCGCAATGACATACTCATTGTAGAACTAAAGCATGTAAATTTATAGTCAGATGTACTCATGTTATTTCTAAACCTACTGCTGCAGATCATATATAAATACATAGAATTTAGTACCTTTAGGAGTTGGTACTGGGTCCCAAGATGGTGGAGGCTCGTCTTCTCCTATCCTACCAGGTGCCGGGATAATCTACAAGTTGCAACAAACATCAATGAGCCAATATACTAATGTGCCAAGTTGACTCTGAACAGAAATGAGCCAAGTTGAAATTACTATTCTAGGTAAATGGTGCCTCTATGTGCACTACCATCCAAACATCATGTCCAGGTTTGACAATATTTTCAATAGTGTAACTACATCAGATAGTGAGTATTGAGTCCACCTGCAGTGCATCTGTGTAATCAAAGGCCACTCAGATTGTGTGCTAAGCAACAGAAATTAGGCCGCATATTATTAGTCGAGCTGCATATATCAATTTCACTACCAATGCCCAACATGAACCTGGCATGTTTTTATTAATGCTCAACATCTGAAATCAGGCCATGAATAATATTAGGCAATATGTGTATACATATTTCACTACCAAACAGAGCCAGGCATATTTTCATGAGGCAGTGTGGTGAGCAATAGGAATTAGCACAGATATTATTGGGCGAGAATGAGAGCAACAGAACATCAGGCAAGCTTTGCACACACTATCATTACCGTGCAGTATAAATGACAATTGAAGAACAATTGTTAGTGTGCATTGGGAAACAAACAAAAACATATAGACAAGTATTCCTAATTTAGATTTATGATTGATAATTAGGAAAACTGGACTCTAAAGAACCATGGCTCTATCAAGTACGCGCTGCGCCGAATAACTGGATCGATTCTTGGGGTCGGAAAGGCAAACAGTACCACGATACTCTCCTGATTGGGGCTATTCAATTCGCTCGAGATAAGATACAAAAAATGGAAACTACGACGCACACACGCCCGCCATGGAACTTCTCATGTTTCTCCAGCGCGCACACGCACGCGTACCCCTGCCGTGATGACCCCCGCTGCGGATCTGAGCCCCAAATCGAGACCAGCACACCACAAAAACTGCGGATCTCAGCCCCAAATCGACAACAAATCATCCACCACACCCGGGAAAACGGAATCAAGACCCATCCATAACGCTCGGCAGCCTCCAAGAACTGGACCAGAGAGGAAAGGGAAGAGAGTGCGGCGACTCACCGGTGAGAAGGCGCCGAAGAGGGTGGACGTGGGGAGGGAGACGGCCGTCGTAGAGTTCGTGTCGCGCCGCCAAGCCGTGACCTCCCGCCGCCACGCCGTCAGCTCGCGCCGCCGCGTCCTTGCCTCACGCGCCAGAGCCGCCGGCTTCGAGGTCGAGGATAGGGTTCGCCCTCTCCGACGCCGCTCGCGGATTTGTTCCGGACGGGAGAACACGAGGATCTGTTCCAGCCCGAGTTGAGAAGGGAAAATCCATTCCAGGCCTGTTTGCATTCCGGGCCGGGCCAAACCGAATGATGTTTTTTTCTTACTCCAGTTTTCAATCCGGCCCTTTCGAAACCACCTGGAATGGACCTCATTCCGGTCCATTCCGGAGGAAACGAACGAGCCCTAAAGGAATAAAAAAACAGTTTGGTAGTGACAAGTTTGTTCAGTGGATTTTTTTTTGAGCAAATTCCTTCGTTGCCATAGAAATTTTTGCCTCTTCATTCAATGCCACAAATTTTTTCAAATTTCTCTCAGTGCCACATAAGTTTAACTGGGTGTTAAATAGCCATGGAAAAGACCAGATTGACCCCACCCCCCCC
>CM014274.1:78429555-78471960 GCA_004135705.1 Alloteropsis semialata
ATTGGTGATGTCCCAAAAGGATAGCGGTGGAGAAAGTTTCATGACAGAATGTGGCATGGTACAAACACTATGAGAAAAAAGATTGCACTAGTCATCGTCCTTGATTCTCTTCAGCATTCTAGCAGCCCATCGGCGAAACCTTTTCTTGAGTGCAAACCCCACCACCACACCAACTGCAAAGCTAATAGTGCTGACCTTTGTACATGTCGACAGAGAAACAACCCGGCTGCAACGTGGAACAGATTATTACATTATGAGGAGAACAATAGTAGAAGCAACTTTTGATGTCAGCAATATTTGCAAAGAAACACTACATTATTGCCTTCTTTGGGGTTTGGGCAGCAAAAAATTTAGAGCAACACAAAAAAAAAATGCTTGATGTGCCCTAAGCATTTCACTGAAGCAGTTAAGATTTTACTCAGGTTCAGAGTTCTGCCACATCTAGATATACCATACGAATATCACATCACTGTAACTATTCTTGTCAATCTCTTCAGCTTTGCTAACAGTGAAAGCTGTAGAGAAACATGTGGTGTGTTCTCTGTATAAATTGTTATACATTTGCAGTTAGGGGAAATCACAGTGCACATCAGCTGAAACTGTGAGCCTCCATAAACACTGAGCAGATAGTCACAAGATTCAAAACTCATAAACTGTGATACATAACTCTACCACTTCCAACTTATCTCCATTGATATAGCAACTAGGAGTAGGTAGTAATTTAGAGATACGAAACATAGTAAAATTCAATACATCAAGATACTAATTTCAACTTAACTTGACAACAGCTGTAAGCTTCATAACAAGGGGATTTTCCTATGGTTCTCTATTGGCCACTTGATTTTCCTATGGTTAGTTTTTCCTATTCGTTGCTTTTTTTTTTCTGTACATAGAGCGCTCTGCCCTGTCCGGGGTCTTCTTCTTATTAATATAATAGGCAGCTCTCCTGCCGGTTCGTTTCAAAAAATAAAACAAAAAAAACCTCTGGAGAACACACTTCAACTACTCAACGGTCGCCCTTAATATAATTTAAACATTTAGAAAAATTAAGCTACAGTTCAAATTTATGACCTACCAAGACATCAATCACTCCAAAATATTGTATGATACCTGGTAGTGTAAAAATGTTTACAGCATAAACATTACAAACTACAATTTAAAACTGCTGCAAGTTAAAAGCATAGATATGACAAATTGGCCTTTTTTATTCACATCCATCAAAGTAAACTGGTTCAGTTAAGTACTGTAATCAGATGAGAAGTACAAATCTAGTCACAAGAGATCTCCAGTAATCAGATGAGAAGTGCTCTAAATCTCTAATCACAAACGGGGGGATTTGACGTAGTTCAATGCAAATTCCGGATGGCATCACCAACTCAGGGCAAACAACGAAGCAAGCATAAATGTTAGGTCCGAGGATGCAGTGGAATAGGATCGAGGAGGAGACAGAGGAAGGCGTCCGCGGAGATGGCTTACCCGGCAGTCCTTTGCACGAGGGCCTGCTGCGCCTGCTCGGAGAAGGCAACGGCCGAGCGCGATGAGGAGTTGGCCGCGTCCTGCGCCGCCGCCTGTAGCCTCTCCACGGCCGACGCCACCGCAGCCGCCGGCGGCATCTCCGGGTATTCCGCGCTCTACCGCCGCCGTCGACTGGGCGAGGTCCGAGCTAGGGTTAAGATTTGAGCACCGAACGCCACCGATGTGCCGACAGCCGAGGGCCTTCAAGACGCTGACTTAAGAAAACGGAGAAAGAAATCAAGTAGACATCTGGAGTTCTGGACGACATCGCTCATTGACAGGTGGACCAAACGGCAAAAATATTTTTTGCGAGACGGTAAAACCAATTTACCTATGTCTTCGTCTTCAACAGCTCTTCATACCACGTTATACAAAGGCGATTTGTTCAGATGCAATTCAAACCTTCTCAGCCAAGATCCCATAACTTCGATTTCCCAGGCATGTTCGGAACTGAAGATTAGTACAGATCCTACGAAATTCAGTGAAGTTTCAGAACCGCCAATATGGAACATACGTGCAACAAACTTTCACATTGGGACCGATATGATGCACAGCACAACAGTTGTGTCTAAAATACAAACATTTTTTTTTTCATCCCGCAGGAACCCATTCACTTCTACCATATGCAGGATGCAGCAGAGCAGAAGCAAATAATTGAATCATGATGCAGTACAATTTTTAACATTACTACCTTATCTATACACACGAGACAAAACATAGGGAAAATTGTATTCATCGCTGCTGCTGCTGCAAAACTCATCTTACATCGGAGTAAAACAATACATCACCAAAAAGATAATGATAAGCATCACAGACCACACTAGTTAAGAACAAGTGCACCAACGCATGGTTACCAGCTCTCTAGATGTAATCCACACTTCCACAGAACAGGGCAAATGGCCAACCTGGTACAACTACAAATGGAGTACAAGAGCTGAGTAATGGAGGTGACTAGAACCACATTTTTATTTCTTTTGTCTCAAATGATTGAAGTCAAGCTTTTCACGCTTGTTTGACTTGTGAGATCCCCGACCATTGCTTTGTGAAGATGACCTACCATCAACGTTGGTCTTTTGTGGCTTATGAGAGTGCGGTGTTTCCATCTCAAGTTCAGGCTGTTTCCTCTTCAATTCATTCAAAGATATGCTTTCTGAGCTGTCAATGTCGAAACCTCTAAATCTTGATGCTGGAACTTCATCCTCTCTGCATTTCCATTGCAAAAAATCACATATAAATTCATTTCAATGATATACCAAACAAAAATGTGCATCCATCTATATGTAAAATTTCACAGATATAGAGCGGCTAACAGTATACTACTATAGAAGTACAGATGCAAGCGCTCTCATGCTGAATAGCGTGCCTACGCCCTACAGTCCATTCTCTAGCATACTCGAGCGTAATTTGCTTATAACAAATCTGATTTTGCTTGGCAATCTGTACTATTATAACGAATGAACTTCGGTAAGCATGTGTGCAAGTCCTGAACCTTCTGTACCATACATACAAAAAAATCTATAATTAGATTACCCTTGCAATTTTCATCTCCCATTCAGTAATACAATCCAACACAAGCATGTCGGTACAAAATTCCTTAACGAGCACAAAGTTCACATGCCCGTGAACATTCTGATCCCAAAAATGGTGCTCATTGTGAATATCCTAGTAACCCATGTGTTCCAACAAATTGAAACTGTGCCTTACGGTGACCATGACACACCTGGTGCCTAGTAATTAATTTCAGAGATTCTGGATGTTTCTTCTTTAGAAAATTATTAGAGTATCATTCAGTAATTAAAGATAAACAAATTTGTGATAGATGAAATTGTCAAGATAACATAGCAGAGAAATAGCTAACCTGCTGGAGTTTGCACTGTCTTGATGATGGTTGCTAGGTGAAGCTGATTCTGTTCCACAGTCACCCCTTGCCTCTCCATTTAGTTTCTACATATCTAGGCTTGTGTAAGGGAACACAAATCTATGTGGACAGAGTAGCCAGAATGACATGTAACAAAACAGCCTTGAAGACTCACGTCGATGGATGGATTGAAATTTTGGAATGACATTCGACCCTTTACAGCTCCTGGATGTGGATTGCCCTCCATGATAACTATGCTGCATAGAGAAACATAACCAGTTTAATCAGCACATACAGATGAAAAGCTATCTGTAATTGGCCAAGAGTCTCCGCATAACCCAATTAGTCATAGACGGGAATGTGTGTATTTTTCCAATTTACAAGGCCAGCTATGTACAACAGCCACCCAGTATACACTCTGCCAATGCAGTCCGAATGCCACTGTGACTACATAGCTGAATAAGCAACTTTCTATCCATTTAACCAGCGTTAGTAAAATTGTAGCCAAAATGGGTGCAATATTCATCGAATTCCTAAGGCCATTCTCAATGCAAGTTTCATATGGGTTTCATTCTCATTAAATGATATGCCACATAGGCAAAGATGATGACATGGCATGAGATTTATGATGAGAGAGAGGATTTGAGTTTCATGGGGATGAAACCCTGTTTACACAGTTACCTAGACTATGAAATTGGGATGAAACCCCCACTGAGAGCAATTTGTTTCATCTTCACCCAATTCATCAACTCTCATTGGTTACTTGGATCCAACATTTAAGTGTTATATTAGCCTATGAAACCGTGAAATGAAACTTTGCATTGAGAGACCCCGTTTCATTCATCTACTCAAATACATTTTGATGACATGGCATTTTTGGAAACCGCGCAATGAAACTGTGCACTGAGAATGGCCTAATGTGCAGTTCGACTTAATGGGATCAAAATTAAAGGCATACTCAAAACTAAAAATGAACATTAACTGTGCACCAAGTTTCCATGCTAGCCTGAAGTGAATTCCCAATACAAATTCTCAGAATCCCGAATCTTCCAAACCATGCTGGTCAAATTGAAGACTACGACAGGCACGAACAAAAACAAATCGAAGCTTTCAATCTCCATACCACTTCCTAGCGACCTGAGCCGACGACCCGAAGCCTCCACTCGGCGTCACCACCACCTCCTCCTGCACCTCCACCTTGGCCTTCTCCTCGACCTTCTGCGCAGCCGCGCCGCGCTGCATAAACTGCACCGCCACACCGCACAAACATCCAGTGAGATACCAAACCATGGCCACGGAAGTTCCGGGTGGGGCAAAAGACAGGGACTCCTCACCTTTAGATTCCTGAGGGTGCTCGAGATCTCCCGCTTAGCCGCCATCGTCGCTTCCGCCGCCGCAACCCGCCGGTTCGGTTCCTCCCCCTCCCTCTCGCCGTCCCCAAATCTAGGGTTAGGGTTTAGTGGGCTCGCGGCGCCGCGGAGCCGTCGGCGAGGGGAGTACGAGGAGAACAAACACATGGGGGAATGCGGTGCGGAGCCGACGCCGAACCGGTTATTTCGACGGCAGAGAATGACGCGTGGGTCCCAGAAGCCAGAGGCAGAAACCAATTGTTGTTTGACTATTTCCAAGCTGGTTCGCCGACATGTGGGCCCGGCTTGGTGTCCCGGTGCCGTGTTCGAGCCGGTCGTGTAGCGCAACCCGCCGCCGGCGGTTCCGATCTCCCCTGCGCCGGGACCACCACCATAAATTTGAGGCCTTCACGTAGGCCTATGATTCGACTCGATTTCGTTCTTCGAAGTTCGTAGAGAGAATTTGGCCGGAGGAGACGATCGAGTTCACGCCGAGTTCCTGATGGTACGTATGGTTGCTTCTGAACTCATCTCTCCGATTCCTTTGGCTCCTGTCAGTCTTTTCCTCAGGTTTTCAGAGTTTGATCGATCCGTGACGCGTTCTTGGTTGCTTAATTTGGTTCTTTGCTCTCTTTGGGAAGAGATTAGTCCGCGTGTTGCAGCAAAACAAACTGATATTCAACTAACCGTGATCATCTTCACGCACGCGCAGGATTACGATTTTGAGGAGTATCTCAATCCGTTGTCGCGGACGTTCGTGCAGTACTACCGCTGCCTGTCGACGTCTGTCCTGAACAAGGGGCATCTCGATGAGGACGGCTACTGGGGTGTGCCTTCGCTTCGCTTCGCTATCTGTTTCTTCTTCTAGCAGAACGTCGATCGAGACAGCGTGTTCTAACTTTTAATCCTCTGGCGTGCCATCGTGATTGTGCAGTGATCTTGCCGCCATCTGCCCTCGATCGTCTGAATCACCTGAAGATCGGCAACTACCCGATGCTGTTCCGGGTCCAGAACCCCAGCACGGAGCGCGCCACGCACTGCTGCGTGCTCGAGTTCGTCGCCGAGGAAGGGTTCATCCACATGCCGAGCAGGGTAAATACTTGTCGTCTCCTTCATCAGAAAATAATCTCTGCTGCTGCATTATTGCAGCAGTTCGTGGGTAATGGTTTTCATCAGTCGCCATGAACGAAGCTGACGTTGCTTGCGTCTCTGCGTTCTTGTAGTTGATGGCGCATCTGGGTGTCGAGGAGAACGAGATCGTGCTGGTGAAGAACGCGGTGCTGCCCAAGGGCACCTTCGTCAAGCTGCGGCCGCACACCGTGGACTTCCTTAAGATCCCCGACAATAAGGAACTGTGAGTGCCTGACCTGACAACGAGAAGTTTTGATCTTCTTCTTTTTTCCCTCAAATCCTCAACGAGAAGCTAACAAACGCTTGATTTGCCCGAGCAGGCTGGAGTACAACTTCCGCAAGTTCCCGTGCCTGACCGCCGGCGAGACGATCGCGGTGAAGGCGATGGAGGGCGATCGGCGGTACTACCTGGACGTGCTGGAGGTGCAGCCGGCCGACGCGGTTCAGCCGCCCGACGCGGTCTGCACCCTCAACACCGACTGCGCCGTGGACTTCGCGACGCCGCTCGACTACGTGGAGCCCCCGCCCAAGGCGGCGCCCGTCGCCAGCCAGGCCGACGTTGAGCAGCAACAGCAGGAGCCCCGGTTCACCGGCGCCGCGGCGCGGATGGACGGCAAGCCTGTGGAGCAGCCGCCGCCCGCGCCGGTGCCCGTGGGCAGACAAGGTGGGCCCCCGGTCCGGTTCACCGGCGTCGCAACGCGGATGGACGGCAAGCCGGTGGAGGTGGAGCTGCCGCCCCCAATGCCGCCGGCGGCGGCAGCGCGAGCCACCGCTTTGGCTGCGCTGACGAGGGAGGTGCGATTGGGCTTGCCCGCTGCGGCTGCCGGTGGTGGCACTGGCAGTGGCATGAGCAAGAGCAAGGAAGAGGGCGGCGGCAAGGAACAGGAGAAGCGGTTTACTGGGACATCATATTCCTTGAAGGACTGAAAGATCCTTTAGTTTTCGCCGCCATTTATAGAACAGAGGAGTGGATTTGGTTGGATTTCAAATTTGTTTGCTCGTGTAGATTCTGGGGAAGTTAAGGCCACGTTTGTTTAGTTCCCACCCCAAACTTCAAACTTCACTATTCATCAAAAGGAATCTTACATGCATGAAGTAGTAAACGTGTGTTAATGACAAAACACATTCCATAACCCCGGGTAACTTCGCGAGACGAATCTAATGAGCCTAATTAGGCCATGATTAGACAACATCGTGCTACAGTAAACAATCTCTAATGACGGATTAATTAGGCTTAATAGATTCGTCTCGTGATTTCCCATCCATCCATATAATTAGTTTTATAATTAGATCATGTTTGGTCCTCCTAATCTTGGATTTAAAATTGCGGATTCAAAAAAGTTTGAAAAGTTTCCTCAACTAAACAAGGCCTTAAGTACATTTGAATCGTACTCTTATGACATACTCCCTCGTGGTTCGTCCCAAAGTATTATATGTATCTAACATGATGTATATCTAAATGCACATAAAAAAATCTAAGAAAGCTAAAATGAATTGTAATTTTGGACAAATGAAGTTAAAAAACAATGCTAATTTTCTGCACTTAGAAGACGGGCACAATGCAAAATATGTCTGAAAACAACATTGTCAAATTGTGTTTTTACATTTTTCACACATTGCATTAGAAGGTGGCAGTGTATACGATTATCATTAGCGACAAATCTGGAATACTATGCATACTATTGCCTAAGAATTAGTATATGTTTTGTACGCAATTTGAGGCAAGTTCGGCGTAGTAAAGGTGTGAAAGAGCTGACACGACACGAGCACAAAACTGCATATGAAATATGCAGTCAAGAAGCATCAACAACAAAATAACTTACTTTGTAGCATATGTATAATTGCATCATACTACTTTTAGTCACAAACAATAGACATTCTCGACACTCGCACAGTTCCAAAAAAATAAAACTGACTATAAAGTACATTTTTTGTTACAAAAAATTAGTACAGAAAGTTATGTTTTTATCAAACCACGCTTATAGAGATATAAATAATCTATATCCAAAGTTTGAAATGGCTGACTTAGTACAGCCACAAACGGTCACACGGCTGGTGTGAGTAGTGTTCACAAGTTCAAATTAATCAATCAAGTGATTTTTATAAAAGGACAGAGGTGATGTTTAATATTCCCAAATCTATACTATAAAGAGAATAACTTTTGGAGACAATTCTCACTCAAAAGCTACCCACCTTACCTCTCACAAATTCCTTTGATGGGCCCACAATGCAGTCCAAAAAGTTTGACAGGAGGGGGGGGAGAGGGAAAACTTGATTGTTAGAAAATAGCTGCGGCAAAATATTTTAATTTTTTCTCACCACGCTTTTTAGTTACCCACCCGTGTACCCACCATTCAAAATTCCAATCCCGCCCCATTTTCGGGTATTTGTTTCCTTATTGCCTGGCTGCTAATTGCCTTATTTGATTCAAAATTTAAAGAGGTCGCACGCCAGGACCCCATCACGTCAAATAATTTCAAAATTTCAATTGCCTACCTTTTTTGATGCCGCATGCCAGGACTCCATCAGCAAATGCCGCCATCAGCAAATTGCCTGCCTTTTTTTGGTGCCAGGTTTCGAAATTTTAAAATGCCCAGGACTCCATATTATTTCTTGCCTTTTTGTTTGACACCATCGCCGTGGACACCACCAATTTATTTCCTTTTTATTTGACGCCAGATTTTGTTTCACGCCAGGACACTATCTGCCTTTTTTGATGCCAGGTTTCTTTCCTTTTTGTTTGACACCAGGACACCATCGCCGTGGACACCCCTCACAAATTCCTTTTTGTTTGACACCAGGTTTTGTTTGATGCCAGGACACCATCCCGCCATCAATTTTTGACGCCAGGTTCCATGTTCCGTAGGAATTTGATGCCAGGAATCGCTTCCGCATGCCCCAAATTTCTCCGAGGTCAGTGATGCTCAGTGCCTCCAAACTCGTGCCTCCAAATTTCTCTGTCTCTGCTCTGAATCCATCCGGAACCAATGACAGGGATCGCGGCCGGTTTGTGAACCAAAGACATGGATCGCGGCCAGGTAAACATTACGAGTTGTCGTGACTTTGTTTGGGGAATCACAAAATGTGGCGGCTAATTTCGTTTCTTTGTTAGATGGACAACAATCGGAATCCCCTTGGTGACATTACAAACACGGCAAATCCGCGGACGGGAAATAATCGTAAGAGAAAGGGTTCGACTACGTCGCAGCTGCCAGTTTCATGTGATGCAGAAATTACCACGCCTCGTGGTACGTCTATTGCTTTATGTTATCAGATGCGTAATAATAAATTAGATGTTCTGAACGTTTATTATTCTTGAGTCATTGTGCATTTTGCCAGTACACAATGAAAGCTAAAGAACCCAGGAAGGCCAGGTTAGTGCTGTCTCAATTTCTGTTTGACATAAATGTTTGCCCAGCAAAATGCCATGATCGTTGTGTTTCAGGTGCCGTGTCAAATGGGATGAAGAGAACTTGAACGACATCGAGTCAAACAAACCAGAAAGGGAGAAGATAAGCGAACCCAAGACACCTTACCACCCTATGATTGATGGAGAAGAAGGTATGTAATCTGGGTGTGCACAGCGAATCTAGATTCCTGCTTTTCTGTGATACAGTCACCGTTGTCTCAAATAGCACAAATCTGATTGTGCACTCTGATGTGCAGGGCCTGTTTCACCAGTAAAATATGTTTTGTATTACTTAAAACATATGTGATATAAGTTATTGCTAATTTATCACAGGAAGAAATTCAGCAGGCAAGGAAGCATTTGGATAAAAAAAGGTTAGTGCATTTGCATATTAGAGTTGATTCTCGCAGCTATTTAAGTAAATCAAGTTAATATGCTTCCTTGCCCTGTCTGTTTTTTATCAAGCAAGTTAATATGGTTCTACTTGTTGTTTGGAAGACCTCGAACCACGGTGAAGGACATATTGATGAAACTACAACAATACAAATGACGGTTCAATGAGATAAAAAGGATGTTGGGTGAAACTAATATGCAGGAAGTGAAGACGGGTTCAAATGAGATTTTGCAGCATATGGTGTCTCAATCTTTTCCAGCTAATTTTTAAGAAGTGAAGATGTGCTGAAATGAGATGTTCCAGCCACAGATTAAGGCAGGAAGGGTGTTGGGATAATTTCTTTTTTTTGTCAGTCTTTGGTTTTCCTTCAACTTGATCTGGTAAAATCATAAATTCTCTAACTCTACAATTTTATATAGTACCTGTGTTTTCATCATCTGCAGGTGCCGTCTAGCCATGCATTTTGACTTGCTGCTTCCATGCTCTGGTTTAATTTTCCTTGTGACCATTCTATGGAATGTTCGTGAACATCATCTTTTTGTAAGGTGTGATGATTCTCACTTTGGAAATATTTTAGAAAGCTTAAATTTCAAATGTATTTGGTGGGAGGAGTGGCACAGTCAATTGTGACCAGCAGAGCACCAGGGATGTGCTGCTCTAATTTCTTAATTAAATTATGAAGTGAATTCGTCCTGAAACTTCCACTAAAAAGGCCTTTTTTGGTTGCAATCTGATATGTTCAAATGCCTTTTGAGAAGCTAAATGATTGCATGACCTACATTTCTTTGAAAGTGAGTATTGCTACCATGTTTGTTTTCAAAAGTGATTGACCCTATCCTGATTTCCTTTTTTAATCAGGTCAGTGATTAGTTAGTTGATTTCCTTCCTTATTGTCCTTGGTGCCTGCTGATAATAGGCCTTTCCTTCCACTACCTGATTTCTGTTGGTTGATTATCCATGGTCTCTGGATAGGTGAATTAAGCCGACGACAGAATTCATATGTTTTCTGTAGGAAGGTGAGGTGGAAGAAATAATCTACATTGCACTTTGCTATAGCATCTCTACTACATGTATATATTCTTGCATGAAGAATTTGGAAAACTGTATCTCTTGTTTGCACTGCATTATATATCATTTTGTTACCATTGCTTGGTGATTATTCTGGCCATAACTTGCATTGCTATTTAAAATATTTGGATATTATGTTGGAAGCCAGATGCCCCATTCGGTTTTGCATATTAATTGAGAATTCTCATTTATCTTTTGCCATTTTCAGGGTCATATTGTAGATTGGAAGACCAGAATGCACATTCATATGGATTTGATTATCAGGAGGCTAGGAGGCTTGAATGACTTTCTCATCCAATTTAGGATGTTAGTTGCAGGTCAAAGGTTCCAAGATGAGGCTCCTTTTTCTACTGTGAGCTACACGCCACTTTGCTTATTTGTCGAAATTATACATGACTAATGATTCATGCACAAAGACTAGCTAGGACCAGCTGTTGTGAAACTGTGATGCAAACTGACACTATATATGAGCATGGTTCCGGTTTGCATTCCTTGCCCTTGGAGCGGGGTTGGGTAGGTCGCCAATGTTTTGCTAATTAAGGAGTAGATGTGGAAATGTACTGGGGTGAAAATATGTGATGCTATGGCCTACATGTGGATTGAGTTTGTTGCAGTAGAAATACACAAATATTTTGAGGCAATACATTTCTTATTTCTCTTCCAGTATTATCTTGTCTTATCTAATACAGTTTGTTGGTGATTAACAAATACTCAAACAATAGTTGCATTTTCTTTTTGATATATGCTACTACTTACATGTTGCCATTGTTCCGTAAAGCGTAATTAGTCATTGTGTTCTGCTTGGAGATGTTACAAACACCATCAATCATGCTTTTTTTAGTCATTGTGGCCTGCTCTGTGTAAAATCTTATTCTTAAATTTTGTGATGTGTTTCTTATTTCATTCTGCAGTTCTATCTAAGGGAGAGGGAGGGTGACTGGGTGAATTAGTTGCTTCAGTGATCCTTCAGCACTTTCTGTTTTTTTGTCCCATGAGTCCTGCAACCTGCTTCCTTCGCTTTGTCGCTGAGACCTTGAGCATGGCGATGATGGAGCTGCCCTAATCCCAGGTGTTCAGGCTCTTGATCTTGATCGCGCATTGAAGGAAATGCAGGACTTGGATAATGTAAGTATCCACTGCTTTGATTTAAGATTCATTTTGAATGTACATCTAGGACATATCTAGGACATCTGCAGGTCCTCATGGAGTATCTTTTCAAAACTTTTGATGCCTTCCCCTTTGACACTGTTGATCATTGTTCAAACGTTGATATTAATTCTTTTCTTATTCCAAGTGCTTAGATGCTTAGGTGGTGCCCATGGTCTCTCAGGCTGGCGAGTAGAGGGTTACTTTTTG
Organism: Alloteropsis semialata; assembly: GCA_004135705.1. Lineage (NCBI taxonomy): Eukaryota > Viridiplantae > Streptophyta > Magnoliopsida > Poales > Poaceae > Alloteropsis > Alloteropsis semialata. Next base: position 78,441,636 of record CM014274.1, read on the forward strand.
TGCTTGGTACACAATGGGAGGGCTTAACATGAAGTTATTTTTCCCCCAAAATTGTTTAAGCGGTTCATCCATATTGTTTTTGTTTAGTTATGCTTTGAAGAACTAGCTGGCAAAAAAGATGACTGATGCCCAAACATATTTGTGTGTTAGCAATTTCATGGTCTCTCAATATCTAGATTATATTCTCATTGTTTGATGCTTTTGTTTTTGCTTCTATCTATTCGATCTAAACCCAAGGATTCATTTTTTTACAGCTCACCTAGGGATTCATGTGAGTGACATTGAAACTAACTATTTGCATACCTTCTGTGACTTTCAGGTAGGACAATTAGTGATGCATGGTGGCATTTGTCGAAGTTTAGCTTTGTCTTTCATGGAGCTCTGGAAATACGAAATAGTGAAGCTCTAGACACACGTTGTTCACTTCTTGATTAATAAAATTCTCTCTAAGGTTATTTAGACTGATTTCAAATTACAAATCTTAGAGCTCTACTGCTTTGTTTAGTTGGTGTAGGAGATTATATTCAAGGTAAATATCAATATCAGTAACCTCTTTCCAATGGTGAACGTCCGTTTGAGTTTTTAAAAACAAATAATGTTTGTGTACCATTTGCTTGTTCATGCTTTTGCTGGATTGTGTGCACATATTCTTGTTTTTAGTTTGCGGCAACATGGAGCCCAGCATCAGGTTTAGCTTGTTTTATATCACTATAGTGTTTTCCCTGTTTTGGATATGCCGCATGTACATATCTGCTATAAATATAAAATTATCTTATTTTTTAAATATAAAAACTCTTGTTTACTAGGTTTTTAAAAACATGTGCCACACGACCACTATGACAAAACAAAAGCAATAAGAAATAATTTAGGCCCTGTTTAGTTTACATGGCACTATTATTAAATTTTACATTATATCAGTATCACCATCGGTACTGACCTGGATGAATGAAATTTGGTCTCAAATAAAAATAAATTATGAATAGATATTGATTCACCTGTCCATCCATGTTCATGGGAATAACATTAAAATACATAAAATCTGATATTTGTTTATGTATTGATTAGCATCTTTTGATCTCAAAGTGCTCACAGTGACCTAGCTGTATGTACTGAGGTGAAGATTCCAGTTATTTATATTCCACCTTTTGATATGTTTAGAATGCACTGTTATCATGGTAGAGTTTTGGACTCGGTAGCATTGATAAATGGTTTGGAGATTTAGCATTGCTATTTAAAAGGTTTGGATATTATGTTTAAAGCTGCCCCATTCAGTTTTGCATATTGATTGAAAAAACCCGTTTATCTTATTGTGTTTTCCAGATCCTTATGTAGATTGGAAGATCAGATTGCACATCCATATGGATTTGGCTTGACTGACATGGAGAGATCCATGCGTATGGAGTTAGGAGAGTAGAGAGAGAGAGATATTAATTGTGGGGGAGTGGGAGAGAACAAATCACATGTGGATCAACTGAGAAAAGTGATGGAGGGAGCGAGAGAGACATCACAAGTGAACTGAGTTGGAGCTTGAGAGATATCATTGGTGGATCGAGTTAGGAGCAAGAAGAAAAGATATAAATGTTCCACATGTTCCATGTTTATCTCCACTGCAATATTGGACTTGTTATGAAAATATAAATGCACTATATATTATAAGTTTTTAAAACGTGCCTGTGGCACGTACATATCCACTAGTTCACACAAAAGACTATATATTGTTATGTAATATGGCACAAATAGTTGCAAAGAGCACACTACCTCCTAAGTAAGCTACTATAATTTTAATCATTTTAGAAAAATCTATTAATATATAGTATCAAATATATGCACTATCAATATTTATTTATTTATTTATTTATTTCAGGACTTAATGATGTCATTTTTTTCAAAAATAAGCTACTGTACCTCGAGACATTTTGCGCATGTCGGTCTAGTCTCTCCAAGATGCTTATATGGTTGGATTTTGCGTATTGTATTCGTGACGTTGAGTATGTGCGTGTATGTGAGCGTCTGTATTTAACTGTTCGAAAAAGAAAATTATTGTGAATTTAATAAAACTACTAATTGGACGCCGTAGATGTTTTCTGCCTTTTCTATAGAGCTAGTCAAATCAGAAAAAATAGCTCGGGACGAAATTTGCAGGTTGGAATGAACCCATCTCATGTTTAGTTGAGAGGTTGGGTTCATTCCGTATTTTTGTTTGGTTGGAGGGTTTGAGAGATATGGGTTGGATGACCCTTTAACACCGTTAGCAGCAATCATTAATAGGACCCACTTGTCATCCACATCTATTTTTCCTTTTTAATTTCATTCTTATCTTGTTATCTTCTTCCTCGCTCATGGAGCACCGGCCCGCCCCCACGCCTGCTCTCGCCCCAGCCGGTGGCCGGCTGCCCGCTCCCACGCGTGCTCTCGCCTGCCATGGACGGAGATAGATCCCACACGTGCTCTTGCCCCTGCTCGCCATGGCCATGCAACGGAAGCTTGGAGCTCGCTCCCGACCTCACCGACCTCCCTGGCAGCGAGACAGATACTTCAGATGCGAGCCGGGTTCGACTTGCATCTCTCGTGCGTCGAGTTGTTTGCAACCAAACGCAGATTTATCTAGGTTCAACCCATTCCAGCTGTGGCAGACCGTCCCAATTAATCCGGCTCAAACGTATTGTCGGATGTTTGGACCCGGCAGTCCACACAGGGTAGCCTACGTGGTTGATTTGTCGAGGGACAGATCGAGGATCAGAAGTCGATGGTAACACAAGACGCAAGGATTGAACAGGTTCGGGCCGTCGAGATGACGTAACACCCTACGTCCTGTGTTGGCGGCGATTGTATTGCTATGTATGAAGTTCCTGAAGGATCTCCGTAGTTGGGTTCTGTCCTAGGGTTGTAGAGGTTGTAGTTTTTCGTGGATGTTGTAAAGGTTGTGTTCTGGAGGGGGGTCTCAAGGCGCCTTATATAGTCCGGCTGCCTTGAGTTACAAGTCGGCTAGAGATCGTAACCTACCCGAAATACAAGGATTCGATCCTATAACGATTACAGATATCTTTCCCTATAATTCCGGCTAGTTTATCTTGATCTCCGAGCTTCTTGCGGGATACGCCGTCTCCTTCCTTGCCGCGCGCGCCGTCGCGCCCATCCGGTTCGCCCGACTGGTGGGCCTCCCGACTGGTGGGCCACCCAGTCTGACAAACCGATCCAGTTGCACTCGGATTGGGCCACCCCTTGCTGGTTGGGCCAATCCGCCTTCTGGGTACCCCTGGGGGTCTACCCCCGACAAGCCCCCGAGTAGTACGTGGTTGAGAGACAAGTCGGCGAGGTCGTGCTGTCCGATGAGCGTCGAGCCTGCTGCAGTTGGAAGCGAAACCGCGTGATACTGAAGAGAAAAGAGCCGTCTTCCAACGGATGCGCCGCGAGGTGCGTCCGTTGGCCGTAGCCCCCGAGCCTTGAAGCGATTCCGAAGGAATCGGTCCAAGGGTTAGTAGCCTTCTTCTGAGGTCACCGAATGATCAACGGATGCGCCGCGAGGTGCGTCCGTTGGCCGTAGCCCCCGAGCCTTGAAGCGATTCTGAAGGAATCGGTCCAAGGGTTAGTCAAGGAGCATCTGGCTAAATCATCCGGCGTTAATTTCGGCGCCCAGCCCCCGAGCGTGAGGGCCAGCGGAGTCCTGCGAGACACGCCGAGCAGTCGTCCCGACGCCAGCCCCCGAGCGTGAGGGCCGAGCACGCCGAGTGGTCGTCCCGGCGCCAGCCCCCGATCGTGAGGGCTGAGCACGCCGAGTGTCGTCCCGGCGCCAGCCCCCGAGCGTGAGGGCTGAGCACGCCGAGTGGTCGTCCCGGCGCCAGCCCCCGAGCGTGAGGGCTGAGCACGCCGAGTGGTCGTCCCGGCGCCAGCCCCCGAGCGTGAGGGCCGAGCACGCCGAGAGGTCGTCCCGGCGCCAGCCCCCGAGCGTGAGGGCCGAGCACGCCGAGAGGTCGTCCCGGCGCCAGCCCCCGAGCGTGAGGGCTGAGCTCGCCGAGCGGTCGTCCCGGCGCCAGCCCCCGAGCGTGAGGGCTGAGCACGCCGAGTGGTCGTCCCGGCGCCAGCCCCCGAGCGTGAGGGCTGAGCTCGCTGAGCGGTCGTCCCGGCGCCAGCCCCCGAGCGCGAGGGTCGAGTCGAGGGTCCGTCAAGTCTTCGTCTTCCTCATCATACGGTAGTGCCAGCCCAGTACTCAAAAGCACTCAGCTAGCGATCCTTATGGAGTGTAGCGCCAGCCCGAGTGCTGCAAAGCACTCGGCTAGCGACCGTTGTGGAGTGTAGTACCAGCCCGAGTGCTGCAAAGCACTCGGCTAGCGGCGATGTCGGAGTGGTCCAGCCCCCGAGCGTAACAGGCAAGCTCGGGATCCAAATCTGTGCCCTGCAATAAAGATATGAAGGATAGGTAGTATATGGTGTAGCAAATACTAATTCTGGAGAAAAACATTCGGCGTTGTATGTAATAGAATTTCTACTTCCAACTCTTTAAGTCTATTAATTTCCTCGGGTAGTTATCCTGTTACGTTTATGCACCTGATCTCCGATAGCCGTAGTCCATAGCGCAGGGAGCTGGGCCGCATGCACGCGTAGTAACATAGGCGTACGGAAGAGTCGAGGCTTCACGGATTAAGGCATGTGCTTCCCAAGTACTTTAGCGACTTGTACAAGAGTGGAAAAAGAAATAAACGATGGGAAAAAATGCAATATGAGTCCGTTGGGTGTAGCCCGACTGCTCGTGTAGCGCTCGGGCTGTATAAGCAGTCGGGAACAAACCAAGGGTAGTCGGCGATGATCATGGAGACATGTATATGGAGATATGGCTGAAAAATGTTGTGAAAGTATTAAAGTATGACTTAGCTTAATTCGTGTCCGGATCGGAGAAGCTGAGTTAAATCGCCTTCATGTGTAGGCCATGAAGTCTCTGGATGTCGACGTGACCGAGTGGGCGGATGCTGATGGAGTCGGCGAGCAGCGGGGTCGAGGTCGGCGTGCAGCACAGCGAAGTTGGCATTCAGAGTCGGCGAACCGACGAGTGGTACGGTGAAGTCGGCGTTCAGATCCAAATGCTAGCACGCTTTGCGTAGGTGCACGACCTTAATTTTGCTTGATCGTTGCCGAGTGGCGTGCTGGAACTTTTGGCCATGCTTTCCACGAAGCCATGGCACGGCGACTCCAGTCAGCCTTATCAGCCGGCATGGATGACGGCGGCCTCAAACTGGTCGTCTCTTCCGGTCGGCGACGTGTATACACACGTTAAAGAAGAATAGATTAATTGGTATAACCAACAATAGAAACCAGAAGTACATGGGATCGAACATAGTAAAACAAATAGAATAAACTCCTCCCTGTTAGTCGGCTGCTGCTCAGGCCAATCTATCTCACGATGGTGAACGCGTGCAGCGAGGCAGACATGTTTGGGCACGTATCCAATCGATGGCCTGGGGTCATCTCCGGCCACGCGTCTCGTCCATGATTCGGCCATCATGCACACATGCATACAAGACAAAAGATAAACAGGAGTAGGCGTATAGATTAGAAACAAGAGACAAAGAAGAATAATAGATAAACAATTAAAAACATGGTTATGGAGTAGATGAATTTAGATTCTGCGGCATGCAGCAGCCTTTGGAGATTGACTCGAAAAGGCCTTGTCCCCTTCGGCACATGCATCAGGCTGGGTCGGCGTGGAGACTTCGCAGCTGATTTACTCGGCGACTCACGTCACGTCGTTATACAGGCATGCGGCGACACGCAGGCGCCGCGTACCGCGACCCCGACGGCTTCCTCTCCATGCATCGGCGGTGGCCGTCGCTGCACTAGATCCCATCGAGATTTCTTTGCGTCACCGAGTTGCCAACGGAGTCGGCGGGCGGCGAAGGACTCAGGCAACACGATTTCATGCCGCCGCCGAACAAATCTGTTGTGCCGATGAATCTGCCATCGAACTTGTAGATTGATCTCGTCGATCAACCCCTACCTGGCGCGCCAACTGTCGGATGTTTGGACCCGGCAGTCCACACAGGGTAGCCTACGTGGTTGATTTGTTGAGGGACAGATCGAGGATCAGAAGTCGATGGTAACACAAGACGCAAGGATTGAACAGGTTCGGGCCGTCGAGATGACGTAATACCCTACGTCCTGTGTTGGGGTTGATTGTATTGCTGTGTATGAAGTTCCTTGAAGGATCTCCGTAGTTGTGTTCTGTCCTAGGTTTCGTGGATGTTGTAAAGGTTGTGTTCTGGAGGGGGGTCTCAAGGCGCCTTATATAGTCCGGCTGCCTTGAGTTACAAGTCGGCTTAGAGATCGTAACCTACCCGAAATACAAGGATTCGATCCTATAACGATTACAGATATCTTTCCCTATAATTCCGGCTAGTTTATCTTGATCTCCGAGCTTCTTGCGGGATACGCCGTCTTCTTCCTTGCCGCGCGCGCCGTCGCGTCCATCCGGTTCGCCCGACTGGTGGGCCTCCCGAGTGGTGGGCCACCCAGTCTGACAAACCGATCCAGTTGCACTCGGATTGGGCCGCCCCTTGCTGGTTGGGCCAATCCGCCTTCTGGGTACCCCTGGGGGTCTACCCCCGACAATCATAGTCACAAAAAAAAACTTTTCATGCTAAACACACTAGCATTAGGGAAGGCCTAGATGTATTGAAAGAATTTATGAAATTGAAAAACATACCTTGGTCTCTAGCTAATCCTTTTCTTCACATTGGTGAAGATTCACTTCTCAAGTCTTGTGCGTTATCAATATAATCCAAATGCTTCTTCTCATTTATAATTTTCCCTTATATACATTATAGAGAAGAAATGCATTAAGAAGCACAAGATCTAGTTTCATCATTTAGTGATCTTTGGATTGGAAAGGCACAGTGGATCACTAAAAGATGAAACCGCACAATATAGGTTAAATTCCTTTTCTTGATGCACATGTGTATATGGGTGAAAGGCAAGCTCACATGCATCAATCTTGTCACAAAAACAAGCAAGAGAATTTAATCTATATTATGGGAAGCAGCTATTCAATAAAAGAATTTATTGTCCAAAGAGAAGGTAGATACACTTTTACCAATTTTGAACAAAGGACATAGCTTGCTTCAAAGAGAGACAAACTCTCACACATGAGACTACAAGATCACTAAAAAAAAATGTTAGTCTCTAGGACACAAATTGTAGGATAATCTCCCCCTAAATAGGTGCATCATGTATTTGAATATCATGTCACATGCACTTGATCAATTTAATGAGTTTGAGGAGTTTATCACACAATTTGGTCCCGGCACATAAATGAATTGCATTTATTGACAAGGTGCAAAGAATACTTACTATCACAAAGATAGTGCATAAATTGTATGCCATGGAAGTGCTAAATGAATTTCTTGTAAAGTTCCAAATTAGATGAAACTTGACAATCAAACCTCTGCCGGGACTTCTTGTAGGATTTGGTCGGAAATTTCTGGTACAAGACAGAGGCTGCCGGACTTTCGGGTCGGAAGTTCTGACATGAGACCGAGGCTGTCGGAACTTGAGGTTTGCTAACTGGGCCAGCACCGGTCAGACCGGTCAAGGTGACCGGTCAGACCGGTCAACTCCAGTCAGCACACACTCAATTGGAATTCTTTTCTTTTACTTGCTCCAAGAAATTTCTTCTTTACTTTTTGTGTAATTTCCTGCACTTCAAAATAGTATACTCTACTAGAGAGTCATTAAAAGCATCACATGGCATAAGGGGAATAAATCAAATAAAAATGTCAAAGTCACTTTCTCATGCCTCACAAACTACACTTGTGACCCATGAGCGTTCACTTAGAACTGAGAGTGACCAAGGCATGACATTTAGCACTAGTTACCGAGATGACATTGGTTTTATCATTTCAACACTTTGCTAGTCACTTGGCTAATTTCTTCATTTCTTGCATCTTTTCTATAAGCCAAGTGTCCAATGCCTCTCGATGATCCTGCAAGCTCAGCAAGCACTCTTTGGTACCCAAATCTTGTTGGGTCCTTTGAGGTTAGTCACAAGATGCTTAGGAACCCAAATGGCTCTTATGCTAATTTGAGGTGAACTAATCACTCTTATAGCACAAGTGTCAGTTTTGTCTTTCCTAAGCTTACTAAAATCATAATGGACAAGGTTAGATTCAAGAATGTTACCATTTGGACAATCCTTGCCCATGTGACCCTTTTGCCGGCAAGTATAGCAAACACGGCTCTTGTTCTTGCTTGACTTTATATTTATTTGCTTTTCTTGCCTTTGCTTGCTTTTGGGTTCCATGGATGAAGAGGTGACTTCAATCTTGTCACTTTGGTGAAGAGTGGCTGCCCTGACCGCCACCGGTCTGACCGGCCCAGGGGACCGGTCTGACCGGTCAGGGTCAGAGCCAGGACACATGGCTATTGTGTGTCCCTTCTTCTTGCATCCATAGCAAATCCTATTCTTTGCAAGACTCCTTTTCTTGGATACTTTATGCTTCATTGTCTTGCCTTTATGCTTGATTGGGCACATAGATGCATAATGCCCCATTGTTAAACAATTTAAGCATTGTATGTGATCAAGCTCCTTTTTCTTCTTTTCTTCAGTCTTGTCTTTGTTGACTTGCTTGTCATGCTGAGAGATTGAGCTAGTGACCATTGATCCCTTCTCAAGCTTATTCACCATGTTTTCACGGTTATCTTGAGAAGGTTGCACTTGGCCCTTTCCCTTAAGCTTGACCAAGTCATTCTTGATCTCTTCTCTCGCTTGTTTCATGTCCTCCAATTCTTCAGCAAGGAGATCATCACAAGACTCTACAAAAACATGCTCATCACAAGATTTGGTTGCTTGGGAGCAACACGGTTTTTCACATAATAAAGTAGAATTGATGTGAGAGCATGTGCAAGTGTTTGTATGAGGTTTAAGATATTTTACCGATGATAATACAACCTCATGAGCAATGTCTAGCATAGCATATGATTCCACAAGCTTTTCATGAGAACACTCAAGTTCTTTGTGAGTTGCTTGCAAAGCCATATGCTCACTAGTGAGCTTCTCAAGTTGAGCAATGAGCATTAGTTTATCTTGTTCTAAGGATGCTACACAAGTAGATAAATTAGTAGCACAAGCATAATCCTTAGACAAGAATTCATACTTACTGACCAAGGAGGCATGTGACAACTTGAGCTTTTCAAGTTCTTGAGTTAGAGCCTTGATGGTTCCAACTCTATGGAATTCATCTCTCTTGGTCTTCTTCTTCTTTTTGCAAGCCATCAGACACTTAGGTCCCTCATCATTAGATAATGAAGAACCAGAAGTTGATGAGGTGACGCTTGCGGCTTGGGTGTCTTGAGCACACTCGGAAGCAGCTTCCTGCGGAGAACCGGTCAGACCGGTCCCCTGCACCGGTCGGACCGGTGCCTCCAGGCAGGCTGCAATTTCTTCATTTTGCTCTTCTAGCTCCTTGGCAAAAACCACCTGAGGCTCAATGAATATTGCTGATGCAGTTGAGCACTTCTCAGGTGATTCTATAACTTCTTGCTCTTCATCATCACTTTCTAAATCTTCAAATGTTTCCGTGATGAGAGTCCAAATGTGATGAGCATCTCTTTGGATTTCTTTCTTGCTAGAGATGATATCCCATAACTCTTCACAAACAGAACTCCGCAAGAAGTTAATAACACAAGCATTAAGTTGCGTGCAAGCTAGCTCCTCTTGAGTGAGATTTGACAAATCAAAGTTGTCATAATCAAATTTAGGAGGTAGAATGCTAGCAACTAAAATATGTTCAACTAAAGGATCTAAATTTCTAAAAGCATTATGAACATTACCAAACCAAGAAGCATAGTTTGAGCCATCGAGCTCAAGTGGCTCAAATTGTACCTCACAAGTAGTCGACATCTTTTCTCACGGCGGTTAAGCTTGGATGTGAGTCCTAGCTCTGATACCAATTGAAAGGACCTTGATGTCGCCTAGAGGGGGGGGGGTGAATAGGCGATATACCGCAAAATCAAACTTTTCCCCTTTTTACTCTAGCTGCCAGGGGGTGACCGGTCAGACCGGTGCTCCACACCGGTCAGACCGGTGACGTGCAGTGCACTCCCCCAACAGCAGCTCGAGCTTCTTCTTGACTTCTAGCACGAACCAAACTTGGTGAGTTGCTTCTATAGGTGATATTCAGCAAGGCAAAGCTATCCCTGCACACAATATAAGCACAACCAAGTAGATCGAAGCGGAAGCACAAAATATGCTAGAAATCAACAAGTGAGGCAAACCACAACGGAGACACAAAGAGTTGTTTTCCCGAAGTTCGGATTCACCGCTCGCACCAAGCAACCACCAAGGTACGGTGAATCCTACTCTCCGTTGAGGAAGCTTATGCGACCACCACTTAGGTCAAGCTATCTCCTCCTTGCACTAGCTTGCTTCTTCCCTTTCGGAGGTGAAGCACAACCTGCACAAACAATCCCGAGGCTCACCACACAATTTGGTAGCTCACCGGGCGACGCCTAGCCGTCTAGGAGGAAGAACCTCCAAGAGTAACAAATGCTTCAAATTGCTTTCTTGACAGCGAATCGAAGTGCTCAAGCTATGGTTGCTCTTGTTTTGCTCTCTAATGCTCACTCAATCTTGCTCACTCAACCCAACTCAAAGATATCACAAATATCACACAAATCTCACAAAGAGAGGTTGGGGAGGGCTTTCCTGGCTTCTGGAATATGTCAAAGTCGTGTAGAAGCAGCAGCCCACCAAGAGGGGGGCCAAGGGGTATAAATACCCCATCACACAAAAACTAGCCGTTGGAGCTCTGCCGTGACCGGTTAGACCGGTCACCCAGACCGGTCAGACCGGTCGGGCAGGGTGATTTGAAAAACTAGCCGTTAGACCTTTCACCGGTCAGACCGGTCCCCTTGACCGGTCAGACCGGTCAGGTCTGTCCCAAAACTCTCAAGTTAGCTCAAGGTTTCATCCAAGGATAAAACCACTCAATGTTAGTTGAGCTGGGATTTGTTAGCACACTCTGAGACTCTCTCAAGGCTATTCTCACATAGGTCAACTATTGAGCACTTAAGATATTTGTCAATAAGCAAATGTTGCATCCCTCTTGATAGTACGACGTACCTATACTCAAGGATAAATGTAAACACAATGAATTCTTCTTGAGTCTCCAAGTCTTCATCAATGCCATACTTTGATAGTTGACAACTTGAGGGCTTTCAACATTGCCATCTTTCTTGAGCAATTCCATACTTGAGCTAGTGACTTAGGATTTTTCATCATCTATTGACAGAGTTCATTTGAATCATTAAGTCACTCCATTTTATCAATCACAACTAATTGATGTTTTGTATTGCTTCCCTCAATAAGGCTTGGATATGATTCTTCGAAACCCCACGGACCTAGATACTTCACCTTAGCAATTTGCACACATGGAAAGCCGTCGCTTAGCCAAAGCTTGCTTAGTCCCTCGCTCTAGTCATCTCGGTTGATTTCTTCACCACTTACCCTTGCCACATTGAGTTTAGCTTTGCTTCATCATTTTGAAATCCCATTTGAAAGAACTCTTCAAATGTTTGTTCTTGATTTGACAAAGTATATTCAAACCATTGCAAGCTTCCAATTGTAGACCAATTTGTAACACATATGCTCATGTCATTTTTATCATACATACATGAAGCTTTGCAATATCATTCTTCTTTGACAATTGGATCATCTCATAATATTGGAGACCAACATGACATATCCCGAATTATTGCTTCATCATTGCTTCTCATGTAGCTCCATATCGGTTTGTATTGCATTTAGATTTCAATAGTGACAACTAGTCTTGCAATATCTAGCAATCTTTATCAACCATGATCCAAGATATCCCATATGTATATGTTCAACAAGCCTTCATTATCCTAGAGACCAATATATCACATATGTCATCATGTCTCCTTTCTTATTTCACCATAGCTTGCCATTTATCCTATCCTTGCATAATGGGACCACACGCTTGTTGGTATGCAACATTATGAGCCATACACATTGCATTCAACCCATGAACAATAGTGTATCATAAAATATTTATTTTAATCCCTGCTCATAACTTTAACAAACACATTAGTCCTTTAATCGCTTTGTCATTCAATTCACCAAAATCCACTTGAGGGCCTAGATGCACTTTCAGCAGTTTGCTGGGCTAGCTGCTGGGCCACGCAGATGCAAAGGGTTACTGGACCGCTCAGCTCGAGGGAGATTGCTGGGCTATTGGCATTGCACAAAATTTTATCTTTTTCTCGGGTCATCGGGCCAGCCCGTGGGCTAAAAAGTAGGCCCGCGCCCGACCCAAATTTTACCCCGGGCCGTAAATGACGGCCCGCGTCCGCCCGACATACTGGTCGGGTCGGGTCGGATCGGGTTTTTTTCGGGCGGGTCGGATCGGGTTTATCGGGTTGGGTGGCCCATGATCAGGTCTAGGAACAACTTGCAGCATTTTGTGTACCACTTCAATGTCGTGGATGGTGTCGCCGAGGATGTGCAGGTTGCTGCCGATGACGGTGATGCGAACGGAGAAGTCCTCCGCCGTCTCGCCCTCCTTCCAGGCCAGCGCAGCGAACTCGCGCCGCAGCTGCTGGGCGTTGTATTCGCGAATGCGTTGCACGCCCACGCGAATCGTTTTGATCGCCTCCCATGCTTCTTGCGCCGTGCGTTTCCCGCGAAGCGAACTCAGCATCTCCGCCGGAACGGAGCGCAGAATGGCCGCCATGGCAAGGCGGTCGTCGTGGTACTCAACTTCCTCGTCTTCCTCCAAGTCGATGGCGTACCAGATGCCGGCGGCCTCCATGTTCACCTGCATCAGCATCGCCCACTCCTGATAATTGGAGCGGGTGAGCGTCGCGTATTGAACGGTGGTGCCGGTTTCCTTCACGGTGCGCCTAATGACCACCTCAGCTGCGCGGTGCCCACGGCGCCGCGCGGGCGACAGCGACGGGTGGAGACGGCGTGGCGGGGTGCGTGAACCGCTGGGAGGCGGCTCTGTCCTCGCTCGATCTCTTCGCTCTGAGGCCAAATGTCAGCTGGATCGCTCCGGCCAAGAGCTTTCGACTCTCAAGAACTCACAAGAACAAGCGTATTTTTGGTGCCGTGCAAAAGCATCAGCGTTTTCTGGATTAAGTGCTCCTACTTATATACAATGAGCTCTACTGAAAACAACGGAAAGAAAGGATCGGCTGAGCTATTCTCACGCCGTCCGCCATGCTCGCCACGATCTTCAGTGCATGTGCCATCCCACACGCGATCGTGCTGTGCCGGCCTCGCCACGGATGCCCGCCCAGCGCGCACGCCGTGGCCACGTTACAGGACGCGCTTGGGAGGAAGGAATCCAAAGCCGGGCTCAACGCTAAGCCTAACAGAAAACAAAATGAGCTAGAATTCAGGATTACAACAGACTTGCTCACATGGCCGAGCTGCCTGGCCCAGGCAGCGCTCTCAGACGTCCGATTTTGGATGCCTGGGGCTGTGATCGCTGCCTGGCCGGTGAGCTGCCTGGCAGGGCTCGATCAAACAGTCCCTATATCTTGTTTGGTTGACCACTTGACCATTGACTGTAAATGAACAATGGGCAATGGCCGCTTGTTTGGAAACTACTGGCAGAAGAAGTCGCATGTGGTTTGGAAACCAGCGGAGCGGGTGCATTTTTTTACATAAAAGCTGTAAAAAACAAACACGAGGCACGAGATAGGTAACCAGCAACAACCCAGGCCATATTTCCAAGTTCAGACTTGAGACCTTGAACAAATGCATCGCAATAGAGGCCCTGTTTAATTCCAGCAACTTTCTAAAGTTACCAAAAAGTTTTCACACTGACAACCGTGTCCTCTCTCACAGAACACGCTTCCCAATACAAAAAGTTTTCATCACTTTTCAACTTTCACTGGAATTAAACAGGCCCAGAGATAAGTTAACAGCTGCTGATCCTTTGTCGTCAGTTTGCACGTCTTCTGGATTACGGCCCTGTTTAGGCCATGTTTAAATCGGCAAGATTGAAAGGACCTTGATGTCGCCTAGAGGGGGGGTGAATAGGCGATATACCGCAAAATCAAACTTTTCCCCTTTTTGCTCTAGCTGCCAGGGGGTGACCGGTCAGACCGGTGCCTTGCAGAGCAAACCCCAAACCATCAGACACTTAGGTCCCTCATCATTGGATAATGAAGAACCAGAAGTTGATGAGGTGACGCTTGCGGCTTGGGTGTCTTGAGCACACTCGGGAGCAGCTCCCTAGGAAGAACCGGTCAGACCGGTCCCCTGAACCGGTCGGACCGGTGCCTCCAGGCAGACTGCAATTTCTTCCTTTTGCTCTTCTAGCTCCTTGGCAAAAACCACCTGAGGCTCAATGAATATTGCTGATGCAGTTGAGCACTTCTCAGGTGATTCCATGACTTCTTGCTCTTCATCATCACTTTCTAAGTCTTCAAATGTATCCGTGATGAGAGTCCAAATGTGATGAGCATCTCTTCGGATTTTTTTCTTGCTAGAGATGATATCCCATAACTCTTCACAAACAGAAATCCGCAAGAAGTTAATAACACAAGCATTAAGTTGCGTGCAAGCTAGCTCCTTTTGAGTGAGTTTTGACAAATCAAAGTTGTCATAATCAAATTTAGGAGGTAGAATGCTAGCAACTAAAATATGTTCAACTAAAGGATCTAAATTTTTAAGAGCATTATGAACATTACCAAACCAAGAAACATAGTTTGAGCCATCGAGCTCAAGTGGCTCAAATTGTACCTCACAAGTAGTCGACATCTTTCTCACGGCGGTTAAGCTTGGATGTGAGTCCTTGCTCTGATACCAATTGAAAGGACCTTGATATCGCCTAGAGGGGGGTGAATAGGCGATATACCGCAAAATCAAACTTTTCCCCTTTTTGCTCTAGCTGCCAGGGGGTGACCGGTCAGACCGGTGCTCCACACCGGTCAGACCGGTGCCTTGCAGAGCAAACCCCAAACAGCAGCTCGAGCTTCTTCTTGACTTCTAGCACGAACCAAACTTGGTGATCAGCTTCTGTAGATGAAATTCAGCAAGGCAAAACTATCCCTGCACACAGTATAAGCACACCCAAGTAGATCGAAGCGGAAGCACAAAAATATGCTAGAAATCAACAAGTGAGGCAAACCACAACGGAGACACAAGGAGTTGTTTTCCCGAAGTTCGGATTCACCGCTCGCACCAAGCAACCACCAAGGTACGGTGAATCCTACTCTCCGTTGAGGAAGCTTATGCGACCACCACTTAGGTCAAGCTATCTCCTCCTTCCACTATTTTGCTTCTTCCCTTTCGGAGGTAAAGCACAACCTGCACAAACAATCCTGAGGCTCACCACACACTTTGGTAGCTCACAGGGCGACGCCTTGCCGTCTAGGAGGAAGAACCTCCAAGAGTAACAAATGCTTCAAATTGCTTTCTTGACAGCGAATCGAAGTGCTCAAGCTATGGTTGCTCTTGTTTTGCTCTCTAATGCTCACTCAATCTTGCTCACTCAACCCAACTCAAAGATATCACAAATATCACACAAATCTCACAAAGAGAGGTTGGGGAGGGCTTTCCTGGCTTCTGGAATGTGTCAAAGTCGTGTGGAAGCAGCAACCCACCAAGAGGGGGGCTGAGGGGTATAAATACCCCAGCACACAAAAACTAGCCGTTGGAAATCTGTCGTGACCGGTCAGACCGGTCACCCTGACCGGTCAGACCGGTCAGGCAGAGCTGATTTGAAAAATTAGCCGTTAGAGCTTGCACCGGTCAGACCGGTCCCCTTGACCGGTCAGACCGGTCGGGCTGAGAGTGTCCCAAAACCCCTCAAATTTGCTCAAGGTTTCATCTAAGGATAAAACCACACAAAGTTAGATGATCTGGGATTTGTTAGCACACTCTGTGCCTCTCTCAAGGCTATTCTCACATGGGTCAACTATTGAGCACTTTTGATATTTGTCAATAAGCAAATGTTGCATCCCTCTTAATAGTACGGCGTACCTATACTCAAGGATAAATATAAACACAAAGAGATCCTCTTGAGTTTTCAAGTCTTCATCAATGCCATACTTTGATAGTTGTCAACTTGAGGGCTTTCAACATTGCTAACTTTCTTGAGCAATTTCATACTTGAGCTAGTGACTTAGGATTTTCCATCATCCATTGACAAAGTGTATTTGAATCCTTAAGTCACTCCATTTTATCAATCACAACTAATTGATGCTTTGCATTGCTTCCCTCAATAAAGCTTGGATATGGTCCTTCGAAACCCCACGGATCTAGATACTTCACCTTAGCAATTTGCACACATGGAAAGCCGTCGCTTAGCCAAACCTTGCTTAGTCCCTCGCTCTAGTCATCTCGGTTGATTTCTTCACCACTTACCCTAGCCACATTGAATTTAGCTTTGCTTCATCATTTTGAAATCCCATTTGAAAGAACTCTTCAAATGCTTGTTCTTGATTGACAAAGTACATTCAAACCATTGCAAGCTTCCAACAATGAGACCAGCGTATATCACATAAGCATATGTCCCTTTGGTGTAAATGCATGAAGTCTTGCAATTTTCACTTTGAATGATCCCTTCATATATCAACAAGCTTTCTCATAGATTGGAACAACATAGATATACCTTTGTTGACTTGTCCAAAATATATCAACACTCATGCTTGTCATTCATTATTTATGCACAAAGAGATCACACACTTGCTTGCCTTTCTCATTATGAGCCAAAGAACATTCATTTCATATATAATTCAATATCACAACATGAATATACAAATAAAAACCTGCTCATAGTCTTAAGCAAACAAGTTAGTCCTTTAATCGTTTTGTCATACAATTCACCAAAACCCACATGGGGGCCTAGATGCACTTTCAATCTCCCCCTTTTTGGTGATTGATGACAATTCGATTAAAGCTTACAAATATGACAATTAAGCTCTTTTGATTTCTTAGATATATTGTGAGCTCCCCCTTAATGTGTGCTTTGAATGGAATTTCAAAATTGGCCTCACATGCCAAGAGCACACATTTCACAATAAAAATATGAGAGCTCCCCCTATATCTCAGAAACCGTGGGGTGCAACAAGTGTGTGTACAAAAATATCCGTGATGCATATGACAAGAAAGGCACACAAAGAAATGTATGTGTGCTGTCAGGTGCCTGACCGGTCAGACCGGTCAGCCCCAGTCAGCACACATACAAGGAAGAAAAACAACCACCAAACAATCCATGCATCACATACTAACACAAAGTTACTTAGAGTGCATAAATAAAGGTCTTACACACACAATAGCACACATTACAAGTTCTCAAGTCCACAAAGGAATAGAATTCGAGATTTATTACAAAGTTCCACTGCCAACTACACTTGACCGGTCAGACCGGTCACCCTGACCGGTCAAGGCTGCTGCCACTGCCCTGAATCTAAGAGCTGAAGCTTTAATCCAGCACTTCTCCCCCTTTGTCATCAAGCATCCAAAAAAGGGCCTGGAGAAGTTGTAGCTGCAGTCACTCCTGTCCATTTCCACCATTTCCTCCATTTTCTCCTTCACTAGGTGAAGCCCCTGACCAAAGATGAAGTCCTTCATGCAAATGCGAGAGAGGAGGCATAAGATATATAGAATCTGATACGGTGATCTCAGAGGGAGGAGCAAGAGTGGGATCAGTAGTACCATAGGAAGCTGAAGTGTCGGGAGGCACAGTAGGAGTATATCCAAAGATGGAGGTCGAGAGCCTCGCTGCAATGTCAGAGGTCTCCGGTGCATCACTAGATGTGCCAAAAGTCCCACCGCTGAAAGGTGGAAGTGAAGAACCTGCCACCATGCCCTCACTGTGAAAAGATGGACCCACTGAAGATGATCCTGCTGCATATGTTCCTCCCATCATCCCTGGCACAAAGCCCGACGAGAACGCACTCGGCATACTAGCTGACAAAGTCTGGTACAGTGGAGGAACAGGTGCATACTGTGGAGGTGCTGGCAGCTGCTGTGGCTGAACATGTGGAGCACCTGATGAAGAACTAGTCTCTGGAAAGAACATGCTCCCATACTGATCAAAGTAGCCTGCTGATGAATATCCACGGAGCCTATCCTCAACAGATGGGATCTCTACCTCTGGAGGTGGTGGAGATGGAGGAGAACGCGGAGGCTGAAGTTTCATTGCGTTATGCATCAACTTGATAGAATCATTTATCTTCTTGTTGTCTTTCCGCTGACGCTGCTGCTCCACCTCTACATCCCTCTGGCTCTTGCACATACCAACAAACAAGTTGAAAAGCTCCTTGATAGGAGAGGTGGGACGCTCCCGTGGCCGGCGAGTGAAAACAATGGGCTCAGGCCCGAACCGGTCAGACCGGTACCGGTCACCGATCAGACCGGTGCCGGCCTGAGCACCAGGCTGAGCTGGCTGAGGCTGCTCCTGCTGCTCAAACTCTCCTCCAACTGGCTCATCCTGAATCTCAGAGTCTGGAGAAGGTATCCTAGGATGTTTCTTGGCATTAGGCCTCAAAGGTTTGTGCTTCACATCACTAGGAAAATCAATTTTGGTCACCTTTCTGATCATGTACATGATATAGGGACAATAGCTGCAGATCTTCTTTGAATTTTCAGACACATGCTTGATCTCTTGCCAAATAAAATCCCCAACACTGAATTCGGGTGCCACAGGTCTCATAGCATACATAAAATTCTTTTGGTAGGAAGTAATCTCAGATGTATTGCCATCTCTAGGGGTTATTGCCTTTCTAAAGAGCCTATTGAGAACTCCATAGAAAGTGTACAAATGCTTCACCTTCCCCCATTCATTTTCCATATTGCGAGGATACATGATCTTCATCATAGATAGTTCAAGTTCATCCTCATCATGCAACATTTGAAGGCCTTCTTCATTACCAAGTTTGAACATGTTGCTGAAGGACGGAAAGGTGATGTGATATCTAACTCCATTTGTCATCCAAAATATGGCTTTAACATCATTCCTAAACCCAAAGTACACTGTAGCATAGAACTGAGCAATAATCTCTTTGTTCCAGCTTTGCTTGAAACCCATGATATGCATTATCCTTTGTCTTGTACAGGTATCAATGATCTCATCAAAAATTTGATTATGCTGATCTGTCATGTGTTTCCAATCCACATACTGAGCCTCATGTGTGATTTTGGACTTCTTTAGAATAACTGAGGTGTAGAAATCCTGCTGAAACATAGTCCAAAATCTGTTATCACTAGCTGTCCTAGGCCCACTGTAAGGATCTGCATCTCTCATTTTCAGCACAGCCTTTGTCATCCCTTCCCCATGATAATTTGTCATTCTTGTACCATAGAGATAGTTAGGCCTCACAATGACAGGAATCTCATCATCATCTTCACCATCACCGTCACCATCATCACCATCATTATCACCGTTGCCATCACTATCACCACCACCATTACCATCACCATCACTCTCACCGCTGCCACTGCTGTCATTATCAATAGCCGGGCCTTTGCCATGGCGAGGCTCCACTCTATAAGGACTTTGCTCAATATCATCACTACTAGTTTCCACTTGCTCCTCTTCTTCCTCCTCAACATGTATCTCAACTGAAGATCTTTTCTGTCCTCGAGGTCTCAATCGGCCTGCATAATCATCTTGCACAGAGCTAGCACCTTGAGAACTAGAATCATCTTGTCTTATCTTTTTCCTTCTCTCGGCATCATGACCCTTAGTCATAGCAGCTGATCCTGGGTCACAAAGATTATGAAGAAATATCCATAAGATACCAGGAGACAAGATTTGATAAATTTGATAAAAGAAAGCACATGGATTGGAGAAATTGGAGCAGTTCTGGGCATGACCGGTCAGACCGGCCAGGGGAACCGGTCAGACCGGTCACCCCCCAGAACTGACCCAATAACTCCATCCAGTGAAACTTTGAGCAGATAAAAGGTCTAGATATGATCATGGAAATATATGAGACATCCTAAGTAGATAAAAGTTGAATATATCGAAGAAAATCAGATTTTGGAGGTGAACTGCCCTGACCGGTCAGACCGGTCGGAGGCACCAGTCAGACCGGTGACTGGCAGTCCATCCCCAAAATCCAATCCTCACAATGCACCCAACCAAATTGAAAGATCTTCTAGGAATAGTCTCTAAGGGTTGCCAGGAGATGTTCTACCCAAGGAATTTCAAATCTACTCATGGAGTTGATAGATCGGGCAAAAACAAGATTTGAATACCTTTGGAGAGAGAACACGAGATGAATCCAAGGGGCCGGTTAGGGCACCGGTTGAACCGCCCAAGGAGACTTGAATCCTTGAGAGGGGCGAGCTTTTCCTTGGTTGAATCCTCAAATCGCCAATGGAGCATGAGTGGGAGGCTTGGGCGCTCGGTCTGGAGAGAGGACAGGACGTGGAGGGGAGTAGAGGGTGAATGTGGATAAGAATGTGCTGTTGAGTCACGGGAGGGGTAAAAAGGGTAACTCCCGGGGCACACCGGTCAGACCGGTGCCGGGCACCGGTCTGACCGGTGCCCCTCCCAACAGCAAAGTTGAGAAGGCAGATTGATGAACTTTTGATCCTTTTAGCCCCTACAAGGTTGGACATAAGATTTTCAGTGAATATTATCCAAAGTTGGCAAATCTTCAGAAGAATATAGGATAATCCAAATTATTTCTCATTTCTTGATTCTTCCAAGAAAGATAGATAGATAAAGATTTTATGGACTTGAGAAAATCTTCCCATTTGTGACTAGGCATCAATCAACCAAAGTGAACAATAGTCACAAGTGAGTCAATCGGGTCACAAAGACCAAGAACCAAAATTTTCAAAGAAAGCACACTTCCTACACATGCTAGTTGAATTTTCGCAAAAACTACCCTATGCCACAAAAGACATGCATCCATCTCAAGTCAATAGTCATCTTAGCATATTTAGCTCATATCTTGTAAGAGATGACACCAAGTCAATTCTCAAAGAAGACATCAACTAAATATCTAGATTTGAAGCTCCAAATTGACTTAAAACAATTACATGCAAAAACTCACATTAGCAAGGATATGAGGCCTAGATGCTCAATGTAAAAACATAGATTAAAGGAACATACCTTGGCCTCTAGCTAATCCTTTTCTTCACATTGGTGAAGATTCATTTTTCAAGTCTTGTACATTATCAACATAATCCAAATGCCTCTTCTCATTTATGATTTTCCCTTATATACATCATAGAGAAGAAATGCATTAAGTAGCACAAGACCTAGTTTCATCATTTAGTGACCTTTGAATTGGAAAGACACAATGGATCACTAAAAGATGAAACCTCACAATATAGGTTAAATTCCTTTTCTTGATGCACATGTGTATAAGGGTGGAAGGCAAGCTCACATGCATCAATCTTGTCACGAAGTCAAGCAAGAGAATTTAATCTATATTATGGGAAGCAGCTATTTAATAAGATAATTTGTTGTCCAAAGAGGAGTTAGATACACTTTTACCAATTTTGAACAAAGGACATAGCTTGCTTCAAAGAGAGACAAACTCTCACACATGAGACTACAAGATCACTAAAAGAAAATGTTAGTCTCTAGGACACAAATTGTAGGATAATCTCCCCCTAAATAGGTGCATCATGTATTTGAATATCATGTCACATGCACTTGATCAATTTAATGAGTTTGAGGAGTTTATCACACAATTTGGTCCCGGCACATAAATAAATTGCATTTATTGACAAGGTGCCAAGAATACTTACTACCACAAAGATAGTGCATAAATTGTATGCCATGGAAGTGCTAAATGAATTTCTTGTAAAATTCCAAATTAGATGAAACTTGACAATCAAACCTCTGCCGGAACTTCTGGTAGGATTTGGCCGAAATTTCTGGCACGAAACAGAGGCCATCGGACTTTCGGGTCGGAAGTTCTGGTGTGAAACTGAGGCTGCCGGAACTTATATTTGCTGACTGGGCCAGCACCGGTCAGACCGGTCAAGGTGACCGGTCAGACCGGTCAACTCCAGTCAGCGCACACTCAATTGAAATTCTTTTCTTTTACTAGCTCCAAGAAATTTCTTCTTTACTTTTTGTGTAATTTTCTGCACTTCAAAATAGTATACTCTACTAGAGAGTCATTAAAAGCATCACATGGCATGAAGGGAATAAATCAAATAAAAATGTCAAAGTCACTTTCTCATGCTTCACAAACTCACACTTGTGACTCATGAGTGTTCACATAGAACTGAGAGTGACTAAGGCATGACATTAAGCACTAGTTACCGAGATGACATTGGTTTTGTGATTTCAACACTTTGCTAGTCACTTGGCTAATTTCTTCATTTCTTGCATCTTTTCTATAAGCCAAGTGTCCAATGCCTCTCGACGATCCTGCAAGCTCAGCAAGCACTCTTTGGTACCCAAATCTTGTTGGGTCCTTTGAGGTTAGTCACAAGATGCTTAGGAACCCAAATGGCTCTTATGCTAGTTTGAGGTGAACTAATCACTCTTATAGCACAAGTGTCAGTTTTGTCTTTCCCAAGATTACTAAAATCATAATGGACACGGTTAGATTCAAGAATGTTACCATTTGGACAATCCTTGCCCATGTGACCCTTTTGCCGGCAAGTATAGCAAACACGGCTCTTGTCCTTGCTTGACTTTATATTTCTTTGCTTTTCTTGCCTTTGCTTGCTTTTGGGTTCCATGGATGAAGAGGTGACTTCAATCTTATCACCGTGATGAAGGGTGGCTGCCCTGGCCGCCAACGGTCTGACCGGTCCAAGTGGCCGGTCTGACCGGTCGGGGTCAGAGCCACCTACATTAGTAGCGCCGGGACACATGGCTATCGTGTGTCCCTTATTCTTGCATCCATAGCAAATCCTTTTCTTTGCAAGACTCCTTTTCTTGGATACTCCATGCTTCATTATCTTGCCTTTATGCTTGATCGGGCACATAGATGCATAATGCCCCATTGTTGAACAATTGAAGCATTGTATGTGATCAAGCTCCTTTTTCTTCTTTTCTTGAGTCTTGTCTTTGTTGACTTGCTTGTCATGCTGAGGAATTGAGTCAGCGACCATTGATCCCTTCTCAAGCTTATTCACCATGTTTTCACGATTATCTTGAGAAGGTTGCACTTGACCCTTTCCCTTAACCTTGATCAAGTCATTCTTGATCTTTTCTCTCTCTTGCTTCATGTCTTCCAATTCTTCAGCAAGGAGATCATCACAAGACTCTACAAAAACATGCTCATCACAAGATTTGGTTGCTTGGGAGCAACACGGTTTTTCACATAATAAAGTAGAATTGATGTGAGAGCATGTGCAAGTGTGTGTATGAGGTTCAAGATATTTTACCGATGATAATACAACCTCATGAGCAATGTCTAGCATAGCATATGATTCCACAAGCTTCTCATGAGAACACTCAAGTTCTTTGTGAGTTGCTTGCAAAGCCATATGCTCACTACTGAGCTTTTCAAGTTGAGAAACTCAAGTTCTTTGTGAGTTGCTTGCAAAGCCATATGCTCACTAGTGAGCTTCTCAAGTTGAGCAATGAGCATTAGTTTATCTTGTTCTAAGGATGCTACACAAGTAGATAAATTAGTAGCACAAGCATAATCCTTAGACAAGAATTCATACTTACCAACCAAGGAGGCATGTGACAACTTGAGCTTTTCAAGTTCTTGAGTTAGAGCCTTGATGGTTCCAACTCTATGGAATTCATCTCTCTTGGTCTTCTTCTTCTTTCTGCAAGCCATCAGACACTTAGGTCCCTCATCATTGGATAATGAAGAACCAGAAGTTGATGAGGTGACGCTTGCGGCTTGGGTGTCTTGAGCACACTCGGGAGCAGCTCCCTAGGAAGAACCGGTCAGACCGGTCCCCTGAACCGGTCGGACCGGTGCCTCCAGGCAGACTGCAATTTCTTCCTTTTGCTCTTCTAGCTCCTTGGCAAAAACCACCTGAGGCTCAATGAATATTGCTGATGCAGTTGAGCACTTCTCAGGTGATTCCATGACTTCTTGCTCTTCATCATCACTTTCTAAGTCTTCAAATGTATCCGTGATGAGAGTCCAAATGTGATGAGCATCTCTTCGGATTTCTTTCTTGCTAGAGATGATATCCCATAACTCTTCACAAACAGAAATCCGCAAGAAGTTAATAACACAAGCATTAAGTTGCGTGCAAGCTAGCTCCTTTTGAGTGAGTTTTGACAAATCAAAGTTGTCATAATCAAATTTAGGAGGTAGAATGCTAGCAACTAAAATATGTTCAACTAAAGGATCTAAATTTTTAAGAGCATTATGAACATTACCAAACCAAGAAACATAGTTTGAGCCATCGAGCTCAAGTGGCTCAAATTGTACCTCACAAGTAGTCGACATCTTTTCTCACGGCGGTTAAGCTTGGATGTGAGTCCTTGCTCTGATACCAATTGAAAGGACCTTGATATCGCCTAGAGGGGGGTGAATAGGCGATATACCGCAAAATCAAACTTTTCCCCTTTTTGCTCTAGCTGCCAGGGGGTGACCGGTCAGACCGGTGCTCCACACCGGTCAGACCGGTGCCTTGCAGAGCAAACCCCAAACAGCAGCTCGAGCTTCTTCTTGACTTCTAGCACGAACCAAACTTGGTGATCAGCTTCTGTAGATGAAATTCAGCAAGGCAAAACTATCCCTGCACGCAGTATAAGCACACCCAAGTAGATCGAAGCGGAAGCACAAAAATATGCTAGAAAACAACAAGTGAGGCAAACCACAACGGAGACACAAGGAGTTGTTTTCCCGAAGTTTGGATTCACCGCTAGCACCAAGCAACCACCAAGGTACGGTGAATCCTACTCTCCGTTGAGGAAGCTTATGCGACCACCACTTAGGTCAAGCTATCTCCTCCTTCCACTATTTTGCTTCTTCCCTTTCGGAGGTAAAGCACAACCTGCACAAACAATCCCGAGGCTCACCACACACTTTGGTAGCTCACAGGGCGACGCCTTGCCGTCTAGGAGGAAGAACCTCCAAGAGTAACAAATGCTTCAAATTGCTTTCTTGACAGCAAATCGAAGTGCTCAAGCTATGGTTGCTCTTGTTTTGCTCTCTAATGCTCACTCAATCTTGCTCACTCAACCCAATTCAAAGATATCACAAATATCACACAAATCTCACAAAGAGAGGTTGGGGAGGGCTTTCCTGGCTTCTGGAATGTGTCAAAGTCGTGTGGAAGCAGCAACCCACCAAGAGGGGGGCTGAGGGGTATAAATACCCCAGCACACAAAAACTAGCCGTTGGAAATCTGTCGTGACCGGTCAGACCGGTCACCCTGACCGGTCAGACCGGTCAGGCAGAGCTGATTTGAAAAATTAGCCGTTAGAGCTTGCACCGGTCAGACCGGTCCCCTTGACCGGTCAGACCGGTCGGGCTGAGAGTGTCCCAAAACCCCTCAAATTTGCTCAAGGTTTCATCTAAGGATAAAACCACACAAAGTTAGATGATCTGGGATTTGTTAGCACACTCTGTGCCTCTCTCAAGGCTATTCTCACATGGGTCAACTATTGAGCACTTTTGATATTTGTCAATAAGCAAATGTTGCATCCCTCTTGATAGTACGGCGTACCTATACTCAAGGATAAATATAAACACAAAGAGATCCTCTTGAGTTTCCAAGTCTTCATCAATGCCATACTTTGATAGTTGTCAACTTGAGGGCTTTCAACATTGCTAACTTTCTTGAGCAATTCCATACTTGAGCTAGTGACTTAGGATTTTCCATCATCCATTGACAAAGTGTATTTAAATCCTTAAGTCACTCCATTTTATCAATCACAACTAATTGATGCTTTGCATTGCTTCCCTCAATAAAGCTTGGATATGGTCCTTCGAAACCCCACGGACCTAGATACTTCACCTTAGCAATTTGCACACATGGAAAGCCGTCGCTTAGCCAAACCTTGCTTAGTCCCTCGCTCTAGTCATCTCGGTTGATTTCTTCACCACTTACCCTAGCCACATTGAGTTTAGCTTTGCTTCATCATTTTGAAATCCCATTTGAAAGAACTCTTCAAATGCTTGTTCTTGATTGACAAAGTACATTCAAACCATTGCAAGCTTCCAACAATGAGACCAACGTATATCACATAAGCATATGTCCCTTTGGTGTAAATGCATGAAGTCTTGCAATTTTCACTTTGAATGATCCCTTCATATATCAACAAGCTTTCTCATAGATTGGAACAACATAGATATACCTTTGTTGACTTGTCCAAAATATATCAACACTCATGCTTGTCATTCATTATTTATGCACAAAGAGATCACACACTTGCTTGCCTTTCTCATTATGAGCCAAAGAACATTCATTTCATATATAATTCAATATCACAACATGAATGTACAAATAAAAACCTGCTCATAGTCTTAAGCAAACAAGTTAGTCCTTTAATCGTTTTGTCATACAATTCACCAAAACCCACGTAGGGGCCTAGATGTACTTTCAAAGATAAGTTTAGGAAATTTACTGTAGCAATTCTAAACCGAAAATTAGGAGGACTAAACTTGATCTAATTATAAAACTAATTACACGGATGGACGGAAAATCACGAGACGAATCTATTAAGCCTAATTAATCCGCCATTAATTCACATTTAATACCTTTAATTAGTGTTTTAACATTTGATATGACGGGATGAACAGTGAAAACTTATGGAACTAAATAGGGCCTTAGATTGATGAAAACAGCACCAATTCAATCAAAAGCAACGCATTAAACTACGTGCCCCTCTCTACCTTTTCAATTCGAATGTACGTTCAATCATTGAATTCGATCGAATTCAACCACGATCGAATTCAACAACTCTGACAGTGCCCGACTGCAGACCTGTTCCCAGCCGAGATTTTATTACGCACCAAACAAAAAATTTCGGAGCTGCATAAGCCGAAACCTCGTTATCCACGAAACCCCTGCAAGAAAACGGAGAAATCAAACATGGTGGTAGCTCGCGGGTCGATGGGCAGATCCGTGGAAATGCCAGATCTTTTGTCAGACACAATATGCCATGAACAACGGTTACATGGAACGGTAGAAACCAAAGCAGTTCACTCCAGAGCAGAGCAAGAATCACATCCAGTCAGTCAACACAGACACAGTCGCACCAAGGGGGTGTTATCCACGAATCTCCTAGCCTAGAACAGAGAAACCACCCAGCTGCCGCCTCAATGGAAAGGAGGCTGACGAAACAACCGCTAGCTTCAACAGAACATCATGTCCCCCGAAGCCGCCGCCGCGGTTCTGAGCGCTCACTCACGCGGCATAGACGACGAGCTTCATGCCGAGGTTGCAGTGGCCGAAGCGCGTGCAGATGAAGAAGTTGTCCCCCCTGGCGAGCGTGACGCTGTCGGCGCCGGAGGTGTAGGTCCGCGATCCCGGCGGCGTCGTGCACCCGTTGTACCCGCCCTCATCCACCGCCACCACGTTGTGGATCAAGGGGACGTACCTGAACACTGCAAGCAGCAAGAACAACAAAGGCATGGACTCGTTTTCAGTGACCGAACCGAACACGGTCATCACGACAGAAGCAGAATGCTGGTTGACTCAGGGTGTACCGTACCGAGAGTGTCGCCGGCGTGGAAGTGCTTGCCGTTGGGCCAGCTGGGGCTACTGAAGGACCAGCCGTTGTTGTCCCCGACGTAGTACGTGGTGCCTGCGTCGGCGAGGATGAAGCAGCAGCAGGCGACGGCGAACGCCATGGCGCCGATGGCGAGGCTTGCGCTCGCACTGCCTCTTCCCCGAGCCATCTCAGTTTCTCACTCGCCTGTGCTGTGCTGCTGGGGGAGAAATTCCTTCTCCTGGCTGAATGGCAGCGTGGCTTCTTGGCACCACACGAGGGCCGAGTGAAATAGGAGGGAGGCAGGATGAGGAGAGTGAGCTGGGAGCTGGCTGCTCGGAGAGCGCGGAGTCCGAGGTAATGAATATTGCCGCAGAGCTGACGCGCAGCGAGGGCCGAGGGAGGGGCCAGCGGGAGGCTGTGCAGCTTCAATGCTGCTGCAGAGGACACGAGTCCGTGATCACATGACGGGCCAGACGAGACGAGGAGACAGGCGGACGAGGGTCTCCCGGTGCCGGTGGCCGGTGCAGACCAGGCAGCAGATCCTGCCAGGGCAAAATATTTCACACGAGCAAAGTTCCAGAGCTCACACATCTGACGTTAAAAAGGCAAGTTACGCGGACGAGCAAATGCTGTGCGTACCGGAGCAGAGACCAAGGAGTCAAGGAGTACGGCAATTCCACGATCGTGAGATCACAGGCGATGTTGGTAGATACCCAAAGATCAGTAGTGCGGTAGTGCCCTCGTGGGATGGAGGCGTGGCAACTGGCAAGGAAAGTTACGGCGCCAGCTGCCATGGGTAGGACACCAAAGAATTCAAATCGCTGCCAGTGCTGCTGCATCACCAGTCCCCACAGGCATCACTGCAACTGCAATCCTGCAATAACGGCAATCCAACGATCCCGTTTAGTTCAGCAAGATAAGTTTAGAATATTTACTGTAGCAAAATTAAATTAAAAATTGGAGGGCTAAACATGATTCGAGACGAATCTATTAAGTCTAATTAATCCATCATTAATCCACGTTTAATACCTTTAATTAGTGTCCTAATATTTGATGTGACGAGATGAATCTTTTTTGAACGAACGACACTCGACGAGTGTGTTTCTATTGATATAGCAGAAAAAATACAAGATCACATCCCTGGGAGGACGTAACCAGGCAACAAAAAAGAAAAAAAACACACAACAACGACAACAACAAGACGGCTAGTCGGATTGGGGCATCGACAACCGCCGCACACAATTCCACTACACAAACTCCTCCGGCCGGTCGGATTGGGCCATCGACACGTGCAGGAACTCAAACTCTTGACAACTAAAACTCCGCCCGGTCGGATTGGGCCATCGACACGAGCCTCCGCAAACTCTGCCCGGTGGGATTGGGACGTCGACACGAGGCATCACACAACCAGACCCACCACCACCGCCACCCACAGAGGTCGCACACCAGAGGCAGCACCAGACCCAAGCCCCGGCAAGGAAGAAGTCCAGGCACCGAATCGGCCGACGCTATGCATGGCCGACTGCCGCCAGGACACATAGGAGTCACAGGCGAACTGATCAATGCCACCGAGCCGCCGCACACCATTCCGAGCATCGACACCTAGTCTCCAGCACAACAAGGAGTGCATGGAAAGAGGGGCGAGAAAGAAGAAGCTCCCCTCTTTCCGGCACGAACCCGCCACCGGAGACCCAGATGAACGGCGCCTTCAAAGATGAGCTGCACGCAAGGTGTAGAGATCGACGCGGGATTCCAAAGCGACGCCTTCAAGAAGGAAAAACGACGCCCAAGAGCGCCGCCGTCGCTCGCCCACGAGGCCATGGGCAAGGCTTTCACCCGGAACCGCCAAGGGGAGTGGCCACTCCAAGACAACGCCCCCAAGAGGGAAACGACGTTCAGCACGCCGTCGTTGTCGGCCCAGATCAAAGCCGGGCAGAGCTTTCGCCGGGAGTGCCATCCCGCTTGCCGCCAAACTCCGATGCTTCCAAGCCACCATCCACCACCGACAAGTTGCCCTGAGCGTGCGACCTCCTCCACCCCCCACGCGCCGTCACCGGTCCGCTGCTCGCCATTGACGCAGTCGTCGAAGCACGAACGCCGCCGTAGGTGGCCGGAGCCGCCAGCCGCGCCACCATGGCAAGCTGGCGAGCCCCCGCGTGGGTCGCCGCCGCGGCGCCTCCATGACGCCGACAGCACAGCAAACCCGAACACCACCTCCAGCCGCAGCACCACGCCGCCGCTGAAGCTCGACTTCTCCGCCGCCGCCGAGCCGACGGCCCAGGTCCGGCGCAGTCCCCTCGGCGCAGCCCCACGTCGCCGCCATGTGGGTCGCAGTGGGGCTCGCCAGCTCCGGCGCACCCCCCCTAGTCGCCGCCGCAGCTCCCCCCGTCGCCGCCATGGGGGCCGCCGTCTCCGCGCCCGAAATGCCGCCACCAGCTCTGACGCGCCGCGTGGCCTTCAGATCCAGTGGAGGCCCGCCCGGATCCGAAGCCTCCTGCCCTCGCCGCCGCCAAGGGTGGCCTGCGCCGGCGAGGTCGCTCGGGTGGACGGGGCAGCCGCGCCCGCCCAGATCCACCCGAGGGAGGGGAAAAGGCCCCGCCGCCGTCGTCATTGCAGGCCGCACGGGCTTCCGACGGCCCGCTCGGGCGGCGGCGCGGCGTAGGGAGGCGGAAGAGGGGGGCGGCGGCTAGGGTTGGCGGGGGGCCGCCCGGTCGCCCTGCGCGGGGGCGACGGAGCGGAGTTGTGTC
>CM014274.1:78472960-78483770 GCA_004135705.1 Alloteropsis semialata
GAAGGACGACGGGCCCCACGGCATGGGCAGACACTTCTCCTTCTTTCCCGTCTTACCCTTTGACTGTACTCTTTCTCTTATTCTTTACTGGCTCCCCTTGAACTATAAAAGGGAAGGCCAGGCCTCCTGCGTGAGGCAAGATCGACTCTTTTCCTCTTCTCTCCTGGGCCTCCTACGGGAGGCAGGGAGCCTCTCTTCTCTCCCGAGGAGTTCTCTCCCCCGACTTTCTTCTTCCTCCAGCCGGTCACTGGACTGAGCTCGACTCGCACTCCAGAGACTTGGGAGCTAGTCCCTCTCTCGCCCTTTTTGTACCCCCTACTACAAACCAGTGCAAATAACACGAGCAGCACGAACTGGACGTAGGGTCTTACACCCCATGGGTGGCCCGAACCAGTATAAACCCCCGTGTCCTTTTGCACTACCACCCGAGGCCCGACGCGCGCTCCACGATCTTATTATTTGCCGGCGGTAAAGAACCCCGACAGTTGGCGCCCACCGTGGGGCCTTTGCGCGTCACGTCTTTTTACTTGCAGGTCCCGGGTGGCCAACCACGACGACGGTGGCGTCCCCGATGGACGCAACCGCGGCGACGACGACGGCGGCGGCACCGACGGCCGCGACGACGACCACAACGCTGTCAACTGCGGCGACGACGACGGCGGCGGCACCGACGGCCGCGACGACGACCACAACGCTGTCAACCGCGGCGACAACGACGGCGGCGGCGACCCCAATGACCACAACAACCAACTGCGGCGACGACGACGGCGGCGGCATCGACGGCCGCGACGACGACCACAACGCCGTCAACCGCGGCGACGACGACGGCGGCGGCGACCCCAATGACCACAACAACCACGACGATGGCAACAATGCTCCTGGCCTTCTGGATGAACCGAACAAGGCTCGGGGGCTCTGCCTACCAGGCACACCCAGTACTGTTCTGTATGCAGATGCATGCATGCGTTTGCATGTACATGCAAGGATATCCTCTTTAACCAATGCATGCACGTCTTTTTCAAATGTGTTGTGTCTTTTTGTTTTCTCTCTCGAGCCAGCACAGCACAACAGAGGAGCAGGCAGTAGCATTTATCCCGAAGGACTGCATGCATGTCCGACCAACCGGAGTGGGCCGGAGCAGGCAGCAGCAACCCAGTCACCCTCGAGAAGTTTTCCGACTCGCCCGACAAGGTCTTCGCTCGACAACTTCGACGGCGGCCGCAACTCCGCCCAACGGGCTGATGGCTCCGGCGGCTGCGACTCCGCCCAACGGGCTGATGGCTCCGGAAGCACAAACGGCGGCCGCCACTCCGCCAACGACGGTCCCGAGCAGACGCATCGACCGAGCTGCAGCAGCCCCAACCAACTCCGCCAACGACGGCCACGGCATCACCAACAGCGACCGCGACCCCGCCAACGGCAGCATCGACACCACGCGGCCGCGCACCCGCGGCGCAGCAGCAGTGGGCGACCCTCGCGAGGAACACCGCGGCAGGACGACCGTGCCCAAAGTCCGCAAATGACCTCAACTAACCTGTAACAGCTTTTTGTTTTCATGATCTCGCGCAGGGCCGCCACGGCGAGGCACGCCCCCGAACGAGCGTACGACACAACGACAGAGAGGGCTGCAGCGCCGACCGACGTAATCACGTTGGCTACCAGCTCCGCCCCGGCCAGCGCCCGCGCCACCGACCGACCCGACCTCGACTCCAAAGGAGTGCGCCGCCCAACCTCGACTCCGAACGACTCGGCCGCGTCTCCAAAGGAGTGCGCCGCCCCGACCTCGACTCCGACCGACCCGACCTCGACTCCAGGGGAGTGCGCCGCCCCGACCTCGACTCCGACCGACCCGACCTCGACTCCGACCGACCCGACCTCGACTCCGACCGACCCGACCTCGACTCCAGGGGAGTGCGCCGCCCCGACCTCGACTCCGACCGACCTGGCCGCGGCTCCAAAGGAGTGCGCGCGCCCCGGCCCCGACTCCAACCGACTCGGTCGCGCCGCCCGTGAAGTGTGCTGCCCCGACTCGGACGGCTCGCTCGACTCAGCTTCAACGACGAGAAGCTAAAACGGCTAAGTTTTACTACGATCCTTCGTATTTCCATACATTTCCTTTTACAGTCCCGCATGCCTCTTTTGGGTGTCGCTAAAGTACTCGGGTAGCATAGGCCTCATCCGTAAAACCTCGTCCTGCGTGCCGCCTACACCTAAGCCTCCCCGCTGAGCAGTGTAGTCCGCGGTAAGCCGTCCTCTCCGCGAGCAGTGGTCAGTGGGACTAGGAGCTTAAACGTGATGTGCTAACTACCCGAGGAAATACGTAGCCTGATAAAGGCAGGGCGTACGCAACTTTTCGTTGATAACGAGTAAATCCCGACTTCTCGCTTTACGCAACGTTTTTGCATTACGCTGTCTTTTGCAGCTCAGCATGGCAAGTTCAGGTAAGCTTGCAGCAACTCCTACATACAGGGAACGACACCTTTTGTCTCGCCCGACCTCGGCGCACGGGGTCAAGCATACGCACACGATCGATTTCCGAAACGCGCTCTTCGAACTCTCTAAACTAAGCGGCTCCCGCCGGCCCTAACGGCCCCTCGCAGCCCTGCGCTCGGGGGCTGGGCATCGGGACGGACGACTCCGACAGTCGACCTGACAGGTGATTCCAACGGGGGTTCGAAGGCTGGCCCGTCGAAGGGTTCGACAGCCGCCCCCGGTCACCTTGTCGAGCGAGGGGCAGTGAAGGATGGGTCCCAGCGGCCAGTACCCGGGCGCACGAGCGTCATGGGCATCCCAAACTGCGTTCGAGTCTTGATGGCAAGAATGGTCATGGTTTTTCCCCCGAACGGAAAGGCAACGAGCCGCCCAGTCCGGTCGAACGGACTCGGTAACTAGATGATCTCGCCACCAGGAATCTGAAGCTGGCCACCAGCTGGTCCGATCGGAACCCCTCGACCGGGATGCCGTGGCTTCACTCGAACTGGCCCGTTATTAGCTCACACGGACACCGCATTTTCGGCCGACGAGGCAAAAATACGGCACGGTCCGGCCCCTCCACCTTTTGCGAAAAAAGATGCATGAGGGGTTACGACGTAAGGAAAAACGCAAAAAGACGAAACGAATCCCCGTCCGGACCCCGGTCTCGGGATACACACGGGGTCGAAATCGCTAGCCGAGACCAGCAGCGTGGTCGCATAATTTGCAACGAATCACTACACAAATGCCATAAACCTGCGAGCAAGTGTACCACTCGCCCCCAGGCTCGGGGGCTACACCCGGCGGGTGCGCTCGCGCGCCCCCACCCGAAACTCCACCGCTTTCTCGACGTCACGATAAATTCAGCCCGCGACCGAGTCTGCGACTCGCTCCCAGGCTCGGGGGCTACTGTCGGATACCAATATTGGGGGTATCCAATGACGGCGATTAAAAATAAAAAAGCCCCGGCAGCTATCCCTTTCCCTCTGATTTACCTCCACCGGAACAAATCAGCAGCGACGATCATTTTTTTTTCCCTCTCCCGTGTACACATGAATATTGTATGGAAGTGCATACATACGCGCATGCCTGTACGTGCATGCCAACTTCCAATCAAAGCATGGCATTTCTGTCTTTATTTCTGTGAAGGAAAACGGCCAAAAAACAAGGCCATGATGACTTACGACATCAGACCAAGAAGGCCCGAGTGGTTGGCCCCGGACGCAAGCTTGTCCGAGCAGACTCCCGACAGGTTTCCGTCTCGCCCGAGTGGTTTCTATCCCGCTCGCTCGACTGGTCTCCATCCCACCGCGCCGGAGTGGTTTCCGTCTCGCCCGAGGAGTTGCTCCTTCGCCCGGCAAGCTGCTCGCCCGACCGGTTTTCCGCAGCGCCCGAGTGCTCTCCGATTCGCCCGACAAGCTGCTCCATCACCCGACAGGACTCCGATTCGCCCGACAAGATCTCCGTCTCCGACTGGTTCGCTCCTTCGCAACGAAGCAACCACCGGGAAGACCGAAGCACCCGGAGTCAAGCTGCTACACTGTGCCAACCACTCCCTGACGCAACTGACACCAGCAGGACATGGCTACAGCGCTCGGAAGGACGACGGGCCCCACAGCATGGGCAGGCGCGCCTCCTTTTTTCCCGTCTTACCCTTTGACTGTACTCTTTCTCTTATTCTTTACTGGCTCCCCTTGAACTATAAAAGGGAAGGCCAGGCCTCCTGCGTGAGGCAAGATCGACTCTTTTCCTCCTCTCTCCTGGGCCTCCTACGGGAGGCAGGGAGCCTCTTTTCTCTCCCGAGGAGTACTCTCCCTCGATTTTCTTCTTCCTCCAGCCGGTCACCGCACCGAGCTCGACTCTCGCACCAGAGACTTGGGAAACTCTCCCTCTCTCGCCCGCTTGTACCCCCTACTACAAACCAGTGCAAATAACATGAGCAGCACGAACTGGACGTAGGGTCTTACACCCCATGGGTGGCCCGAACCAGTATAAAC
Source organism: Alloteropsis semialata (assembly GCA_004135705.1). Lineage (NCBI taxonomy): Eukaryota > Viridiplantae > Streptophyta > Magnoliopsida > Poales > Poaceae > Alloteropsis > Alloteropsis semialata. The sequence goes on from CM014274.1 coordinate 78,477,430, forward strand.
CCCCGTGTCCTTTTGCACTACCACCCGAGGCCCGACGCGCTCTCCACGATCCTATTATTTGCCGGCGGTAAAGAACCCCGACAACTATCCTATACCTGATTTGAGCACGCAGCCACCGATGAGATGGGTGTACGAATGGCAAGACCCCCATTGGTACAGTATGTTACTTCAGGAATGGCAGACGACATCGGCGTGGACGGGCCAAACTTGGCAAGACTACAAAGCTGAGCTGCTTCTAAGGCAAGGTTTGAATGTGATGTCCACCGCCGAGTATGAAATGGCTAGGCAATACTACCGTTGATCTATTTCTATGCACAATTATTATTTCTATGCACAATTATTATTATGTATCCATGTTTGTATGTATTTGTGGTCATTTTCTATTTCTATGCATAATTATTCAATTATTTCGCAACCGGCCGGCTAACCTCTCCTAACGACCGGCTAACCGGTCAAACCGACCGGCTAACCGCTATATACCGTTTGAACTACGTGTTTTGAATTTGATTTTGAATTTGTTCGGTAATGGGCGGTAACCGCGGCTAACCGACCGGTTAACCGCTACCGCCGGCCGGCGGTAACGGGCCACCGGTTGGTAAAAAAAACCCTGGTTCAGATTGGCCTGCAAATTTTTTGCAGCCTACTTTGACCATTAATTAGGGGTATTAAATTAAGTCAGTTTACAAAACTACGTCCACAACTCTCCGCAAATTCGCGAGACGAATCTAATGAGGCCTTTGACCGCATGATTAGAGGATGATTACTGTAGCAAATCATGCATTAATTAAGCTCATTAGATTCGTCTCGAAAAGTTACGCTTATCCGCGAAAAGATTTTATAAATAGATTTTATTTAGTACTCTATACATGCAAGATTTCTTAGTGATAATTTTTTGACGTGTCTATCTGAACACGGCCAACGGCCGATAAAGCGGCAGCTGCGTACCTTTTTTTAAGGGAAAGCTGCGTACGTGGGCCCCCAGGCGGTCGCCCCTGCTGCCCGGGGGTCAGAGCCGGGCCTGCCAATAGATGCATTCACGTACAGAGGAAAGGAAGCTGAGACCCGCGACAAGGACACAAGCATTTATTACCAATAGATGGATTCACGAAACAATGAAAGTTGAGACCCGAGACAGGAAAAAACATTGTATTATCAATAGATGGATTCACGTATTGACCATTAAGAAAAAGAAAGAAAGCTGAGACCCGAGACAGGGACAAAAGTCTAGAGTACTAGAGGACGACGGACAACGGATCACTGGTGGGGATGACAGACGACGAACGCACAAGTTGGAAAGAAGATTGAAAATGGGCTGGAGACAAAAGTGACAGAGACTGTTCGGTTGGTGGGACAAATTTTTTGTTTCTCCATTAAATTAAATACTACTTTGATTACTAATTAGAGATATTAAATAAAGTCAGTTTACAAAACTATCTTCACAACCCCTGACAAATTCGCGAGACGAATCTAATGAGACCTTTGACCGCACGATTAGAGGATGATTATTGTAGCATTACTGTAGCAAAGTTGCACTCATCTGTGAACAGTGGCGTTCCTAGCGGATGGGCCCGGTATGCCATGGCATACCTAGAAATTCAGCTCAAACCCATAGAAATATTTTTCAGCAATTTTTCAAGTTAGTTCAGCCTCCTCTGTCTCAAGTCTCAATGTATGTTCAGTCGCGATGCATTGCATAGTAGCGTGAGCTGTGCCTACATCTTGACGTCTGTATAGCACACATGCCCTTTACTCCTCTGACCTGGCGCGGCATACCTAAGGTTAAATCCTAGGTCCGCCACTGTCTGTGAAAAGGTTTTGTAAATAAACTTCATTTAAGGCTCTATGTATGCGACAGTATTTGGGGACAATTTTTTTTTTCTCCCCGGCCGAACACGGCGACAAGACCAAATGAATGAGGCTGCAGCCTGGAAAGACGCGTCCCCTCACCATAACCTGCAAAGAGGCTTAGGCCAGGCCCAACGCGCCATGTTGGCTAGGTGCCTCATCGTTCACGCATGCAAATAATGTCCACGTCAAGAACAGGAGCGGCTCTGCAGACATACAGAGCAGCCTGCAGAGGCAGCACTTCTCCATCTGACAAAAGCCCCGTGTTTAGTTGGAGGCCGAAAAAATTTGCAAAAGAGAATCTTTCTTGCATGGAGTACTAAATGAAGTCTATTTGCAAAACCTCTTCACAGATGAGCGTAACTTTCCGAGACGAATCTAATGAGCCTAATTAATCCATGATTTGCTACAGTGATGCTACAGTAACTATCTTCTAATCATCCTCTAATCATGCGGTCAAAGGCCTCATTAGATTCGTCTCGGAAATTTACTAGAGGTTGTGGAGGTAGTTTTGTAAACTGACATTATTTAATACCTTTAATTATTGATCAAAGATGCATTTAATACCCTGCAAATTTTTTCGGCCACCAACTAAACACGTGTTTAGTTCACACCTGCTGTGGATATGATGACATTAGTTTTGCAAAACTAAACAGGAGTTATTTCTATGAATGTTCCGCTACCCTATGTATACGTGTTTAGTTCACACCTGCTGTGGATATGATAACATTAGTTTTGCAAAACTAAACAGGAGAAAACACTAAACACGGCCGTGCCCAAAACTAATGTCATCATTTCCCGGCGTCCGGGAAATGATGACATTAGTTTTGCAAAATTAGGTGGCAGCCAAGCTCACCTAACAAAGTTAAAAGTTAAATGCAAAAGCAAATTTCAGATAGAAAAATAATGGGCCCCAAAAATACGTAGACATTGGTCTGGATTGGGGACTGAGCGGTCTCGCAACTGCCATGTCTACATGGCCGATTCTTTTTGTGCGAGGTCACCAACTTTCCTCTTCCTCGTTGGGCTTGCCTTATATATAGCGCCCTCCCCAGCCTCTCGAAGACCCACGATTGAGTTTTTCAGTCCCAGTTCTCTGCGCCTCCATCCCTTCCCCTCAGTACTCCCTTTCTTCTTCCCGGGAACAATTGCGCTGCCAATCTAAGCTACAGCTCGGGTTTCAAGATGTCAGCAGCAGGGACGGGCAGCATCAGGCGCGAGGAGGCTCCAGTCGAGCGGCTTCATCAGGCCGGCCTGCTTGGCATCTTCACGTGCGCCATGGCCATCACCCTGGCCATGTGCGAGCCCCCGCTGGCGTTCAACAAGATCGCCTACTTCCTCGCCATCGCGGGGACATTCTTTGCTGGCGTGGCAGGGATTGTCACCGCCGTCTGCGTCACCAACAATCCCCACGCCCGCCGCCGTGCCGCTGGTACTGGGAGCTAGGAAGCTCATGTACTCCTCGCTGTCTCGGCCCTGTGCCCCTGTCCCTAAGCCTTCACTGAGCCAAGTGCTTCGTTCTATCGCTATATGTCTGTGTTAGTCTACGTGACTATATGTCTCTGTGTTTTCGTCTCAGCTGCATATACGTGGGTCAGGTCAATAAGCAGCATGTTGCGTGTACCTTGTCCTGTTTCTGTCTTGTTATACACTTGGGCGCCTGTCGTGCGTGTCAACAGAATTATTGTACGTGTCTTATCTTCTCCTTTATAAAGGAAAGAAATTGAGAATTGTACCATGTTGCTTTATGCTATGCTATATATATACCTATTCTTGGTGTCAGTGTCACTGGTGGTGTGGATTGTCTTCGTGGTTCTACCCCCAAGGCAGTGGGAGGAGATCATGCCATTAATCCCTGAGTAAAATATTCAAATATTTTTTTGGATTCGACGAAGAATGGTAACTGGGGTGTCGAGAATGTTTTTGCAACTTGGAAGAAATAGGCAGAGCAAACGCAGGAGAGGGGAGAAACAGAGTAAAAAGGCAACAAAGAAAATCAATTTGCAGTTTTGGGCCATTTCACTTGGGTTGGGCTGGCCGCTGGGCCGAGAGCGCCCAATAGCTTGACCTTCATCTTCATCCTACTACACGCCGCTCGCCGCGGATTTCCTATATATCTTCCGGAAGATTTTTACTCAACTCATCTTCCACTATTTTAGATTCGTGCAACAGACATTAACGAATGAGATTCATCTAAACCGGAGGGCACCAGACGAAGCGTGCGCGCAACTGCTATTGAACAGAGCAGGGATGAGGACAGATGTCACAACGTGAGAGGAGGGCGGTGGATGGGTTGAAAACAAATTCCAAACTTCAAATGCTCGGTTCTCTTAAACCACACATCCAAATTGAAATCCGTTTGAACTATGGTATTCACTGGAATTAATATGACGATATAAGATCCAATATGTTAATTTTTAAAAAATTATTTGAACATTCAACATTTCAATAACTAGTTCAACATTTTCAATATATACCATTCAATATTTGTAATATGTTATATCAACATTTTTAAAAATAATGGCTAATCTCACGAGAAGATACATTGTCTAAATAACATTTTCAATATCCTTCCTTTCGAACTGTAATATAACAATAATGAATTTTTGAAAATGTTGAAACAGTAATTTCAAGATATTGATCTAGTTTTAACAAAATGTTGAACTAAATATTTCATAATGTTGACATATGTAAGATTATTCAACCTTGAATTTATCATTTCGATATTTGTATTTACCATTTCGACATTTGAACTAGTTCAATATTTTGGATGGACTTGCTCAGCATTTTCTATGAACTATTTTAATATTTTGCCATAGAAGGCCAAATTGATTCGGCTTCGGCTACCCTGCCATAGAAGGTCAAATTGCTTCGGCTTCGGATATACCGGTTAGGGTTCTGGGTTGTTTGGGGGCGACTCCGTCCTATCGGGTTCAGAACCATGTTCGGGGTTTGGGGCGGCCATATACCCCCTGCCATAGAAGGCCAAATTGATTCGGCTTCGGCTACCCTGCCATAGAAGGTCAAATTGCTTCGGCTTCGGATATACCGGTTAGGGTTCTGGGTTGTTTGGGGGCGACTCCGTCCTATCGGGTTCAGAACCATGTTCGGGGTTTGGGGCGGCCATGTACCCCCTGCCATAGAAGGCCAAATTGATTCGGCTTCGGCTACCCTGCCATAGAAGGTCAAATTGCTTCGGCTTCGGATATACCGGTTAGGGTTCTGGGTTGTTTGGGGGCGACTCCGTCCTATCGGGTTCAGAACCATGTTCGGGGTTTGGGGCGGCCATGTACCCCCTGCCATAGAAGGCCAAATTGATTCGGCTTCGGCTACCCTGCCATAGAAGGTCAAATTGCTTCGGCTTCGGATATACCGGTTAGGGTTCTGGGTTGTTTGGGGGCGACTCCGTCCTATCGGGTTCAGAACCATGTTCGGGGTTTGGGGCGGCCATGTACCCCCTGCCATAGAAGGCTAAATTGCTTCGATTTTGGTCCCCTGCCATAGAAGGTTGTACTGGTTAGGGTTCAGGGTTGTTGGGGGTGACTCCGTCCTATCGGGTTCAGAAGGATGTTAGGGATTTGGGGCGACCATGTATCCCCTGCCATAGAAAGCTAAATTGCTTCGGCTTCAGTCCACCTGCCATAAAAGGCTGTAATAGTAGCTCAATATTTCTCTAACTGCATGTCAATATTTCTTTAAGTATAGACTAACATTTATCAAAATCTAATTCAACATTTTGTATACAGATAGCTCGACATTTCTTTAAATATATATCAACATTTTTCTAAATCTAGTTCAACAATTTTCTATAGATTAGCTCAACATTTCGCATGTTTCAGACAATATTTCTCTACATCTATGTCAACATTTACCATAAATTATTTGCAAACAAATACTTTATTTTTCATGTTCTATTCACTTAGTATGTCGATTTTAATTTTGTTTTCTATTTACCAGGTGCATCTCCTTCTTATTTTATGTACTTGAAAGCTATATTTCTGAAGTTATTTTAGTAATTTGCAACTTAAAACTTAAATTTGTGAGTTGGTACCCACCCGTTTATTTTCCCACTTAGAACCACGTACCCAGCAAAAAATGAAAGGCAACAAAAAAAAGTCTAGCTAGCGCACTGTAACCTTCCCGCGTGTAGTTTCCGCGCATGTTAAAAAAAAGTCTAGCGCGTGGTTAGTTTCCGCAGCGCGTGGACGTTAAAAAAAAAAACTAGCGCGTGGTTAGTTTCGGCAGCAGGTGGAACCAGAACGGAATAGGAAAAAAAAATCACAGCAGCTGTTATATACAATTGGGCCTTTTATATTGTAATTGGGCTTTATAGATGGTTTACTTAAAAATCTTGCGGAAGACATATAGGAGCCCCCCGCTCGCCGTGGTGTGTGGCGACGGAACCGAGTGAGTGGAGACAACAACCACGGGCGGGGCGGGGGAGTCTCTACTACTAAAAAAAGAACGTAAGGAACGCTCGGCGCCGACAAGTGGGC
>CM014274.1:78485652-78496121 GCA_004135705.1 Alloteropsis semialata
GCCAGCACCTTGGCTGCGGCCGCGCCAGGCCGGGCCCCCGCCTCGGCCGCCGCCGCGTCGCCGTCTGCTGCAGGTGCTCGCTCGCAGGTGCAGGTGCAGGTGCGTCGCCGTCGTGCAGGAGGACGAAGAGCACCAGTTTGCGTCGCGGAGAGGGAGGACGCTAATCTGGGTTCGCTCGCACCTCCGACGCAAAATGCATACTCCGTCTGCCTTCTCTGTTGGAGGCCATTTTCTCGGTACGAAGAACCCAAAATGGGTTTGGGTAGCGTAATGGGTTGGCCGTTGGAGACAGTCTTACCAGGTAAATAGGTAGTTTACAAGATGGATGAGAATGTACCATGAATTGAGATTCCTAGATGTATGTATTGGCAATTGTCTATAGGATTGAGACCTTGGTATTGTCCTAATGTAAATTGTTATAATTAGTTCAGATAGTACTTCCATTAAGGATTGATAACATTAATGGTTTATATTGTATCACAGGCGTTGTGCCCATGGCATCGTGGACTAACTAGACAGTAATTTGTCAAAAATACCAATTGCGCTTCAAATGCCTAAATTAATTACATAATTGTTTATACAATATGAAAATGGAATATAATTTTTATTTTGCATGATTTTTTATTGAATAGTTGTTATCCGTTTGAATTTTATATGCCCGTAGCGACGCACGGGCTATTACCTATCTCAATCTATGATTGACGCACTAAAAGCTGGCCTCTCATTGGGCCACATCGCGCGGCCGTTCTCGGGCGTCTGATCGGCCACGCGGACAGGTCGGGTGTTTCTCGGTCATTTTGCAAAAACACCCTCCAACTTTGCAGGAATCAACCAGTCGTCCGGCCACCTCTCTTAGACTTTTTTGCGAAAAAGCTCACAATTTTACCAAAATTAACCCGCGGCCCAGCCCAGGCACATTTTTAACCTACAATTCGGACGCCGAGACATCTCCAAATAAAAAAAATATACAATACAAAAGTTGCTCAAAATTTTAAAAGATAACATTTTTATACAATGAAGATTTTGAATTCTGAGAGCTTTCGCAATTCATTCGCATATATTCACATGGGATCTATTTCATCTACGATTCAGACGTCAAAACATCGTCTTCAAATTAAAAAATATTAATTATGAAAGTTTCTCAAAATTTTAAAACCTACAACTTTGCTAGAAAGCAAAGTTTTGATTTCTAAAGGGTTTACAATTCATTCGCACAAATGTTCACATAGCATATGTTGTACGTACAATTCGAACAACTAAGTGTCTTCAAATTAAAAAGCACTCATCAACAAGTGCCTCCTCCAATCAATTTTCATCCGTACCTTTAGTTACTGGAGTGGTAACCTACTACATCCATTCTTCAATATACGATGTCTACGACATGCAAGATTCATAAAAAATAACCTCATATTTTTTTCTCTAAACATCACCTATTCAAAAACGCAAAGCACACCTAATTCACCATCACAAATAAAATTTAGAAAGCAAAGACTCAATAGCTAAAATATACTCTTAATACATAATACATTAGAGCAGTCGAACTAGGAGCGGCAACAAAGTTTGCTAGAAAGCAAAGTTTTTTAATTGTAGGAGCTATCCCAACTCATTCATATTAACATTCAAATGCGATATAATGCACGTACAATTTCAGCAATGAAACATCTTTAAATTAAAAACTATCGAATATTAAAGTTGCTCAAAATTTTTGAAGCTTTTCTATACAGCAAACTCTCACGTAGAGCAAATTATCTCCAAAAATTTATAGAGTAACCTACCATACAAAAATATTTATATCATCTCAAACAAAAAAAAAACATCATACAACCAGTACCTCAGTGGCCATCGCGGCAGAGCCGCGGGGTTTTCTAGTTTGCACGAAACCCCTTAACGTTTACTGAAATCAAACCGTCATCCTCGTCCTCTCTCAAGATTGTTTTTGAAAAACCCTCGGGTTTTACATAAATCACGCCACATGTCCCATTCATTACTTCTACACGAGCAAAATTATACATACAATTTGACCACCAAAATGCGCACAAATCAAACGGTGTTCAATATGAAATTTGCTCAAAATTTTAAAATGTACAACTTTATTATAGAGAATATTTTGAAATTTGAAACACTTTCGCAATTCATTTGCACAAATATTTTCATGTGATCTGTTATACTTACGATTCGAACATCAAAACATCTTCAATTTAAGAAGTATCAAACAAAAATTGCTCAAAAATTCAAATTCTAAAGCTTTACTATAAAACAAAATTTTAAATTCAAATATTTTTCGTAATTTGTTCACATTGATATTTATATGTGATCCGCTGCACCTACGATTCCGACACTGAAACATCTTCAAATTAAAAAGTGTTGAATATAAAAGCTGCTCAAAGTTACAAAATCAACAAGTTTGTTCTTTTGCAGTTCACCTGTTCAACCTAATATCCGAACACCGAAACGGCTTCAAATTAAAAAAAAATTCAACATAAAAGTTGCTCCAATTTCAAAACCTACAACTTTCATACACCTACAGTTCAGACACCAAAATATCTTCAAATTAAAAAGTGTTGAATATAAAAGTTGTTCAAATTACAAAAGCAACAAGTTCACTCTTTTGCAGTTCACCCGTTACACCTAACACTCGAACACTGAAATGCCATCAAATTAAAAACTTTTCAACATAAAAATTCCTCCAAATTTGAAAACCTACAACTTTCATACATAGCAAATTTTAAAATTCAAAGCTCCATTCTAATTCTCTTGCACAAATTTCGACATTTCAAAAGCAGATACACTTCAAAAGAAAATTACTCTACATTCTAAAATCTAAAACCTTTTCACAGTGTGAACTTTTAAATTCAACGTGCTTTTGCAATTCATTTATAAAAAAATTCTACGATGACATGAAAAAAAAAATTCTACGATGATAGGCAAAACCGGCTGGCCGCGAGCTTTTCTAGTAAAATCCGAAATGGAGAGCAACCAAAGACAGAGCTCGAATGAAATTCAGAGTAGGCCGCCGTTGCTACTAGGCCGAGATGGATCGGCACGAATAGGCCCAGGGAGAAGAGTGCGATGACGACGGGCGATTTCCACCAACCAAGCCTGTTGCTGGCCTATCTAAAGGAGGAAAAGGTCCTATTTACCTTTTTGGGCTAAGGATCAAGTCTACATTCACACCCCCACTCAAAAACTGTATATTTTGACTCCTCTTGCTCTTGAAATCGGATAGAAGACCGGAGCATCAAGTTTACGGTCGCCCGGTACAAGCGTTTCGTCCGGTCGATCTTCCGACCAGGTGGTTTTTCTATTTTTAGTTGTTCACCGTTCCACCGTGCCATTTTCTTTCATGTTCCACCCTACTATTTTATTTTAGGTTCTTTTTTAACTCATACTTTTGCCCCCACATGTGTGCAAACGAGATTTTGGACTTTTTCTATGTGTCCCTATTCTCTTTTTGCCGTCTTTTTTTCTCTTTCAAAAAAAAACATTCGGGAGTGGAGAAAAGAGAGAGAAGAAAAGGGCGGGGGAAATCAAATAAAAGTAAGTTTCGAAGTAAAATAAATTAAAAAACAAACAATTTTTTAAAATGATTAAAAAAAATAAAAAGGTTACATTAAAATAAAAGAAAAAATTCATACAAAGTTATAGAAAGTTATACTAAATATTATAGAGACCATGAAAAGTTTTATGCTAATCTTTCATACATAAGTTTTAACTTTAAATACATAAGTTTTCATTAACTGTCATACACAAGTTTTCGTGCATAAGATATATAGCAAACTTCTACTTTGTTGTTACATTTAAATAAAATTAGGAAAAAAAATATTTCATACAGATTTAAGTGACAAAGTTATAGAAACTTGTAGTAAATAATATTGCGGATACCATAGAAAATTTTAGGCTAAACTTTCTTACATAAGTTTTATGAACTTCAGTTGACTTTAAATACATAAGTTTTCATGAACTGTCGTACAAAAGTTTTCATGCTAAGTTATACAGCAAACTTCTACTTTGTTGTTACATTAAAATAAAAGCAGAAAAATATTTCATACAATTTACGTGACAAAGTTATAGAAAGTTATACTGAATAATATTGCGGACATGAACTTCAATTAACTTTAGATACACGAGATATCAAGAACTGTCATACAAAAGTTTTCATGCATAACTTATATAGCAAACTCGTATTTTTATTGTCTCATCAACTAGGTTCTGTCATTCCTGGTAAAAAAGAAATTGAAAAAATAATTAGTTATACAAATATATAAAAGAACAATTTTAAAAAAGAGTTGGATAATATGGCACGAGGCAATGGCCTCCCTTAACCCTGAACACCCTTCTGAACCCGATAGGACGGAGTTGCCCCAGCAACTCTGAACCCTAACCAGTATAGTCTTTTATGGGAGCCCAAAGCCAAAGTAGTTTGGCCTTCTATGGCAGGGGGACATGACAGCCTCTAACTCGTACAACCTTCTGAACCCGATAGGACAGAGTCGCTCCCAACAATCCTGAACCCTAACCAGTATGACCTTCTAGCCCTAGCCGTAGCCCTAGCCCGAGCCCGATAGTGGTGGGCGTCTGGACATCGAGCGGCACCCGACCCCGGTGGCGGAGATCCTGATTGTCGACGGGCGGGGGCGGTTTGAACGCAAGGGCGTCCGTCCTTGGCGGGGGCACCCGGAGGCGCTGACCGCGAGGGGCGTGGCACCCGGGCTCCTTGCGCCGCTGTTCATCCGCCGGGGCCATTGCGTGCTCGTTGTGGCGGCCCGCTGCGGCACTCGCAATCGCAGCTCGCCCGCTCGCGGCTATGCTACCTACCCAATCCGTCCCTGCGGTGGCAGTCGCAAGGGAGGTGAATAGGACTTCTTCATCTGAAGGAGGTTCACTGTGGTCCATCAATTGGCTTGACGGTGGGCTACAGCGTATTCAGCCTAGAAAAGGCCCAATGTGCATTCTGCGCCCATGCGATGCGCTGAAGCCCATCCCTTTAGTGCGCCAACATATACATACATGGCCCATCTCTTTGGAAAAACTAAGGAATATGGAGCCCGTGTTTGTTTTGTGCACCAACTCTGCTACTGCTGAGAACCGAGCGAAGCTCGGGTGACTTGCTCCGACGGTGGTCGGGCAGCCCGTCCGAGTTCGATTCCCAGGAATCGCAGCTCGGACGTCTCACCGGAGATTGTCGCTTGATTTGTTTCGTGCATGTCTTGAACACTGGCGTGGTGCTACAATGGGATTACGACGTACCCATCGTCTACGAGGTCGTAGCTTCGGTGATCTCCAGAAGGACGCTTAAGGTGTATAGGTTGTAGTTTCTAAGGGTGTGCGTGTGTGTGGTGGTGTGAGTGTGGTATAGAGTTACTACAGCTTGTATACTAGGAGTCCAGACTCAAAAAAAAAAAACTCTGCTACTGCTACCAGGCAACAGTTATTTTCTTCCCTTCACCCCGGGGCGGAGGCAGGCCCTGTGCAGCACTGGCTTTGCCTCTTGCCTGTGGGATTCCATGTATAGAGAGCAAAATGAGCCAAAAATTGAGTTCATTTTAATCAATTTAGCATTTCCTTTTTTTACCACTAGACTTTTAAACCCTCTCCATCTTATCATCTCCCCCTTCTACTTGACCACAAATTCCGCTACGCCCTCGCCACTTTTGTTTTCCCACTTCACTACTTCAGATCATTGTTTGCAAGATCAGGAGGTCGAGATCAAGGTCGCCGATCGGGGGCCGCAAGCTTACGAAGCATCCCATTCCGGCATTCCGTGATGTCACGGGAAAGCTCCTTGTACCCCGACAAGAAGGGAGACCGAAAAATGTTAACCTCTTCCGTTTCCACCATGGCATATCGACGCCGTTCAAACATATTCCAGCCTGCTGGCTGCCAAAGCATCGTCCACCACGCATTAAGTCGGGCAGACGGTCACTGCAAAGTGCAAACCTCCGAAACTCTTGGCAGCTATGCTCCATGTCCGGCGCAAACGTACATTTCGCCGCAGCTGCATAGTTCAGGACGGCAGATTACTGGCAAGGAAATCTCTGCACGCGGCATCTAAAAGATCTAGAAATGACTGACTGAACATTTCTGCAAAGGTTAACAACGAACCCAAGTCAGACAAGAATCACCGGGCCAAGGTAAAATCAGTCGGCAGTGAGACTTTTGGTGTGGAAAAAGAGCCGGTGGGAAAAAAAAAGGAATTGTGAGTGGATGTGTCATGTGCTCATGTGTGCTTCTGCTGTGAACGTCGTGCTGTTTCCTCTGCTCCTGCGTACTGAGCCACCCTGGAACAGGAATTGTGCCGTCCTGTTTGTCTATTTTATCATGGATGATGGAGCCTTAATAGATTTAACAGACCAGGGACGGAAGCATTCTGTCAGTAACTCTTACGGGCATGCATGGTTCTGTTGTAGAGTATTGCAAGATTTGCCGTAGGCCGGCGTAGCTTTCCACAGAAACAATACGTTGCGGGTCCAAGAAGAAGGCGCAAGGAATTGACAGAGATAAAAACGGACTTCAAAACCGGGACGAAAAATCGAAAATCGTTGACATGTTTTGTCTCTGTTCGATAGTTTCATGGTTTAGTTATGGTTCTATTAGTGCCGGATACCAATATTAGGGGTATCCAATGATAGTGAGTTAAGAAAAAAAGCCCCGACCCTGCGAGGAATTCGGCGTGTCCACCTCGTCCGACCCTTGCGCAGGACAGCCGACTCTCTCTCTGATTTACCTCCACCCGAACAGTACAGCAGCGGCCATCAATTTTCTCCCTCCTCCAAGTTCCCTCTCCTGTACATGCATGTACGTGCATGTATAAATGTTGGATGCAGGCACATGCAAAGGTATATGCATGTGCATGCGTGCCTCGTCCAATCAATGCATGCATGCCTTTGTCAAATGCATCGCATCCACTCTATTCTCTCTCCGATATGCATGCACCAAAGTCAATTGAGCAGAGCACCAGAGTAGCGGCCGTCAGTGGGTGGCTCTTGCATGAGCACGTGGACCGATGGGAGCAGCAGAGCGGCACAGCAAGAAAGCAGGCAGCAGCAGACCGCGGCTCGGTCGCCCCCGAGTAGTTTCCGCCTCGCCCGACAAGCTTCACTGCTCGCCCGACAGGTTCACGTCCCGCCCGACAGGTTCGCAGCTCGCCCGACAGGTTCCTGTCTCGCCCGAGTGGTCTCCGTCTCGCTCGGGCAGACCCTGTTCCGTCCGAGTAGATCCAGCTTCACTCGAGTGGGCTCCGCTTCGCTCGAGTAGTAGTTCCTTCTCGCCTAAGGAATCCCCAAGAAAGACCCGTCTCGCCCGGGCAGTCGCCGCCGTACAAAGACCTGCTCCGCCCATCCTGGGCCGTACCCACTGGGTACCTCGATTGTCAGAACGGAATGGGCACACGTCCATTGTGACGGAACAGCCCTACTTAAACTGACTCAGGTGTGATCTGTAGTGTGAAACACTAACACGTCACACACCTGGGTCTGCATAAGTCCGAGGTTCCACCGCGTTCTCACTATCAGCTGTTCTCATCACCAATACTCAGGATCCCAAAACCAGAGGAAACATCATAGATATTGCACAGGTAAATTATACAACACAGACAGGTAAGATTAATACAAACCAGAGTAGCTACATTTAAAGTTATTACACACAGGTTCTAGGTTCAGCAACAGTTTACAAGATAATTAAACAACTAACATCAGACCATGTCGTGCCCTGACATGTCTGGATCCGCGGACCTCCACAGCGCCAGCAAAAACCTACTCCTCAGGCTCCACTGCAACAAGGGTAAAAGAACCCTGAGTACAAAAGTACTCAGCGAGACTTACCCGACGAACTACTCTAAAGGGATCACAAGGACATGCAAGCTGTGAAGTTAACAGAAATAAACTGACTAGCAAGCTTAGCTTAATTAGCTACTAATCTACTTACCAAATTTTAAATTGACAAGATAAAACTCTATTTAGCTAGGTGAACCAACCATACGTGTGAATCACCGGGCGAAACGGCTTTAAATTGACAAGATAAAACTCTATTTAGCTAGGTGAACCAACCATACGTGTGAACCAAAATCAACAAGTTTGTTCTTTTGCAGTTCACCTGTTCAACCTAATATCCGAACACCGAAACGGCTTCAAATTAAAAAAAAATTCAACATAAAAGTTGCTCCAATTTCAAAACCTACAACTTTCATACACCTACAGTTCAGACACCAAAATATCTTCAAATTAAAAAGTGTTGAATATAAAAGTTGTTCAAATTACAAAAGCAACAAGTTCACTCTTTTGCAGTTCACCCGTTACACCTAACACTCGAACACTGAAATGCCATCAAATTAAAAACTTTTCAACATAAAAATTCCTCCAAATTTGAAAACCTACAACTTTCATACATAGCAAATTTTAAAATTCAAAGCTCCATTCTAATTCTCTTGCACAAATTTCGACATTTCAAAAGCAGATACACTTCAAAAGAAAATTACTCTACATTCTAAAATCTAAAACCTTTTCACAGTGTGAACTTTTAAATTCAACGTGCTTTTGCAATTCATTTATAAAAAAATTCTACGATGACATGAAAAAAAAAATTCTACGATGATAGGCAAAACCGGCTTGGCCGCGAGCTTTTCTAGTAAAATCCGAAATGGAGAGCAACCAAAGACAGAGCTCGAATGAAATTCAGAGTAGGCCGCCGTTGCTACTAGGCCGAGATGGATCGGCACGAATAGGCCCAGGGAGAAGAGTGCGATGACGACGGGCGATTTCCACCAACCAAGCCTGTTGCTGGCCTATCTAAAGGAGGAAAAGGTCCTATTTACCTTTTTGGGCTAAGGATCAAGTCTACATTCACACCCCCACTCAAAAACTGTATATTTTGACTCCTCTTGCTCTTGAAATCGGATAGAAGACCGGAGCATCAAGTTTACGGTCGCCCGGTACGAGCGTTTCGTCCGGTCGATCTTCCGACCAGGTGGTTTTTCTATTTTTAGTTGTTCACCGTTCCACCGTGCCATTTTCTTTCATGTTCCACCCTACTATTTTATTTTAGGTTCTTTTTTAACTCATACTTTTGCCCCCACATGTGTGCAAACGAGATTTTGGACTTTTTCTATGTGTCCCTATTCTCTTTTTGCCGTCTTTTTTTCTCTTTCAAAAAAAAACATTCGGGAGTGGAGAAAAGAGAGAGAAGAAAAGGGCGGGGGAAATCAAATAAAAGTAAGTTTCGAAGTAAAATAAATTAAAAAACAAACAATTTTTTAAAATGATTAAAAAAAATAAAAAGGTTACATTAAAATAAAAGAAAAAATTCATACAAAGTTATAGAAAGTTATACTAAATATTATAGAGACCATGAAAAGTTTTATGCTAAACTTTCATACATAAGTTTTAACTTTAAATACATAAGTTTTCATTAACTGTCATACACAAGTTTTCGTGCATAAGATATATAGCAAACTTCTACTTTGTTGTTACATTTAAATAAAATTAGGAAAAAAAATATTTCATACAGATTTAAGTGACAAAGTTATAGAAACTTGTAGTAAATAATATTGCGGATACCATAGAAAATTTTAGGCTAAACTTTCTTACATAAGTTTTATGAACTTCAGTTGACTTTAAATACATAAGTTTTCATGAACTGTCGTACAAAAGTTTTCATGCTAAGTTATACAGCAAACTTCTACTTTGTTGTTACATTAAAATAAAAGCAGAAAAATATTTCATACAATTTACGTGACAAAGTTATAGAAAGTTATACTGAATAATATTGCGGACATGAACTTCAATTAACTTTAGATACACGAGATATCAAGAAC
This sequence comes from Alloteropsis semialata, assembly GCA_004135705.1. NCBI lineage: Eukaryota > Viridiplantae > Streptophyta > Magnoliopsida > Poales > Poaceae > Alloteropsis > Alloteropsis semialata. The sequence continues at coordinate 78,495,461 of CM014274.1, forward strand.
TGTCATACAAAAGTTTTCATGCATAACTTATATAGCAAACTCGTATTTTTATTGTCTCATCAACTAGGTTCTGTCATTCCTGGTAAAAAAGAAATTGAAAAAATAATTAGTTATACAAATATATAAAAGAACAATTTTAAAAAAGAGTTGGATAATATGGCACGCGGCAATGGCCTCCCCTAACCCTGAACACCCTTCTGAACCCGATAGGACGGAGTTGCCCCAGCAACTCTGAACCCTAACCAGTATAGTCTTTTATGGGAGCCCAAAGCCAAAGTAGTTTGGCCTTCTATGGCAGGGGGACATGACAGCCTCTAACTCGTACAACCTTCTGAACCCGATAGGACAGAGTCGCTCCCAACAATCCTGAACCCTAACCAGTATGACCTTCTAGCCCTAGCCGTAGCCCTAGCCCGAGCCCGATAGTGGTGGGCGTCTGGACATCGAGCGGCACCCGACCCCGGTGGCGGAGATCCTGATTGTCGACGGGCGGGGGCGGTTTGAACGCAAGGGCGTCCGTCCTTGGCGGGGGCACCCGGAGGCGCTGACCGCGAGGGGCGTGGCACCCGGGCTCCTTGCGCCGCTGTTCATCCGCCGGGGCCATTGCGTGCTCGTTGTGGCGGCCCGCTGCGGCACTCGCAATCGCAGCTCGCCCGCTCGC
>CM014274.1:78506113-78519412 GCA_004135705.1 Alloteropsis semialata
CGGCTGACTCGCGCACGTCCGTCCCGTTAAGTTTGCCGAGAGCTTGGCGTCATAGCTCTCGGCAAAAGTAACGGGTGGACCCCACTTGGACGGTCCGCGCCGTCTCGCCGCCGTCTGCCTTCTTTTTTTTGCCGGAGGTTCAACGGCTCTCGGCAAAGGGTTTTCCGAGCGCGCGTTGTTTGGCTCTCGGCAAAAATCTCTTTGCCGATAGATATTTTGCCGAGTGGTCTATGCCGAGAGCCAGGTGCTGTTTCCTCTCGGCAAACCCTTTGCCGAGGGTATTTTTGGCTTTGCCGAGAGTCCCTTTGCTCTCGGCAAAGTTACTGTTTCCGGTAGTGCACATTTGTAAAGACAATGTCAAAACAATGGCGAAAGCAAATGGAATACACAAGCTAGAAACAGCAAGAGTTAGAACTCCAAGCCTACAACTAACCTGCAAAGAGATTAATGGATTATGGATGAACTGCATAGCCTCTTACACTATTCCCTTGTTTTAGAGAAGGACAAACTTAAAAAAAATGGAATAATCAATTGAAACCTTAAGATGAGAGAACACCCGATCCTAGTGACTTTAGGGTTCCAGGGTGGAGGCCTGATGGGATTGGCAAGCACGTGATGCAAAGTTGGTATAGAACTCCATTAGGATCTACTTGAATGTATTGTCCCTATAATTTGCTCTTAAAATTACTATCTCCCCAAAATGTGAGCTTCGTGCACAACTAACCTGAACCAACTAATAAGAAATGCAATAAACTCTGCATTTAAGTGTCTAAGAGCTTGAAGTAGCAATGCACATCCTCCACTTACCCCATGTTGGTTGTGTTCGATGAATCTTAGTTTCCCAACAAAAGTAACAGCAATCCCAAGTCTAAATTCCACCCCCACCCCCACCTCGGTTGATGTGGCTACATGTACCTTCAGCTCTTGTTCCTAAGATTCAACGCTTCACTTATTTTCATAGATCACAGAACAGATAACCATTAGAGAAATTAGAACTAACGGAATTTCAAGGCCACAATATCCTACCCCTAACTTGCAGGCTATTTTTCTTCAGCTCCTGTTCCTAAGATTCAACACTTCACTTATTTTCATAGATCACAGATGATTAGTGTGTGGGAACTTTGTTTACATTGAAGCATTGTGGGTTATGGCCGCCATGGAGCAGCAAGACAGCAATGAGCTTTCCATCATTGTTGCGGCCATTGACATGGAAGTGGAATCACGATTATTTTAACTACAGCAAAGACTACTTCCAGTTGAATTGCAAGTTCAGAGGTCTCAATTGATTTAACGCCAGCCAATAGTATGGCATCAATTTGCATTGTTTGTACATGATATCCATTTGATTTTTTAGAGTCTCATAATTTCTACCATCCAAAAATGAAAGACATTGCAGATATATGGCACATGATAAAAATTCAGAAGTATAAATGAAACCTGACCTACCATCACAGACAAGCTCTTCTGTGTTGGTCTGATGCTCTGATAGAAACCCTTCCATCCTCGAAATGCATGTCCTTGCATCTTGCTTGGAACTACATCTTAACAAAGATATTCATTTTTGCATCCACATGACAAACAGAAAGCAGAGCATATTCAAAGAAAACAATGCATAATTATTTTTCTTCATGAAAATGCTCTCATGGCTCTAACTAACAACATAATATTCTCAACCACGGAAAGATGAACACTCATCAAATAAGTTAGCTCACCTTCCTGTTGTGCTTGTTTTAACACCTTTGAGAACCTTTGGCACATGGCAACATTGTACCACAATACACTGGGTCACTGACCAATTGACCATGGAAAGATATATATAGGAGCAAATACTGTAAAGAAGATCAGCACCTTCCACATAACTCGAGAGCCATAGCCCAGTTATCTTACATGCCAATTAGTCAATCTGAAGTATGCCCCCATTCTATTTATGTGTTGTTTCATGTAAAATAATGAGGCTTATCATACTATCGAACAAATCAGTCCTTGAACCTTCTAAAACCAGCCTGTGTAATGATGTATGCAAAAACCATCAAGACACGCTTTGTAGGCAACTAAAATTTTGAGATGATATGAAAAAATACAAAGACATCGGAAAGAGAGCATTTCTTGAGCGATTCAATGGTTATTTACTCCTATGTATTAGAGCCAGAAATATACCGGTAAAAAGGACTTGCTCTCAAGCAGACAATGTTTTTGGGGGCAAAATCAACTTAAATCAATTCAAGGGTTTGACTCCTATGCATCTCTAATCTAATTATCTGGTTGGTTCAAGTATGCATCACTTATAAGCATTACTGATCCAAAAATCCACGTCTACCTGAACTCTAAACAAATCATTTTTTCACTTGCCTATTGGCAAGCTAGCTAATGTTTTGTTTTAAATGACCAGATACTTCCCCATTCAAGTAATCATTTGTCAGGGAAGCAAAATTTGGCATTGCTAGAGAATAGCCGCAAGTGAAATAAATGTGTTAATGTGAAATAGTCCCCTGCAAGGCACATATCTAAATGGATAGTTAATGTGAGGGTAACATAGATAGTGTACCTAAATGCAAACAGAAGGGGAGGAGACAGCTGATGAAAAAAAAAACTCAAGTATACATGCAGAAACCGGAAAAGAGGAGAAAGTGCTATATTCACTCTAAATTGCTTTGCACTGAAAAATTCATCCAGGGAAAGCGGAAAGACAAAGTGCAGATGGATGGTCACCTCTAGAGATAGGTTGTTGTAGTAATCTGTCACTCTTCTGCTAACTTATTTCTTCTCCATTCCAAATTTCTGCAGAAAATATAGAAGCAGATAGTCAATTGTTTTCATTTGATTGTGCACTTATGGAAGAAAAGTTTACTCTGGATTTTGCAGAACAGCACTATCATCAGCAACCTTAATAGTCCTACATCAATTTAAAGAGCTCAATCTTGGGGAACACATATAGCCTAGAGAATGCTATTATGCTAGAAAATAGTCATATTATTCCCTTTCCATGTACGCACACAAGCATTGGTTCAAAAAAAACACACAAACAGAACCTCACCAAAATGGACTGGAACATGAAATCGCTTGTGGAGTGACATAGCAAATGAATCACACAAACAATAAGCCACAGACCTACAGATGAACCTACCAGTACTCAGTATTGGACCACTCAGTATGCACGCGGTGATTCCTTTTTATGTGTAGAGAGGTGTAGAGACTTAGCTTACGATAATACAGTGGAGGTAGGAGCAGCTCAGTAGTAGGAGACAGTAGCCAGGGCCAGTTCGGTGCCCACCACATTGATCCGGCCAGTGTCTGCGTTGAACAAAGTGAGTCAATAATTCAGAGAGGCAATAGCTGTTACCGGTGAAAAGATAATGGCATAGACTCATGGCTGAATCCATGAATGTACCTTGACGGCTAACACCTCCTTCAGCTCACCATTCATCATGTTAACCCTATGATCATGCAGGATAGCCACATTGGCATTGCTCAAAGTCCAAAGCTTAGCAGCATTTGCCTCACAACATAATTACATGCGATGGAACCTCAAAACCCAAACAGCGCAGGTCGCTAATCATCAGTGACAAACATCTGCTGGCAGGAGCCCCAGACTGCAGCCTTCTGCTTGATTGAATGATGTGATATTTATAATCATGGAGCTCCGCAAATAATAGCAAAACCTCTTGAATTTATAATCATGAGCATGCTTGCATGATGCAATATTCAGTGAACATAACCTTCTGCTTGATTGGATGGGCAGGCAAACCAATGTGACAAAAAATTGAAATATAAGTTAGCACATAGTTCATGATGTGTGTGTTGATAAAAAAAACAACTCCTAAGAAACCATATATCTTTTATGCTATCTTTTTTCAGATCAATACCGCACATCAAGTTCATTTTCCTTGAATGAATTATGCCTTACCTATTTTCAATTCAGCCTCGCACAAACAAAATGAAGTTGAAACGCTGGAAGCTGAAATGGTAGCATGTAGCAAGGGTTACAAAACAATACTTTGTCCCATTTCAACTGATCTAAATTTCACGTAGGCATTGGCCCTGTTTGGATCCAGAAGTTATAAAAATTAGTAGTACTGTTCACAACTTTGACCACTAATTAGGGGTATTAAATAAAGGCAGTTTACAAAACTACCTCCACAACCCCTATGCTAATTCGCGAGACGAATCTAATGAGGCCTTTGACCGCACGTTTAGAGGATGGTACTGTAGCATTACTGTAGCAAATCATGGATTACTGTAGCTCATTAGATTCGTCTCGAAAAGTTACACTCATCCGTGGCTGGGTTTTGCAAATAGACTTCATTTAGTACTCCATGCAAGAAAGATTCCTTTTAGCGCTTTTAGAACTCTAACAAACACCTGGCATGCAAGATCTTATGTGAAGATCTCTGAAGAATGTGCACATGTCCTTCAATCACGGTTTTCCTTGGTGAACAACTGAATAGCAAATCTGCAATGGAGCAACCGCTACAAAGCACCAACAAATATCATGAGCAAGAAATGGGATTTGGAGAAATCACTTGCCTATGTCTTGCGCATTGAATAGCCCACTAAATAGAAGAGAGCTCGAGCACGTGCAAGATCTACAGGCACCATAAGCCATGGCCGTAATGGTCGCCAGCTTCCTGCTAGGGAGCAGGCTCCACAGGCACTACAAGCCAGCGGGCGTAGCTGCTCCACGAGGTGCCGGCCATCAGGGCAACAGAGTGAGGGGATGGGGAGCCGCTCCGCCGAGAACTACGTGAGAAGAGAAGGGGCCGCACCATGCATGTGGGAGCTCCGGCCACAGGAACGCTCGGGAGGGGCCGGGCATCGAGCTAGCAGGGCCAACAGGGGTAGGGGCGGGGCGCCTCGCCGTGGCCCTCGACGGCCGGTCGTGGCCCTCCGCGTGGGCGCCTGTAACACCCCAGGTGTTAATTAGCCTAAGAGACTATCATTAGAGTACTAATGAGGATAATATAAACAAATGATGGTTTGAGAGCTACTCAATGAGAACAAACATGGACCAAGGGTATTTTGGTAATTCCTCCATATGAAAAGGTTGACCAAGTTAAATGGGAGTTGACAACTTCAAAAGATAGCAAATAATCAAATATGTTTGGAATGATCAAGTTTGAGAAGAATTCAAACTTTGAGAATCAAATTTGGTTAAGTTTAAACCACATTTGATGATGATTTTGGTCAATATTCAATGGCTTGTAACTTTCAATATAAAAGGATTTAGCCCAAGGGTATATTGAGAGAAATGTAGCCCTATGTTAGGACTACAATTTTGGTTATTGAAGATTCAAAAGTTTACATTTGGTTTTTAAGAGAACCTGGACTAAAGGTGGTAGGTTTGAAAAGTGTTATCTGAATTTGGTTAAGTGTTCATTGCTTTGGCCTAAACTCAGAGCAGGATAACTTGTGATCTAGAAAGATTGAGCTCAAGAGCATATAAGGAAAAGTGTAGCGCTATTATTCCTCTACAACTTTGGTATTTGGGGCTCACAAGATTTATGTTTGAAATTTGGAGCAAACTTGAGTTGAATTCGGATCTTTTGACTGAAATTCAGAGAAATTCAGCATTTCTGTCCAGGTTACAGGCTTCATATCTTTTGATCCTTCGAGATTCAGGTAATGAAGTTTATAAGGAAAATATAGCTCTATGTTTCAGCTACAACTTTTGTATTTGGAGTTTGAAGAGGTTACATTCATAATTTGGAGTGAAGTTGATCTGAACCTGCTGGTTCGCACGGGGTTCAGACATGCCAAGATGGGAGGGCAGGATATTCACTGGCTGATATCTCCAAATCTATTGAGATATAGACCAGAGTTATATTAAAGAAAATGAAGATCAATGTTTGGGCTACAACTTTCGTTAATAGAGCTTGAAGATTCTCCATACAGATTTGGAAGAAAAAGCAGTGTTTAGCTGCTGGCCTGGACGAGTATCAGAAACAAAGAACGAGTTCAGTTATAAGTTGTTAACGAGTTGATGATCAGAGCCTTGAAACTTCTGATTCATTGTGTTTTAGCTTCAAGTGTTTATACAGTTTTTGAAGACCCAAATATAGGCTACAATTTTGACTATGGAACTTTTGAAAGTTTACATATGGAATATAGAGAATTTTTGACTTGGGCATGGCGGTTTTGAAAGGATTAGGAGAGTAGAGTTCAGACAGGCAGAGAGCCGGGCAGCAATGGCCGGTGGCCACGCAGCTGCTTGCTGCTTTGCCACCGGCCAGGCCACGCGCCGCGTGAGGCCGATGCCAGCATCACGAGATAGCCAGTATGAGGTGGCTGGACTTAAGCAGTGATCTCCCGGTTTAGACCCGCCGCCGTTATCCTTTTCTCCTCCTTCTTTTCTCTGCTTGCCACCGACAACGCTCGCCGCTGCCACCACGGTTTTGTCGCCGTCTCCGCATTCCAGTCCAATTCCCTTTCCCCGCAGTAGCCTCAGCCCTTCCTCTTTCTCTTCCACCCGACGCTGCTCACCGTTGTCGTGCGCAGCAGCCGTAATCGCCGTTATCCCAAGTCGCGCCACCGTCGACCGCCATGGAAACCGCCCACGGTGAGCACAGAGTTCCCAACCTTCCCCGCCTAACCCCAAGCATAGGTAGTGCTCGCCTGAGTCTAGTGATGCTCTCCGATCCGTTTCTTGCTCCGGCTCGGGCGTAGCTCCACCTGAACACCGCTGCGGCGCCGCGGAGCGCCGCCGGCCGGCCGTCGTCGCGGGAAGGGCCGTCCAGTCCCTAGAGGCCTTTGATAGCAAGAGCTTCGCGTGTCCTGGGCCATTTAGAAGCCTTTGGTGGCATTGGTTGCCCTGGAGCAGAGCCCCTCGCGCGGGATCGGCACGTCGCCGCCGTGCTCGCGGGTTGCCACCGCCGTCGCTGTTGTCCACCGCCGTCGAGCCGCCGTTTTGGGATCCTGGTTTGGGATATGGGTGCGCGGCGGGGTGGAACAGATGGCCGTAGGGTTCTGGTGGTTGGGAAGCTCGTCGCCGGTGTTTGCCGCCGAGAACCAGCGCCGCCGCGGTCAGTCTTGGTGGCCGGGCGCGTGCGCGTGCGGTGCGTCGCGTGAGAAGGAAGCGAGCGAGAGGGAAAAGGCCAGCTGGGCCAGGCCCAGTTCGCATCCAGCTGAGAGGGAGAGAAAGGAAGTGGGCCGGGCCGGCCAGTGCGAAAAAGAGAAGAAAAGGAAAGAAAAGGAGAAAGCGGGCCGGGCCGAGCAGAGGAAGGATGGGCCGGGCTCACGGGTCGGTCCAAGTGGGTGATTTGTGGATTGCGGGTTGTATTAAGGAAAAGTCCAGGGGGTTTTCTGCAAAATGGGGAGTTTAGGGTTTATTTAGGTTTTTAATGTTTTTAGAAAATGCATTTCAATAGGAATAATATTTAGAAATGCATATCTTTTTGTAGGAACCTCTAAAATTAATGAAATAAATTCTATTGCAATAGTTGCATTTTCTTTTATGCATCTAGAGTATGGTTTAATGTATTAGATGCTTTAATAATTATTATCCTTGATTTTAGGATGGAGTTTAAGGGTTTGTTTAATTAGAAAATAGGGTTTTAATTAGTTTTTCCTTTATTAAAATCCTTGAAATATGTTAATTAACTCCTTTGTGCTATTTAGGTGTTTGATCAAGTTTAGGTGGGCTTGATGGTCTCTAATTTAATTATTCCATTTTGCATCATCTCGTGTAGCTAGGACCCGTTGCAGCCGGAGTTGGTGGAGGTCCCCGACGACGTCCAGGAGGGGGACGAGGTGGTGTTCGAGGCGGAGACCGAAGCCGTTTCGCAAGCCCCAGAAGCCCCTGTTGCTGCAGAGCCGGAGATCTGTGAGCCAGGCAAGCCCCGGAGCATACCCGTCCCAGTACTAACATGTTTACTGTCGTTATGATTGAGCCCATGTTTGTGCATTAGAGTAGGATAGAATGAATCCTATTCTGATGCATTATCTATCCTTGTTTAGAGCATCTCTGCCTACCTTTTCAAAAAGATAGAGTAGAGTTGCTTAGATCTGCTCACAATAGTAGTAAATCAGGTGTTATCCCAATCACCTGCCACTAGGTAAAGTTGGCTTAGAGAGCTAAACCTGTTAGTAAGTCTTTGAAAGTGTTGGGCAGGACATATGGTTGATGATTAAGGAATGTGTTGGAGAATTGGGTAGTTTGAGTTGGTCCTGCCCACTAGATAAGAATAGGAGTTGCTGTGGTCTGCCTGTGGTCAAGCTTTGAACGTACTGGGCACATACCGGTATAGGGAGCCGGGAAACTGATGTACTTCTGTGGTACTAACGGTTGAACTGTGACTCACCGTGTCTGGCGAGGAATGTTGGCGGGGTCGTAGTCAGTAACCCACATGCCTTGCCCGGGCACTGTGTAGGGATTGGGGATGCGACCCCGGGCTATGTGGGCACAGTTCAGGCAATGGTGGCCGCAGCGGGAAAGGTAGCTTCGTGTGGCCTTCCGGGGACGCGCATGCGGCGTGTGTTCCAGGTTTACCCCTGCAGGGTTTGAAATCGATTCGAATCGCCGAGTGTCACGGTTTTGATACACGCTTGATCCTGACAGATAATTTTTATTGCATGTTATATACTGTTCAGCTCTTATGCCTTAATTCCTATTGTTTGGCAGTAGTGGTTGGTTCACCTAAACAGGGTTATATCTTGCCAATTTAAAATTTGATAGTAGGTTAGTAACTAATCAAGCTATGCTTACTAGTCGGTTTATTTCTGTCAAACTTTACAGCTTTGCATGCCCTTGTGATCCCTTTAGAGTAGTCTGTCGGGTAAGTCTCGCTGAGTACCTTTGTACTCAGGGTTCTTTGACCCCTTGTTGCAGTTGAGCCTGTGGAGTAGGCTGTTGCTGGCGCCGAGGCGGTCCGTGGACCCAGACATGTCAGGGCACGACATGGTCTGATGTTAGTTGTTTAATTACCTTGTTAAACTGTTACTGAACCTAGAACCTGTGTGTAATAACTTTAAATTGAGCTACTCTGGTTTGTATAATCTTACCTTCCTGTGTTGTATATTTTACCTGTGCAATATCTGTGATGCTTCCTCTGGTGTTGGGATCCTGAGTATTGGTGATGAGAACAGCTGATAGTGAAGACTCGATGGAACCCTGGACTTATGCTGACCCAGGTGTGTGACGTGTTAGTGTTTCACACTACAGATCACACCTGAGTCAGTTTAAGTAAGGTTGTTCCGTCACAGCGCCGCCGCGGGGAGAGGGACTCACCGGGTGGCTCGGCCCGGCGACCGTGCCCCGGCCCCGAACACGCGCCACCGGAGGGGAGGGTGAGGGGGATGGAGCCACCGCTGGCGAGGAAAGACACCGCTGGATCTCCGCGGGCGCTACCACCCCGTCCCAGGCCGGAGCCCCAGATGCGGAGGGATGGTGTGAGATGCCTCGGCAGCGGTGGCACCCACGACAATCATGGAGCCGGTACGACCGATGGGGACGGGGATCGAGGGAAGAAGAAGGATCCGACGGCAAAACGGATCGCATGGGGTCGACAGGCGGGCGAGTGACCAAGGACGAAAGCGACGGACGAAACTGCGGACGAAGCGAAAGTCGCACCAAAAAATAGGCCGAAGATGGTACGTGTTCTAGGAGTAGATAGAGATATTAAAAAGTGTGGAAGCTAGAGTTATTCCGAAAATGGAGAGGAAAGGGTTAATTTGTTCGTATTTTTGGAGATCTATCATTACTATTTATGTATTCGCAAACGTGCCATTATAATTTTACAACAATCCGAAATATGTCATTACTTACCCTTTGATATGTTTCTCCAAAATCTTGGACCATATTGCCCCTGTCTCTTCTTCCTTCCGGCTCCTCTTCCTCTCTCTCCTGTTCACCGCTACGCTGCATACTCTACTGCGTGCCTACGCGCACCGCGCCGCTCGTGGATGCACCATTGGCCCCTCCCCGCCCGCCAATGTTTGCCCCTCTCCCGCTTCTCCTGGGCAAAGTAGGACGCTGGCGGACGTGGCATCACCTGCTGCCCCATGGGAGCCTCCACGAGGATCCCCACTCCCTACTGCCACGACGCGGCCCACCAACGTAGGAGCTCCTGCGGCGTGTGCTCCCAGATCCCGTGGCACCGGACGGGGTGGCCGTGCAGCCATGTTGGAGATCGATCTGCTGGGTTGGTGGACAGAGACACACGGAGGAAGGAGCTACATACTCGTGGTGCTATCCGATTGGAGAGGAAGGGCCATGGAGAGCTTGCTGCATGAGATTGTTAGGGAGGAGAAGCTAGTAGGGCGCACCTGTTTGCGCTTGGATTTAGTGGAGGTCGGTGCTTAGCTACTTGATTTGGGGAAGGTATGCCGATATGTTTGCTCTGCTTGCATCTGGCTGCTTGGATTGGGTGGTTGCACTGCAGATATTAATTGGAAAAGGAAGCACGGGATGCATCTTCTTTGCTCGTTGTGCTGATTGGAGAGAGGAGCCGTGGAGAGAGCCGCTGCAGGTCTGAGTTGCACCCTGAGTTGTGGCGGCGGCGATGTGGGGCCTCTCGTCGACGTGCTTCTCCGGGCTAGCTCCTGCGTTAGTTTGGGCGGAGCTCTGGCAGTTGTACCCGAGCTCCTGCTCCGGCGGGGAAGAGATGAACGGAGTAGGGAGGAAGAGTACGGGGACAATCCTGTCCAAAATATTCGGAGGAACACGTCGAAAGGGTGAGTAGGGGTATATATCGAATTGTTGTAAAATTATAATGATATGGTTACGAATAGATGAATATAAAAATTACGATGACATGATCAAATTAACCCTTTTCTACGGGCTCAAGCGATCAGAGCGTCTGCGAGGCCTGCGGGATTAGCAGACGAGCCAACAACCGCCGCATGCCTCCTGCAGGCCTGCAATGCCTGCACAGGCACATCAGCAGGCGCTTGAGGGCCTGGCCTGCAATGCCCGCACAGGCACATCAGCCGGCGCTTGAGGGCGTTCGATGAGAAAGTTTGCGAAATTAATTTTAAACCGAAGATTAGAAGGACTAAACATGATCTAATTATGAAACTAATTACACAAATGGACGAAAAATCGCGAGACAAATCTATTAAGCCTAATTAATCCGTCATTAGAGATTGTTTACTGTAGCACAACGTTGTCTAATCATGGCCTAATTAGACTCATTAGATTCGTCTCGCGAAGTTACCCGAGGTTATGGAATGAGTTTTGTCATTAATCCACGTTTAGTACCCTTAGTTAGTGTCCTAACATTTGATATGACGAATAAATAGTGAAAAGTTGTGAAACATTCCTCAACTAAACAGGGCCTGAGATTGATGGACACCTTTTTCGTTCTCAACGGACACGCGTACCATTGAAAGAATCAGTGTGTGACCTGTATAAATCGCGCACAGAGAGCCAAGAAATGGTTCAGGCCCTGTTTGGAACGCAGGAATTTCACAGGAATCACGTAGGAATTTCACAGAAAACAGTTCAATTTCACAGGAAAAACACAAGAACAGGGAAAAAATCCCGCATTCCAAACAGGGCCTCATTTGCCGCTCGGTGGCCATAAGAATAGTACCCCGGATCTCTTTACATGGGATATTTATCCATCCACTATACTGCACATCTTCAAAAAAATCACAACATTTTCTTATGTTCTCTAATAGCGATAATATTTCATAAGGATTATAAAAACGAAAGAAAGATATCGGCTGCAGCATATAAATAAACTTTTTTTTTTATCTCAACTTCGATTCGAGGCCCGTAAATAATACGGTGCCATGGCAGCCAACTTTGAGAAGCTTACACAGTTACATGGAACTGGGATGATGTGAAAAAAAAAATAGACGAGAGTGATATATAGATGGTAGACCGTAGCAGAAAACGTTGGATCTGAATTGGGCCCCTTTGGCATCCGTGAACAGTATAGCTACAACATTGGATCTGAATTGGGCCCCTTTGCATCCGTGAACAGTATAGGTACAGTATCAAACAGTATCAAGTTACTTTAGCAGAAAGGCTGAATCTGTTCGGGAGCCAAAGGGGTCCACGTCTGGAACTAATGATGATGAGGGGTATTTTTTATCTTTTTTGAAGACATGCGTACGGGTGTATTCCCGGTCCACCGCCGTGGCCACGTCACATATCGTAGAGTCAATGTAGTGGAAATACTTTATTGATCCGCGTCGCCGTCGGTAGGTGCAAAACAAAAGGACCAAACCAGCCTGGTTGGCTGGCGGTTGATGGCTGGTGCTGATTTGTTGTGAGAAAAATACTGCTAGCTGACTGGTGGCTGGTGGCTAGTGCTGATTTGTTGTGAGAGAAAAGTACTGCTGGCTGGTGGCTGATAAGCCAATCGAACATGCTGTCTCCCTCCCAACTATACATGCTGTCTCCCTCACAACTATTCGTCTCCCTCACAACTATACATGCTGTCTCCCTCACAACTATTCCCCGCTGTTGGTCGAGGCCCCACCTGTCAGAGACTCTTACGTCGAGGAGTATCGTGGAACAGGTCCAGGCAGGCAGCACAAGTGGGAACGGAACCTATCTGCCTATATATACCATCGCGCTCCTCCTTGTTGCAAGCGCGCGTTCCTCTTCTTCCTCAGCTTCCCCCTGATTTCCAGTACAAGAAGGTGCACCACACCCGTACACAGCCGCCTTGGCTTGGAGTTGAAGATGGCACCGGGCACGGGCTGCAACGGGCGCGAAGCGGAGGCCGGCGGCCAGGCATCGAAGACAGTCTTCGAGAGTGGCCTGCTCGGCCTCGCCGCCGCCTCCACGGCCATCACCCTGGCCGCCTGCGAGCCGCCGCCAGGGCTCAACGAGACCACCACATACTTGCTCTCCCTCTCGGGCGTGTTCTTTGCAGGGGTGACCCAGGTGGCAGCCTCAGTCTGCAGGGCGCCCGGCGGCCGCCCCCATGCCGCCGGGTGGAAGCTCGTGTACGCCTGCCTCGTGGCGCCGGTCGCCGCCGCCGCCGGCCTCACGGTGGCTTCGCTGCTCCAGTGAGTTCGTGCCTCTGACTCCGAGATCATGCCTCCCGCCGCTATGGCTGTTGGCGTCTCCGAGTCGGAGTCGGAGTCGGAGTCGGAGCTGTCGCTTCAGTTCAATTCGATGCGATTGTCCATGTCTTTCTTGTCGTCAGCCGCGTGCGGTTCAGTAACTAGCGTGGCCTTAGTCTGTATGTGTTGTTCGGTTGTCCCGTTGTGGTGTTTGGATCGTCCTGATTTGTCGTGCGTACGAGAGCAGCTCCAGCTTGTGTCAAGTCATGGTTTTCACAAGATAATAAAAATCTTTGAACTCTGTAAACCCGGGCCGTTAGGGGCCAAGGAATTACAAGGTGGCGG
>CM014274.1:78520412-78531549 GCA_004135705.1 Alloteropsis semialata
AAACACTCACACCACATATATTATATTAGATATTAGTAAATGAGGCGCCCTCTAAGCCCAACCACACTATCCACGTTAGCAAAAATCATAAGGTCCATTCGATTTTGATCGTACGGCTCCTTTGGCTTCAGTTGATTTAGTAGACACGTGTTGTCATGGTAGAAATTTCCAGGTGTTACTATGTAGAACATGTATTATATATAAACTTGCTCCATCTAACTATATCTATATTGTATTTAATGTGTACATCTCAATATTTTTTAAACTATATATACATGTATCTATGAACCTGTTTTAAGAACTTTAGGGCTGAGAGTTTTTTTTAGTGCTGCAACTGTAGCAGCCATAATAGTACGTGCAACTATTGGATTCATTAGCTAAACTTTAGCGGCTAGAGATCCAATGGGGGCATCTAGAATTCAACTAAATTTTAGCCTTAGGCCAAAATTTACATAATCCTTTTAACTATTCTAACCCAGCTAAAACATATTTAAATACAAAATGGCCCCTTTATTTTTCATATACCTATCGATTTCAACAAAAGTAAAGGCAGTATGATAAAATAAACACCAATTAGCTAGAAGATCAAAATAGCTCTAGCTAAACTTTAGTTGACCAAATTAGCCCGCTAAAATTTAGCTGGGGGGTGGATACAAATGGAGCCTTGTTCAACGTAATAAATATTGATTCAGATGTTTAGGCTGCAACTTTTAAGATTTCTCTATATGTACATGCACTACATCGCAACTACTCTGCATATGTTTCTGTGTATTAGACATATGTACCAAGCCTTTTTTTGTTCTTGTCATTCTCTTATCTCCTTTTTCATCATTTTTATGCAACATGTTATACAACCAACCAACATTTCGCGTGCATGGGCGCGCGCTAATCACTAGTAAACACTCACACCGCGCGAGCACACCCGACTCTATATATGAATTGTCGGGGTTCTCTACCGCCGACAAGTAAATTTCCTACGATCGCGCGTCGGAGCCCGGATGGTGACTCGAGAGACAGGGGGTTTTAGACTGGTTCGGGCCTCCGGAGAGTAATACCCTACGTCCAGTGTGAGCCAATGTTCTCAAGTCCAAGTCTGTAGTAGGGGTGTACAAACTGGTCGGGAGAGGGAGAGGGTCCCAAGTCCCTGAGTGGTGCGAATGAGATTGTTGTGTGTGCTGTATCCGAATGTTCGACTAGTGTTCGTCCCTCCCCCACTGATGTCCCCTTGTCCCCTTTTATAGCCTCAAGGAGAGAAGGGAGTGGGGAGTAAGAAAGAAGAAAATTACAAGGGGAGTTACTGCCCCCGAGAACTTCAACCGGCGTCGCTCGCCGAGCCGTACAGGGAGCAGGTGTTGACGGAGTGGGCGCCCCGCCGGACCCGGGATCGTACATCCCGGGTGGTTGGTGTAGACGCCTTCTCGGGTAAGCTCCCGGGTAGTTTCCGGGTCGTGGTTGACTTGCTCGAGGCCCTCGGGTGCTCCAGGTGTCCTGCTCGGGTTCCAGGTGTCGTCCATGGGTACCTGGAGTCGTCCTTGGGCGCCCGGTGTAGCGCATGCGCTCCTCTCAGGACTGTAGCGTTCCTGTTTGGATGAGACGGGTGCCACTGTGGCTGCCGTGGCGAAGGACGAACGCCCATCATGCTCTGACGCGGCAAGTACCAAGTGGGTACGGCGCTGGATGGGCCGGGGCGTGGCCGGGTAGTTTTACCCGAGGAGCTGGGGACTTCTCGGAAGCGGAGAACCCCTCGGGCGAATCGGGAAGCCACTCGGAGGCGGAGAACTCCTCGGGCGAACCGGGAAACCACTCGGAGGCGGAGAACTCCTCGGGCGAACCGGAAAGCCACTCGGAGGCGGAGAACTCCTCGGGCGAATCGGAGACCCGTCGGGCGGTCCCAAGCAGTCGGGGTATGGGGAGTTTGCCTTGCTTTGGGTCTTCAATTTTTGTTTTTTGAGGGGTGGATTATCGTAAGCTCCCGGATTAAGGGTTTGATTGGGCACCCCTAATTCGGACCTTCGTCAGTAGCCCCCGAGCCTGGGGGGGAGATGAAAGCTCGCGCCCAGGCTGGATGGCAGCGGGGATATGGTAAGTTATGATTCTTCCGGTGGGGGCGCGCGAGCGCACCCGCCGGGTGTAGCCCCCGAGCCTTGAGAAGAGCTGGTGCTCTTGTTAAGGTTTTGTGCCCGGGTGGTTTGCCTTGAATGTTGTCGGGATCGGAGAACTGGTCGGGGCCGGGAAACTTGTCGGGGACGCTTCGTAGGTGGGCCGGGCAACTGCCCAGCCGTTGGCGGGCCGGGCGCGGAAGCGTCGGCCCGTTCCTCCGCCGCGTGGGAGGTGGGCGCGCCTTTTGAGGAGGTCAGGCGAAGCGACGTGCGCACGTCGCCGCGGCGCCAGCGGTGGGCCCGCGCAATTAAGGTCGCGGCCGTTCCGTCCCGCCCCTATTTATAGCCGAGTGCTGCGGCGGCCTAGGGTTTTACCCCAGTCCGAGCTTTCCAACTTCCGTCGCGCGCTTCGTCTCCTCCGTTGCTGCAGCGCCCGTTCTCTTGCATCCTCCGCCGCCGTCGCTTCGCCGGCCCGGAGAGCAAGCGCCCGAGCCCCTCACCCCGCCGGCGTTTCTCCCTCTTCGTAGCCTTGCGATGTCGACCTGGGAGCGCTCCCGCGTCTCGCTCCGGCAGCTGGAGGGCCTCGTGGCGGAAGGACTGCTTCCGCCGTTGACGGAGGCCGTGGAGTGGAAGGTGCCCGGCGTCGAGGACTACCCCCAACCGCCGGAGGGGTACGTTGTTTCTTTCGTCGCCTTCCACGAGCGCGGGTTCTCCGTCCCCGCCGGAAGGTTCATCCGCGCCGTACTCTACGAGTACGGGCTGGAGCTCCACCACCTCAACCCCAACGGGGTCCAGCAGATGGCGGTGTTCGTGGCTCTCTGCGAGGGGTACCTGGGGATAGAGGCCCATTGGGACCTCTTCAGGTACTTCTTCAAGTTTTCGTTGCACTCCGCGGAGGGCGGAGCCCCCGCGACGATAGGTTGTGCCGTGTTGAAGGCCAAGCAGGGGCGGTTGAAGGCCTACATCTCGGGGACCTTGACCAGCTCGAACAAGGGCTGGCACCCGATGTGGTTCTACTTGAAGAACGACGGCAGAAACCCCCTTCCGGCGTACACCGGAAAAACCTTCGAGAAGTTGCCCGAGGCGTGGGCGTACGGACCCGAGAAGCAGCGGCAAGATAAGCTCCTCGGGGACATCTGGGAGGCCCTCGCTCGGCTCCGCGACGCGAGGGTGTCCACGGCAGAGGTCCTCGGCGGGTACCTCTCGAGAGGTATCGTGCCGCTGAGGCGGCGCCCTCTCCAGATCTGGGAGATGGTCCCGAAGAATGCCCCCTTCGAGGGGACCGTGACGATGAACCCCCTGCCATCGGGGGACGAGGTGGAGCGCCGAGTGACGGCGGCGATGGGGAAGGGTCATGAAGCATATCCTCCCCCGGGCCTCCTCCCCATGCTCCCGAACAAGCGCACCCGGGATCTGGTAAGGTTTTCTTCGTGCACCTTGAATCCCCGAGTGGTTTTTCAGTTGGCTGATCCTGAATTCTTTTAGATGAAGGGCCTCCACTGCACCCTCTCCCGGCCACCACTCCCCGAGGACAAGGCGAGGAACCGGGCCGAGGCCGCATACGCCAAGGCGAGGAAAGATCGCCGGGAGGAGTGGAGGAAGAAGGAGGTCGCCAAGCGTGAGCGGAACGCCGAGCGATCCAGGAGGAGGAGGAGGGGAGACGATGAGGTCTCCGAGGACGAGGACCCCGAGGAGTTCGTGGAGAACGTCTCGGGGAGCGGGGATGACGAGGAGAGTGACGACGACTCGCCTCCTCAGAAGCTCAAGGCGGTCGCGACGATGACCGCCGGCGCCTCGTCCTCGGCGCAGCATTCGGGGCGGAGCGGGAGAGGAGGGCCGCCACCGCCGGACTCGGGAAGGAGCGAAGGCTCTCGGTCGGACCGGCATCGGCGGTCCTCCGAGGAGAGCCGGCGCGAGAGGCGCAGCCGCACGCCTCCGTCCTCCCGTCACGAGCCCGAAAAGGGGAGGAGTTCCCGGCGGGAGACGGTCTCCCCTCGTCGGGAGAGGAGCCGGAGCCGGGACCTATCGGAGCGCGCCCACAAGGGGGGCTCGTCCTCGGGGGCGTCGCGCTCCCCCTTGCGATTCACGCCGCGGGACGATAGGCGGCCGCCGTCGGCCCCTCAGATGACGCGGGCGCGGAGCGAAGGGCGGGACACGCCCCGGACGCCCGTGGTGGGGGCTCAGGCCCCTCCCGCCCCGGTGAGGGTCACAACAAGGCGGCCGGACTCGACACCGGTCGAGGGGGGAGGCTCGTCAGGTCGGGCGGCGCCCCACTCGGGCAGGGACGCCGCAGTCGCGCCCGTGGCCCCTGCCCCGACGACGCTCGCGGGATCCAAGAGGCCCGCATCCCCGAAGGCCCCAGCGCCGACGGGGTCCAAGCGGACACGGACCATCTCGTCGAGGTGAGTGATGATCTGTGTTTCTCGAGTGGTTTTGGTTTTTTCTGTAGTTACCATTTTTCTCAGCCGGATTCCCCGACTTGTGATGAACCAGTCGGGCCGACACTCCGCTCGAGGTGGCGCCGAGGAAGACGCTGCGCTTGGTGGCGCAGAGGCCGAGGCCTGCGACGGAGCAGGCTGAGCAGGCGACGCCGGAGCCCGCGGCGGAGCCGGCCGGGAGGGCGACGGTGGAGCCCGTGGTGGAGCGGGCCGAGGTGGCGACGGTGGAGCCCGTGGCAGAGCGGGCCGAGATGACTCCGCCGGTGCCCTCGGCGGAGCGGGCCGAGGAGGGGACACGGAGGGTGGCGCCCTCTGTGGAGGAAAAGGCGCCGGAGGGGGATGGCGACAGCCCGGGAGACGCACTCCCAACGGGCCTAGCCTTTACACAGGCCGTCCCCACAGAGGCGGCCGTGGCGGCGCTCCAAGCGGAGCTGGCCGAGGAGCTGGTGGAGGCGGCTCTGCCTACTCCTCAGGAGGAAGTGGCTCGCCCCGGAGCGCGGGAGGTCGCCGTGGCCGGTGACACGGCCGGGGAAGATGGCCGCGAGGTCGCTGCCTCTCCAGGGGCTGCGGCTGGCCCTGAGGAAGCAGAGGCGGGGACTTCCGGCGCTCGTCCAGACACCGCCATCCCGGCAGCCGTTGCAGCCCCCGAGCCCTCCGGGGTGGTTCCCCCGGAGATCGTCGTGCTCGAGGACTCGCCGGAGGGTAGCTCACGGAGGGTCGCCGGGGAGTGCAGCAGGAGGCTGACCGTGGAGTCCCCGAGACCTTCGTGCCCTTCGAGCGAGGGCCTGTGCTATCTCCGGGAGACGCCGGGACTGATGACGGTGGATCGTCGATTTGCTGCCATCGTGCCTATCGAGGATAACCCGAACCTTCCGTGCGAGGGTCGGTACTTGTGGTACGACCGTCAGAACCCGGCGGCGGGTCCCGTCTTCGAGCTGGACGACGCGGCGGAGAGGGAGCAGTGCCAGCTTCTCCGCGAAGGCCTCGACAACATGAAGGAGGTCTTCAACAAATTGATCATCGAGCCTTCCCGGGTAAGCTTTTGGACTTCGTTCTTCTGGTCTTGGCGCCGTTTTGGGATGCGTCTTACCGTTCTTCTTTTCGTTTTCGTTCAGAGAATTATAGAGCGCAGTGCCGAGAAGTCGGCGTTCCTCCGCCGGGAATCCGGGCTTTGGCACGCTGTGCAACAGCTGAAGGCCGAGAAGGAACAGCTCGAGGCCCAGCTGGCTGAGGCCCGGGAGGCCAGGGAGGAGGCGATCGTGGACGCCGAGGAGGAGAAGGCCGCCCTCGAGGCAAAGGTGGACGAGGCTGAGCGGACCGTGCTGGAGGCGTTGACGGCCGCCGACGCCTCCAATCGGGAAAAGGCTGCCGTTCTGCAGGAGGTCGAGGGTTTGAAGGCGAAAGTGGTGGACCTCCAGATAGATGTCCAGCACCGCGACCTCGACCTCAAGACGGCCAACAACCAGTTGGTCGAGCTGGCCGGCAAGCTGACGGCCGCGGAAGAAGAAGGGGCCCGTCTCAAGGAGATCGCCGGGAAGCGGGAGGAGGAGATCCTTGGTAAGTTATCCCTCCCCATTTCTTGTCGGGCGGTTTCTCTTTGTTCTCCTCGCATGGCGGCGGGTTTGCTTAGGCTTGAGTGTCGATGCAGCCCTGCGGAGGGGGAAGGTTGACCTGGAGGCCCAGCTCGAGGGCGAGAAGCGCGAGGTGGCCAAGTCCTTTGCTGCCAACCAAGAGCTGGTGCAGCTTGGTTACGAGCTTAGGGCGCAGCTGACCAGTAAGTATCGTGTGTCCACTCGCCCTTCTTCTTGTAGAGCGATGCTGACGAAGAGTTGCCTGCAGGGGTCGTCGAGGACCTTCGGAGGTCCCAGGAGGCGGGCGAGCAGAGCCAGAGGGCCCTCGAGAAGAAATCCGAGGTCCATCAGGCTTTGGTCCAGGCGGTCGAGCACCTGCTCGAGGAGCTCAACGTCGGCGGCGGCCCGTCCTTGGTGGATCGCCTCGCCCTTGTCACGGGGAGGACTCGGGCGCAGGCCTCGGATCTAGCTCGGAGTGTGGCGCGCATGATCATTGCTATGTTCTTGTCACACTACCCGACCATGGATCGGGAGGCTCTGCAAGACGGGTGGGCCCCCGGCTACGAGGACACTGAATACGACGAGATTGAAGCCGAATCCTCCTCGTTTGCCGATCGAGTGGCGTCCGTCGCCCTGCAGGATCTTGGGCTGGAGTAGACATAAAGAACTTGGTCACTCCTTGTTATGTAATGAACAAAGTTCCTAGGACGATCGTTGTTGCCCCGAAAACTCGCGTTTTTTCTGTTGTTTGCCATTTTCGTTTTCTTCCGAATGCCTTTGGGGGCCGTGGGCCGAGATGGAAAGGCGCGGGGTCCTGCCCGTCGGACTCCGTTCTGTGGGCGTAGGAACTCGGGAGATTGGGCACTCGGACTCGCAGCCCCCGAGTAGTTTCGGAAGGTTCGAACGATGACAAGCAACGAATCGGATATGCTGAAGCAACAACTATTCGAGGCGGTTCCTTTATCGCTTCTCGGGAAAAAGACGTCGGCCCGAGGGCTTGGACTTTGCTCGCAAGTTAGCGCCATAGCCACGGGGGCGTGAGCACTCGAAACTTGGACAAGCGTGGTCACAGAGCCCTTTGAGCTGACGTTCCTTTCTCGCAAGCGCAAAAGTATACCGCTTGATCGCGCGCGAGAGCGATCACTTGGCGAGTTAGAAAAAACGGAGTGAAAAAACGGAGGGGCACCGGGCCCCGGGTGGAGCCCCCGAGCGGTGGGCGATCCTGCACAGGGAAGGGGTCGCCCGCCGCTTTAGCTTTGGGAACTCGCGGGGTAATTTCGGTCGTATGCGAAAAAAGTACTCGGGATAGCGCAGTACTTCGATTATAATTGCGAATTGAAAAGTACAGATACTTTTAAGGGTAGAGTGACGTAGTTGTGCGAGCCCGCAGGGGAGTGTGAGGCTCTTCGGGAGAGGCGGGGACTCGTCGGGCGAGGTGGGGACTTCTCGGGCTCGTCCTTGGCCTCGTTTTGTCGTGGCGAGATCTCTTACAGGCCTTGTTTCGTGACCTGGGACCCCACGCGATGCAGGGTGCTAGTGGAGAGGCCTTTTTCTCCTTACGTCGTTACCCCTCATGCATCTTTTTTCGCAAAAGGTGGAGGGGCCGGACCGTGCCACATTTTTGCCTCGTTGGCCGAAAATGCGGTGTCCGTGTGAGCTGATAACGGGTTAATTCGAGTGAAGCCACGGCATCCCGCTCGACGGGTTCCGATCGGACCAGCTGGTGGCCAGCTTCAAATTCTTGGTGGCGAGATCATCTAGTTACCGAGTCCGTTCGACCGGACTTGGCGGCTCTTTGCCTTTCCGTTCGGGGGAAAAACCATGATCTTACTTTCCATCAAGACTCGAACGCAGTTCGGGATGCCCACGACGCTCGTGCGCCCGGGTACTGGCCGCTGGGACCCATCCCTTGCTGCCCCTTACTCGGGGTGCTCGGGGGCGGCTGTAGAACCCTTCGATGGGCCAGCCTTCGAACCCCTGGCGTTTGACAGGCCATCGTAGGTACTTACCGTGTCGTTTGTCGAGAGCATTCGACCCTACGCGGGGAAAGAGTCACTCGCCTCTTATTTCAGAGGGCTCGGGGAGCGTCTCAGGAAACGACTACAAGCTCATAAAGTACTCGGAACGGAAGAGCATTCTTATTATCGCAAACAAATGACAAAGTACATATGCTTTTTAGGGGTAAAAGCGACGTAGCTGCTCTATGTTCCAAGCGTTCGTGAGGACTTGGCCGTTTTCATCCTTGAGCTTGTAAGTCCCCGGGCGTAGGACTTGGTCGACGATGTAGGGCCTTCCCATGGTGGCGACAACTTGTGGCGGCCGCGGTTGTCTTGAACTCGTCGGAGGACGAGGTCGCCGACTTGAAAGGCCCGGCTTCGGATGTTGCGGTCGTGGTATCGTCGTAGGGCCTGCTGGTACTTGGCCGAATGGAGCAGTGCAACGCTGCGTGCTTCGTCCAGCTGGTCGATGGCGTCTTCTAGGGAGGCTTGGTTTCCTTCGTCGTCGTAGGCGCGGATCCGTGGGCTGCCGTAGTCGAGGTCAGTTGGGAGGACTGCCTCGGACCCGTGCACCATGAAGAAGGGCGTGCATCCCGTGGCTCGACTTGGGGTGGTTCGTAGGCTCCAGAGGACCGACGGGAGCTCCGCGACCCATCTTGCCTTGAACTTCTCGAGGCGTTTGAAGATTCGCGGCTTCAGTCCTTGCAAGATCATGCCGTTGGCTCTCTCCACCTGTCCGTTGGTTTTGGGGTGGCTGACGGCGGCCCAGTCCACTCGGATGTTGTTGTCGTCGCAGAAGTTGAGAAACTTTTTGCCCGTGAACTGGGTGCCGTTGTCGGTGATGATCACGTTCGGGACCCCGAAGCGGTAGATGATGTCGGTGAAGAACTGGACAGCTTCTTGCGAGCGAACGCGCCGGATGGGCCTTGCCTCGATCCATTTGGTGAACTTGTCGACGGCGACGAGGAGATGCGTGAAGCCCCCGGGTGCTTTCTTCAGTGGCCCGACTAGATCCAAACCCCATACGGCAAAGGGCCACGTGATGGGGATGGTCTGCAGGGCTTGCGCCGGGAGGTGAGTTTGCCTCGCATAGAATTGACAGCCTTCGCATCTACGCACGATATCCTTGGCATTGGCCACCGCGGTCGGCCAGTAGAACCCTTGACGGAAAGCTTTGCCGACGAGTGTCTTCGGCGCGGCATGATGCCCGCATGCTCCTGCATGGATGTCCCTTAGCAATTCCTTACCTTGGTCGATCGGGATGCAGCGCATTAGGATGCCAAAGGAGCCTCGCCGATAAAGCTCTCCCTCGATGAGCGTGAAGGTTTTGGCCCAGCGCGTGATCCGCCGAGCCTCGGTCGGGTCGGGTGGGAGCTTGCCCTGCACGATCCATTCGAGTAGCGGGATTCTCCAGTCGGGATCCTCGAGGTTGGGCTCGGCGACCGCGTCAATCTCCATCACTTCCGCCTCTTCCTGCACTGGAGGCTCGGGCGGCTCGTCGTCGAGTCGGATGGAGGGGACGTGCTGGTCCTTGGCGAACACTCCATGGGGAACAGGCTTCCGGTTGGATGCCGCCTTGGCGAGGGTGTCGGCCGCCTCGTTGTATCGTCGCTGGACGTGCTTGAGCTCGAGGCCGAGGAACTTGTCTTCCAGCTCGCGGACCGCCCGGCAGTAGGCGGCCATCTTGGGGCTGACGCAGCTCGACTCCTTCATTACCTGATCGACGACCAACTCCGAGTCTCCTCGGATCTCGAGACGCCGTATGCCGAGCTCGAGGGCAATACGGAGTCCGTTGATGAGGGCCTCGTACTCGGCGGCGTTGTTGGAGGCCGAGAAGTGCAGCCGAACCATGTATTCCATGCGCACGCCGAGAGGCGAGACGAAGACCAGGCCGACACCTGCCCCTTCCTTCATCAGCGACCCGTCGAAGTACATGACCCAGGTCTCGTGCTCGACGGAGGTCGGGGGAGTCTGGGCCTCAGTCCACTCGGTGACGAAGTCGACCAATGCTTGTGACTTGATGGCGTCCCGAGGTGCGTAGGTGATGTTCTTCCCCATCAACTCGAGCGCCCACTTGGCTATCCTCCCGTCAGCCTCGGGGTTCTGGATCACCTCGCCGAGTGGATACCTTGACACCACCGTGACGGGGTGGGCGTCGAAGTAGTGCCGGAGCTTCCGCCTGGTGATGAGGACGGCGTAGATAAGTTTTTGGATTTGGGGATATCGTACCTTGGTGTCAGACAGGACTTCACTGATGAAGTAGACGGGGCGTTGCACCTTCTGGATTTTCTCGGGCTCGCTTCGCTCGACGACGAGGGCGGTGCTTACCACATGGGTGGTTGCCGCGATGTAAAGCAGCATGGGTTCCCCTTCTGCCGGAGCGGTCAGGATTGGTGGGTTTCTGAGCGGTCAGGATCGGTGGGTTTCTGAGCGTTGCCTTGAGCGAGTCAAGGGCCTGCTGAGCCTCGGCGTTCCAGATGAAGTGGTCCGACTTCTTGAGCAGTCGGTACAGGGGCAGGCTTAGTGCGGCCAAGCATCCCGTAACGCGTTGGACGCCCTTCACGTTCTGGATCGGCCCCATGTCGGTGGTGGCAGTTATCTTCTCGGGATTGGCTTCGATGCCTCGCTCCGATACGATAAAGCCGAGGAGCATGCCTCTCGGGACCCCGAAAACACATTTCTCGGGGTTGAGCTTCACTTTGTTCAGCCGGAGCTTCTCAAAGACAGCTGTGAGGTCAGAAACCAAGTCGCCCGTACGCTTGGACTTCACCACTATGTCGTCAACGTACGCCTCGACCAGTCGGCCGATCAAGTCACCAAAGACGCGTCGCATGCATCTCTGGAACGTGGCGCCCGCGTTTTTCAGCCCGAAGGGCATAGACGAATAGCAGTAGGTGCCGTAAGGCGTGATAAACGACGTTGCGAGCTGGTCGGCCAAGCTCATCGCGATCTGATGGTACCCGGAGTACGCATCGAGAAAGCAAAGGGTTTCGCACCCCGCGGTGGAGTCGACCACCTGATCTATACGCGGA
>CM014274.1:78531791-78567235 GCA_004135705.1 Alloteropsis semialata
TTCAATTTGAGGTACGTGTAGTTCGGGACAGCCATGAACTTTGCGTATGCAGGCCTCCCGAGGATGGCGTGATACGTCCCGGGAAACGCCACCACTTCGAAAGTGAGGGTTTCTCTGCGGAAGTTCCGTGGAGTCCCAAACGTGACGGGCAGGTCGATCTGCCCGAGCGGTATCGCGTCCACCCCAGGGACAATCCCGTGGAATGGCACCGTGGATGGTCGAAGCTGGGACCGCGGGATCCCCATCTCGTCGAGGGTGTCGACGTAGAGGATGTTGAGGCCGCTCCCGCCGTCCATCAACACCTTGTGGACGCGCTTCGTCCCGAAGAGAGGAGCAACTACGAGCGGGTATCTTCCTGGTTGTGGGACATGGTCGGGATGGTCGGAGCGATCGAAGGTGATCGGGGCCTCGGACCATTTTAGGTAGGAGGGCACCGCGGGCTCTGTGTGGCAGACTTCTCGCCGAATTAACTTCTCTTCGCGCTTCGGGGGGCAGGCCGCCGACCCCCCGACGATCATCATAATCGCGCCGTCCTCCCTGGGGTAACCGTCGTCGTTGTTCGAGCCACCGGCCCCGTCTCGGCCCTCATAGGGTTTCTTCTTCAGGGTGCCGGCGAGGAAGCTTCTCATGAGTTTGCAATCTTTCAAGGCGTGCTTGACGGGGCCCTCGTGGTTGGTGCAGGGCGCCTCGAGGAGCTTCTCAAAGTGATCTCTTGGCGCCGGGTTTCCCTTGGGCTTAGTGGCCTTCCGCTCGGCCGCCGCTACCATGCGGCCATCGCGCCTCCGCTTGTCCTTTCGTTTCTTCTTGTCGGGTCGGGCGGAGGTGCCTTCGCCTACCGTCTCCGACTGTTTGCCCTTGGCCTGAGGCCGATCAAGGGTTGCGGCAACGGCATCCTCCCCATCGGCGTAGTCGGTGGCGATGTCAAGGAGCTCCCGGATGGTTCGAGGCTTCCGGCGTCCCAACTCATGGATGAGGGTCGCGCAGGTGGTTCCGAACCGGAACGCGGAGACGACGTCGGTGTCAGCGGTGTTTGGCAGCTCGAGCAGCGTTTGGAGAAGCGCTTGATGTAGTCGCGCAGAGTCTCGTCCTCTGCCTGGAGGCAGTTGCGGAGGTCCCAGGGATTCCCAGGACGAGTGTAGGTGCCCTGGAAGTTGCCAATGAAGGCGTCACGCAGCTGCGCCCAGCTGTCGATCTTGCCCGCAGGGAGATGCTCCAGCCATGTTCGAGCCGAGTCGGCGAGGTAGAGGGGGAGGCTTTTGATGATGAAGTAGTCGTCTTGCGCTCCCCCCGCATGGCACGCGAGCCGGTAGTCCTCCAGCCAGACGCTGGGGTTTGTATCCCCGTCGTACTTAGGCACCGTCGTGGGAGCTCGGAAGCGCGGGGGGACCTGAGCGCCGAGGACGCGGGGTCCAAAGGCGCGCGGCCCCCTGGGGTCAGGTGACGCACTCCTGCTCCGGTCTTCGCCGCTATCATAGCGGCCCCCACGCCGCCTGTTGTAGGCTCGGCGCGGGCGGCGCTGATGGTGCTCGTCCCGTTGCCTGGCGCCTTCGTCGGCTGCGGCCGCGTGATGATGCATGGAACGCTCATGCTCGGGTTCTCGAGGAGCTCGCTGGCGTGAGGCGGAGCTTTCCGCCTGCTGGACTGCCGCGGTTTCCAGGAGCGCGCGGAGCTGCTGATGGAACCTCCGATCTTCGGGCGCCGCTGGTTCAGGATGTTCGCGGAGCAGGACAGCAGCTGCTGCAAGGTTCTGGGACGCCCGGTTGAAGACCGGCGCGTCGTTGGCGTTGCCACCGTCGTTGACGATGCGCTGTTGCACGTCCCGAGCCCGTGCGCGGGCGGCTCCTCCGTCCGCGTTTCTCCCGAGCTCACGGTTGAGCTGCTGTCGCTCTGCCTCGATCTGACGCCGGGCCTCGTCCAGCTCCTGCAGCCTGACCCGCCGAGCATCGTCCGCCGGGGCGTTGGGCGGTGGCGCCGCAGGAGCGTTGGCAGGCGGAGCTGCAGGAGCCCGGGCAGGCGGAGCCGCAGCGGCGTTGGCAGGTGGTGCTGCGGGGGCGCCGTCCCCCGTCGAGCTGCTCGCGGAGTGCACGTCCCCGTCGGGGGTGTGACACATGAAGCATTCCCGATAAGGGTCGAAGTTCGGCGGAGCCCACGTCAACCGCGGGCGCGAGCTTTGCTCGCTCACCGCGCCTTTGGCGGTTGGCGAAGCGCGGGGGGCGATCTCCGTCGATGTCGGGGTGGCCACCGAGTCGCTCGGCAGGCCTGGCTGTCCATCCGGGTACATGGCGTTGTAGCAGTCGATGAACTCGTCCCAGGGGAGCTGCTCCTGCCCTCCAACCTGAAGGGCGAGGTTGGTGATCATGTAGGAAACGTTGCGGAAGCGTTCCTGGGACGGGGTCCGTCCCAGGGCGGCCGCCAGGTCCCCTCCGAGTAGGTCGAGGACGTAGGCGGTGGCTCCCGCCGTAGCGTGGGAGGGCTTAGGCCCCTCGTCGTGGAACGTCTTGCCGTCGTCGAGGGCAAGCTTGGGGCGCACGAAAGTCGCCCCGATGATGGGCTCTGCCGACTTGTCGATGACGAAGTCGAGGGAGCCGAACCGCAGGTGATCGCCGGGCGCCAACGAGGCGCCACTGTGGGCCATCCGGACCCTGGTGAAGTGTCGTGACACGCGAAAGGCCCCTACCTGGCGCGCCAACTGTCGGGGTTCTCTACCGCCGACAAGTAAATTTCCTACGATCGCGCGTCGGAGCCCGGATGGTGACTCGAGAGACAAGGGGTTTTAGACTGGTTCGGGCCTCCGGAGAGTAATACCCTACGTCCAGTGTGAGCCAATGTTCTCAAGTCCAAGTCTGTAGTAGGGGTGTACAAACTGGTCGGGAGAGGGAGAGGGTCCCAAGTCCCTGAGTGGTGCGAATGAGATTGTTGTGTGTGCTGTATCCGAATGTTCGACTAGTGTTCGTCCCTCCCCCACTGATGTCCCCTTGTCCCCTTTTATAGCCTCAAGGAGAGAAGGGAGTGGGGAGTAAGAAAGAAGAAAATTACAAGGGGAGTTACTGCCTCCGAGAACTTCAACCGGCGTCGCTCGCCGAGCCGTACAGGGAGCAGGTATTGACGGAGTGGGCGCCCCGCCGGACCCGGGATCGTACATCCCGGGTGGTTGGTGTAGACGCCTTCTCGGGTAAGCTCCCGGGTAGTTTCCGGGTCGTGGTTGACTTGCTCGAGGCCCTCGGGTGCTCCAGGTGTCCTGCTCGGGTTCCAGGTGTCGTCCATGGGTACCTGGAGTCGTCCTTGGGCGCCCGGTGTAGCGCATGCGCTCCTCTCAGGACTGTAGCGTTCCTGTTTGGATGAGACGGGTGCCACTGTGGCTGCCGTGGCGAAGGACGAACGCCCATCATGCTCTGACGCGGCAAGTACCAAGTGGGTACGGCGCTGGATGGGCCGGGGCGTGGCCGGGTAGTTTTACCCGAGGAGCTGGGGACTTCTCGGAAGCGGAGAACCCCTCGGGCGAATCGGGAAGCCACTCGGAGGCGGAGAACTCCTCGGGCGAACCGGGAAACCACTCGGAGGCGGAGAACTCCTCGGGCGAACCGGAAAGCCACTCGGAGGCGGAGAACTCCTCGGGCGAATCGGAGACCCGTCGGGCGGTCCCAAGCAGTCGGGGTATGGGGAGTTTGCCTTGCTTTAGGTCTTCAATTTTTGTTTTTTGAGGGGTGGATTATCGTGAGCTCCCGGATTAAGGGTTTGATTGGGCACCCCTAATTCGGACCTTCGTCATGGATATACGTATCCAAACACTAGTATAAACATACATAGACACTCACACACGGCGCGAGCACATCCGTCTTTATGAATATACGTATCCAAACACTAGTATAACATACATACACGCTCACACACGGTGCGAGCACATCCACCTCTATGAATATACATATCTAGACACTAGTATAGACATACATAGACGCTCACACATGGTGCGAGCACACCCACCTCTATGAATATACATATGCAAACCCTACCGAGCTATTCTGATCCTGAGATTGATGAACACTTGTTAAATTCTACAATAAATCCAGAAAAATATAACACATATGCTGAGGTGGAGACTTAAACCTCGGTGGACTGGTTCCACCTCAAGAAACGCTTAGTTCATAAAGAAAACTTATTATTGTTATTACATGCATTTTTTTTCTAATTTACAAACGTATCTCGCCAATCTGTGTGTGACCTGTATAAATCTCGCACAGAGAGCTAAGAAATGGTTAATTACTTAATTTGCCGCTCAAGGGCGGCCATATCAATAGTATTTCTTTGCATGGGCTATTTATCCATCCACTATACTGCATATCTTCAAAAAATCACAACATTTTCTTATGTTCTCTAATAGAGATAATATTACATACGGATTATAGAAACCAAAGATATCGGCCGCAGCATATAAATAAACTTTTTTTTTTATCTCCATTAGATCATTCAAGGTCATTCGATTCGAGGCCCGTCTGTGAGCTTCTGCACGCCCCTGTCATGTTGATCGTGCTTAACAAGCCTAAGACGTTAACAGCCTAAGCAAGCAGAAGACCTAAGACAGCCTATTATTTTATCGCTCCATGGTTCTCTTGTTTTGCAAACTTTTAATAGCCCTAGTTTGCAACTTAGGCCCTGTTTAGATTCGCGAAAAGACACCAATTCAATCAAAAGGCAACGCATTGAACTACGTGTCCCATCTCTACTTTTTCAATTTCCAATACATCTCCAATCATTGAATTCAATCGAATTCACCCAATCTAAACAGGGCCTTAAATAATACGGTGACATGGCAGCCAACTCTAAGAAGCTTATACAGTTACATGGAACTGGGATGATGTAAAAACAATTAGACGAGAGTGATATATTTTTAGAGTTATAGGGCTACAGCCCCCGTCTTGCTTAGAAGACAAAAGCATTCAGATACAGCACAGTTTAACGGTTGCCAACAGCAGGCTTGCCCACAGGCTAAGCTGAAACAAAACAGCTAACAGAAAACTACCTCAAGACAACACCACGAGCTGGAACAAAACACTACCATCACTAACTCATGCCGACACCCACCAACTCCATCGCCTTCATCTGTTCCAGCCAGTCCCCATGTTCAGGGTTGTTCCTAGCTTCCATGCAGCCTCATCTTGTATTCATTTGTCAGGTTAAAAGTCTTCTAGGTTCCAGCGCCAACTCCTTCAATTTTGCGATACATGTTGTCAACTCTTTCTTCTTGCTCGGATGACACAGAATTATCCAATTCTGGGCCATCATAGCATAGCAATATATAGATGGTATATTCTCGGATGACA
Source organism: Alloteropsis semialata (assembly GCA_004135705.1). Classification (NCBI taxonomy): domain Eukaryota; kingdom Viridiplantae; phylum Streptophyta; class Magnoliopsida; order Poales; family Poaceae; genus Alloteropsis; species Alloteropsis semialata. The sequence continues at coordinate 78,537,110 of CM014274.1, forward strand.
CGAGAGTGATATATATGGCCCTGTTTGGCAGAGCTCCTGAGTTTTTCGGACAGAAATGATTGTCAGTTGATTCTGTGAAGTGATTCTCTAAAATGAACTAAGAGGTTGGGAGCTAAAAAAAAAAGTAGCTTCTCCTGATTCTGTAAAGTGATTCCCCATCCTGATTTTGAGAGTTTTTTCTAGAGAATCAAAGAGAATCACTTTCAGCCGTAGAATCAGCTCTCATAGAAAATCAGAATTAGCTGGAGCTGTACCAAATAAGCCGATACACGGTAATATTTCCGGCGGACGCGGATCAGAGTCATGGACCTCATGGTCACGTCACATATCGTAGAGTCAAAGTCAATGAAGTGGAATTGCTTGGGCAGCGAATGCTTGTCGATGACGGGCATTCGAATGCTTGACGATGACGGAGAGCACAAGCAGCGACACGCCCAGCAGCGCGACGGAATTGCTTGGGCGCTCACGGCCGGAGAAATCAGTTGAGACTCCGGAGGTCGGGGATGCCAGGTGTCAAAAAGAGGGGATGCATGCCAGGTGTCAAAAAGAGGGGATGCATGCCAGGTGTCAAAAAGAGGGGATGCTGCAGTTTGTTGTCTAGCAGGGGTAAAATAGACAATTCGCATGATCTGTCCACCGTAGTGGCCACGTCACATATCGTAGAGTCAACACATGCCCCTGTCAAAAAATTTACAATACGGAATCTCGCATGCATGGAGGTCTATATGAAGTCTATTTACAAAACATTTTCACAGATAAGTGTTACTTTGCGCGACGAATCTAACGAGCCTAAATAATCCATGATTTGCTACAGTAATGCTACAGTAATTTTTCTCTAATCGTGCGGTCAAAGACCTCATTAGATTCGTCTCGCGAATTTGCGGGGGTTGTGGAGGTAGTTTTGTAAACTGATTTTATTTAATATCCCTAATTAGCGGTCAAAGATGCATTTATTATCTGAATTAATTTTGGTGTTCACGGCCGTAGTGGAAATACTTTATTGATCCGCGTCGCCGTCGGTAGGTGCAAAACAAAAGGACCAAACCTCCCCCACAACTTCATTCCCCGCTGTTGGTCGAGGCCCCACCTGTCAGAGACTCTTACGTCGAGGAGTATCGTGGAACAGGTCCAGGCAGGCAGCACAAGTGGGAACGGAACCTATCTGCCTATATATACCATCGCGCTCCTCCTTGTTGCAAGCGCGCGTTCCTCTTCTTCCTCAGCTTCCCCCTGATTTCCAGTACAAGAAGGTGCACCACACCCGTACACAGCCGCCTTGGCTTGGAGTTGAAGATGGCACCGGGCACGGGCTGCAACGGGCGCGAAGCGGAGGCCGGCGGCCAGGCATCGAAGACAGTCTTCGAGAGTGGCCTGCTCGGCCTCGCCGCCGCCTCCACGGCCATCACCCTGGCCGCCTGCGAGCCGCCGCCGGGGCTCAACGAGACCACATACTTGCTCTCCCTCTCGGGCGTGTTCTTTGCAGGGGTGACCCAGGTGGCAGCCTCAGTCTGCAGGGCGCCCGGCGGCCGCCCCCATGCCGCCGGGTGGAAGCTCGTGTACGCCTGCCTCGTGGCGCCGGTCGCCGCCGCCGCCGGCCTCACGGTGGCTTCGCTGCTCCAGTGAGTTCGTGCCTCTGACTCCGAGATCATGCCTCCCGCCGCTATGGCTGTTGGCGTCTCCGAGTCGGAGTCGGAGTCGGAGCTGTCGCTTCAGTTCAATTCGATGCGATTGTCCATGTCTTTCTTGTCGTCAGCCGCGTGCGGTTCAGTAACTAGCGTGGCCTCAGTCTGTATGTGTTGTTCGGTTGTCCCGTTGTGGTGTTTGGATCGTCCTGATTTGTCGTGCGTACGAGAGCAGCTCCAGCTTGTGTCAAGTCATGGTTTTCACTAGATAATAAAAATAAAGTGCTTCTGAAATATCGAGTCCAGTCCAGTCCAGTGTAGTCACCTATATGTGTTGCTCTAAATTAGGGCAAAAAAAAAACTATAGCTTATCTTGTTGCTGGACCGACCACTCCAACTTCGCGGGAGGAGATCATGGCATCCAGCAGAATGTTTCCCCTTTATTTTTTTTCCTCTTTGCGCTAGTTTTCTCATGAACGATAACCAGTGTAGACACTGTATTGTGGATGTAGTTCTACATAGCGTAAACGGAGGCCGTCAAGGACACAGAGAGCAAAAGCAGAGTTGCATCAACTTTTCAAACTTTTTATTATTCACCCGTCACATCAAATGTTAGAACACTAATTAAGGGTATTAAACGTGGATTAATGAAAAAACACATTCTATAACCCCTAGGTAACTTCGCGAGACGAATCTAATGAGCTTAATTAGGCCATAATTAGACAACGTCATGCTACAGTAAACAATCTCTAATGACGGGGCTTAATAGATTCGTCTCGCGATTTCCCGTCCATCCGTGTAATTATTTTTATAATTAGATCATGTTTAGTCCTTCTAATCTTCGATTTAAAATTGCTACAGTAAAGTTCACAAACTTTTCTCCATCAACTAAACATGCCCTAAAATAAAATCTGAAACAGAGCAAGAAGACAGGGTGACAGGCTAGGAATGAATTCAGAGTAGGCATGACATGGCTCGTCTTTGGTACTAGGCCGAGATGGTTTGGCACGAGTAGGCCCACGAAAAAGAGTGCAACGACGAGGACGATGGCTGGCTATTCGTCAGTGATTGCCAGCCCGGCCCGTCTGGCATCTTCCACTTACATTTGCATCGAAGCAAAAGCCTCTGGCTGGCCACGGCAACGGCCATAGCGTATTGGGCCAAGAAAAGGACCAGTATGCACGCTGTCCCCCTGCGATGCGCCGAAGCCCACACCCCAGGCCAACATGTACATACATGGGCCATCGCCGCGGAAATATTAAGGAATGTGGACCCCGTGTTTGTTCTGTGATACTAACCAACTCTGCTACTGCTACTCGCCAGTTGACTGACTCTTCCTCTGTTTCCTTCACTCTTCCGTACTGAGCCAAACATGTATCGTGTGACCCTAGTTGTCTATTTCGTGCATGATGTAGCTTCAATACGTACTAGGATCCAGCAGAATAAGGAAGCATTCTGTCAGTAACTCTTACCTTCAGTTCTTCCTATGGTTCCGTTGCATTGCAGATTTGCCATAGGCGTAGCTTGCGACTAAAATAATACGCTGCGGGACCAAGCAGGAGGCAGAAGGAATTCGCAAAGGTAAAAACGGAGCTAAAAACCGGACGAAAATCGTTGATGCTCTAGATGGAATCGACGATGAGCTATGGCGATCCGGTAGGACCCCAACCAAACGAGCCGTTCATCCAGTTGAAGGGGACAAAGCAGGGAGGCACTTGTGCAAATCAACTCGTCAATTGTAAATGTCAACGTCGGACAATCGGGGAACCGGACGATGGAGTCCACCTTGCGTTTCACGGCACATGAGATCAGAAGAGAACAAAAGCAAAAGCGAAGAGCGCCCCGGTTCCGGCTCAAATATCTGTGCCTCGTTGAGAACACGCTTAGCACGTATTTTATTAAAGAAAAAAGGTAAAAGTACAAACAAAGTCACAAACGAAGGTGCATGAAAGCTGAAACATTGTATTTAGATATCCATTGTGTAGATAATAGTGTGAATTCTGTTTGTTATACTGAGAAAATTCTATGAAATGAAAATATTTAGAAAAGGACGGTTCTTGAACTCTGCAGGAGCCCTGAAACTCATATCACATAGATAGATAAAGCAACAAAACTCAAGACTCTCGTTTTCAGGAACAGTAGTTTCTGAAACACATTCAGAAACTTACATTAGCTAAAGCTTGATACCGACCATAAACGATCCTGGGGAAAAAGAAATTAGCATCCAGGGCAACTACTTAGCAATCAAAACTAAGACACAATATTTTTTGACTTAAAACATTTGGCCCCGTTTGGTACCTATGAGCTTCTAGACTCGGTACTAACAGCCCTTTCTCCAGTAATGGGTGCCAAAATGCACGCCCCGCTGCTGATGACTTTGCCCGTCAGAGTCACTACTCACTTTACAAAGTGAAACACGTCCACACGTCCGTTGTCGTCAGTGATTAGTGATTAGTGTTTACTACTCACTTTACAAGAGGAGGCGAGGCGCGACGACAAGGGAAATGTGGTCCCCGCCAGGCGTGAAATCTGTTTCGTCAAAGATTAGAAAAATGTTAACCACAAAAGAAATAGATCAGAAGCGTCAGCAGCCAAGTTTAGCCCTTGTTATTATTGGGTGTCAGGCCGTCAGTGCAAGGAAGAAATATAATCGGGAAAAAGGAAACCGTGTGCAGCAGGCTTGCAATCGTCACGCGGCGGAGGATGGTGGCCGCCGGCCGGACTGCAGCTGCAGTAGTCGATGCTCGGATCCCGTCAACCTTTGAGTCTTTACCTCTTGCCACGTGCCATCTACATCTGCTGATGCTTCCCGCCTGTCGTCGATTGGCGTTTCGTCGCACGCACTAATTAGTCTAATTGTATGGTGGATGGAGACGCCGATTGTCCGCACGACCGCACGTCACTGGGATGGAACGGAACGTCGAGATCGATCCGGCGGGTTTGATGCGCTCTCGTGCGTGGGTGCTAATCAACATTGGCCAACAACCGCCCACACGATATGTATTTCCGCCGGGCCCTCACGAATATTCTCTTTCTATATAAGGCCTCAAGCTCCATCGCTTGTCCTGCACCACTCTTCCCAGTTTGCACTTGGTAACCTTCTTCTTCATCTGGAGATCAAACGCCCTTCCCTACCCTCCTCCCTAACATATATAACATCCTGAAGATGGTTCTCGGCAACACCTGGTGGGAGGGGGAGCCCGACGCCCGCGGGACAGCGTCGGACCTTCGCCGTCAGGCAGGAGCCTTTGAGACCGCCGGCCTAGTCGGCCTCGCCACTGCTTCCATGGCCATATCCGCTCTGGCCGTGCGCGAGCCCCCGCCGGCGCTCGACACGAACGCCTACTTCGTCGCTCTCACTGGGTCATTCTTCGCCGGAGTAGCAGAGGTCATCACCGCCGTCTCCATCTCCAGCAACAGCAATCCCAGCGTCTGCCGTGCCGCGGGGAGGAAGCTAATGTACGCCTCCATCGCGCCACTCACCGTCGTCGTCTGTCTCTCCGCCGCTTCGCTTCTCTAGTAAGCTTCCGGATCCTCATCGATCATTCACTGTCGGCGCCCTCACGGAACAGATCCGTGCTTCAATCTACCAGGCACTATATACTATGTTTGTGTTGTCGTCACTCCACAGCTGCGTGGGTCAGGTCAGGTCAATAAGAGCATGTGTCGTTTACTGCGTCTGGTTTGTTATTGTGTGTTCACTTGTGCGTCTGTATACTGTATATAGTATAAGTCTCTCTCTCTCTCTCTCTCTCTTTCATTTTCCTGCAGCAAAGGAAAGAGCTGTTAAGGGTCGTTTTGTAATCTAGTGTCCAGTGTATCAGCTATCAGGTTGCTCTATGCTAAATCAATTTATCGATCGTGTTACTGGTGTGACACTGTTCCAAGAACATCAAAGGAGATTATGCCCTTCACTCATCACGTGGGGGAGCGATCAATTGCAAATATTTAATATTTCAGTTTCTTTAGCTCACGAAATCTTGGAGTTTATACTTTGAAAGTATAATTATATGCAAATACAGATGGAAGCATAATAGGAGGAAACATAAAACTAGTTATTAGTATATTATACAAAGCATCTTTTTATGATCACACCTTTTGCCCTTTTTTTTTATTTGCTTGCACTGTCAGGAGTGTGTCAGAAGCAAACGGCCGAAAGGAAGGAAAAAAAAAAGCCCCAAAGGCCGAAACATAAAGCCGGTTTACAGTTTGGGCCGAGCTCTTGGGTTGGGCTATGAGGCTCCCAGTCTTTTCGATCTTTCCTGTCCCCGTCGCGATTGGGCCGTTGGGCCGGTTTGATTTCTGCGGGTCGCCGTCCCTCCCTTTGCCTTTGCCTTTGCCTTTGCCCTCCCCGTCGCGCCGCCTCGCGCCCGCCGTGGACCGTGGTGTGGCGATGGAGCCAATCAGCCAACAGCCCCGCGTGGGCAGGGGAAGAGAGAGCCTACGCCCAACCCAGCAACTCCCCTCCACGGTGCCAATCAATGGTGGTGGAAAAAGATTGGTATCATTAACGCGCATGCTGGACATGCTAGTGTCCAGAAGAGCAGGAGTAGCTTGCATGGCCTGATCCTGGAGCAATTACATTAGCCACTCATTGATCTTTTTTTTTTTGTTGCCAATCGCCGTCTCCCCCATTGGTGAATTTCGACAAATTCAAACATCAGGAACTACTTAACTACAAATTACTCATGTGCGTGGCCCTCTGCACCGTGTTTAGAGGAATGAGGGTAACATATGCCAAATGCTGCGGAGGCAGAGGTTCACGACCTTTCCAACTGGTTCACGGTTGAGGCATTGCGGAGGCATCGATGTTGCAGCTACGTTCCACTTAACTCAGTTTCTGCAGTCGGTCTCGAAACGTAACAGCAACTGTTAGTACTCGATGTAAGCACTAAGTTGAAAAGATATCAAGAGGTACATTTTTATTTTTGTAAGGTACCAACAGATATCGGGATATACCTTTTCTATTCTGGTACGAGTCCCGCCTATTTTGTATCTTTTTATATGTACCACTTGGTACCTCTTATGTCTCAACCATCCATTTAGCCTGATGAACTATCCTCATTTGTTTCAACAACTGTAAAATTCCTCAAAATAAAATACGGTGTACAAACCAAAGGCTCGTAATATCGTTTGAAGGCGGCAATGCCGCACGTTTTTTCTAGTAAGCTCATCGACGTGACGCTTCCGCCCTGAGCTCCAGGATGCCACCAACCACCGCCGTGGGATCAGTTTAAGTTTAAATATACGTGCCACTATGTTGGTCAGATGCACGAAAGCTGAAACAATGATTTCAGGAGCTGATAACACTACTCCAGAAAAAAAATAATAAAAAAGATGCTCACCTGTAATGAAATTCAATTCATCCATTTGTGAGAAAGCCCTGCAAGGCTGCAACTCACATTACGTGAATAGAGAAAGTAACAAAGGTTTCCAACCCGATCAGTACACAAAGTTCAGTTCAGAGGCAGCTATATAGACACACACTAGGATGAACTATAGAAGGCCAAGAAAGAGAGCAAGTGCAAATTCTTCATTTGGCTCCTCTCCATCCTAAACTCAACCAGGGCAAGAGGGGGCAAAGTCCCCAATACTCCATGCACTTCATGAGGCTAAAAAAATCTTACCATTATTTGAACAAAAAATCTTGAATTTGGCACCCTAAACAAACAATTTATTATATTTTGCCCTCGCAACGATTAACATGGAATCATCAAAAGGGGAGGCAAGCGCACCCAGTTTACCCATTATGCCAAACTCGACAGGAGAAGGCGCTGCACATGGTGGCTAAGTGCAGCTATGCTGCTGAGGTTTCGGCACAAATCAACCAATCTTCAGTTAGCACCCATGGCAAACGTCCATCGCCTATCATTGGTGGGAGATCCTCTTCATCTTGGGAACAATTGTTGATTATCATCTACCACACTTCACACAGTTTGGAACATTTGGAAAGAGTGATGTCGTAGGGTGTTCGAGAAACAATGCAATCCCTCTGCTTGAGCTAGTGAATATCATATGCAACGATCTCAGGATGTAGGGGGGGGGGGGGGGGGGGGGTGAAGTCCCCCTATACTCCATGCACATCATGATGCCACAAAAAAATCTTTCCATGATTTGAACAAAAATCTTGAATTTGGCACCCTAAACAAACAATTTATTATATTCTACCCTGGCAACGATCGACACGAAATCATCAAGAGTGGAAGTAGGCAAACCTAATTTGCCAACTATGTCGAACTCGATAGGAAAAGGCGCTGCACGTGGCGGCTAAGAGAATCTCCAACAACTCTCTATTTTTGGCTCTATTTGACTTTTTACTAGAGTTGGCAAAAAGATTTTTCTCCATACTGAGTTTCTCACTCCAACAGCTATCTATTTCCACTCTCCAAATCTCAACAGCTAGTTTTCTCTCTGAAAATCCGCACTCTCCATCCACTCTAACAATCTCTCTATTTTGTACTACAACCGCCTCTCCATTTTGTAATCTTCATTCTGGCAATTATTGCGCATGGGACCCACACTTTGCCAAGGCAAATTGGCTTGGCAATTTTAGCAAGTGTGAAGAGAAGTTTGGCAAGTCGGATTGGATGGTGAGCCAGGTATTCTCTGTTGGACAAGATTTTTCTTACTGACTTGCCAAATTTTAGCTCGGGGAGTCAGATAGCAATTCTGTTGGAATTGCTCTAAGTGCAGCTATGCTACTGAGGTTTCGGCACAAATCGGCCAATCTTTAGTCAATGGCAAACGTCTGCCGGCCTACGCCTACCATTGGTGGGAGATCCTCCTCATCTTGGGAACAGCTGTTGGTTATCGTATACCACACAAGTTGGGAATATATGGAAACAAAGCAATCCCTCTGCTTGAACCAGTGAACATCATACTCAACGATCTTAGGATGTACAGGCAGGCTCACACAACGGGAGACTAATTAACCTCTAGGATACTGGCATACAGGAAGAAGAACTAGTCTGCTTCACTTCCTGATACTTTGTATTTTGTTCTTTTCACTTGGGCCTCCGGACCCACCCTGTACATTACATTCCTTTCTACTAGTACTAAATTGAATAGGCAGAGCACCTGCCACGATTGCTAAATAAAAAAGGTTTTATTCGATGAACGAAAGCAACAAAAAGTCCAGACTCTCGTTTTCAGCGATAGTACCATCTGAAACACATTCAGAAATTGCATACCTTAAGCTAGATATAGACCATAAATGACTCTGGGAAAGAAAGCATCCTGGACAGGACAACTACTTATAGCAAACAAATCTAAGGTATTACCGTTTCCATAGCTGTGTTATAATTGTTATATTCCTTTTTGTTTTTAATAACCGGTTATTGCTCCCCTGGCCCAAATATTTGCGGCCTTTGTGTTATGGTTACTCACTGTGCACCGAAAGCGCATCTTTCCGCCATTTAAACTCATTCGGCACGGCTAAGTTTGAGATCACTGAGCTGCATCCGGCATCGGGTGGTGAATGATCGATATTCTGCTACACGTTGTACGCTAGTGCAAGAAGGGAGAAAATAGCAACGACACGCGTCGGTAGACGTCGATCAAAAAAAAAAGTGCAGCTCTCGCTTTCAAGTTTCAACGAACAAAGCGGAGCCGATCGCACCCGCTTCGACGGCAGAGACGCCGCCGTCAACGTCGTGAGCACGCAAGTCAGTCAAGACAAGAGAGACGCGAGGAAGGAGGAGGAGGAGGAGGAGGAGGAACACGCAAGTGGCCCGGTACACAGAGACGTCGATCTCGATGCGCGTTCGCGTGGTCGCCTACTCGCCTGGCGTTCGCTTGCGCGGTAAATGGCGTGGTGACGTCGCATGGATGGCGTGGCACCACCTGTCGATCTGTGCTCGCTCGCGAGGATGAAGACGACGTACGTACTGTTGTCTCTACCTTGTGGCAGGGTCAAGACTGGAATTGAAATGGTAGAGACTTGGGAAGATTCGTGTGCGCGCGCGCGGTGGGGGAGTTGCATCCACACGGCGCAGTTGGCTCGACCTATACACATACATCATGTACATCGAGCACCTGTTCTGCACCCCTCCTGTACTTCCAGCCGCCAGCCTTCCTCTTCATCTGGACATTTCATCAAGCGCCCTGCCTGCCCGTGCTCAGAGCCTCGGACGACCGAAGATGGCTCTCGGAGGAACGTGGCGCCAAGCCCAAGAGGATGCCGCCGCCGCCGCCGCCGCATCAAAGCTTCATCAGGCGCCAACCTTCGAGGAATCAGCAACCCTAGCCGCCGGCCTCGCCACGTCGTCCATGGCCATCACCTTGGCGGAGCGCGATCCGCCGGCGGGGCTTGACAAGAACACATACCTCCTCGCCGTCACAGGGGCATTCTTTGCCGGGGTTGCAGAGGTCATCACCGCCGTCTCCGTCTCCAACAATAATTCCCGCGCCCGCAGTGCCGCGGGGACCAAGCTCATGTACGCCTCCATCGCGCCACTGGCAGTCGTCGTCGGTCTCTCTGTGGCCACGCTGCTCTGGTAAAGGTTGTCGCTCGTCGTCCACGCCTCCGTCAAGCCACTCGTCGTCAGTCATCACTGCCGTCTGCCGGCGCGCGGCCTCCTCTCGGAGCCTTTCACTGCCCCCGCTATATATGTATGTGTAATGTGTCGTCCTCAGCTAGCTGCGTGATCAGGGTGATAAGCAGCTGCATGTATCAATATCAATCAATATGGCTTTGTTCTTTTTTTTATTGTAATCACCTTGTTCCTTATGGGGGCAAATAATGAAACTATTTTGTTCTTGAAGATTGATTTGTGCTTGGTGTATAGTCGTTGGTTTGCATCGTAGTCTCATTGAGTGCTTGGCTTCCCTTCACACATTACAAAGAGCAAGAGCTGCCCGCAAGGTAAATGCAAGTGTGCCATATGCCAGGCCAAAACCACCGCGTCCTATGACGGGGATACACATCACAAGCCCTTCTCCTCTTGCGGTTTGGGACATATTATAACCTGGCCCTTGCGTCCATGGGCTGAGATTACAATCGAGCTGTACAAAGGAGGGGGAGCCGAGGCGAGCATACCACCCGCCGCCGCCGCCGCCAAGGCATGCGGCGTCTCGTCCAGCGCCATCCTTATTTTTCTGTATCCGAGCCTTCAGCTCCATTGCTGAAAACAAATTCGGCAAGGTTGCGTGGCCCCACATGTCATGCACACAGACGAGAGGCTGTTGCCATCATTCCGCATCGGGCCGGGCTTAGCTTTGGCGCCGTGCTCCCGGTCGGCATTCTCCAAGCAGGAACCTTCATCACTCACCTCGAGATCGACCTCGGCTCCACCACTCGAGACTCCACCTGCGACGCCGATATAAACCCTAACCTCCGGCAGCTCCTGCTATCTCCCTGTCGCAAAGCCCCCGGTCTGAAGACATGGCACCCGGCATAGGCGGCGGCGGCGGCACCTGGCGGCTGGAAGAGGAGGGCGGCGTTCGTCATGGCGGTGCCGCTGCTGCAGCGCCAAGGCACGGTGGTGGTGGTGGTCAAGCTGGCCTCGCCATAGCAGCTTCCACTGTCACGGCACTGATCGTGTGCGAGCGGCCGCGGGGGGTCGACGAGAGCGCCTACTTCCTTGCCCTATGGGGTGTCTTCCTTGCGGGGGTGGTACAGATCGTCGCCGCCGTGTGGGCGTCGGACGACGAGCTAGAGCCCCACCGGCGCCGTGCCGCGGCGAGGAAGCTCGTGTGCTGCGTCTCCGTCGCAGCAATAGCAATCGTCGTCACCGGCAGCCTCTTCTTGGCTGCTTCACTGCTCTAGTGACTGGTGAGTCCCCGCCGCAGCTGCCTCGCTCGCTCGATGTTTACGATTACGACACGTCGACACCTCGCTCGGAGTTCAGTCTGTCTATGTCTGTGTCGTACGTCGTCATGTCAATAAGATGCAGCCAGCAGGCATGTCAGCATGTGCCTTTTCCTCTTTCTGGCTTGCTACTATTATATGTCTGAAATATATTTTTTTTGTCTCTCTCTCCTGAAAGGGGAATGTCTGACTGACTGGCTACCGATCACGTTGCTCTATAACCAGGTACCAGGAACCATGAGATAGTGCAGCCACCTCCACTAACCAACACACCATGTTTTGGAGCCATTTTGTATGTTAGTACCGTATAACTTATCACAATTTACACTAAACCTATATGTCGTGTTATAGGTTTTAATCGCATTTCAATGCTCACGGCTCCTAAGATCACAGAGTTGTACCCGTAACAGGATTTCTTCCTTAATCAACTCAAGCAGCTAGCCTATTAACAATCTTCAACTATTTACTGAGTTCTTGTAGTAAATGAATCTCGAAATTTGCAGAAGCAAGCTCATATGAAAAGAGATCGCAGCATGAAAACGGGAACGCCAGAAGCGAAAATGCAAAAAAAAGAAAAAAGAAAAGAAAAAGAACGTGGGGATAAAACAGATTAAAGGCTAGAAAGAAAGGCATATTGGGCTTTGTGGTTGGCCTGGGCCTGCGAGCCTGAGTCTCTAGGCCCCCGATCGTCCTCAACCATTCTCTCTCCTTTCCTCTCCCTCGGTCAGCGTTCGACGCTGTCTCCCAGTCTCTCCCTTGGCCCTCATCATCCTCAACTGCTCCTCTCTCCCCGCAACCCGGGCGCCCGGCCCTGTCGGCGACGTGGGGAATGGCGTCGGTGGTAGTGCACAGATCCGAGAGAGAGGAACGACCATGGCTTTAGTGCTCATGCAGCGGTGGAGAACGGGACTTTGATATGTATGATGCGAGTGGTTGGAACGAACTTGGAAGGTCCGCTCATGCACAGATTAAGGCCATGTTTGTTTACCCACTAGATTATATAATCTAGCTTATGCACCAAGGATATTATGGTAAAAGATCACTATGGACCACCAAATAATCTAAAATAAGCTACCCATGTGCAGCTTATTTGAGATTATTTGGGTGGTCCATAGTGGCTTTTTACCATGATGCCCTTGACTCATAAGCTGATTATATAATTTGGGTGGGAAACAAACACCCCCTAAATTTACCTTGGTTTGCGGCTGGCAGGCTGCCTTTCACGCTCGCTGAAGAGGAGGGTGAGGTGAGGCTACCAGCTCTAATTTTCGCTGAAGAGGATCCGGAAGAGGAGTGTGTGGACTTTGTTGCAAATGGGATTTACGTCATAGAGTGAGACGGCTAACCTAACGCCATGGAAGAAGAGATGGATGGGGGAGGAAGAGGGATCGGAAGAGGAGGACGTACGTGGGTTCCGGCTGGCAATGAGAAATACTAAAAGGAACGTGGGCCCACACGCCATACGCACGCACGGTCGCGTACGTACGTTACGTCGTTGCCTAGACAACGAAGCTTCTTACCCCGTCCAGCGTCCGGGTGGCATGTTCAAACTTCAAACGACCACCAGCTGATGATGAGGCCAGCATAGTTAGCTACTGCATCCTTGTCGCACCGAGTCTCAAGTAACGAACGAGCCCCGGTCGATCGGGTTGAAGACGACGATGGTGCTGGTGGGCAGGAGGGAAGAGAAGGCCCATGGGCTTCACCCCATCGGCCTAGTCGGCCTTGCCACTGCCTCCATATGCGTCACCTTGCTGGCCATCTGCGAGCCCCGTAAGCCGCCGGGGCTCGCCCTCTGCGGTGCCTGTGCCTTTTTCTCCGAGGTGGCAGGGGTCGTCACCGCCGTCTGGGTTTCAAGCGATCCTCGCGCCCGGCGCCGTGCCGCCGGCAGGAAGCTCGTGTACGCATCCATAGGCCCACTCGCCCTCGCCGTCGGCTTCTGCGTGGCTTCTTCGCTGCCGTCGTGACACTAGATCTTGCCCTCTCAGATTAGCCTTTGCTTGTGTTGAAGATACGACAACTACCTCCCCGGCTATATATGTGTATATGTATTGTCCCTGCTGCTGCATGCATGGATATTGCTCAATAAAAGCAGCATATGGTTGTTTACATTGCTGGTGAATTGATCATATGCATGGTTGTTTACATACCGGCGTTGCACACAAAAAAAAAGTCCGGTAATGTATCCGCTTCATCTTAAGCTAGCCACAGAGACTCATCAAATGGGATGATGATCACTTAGCCACTAAGGCAGGACTCACATCAAGATTCTATTTTATGCATCTTGACGCCATTTCGGCTACGAATCTTCTCCATGAAAGAGGTGATCTTCTCTGCCACACCGCACAAGGTCGTCGACGCTATTCCACACCAAGCCAAATGGTAAAAAACTTGCCGGTGAGTTACGAATACTCCAAGGGCCCGACGCACCAAGCTAACAAGGTTGGTTCACTCCAAGAACCAAGCATAGGCCAACTACACCTTACAATCTCACTATCAAGGCCTAACCTAGCACTAAACACTCTTCTAAGCTTGTGCTAACTGCCTTCGATGATTACTGTAGCATATTTGTGGCTTGGATGTATTGTTGATGTGTCTTGAGGTCACTTGAACTTCGGTAGCATCTAGCATTTTAAAACGTCCAAGTGTGGGTGGCATAAATAGCCCAATCACATGTACTAGCCATTGCACAAACAACATACAAAATCTGTGAACGCTGGATGATCCAGCGTGTGTCAAACCCCCATCGGTGGAAGAAGCACGGTGTAACTTTTCCCAACGGTTGACTTTACTTTTAAACGTTAGCCACTCTTCAAAACTCCACCATTTAGCGCCGGAAGAAGTGGCGTGTAGACCATTTCCAACTCCAGACCAAAATGCTCTCTAGTGTGGATTGCAATAGCGAAAACTACCATGTATAATCTACCATGGGTAGAAGATACACAGTGTAGAAAACCCTAGCTTCCGAGCAACCCTGAACACATTAGCTTTGGGCAAAACTATGTCGTGTATGCAAACAATAACTCTGGAAGTACATCATGTAGATCAACTCCAACTTCAGCTCTGCAGTCTTCTCTAGTGAGAAGCTATGCCATTGCATCGAACCCACCGGCGGAAGGAGCGTCGTGTAGAAGATCCCACTATTCTGTTGCTTTTGACCAAAACAACGCCAATGGAATATTCGCTCAACGGAAGGAGTTCCGTGTAGAATAACTGTAGACATTGTCCAATTCAATCCACTTAAATCTTTCTTTTGATCCTACCATGACATGTACACCCTAAAATAATTCTCTCTGTTTTTTATGTTTTGGAATCCATTATTGAGATCTAAAATTGCTACAAATCAAACTTATTAGTCATAATAACTACGCTGTCATTAACCACCAAAATCACAATCATGGCCTAGAGAGCCATTTTTCTTACACTTGCATACTAGAAAAGAAGAGGATGTCTATAGTTGTGTTTACTCTTAACTTTTATGTGGCACAATTACGATGTTTTTACCGGATCGGGTCTTTTCTACTCTTCTTCCTAACCAGAAACACACATTGGACGGCGCCTTAATTTTTCAATAATATTTATGGATTTAAATTATAAAGTAATTGTAAATTAATTTTGCACTAAAATACTTTATATTCAAAATAAAAAAGACATAAACTTAGCATTCAGAAAAAAATCAAAATAAGTAAAAACAAAGGTAAAAAATTAAACTAACTATGATACTCTATCGAATCCAGAAATATATATGTTTAAATATATAAAATATTTTCCTATATTTTCAATTTTAGATTTTGAAAAGTTTTTTTATAATATTTTTATTAAGGGTTCTAAATTTGAGAATTGTTTTATTATAAAATAGTTCGGTTGGTTTGATGACAAGTACAACTTAGCTTAAAGATGTTACAATAATTGGCTAATCTCTATATCTTTGTTATTTTTACTCAATATCCAGGAAAAATATGTGATAGATGTTACCTGTCTCCAAGTTGCAATGTATTCGATTTACATCGACCATTGAGACTATACATTTGTATCCCCATATATTTGATACTATCCATATCATACTTGTAATCCTGGTGAAAAAAATAGAGTAAAATGCAACGCAGGTCTCTAAGCTTGTTGTGTAGATGCTTATTTTGGCAATTTGAGGACTCAAGTGGCAATTGGCACCATGCAAATCCCATAACCATAACACACTATGTCAGAAACCACCGAAGGGAGATACCACCCTTGGCGACACGAAAAAATAAGGTGTGTCGCCTGCTCACCTATATGATATAGACGACACGTCTTAACTAGGTGCGTCGGCGTCGCCTATATTTTCTTCCAGTAAAACGGGTCACCTATGGCAAAACATAGGCGGCACGGCTCAAGAAGCCGCATCTCCTATAATGGGTATAGTTATAGGGGTTGCAGCTCAACAATCCAAGTCACATACATACTGCAATATGGACGACCCGGATTCTAGAATGTGGAGCCACATCGCCTACCACTGGAACAAGTATAGGCGACGCAGCCAGTTTACCCGCACCAATGGTCAAAGCTCACAGACCCAAAAAGATACCAACTCCCACTAACCACAGCCTCACGTCTGTGCGCCTCCCTCATCTCTCGGTCTCTCTATTTCGCCCCTCTCTTCTCCTCCTCTCCACTCACTCCCTTATCTCTTCTCCCATGGCAGTAAGAGCGTGGGCACCGGCAAGATGACTTTGGGTGGGGGGGGGGGTTGCACAACGGTACAACACCACCGCTAGGAAAAAATGCGTCGCTTGTAATTAAGGGTTACAGGCGATGCGTGGACCATGTCGCCTATGTCATAAACATCAACGCAATGAATGCATGCAAAAAATCTGGGGCGCCAAAGTCTCTTTGGCCGCGGCGCTAAAGAGGCTTTTCTACCATAGTGACAAACACCAAATCTGATAAGAAAAGGAAATCACTCATGTGACGATTAGAATATGGGTATCTGAATCTAAGGCTGTCGAATTGTGGTTCGATGAAAAACTCCGTTTATAATTGCTTTTAAGAAGACATTTGACTACAATAATTAAGGAAAAAAAAGACACTCGGCGCCTACACAGTAGTGTTTAACTTTTATGTTGCACAACTACGGTGTTGTTACCGCGTTGGGTCTTTTCTACTCGTCTTCCTAACAAGAAACGCATTGGGTACAACGTTTTTAGGGATGGCAAATGGTAAGCGGATGGATGAAATATTCGAATTCGTATCCGCGAAAAATGATATATGGATATCCGTATCCGCATTCGATTGCAATGTGGTAACTTAAATGGATATATTCGGATTCGAAATAAAACATGGATATGGATGGATATCCGATTATTATCCGTATTCGTTTAGCATAAGAACTTCTCTAAACCATACAATAAATATATTACATTAATTTACTTTAAAACCAATACAGATATTGATTTAATTTACTCAAAATAATTTATTTAATTATTGTAAAATATATTTATATTATTTTATGTATTTATTATCATTTAATTTTTATTTTTAAAATATTTATAACAAAAAATATTTTTAACTAATAATCTTGTGTGCATATGTTGTATTTGATGCATGCTTGTATATTTTACGACAATTTCGTTCTTTCAAAATCATAAAATAAGCAAAAAAAAAACTTGCTAAATGCTATCACTTAAGTTAAATGGATATCCGAATATTATCCGAATTTGAAGTATTCGTTTACCATCCGAATTCGACAACATCCGAATTCGTATTCGAATTCGACTAATTATATGGTAAAAAGTGCTATCCGAATTCGATACCATCCGAATCCGTCCGATTGCCATCCCTAAGCGTTTTGGCGCCAAAGCTGAGCAGAAGCTCCGATTTTTTTGGTTGTCATACCTGACGAACCTCAGGGAGATGCAGTGTCATGCCTGACGTGCGCACGCTTGCCAGGTTGTATATTTTTTTAAAAAAAATTGAAACAGGCGTAGCTCGCAACGAAATAGGCTCGTTAGCTTAATTAGGTATAGCAACGGTATTCCTTCCAGCAAGGACTGATGAGTTTAGGTGTTCCATATTCGTCAGTCGAAGCAGTAAAATAATTCAGATAAACAAGAGAAAACCTCGTGGACGGCTGCTTGCTTTGCTTCAATCGACAATCTATCAACAGTTACTCTAGCGTGGAGTCTTGCCGTGTGTAGTATAGTGTACGTGGTACAAAGTTCATGCTCATGCATGACTCAGTCATAGAAAGCCTGTCGCGGTCGATCGATGTCTCGAGTCTCGACAGGTCCTCCCGAGTCCCGACAGAAATTTTTTATGGTCAAAGAAGTTTAATTTATTAGCTAGGATCTCTATATATACCCTCAAGTCTCAGCGCCTGTTTTGCAACACTCTTATGTCTTATCTTTCCTGACCACCAGCTTTAATTTCGAGCATTTCTTCATTCAGAGATCAAGCAGCGGCGTGATAGTCGGTTCGTCCTGAGAGATGGTGCTCCGGCGGCGAGAGGCGGCGGCGGCTGCGCTGGAGCTTGGTCAGGCACCACCAGTGGCTGCCCTTGAGGGCGGCCTAATCGGCCTCGCCACGGCCTCTGCGGCCGTCACTTTAGCCGTGTGCGAGCCTCCGGCGGGGATACACCAGACCACCTACTTCGTCGCGGTCTCAGGGTGCTTTTTCAGTGGGGTAGCACAGCTCGGCGCCGCCGTCTGGGCGCGGAGCAGCCCTGGCGGACGCCATGCCACCGCCGGGAGGAAGCTCGTGTTCGCTTCCTTGGGCTCGCTTGCCGCCGCCATTGGCCTCTCGGCGGCGGCTTCACTGCTCTGGCAATAAGTTTGTGGCTCTACGGTCGTCGCCTCCGAAAAGTCACTCGTCAGTCGTCAGGTCGCTCCGATCGGACTGCCGTGCGTGACGAGTACAATTGTCTTGCTCTATGAGTTCGTATCATTTTCTCGTTATGGTTAAGATTTTGTTTAGCAAATAATCATTCGTGCGTGTTGTTTAAGTATTAATGTTATGTACTTCTTCAGATCAACTAAATGCAATTGTGATGTACAAGACCAGAAGCAGAGGGAACCAACCTATCAAAGCGTTGCTTTTCCTTGGCTTTTCTGATTGCTCATGTTCATCAATCCTGTCAAAGCAGTCGACACTTAGGGCATGTACAACTGTTTAGGCAGCTGCTGTCTATTTAACTTGCCATGTCACACACAGACAGCTAAAAAGACAGCTTCAGACAGCTAAAAAGACAGCTTCTACAATGAGCTGTCCTTTTAGCTGTCTGCAAACTATTTAATTCATCCATGAGCACATAAATCATGGTGATCAACTATAAAATGGATCTCTGTAGCCATTTTTGTGCTTGCATAAGAGAATACATATTATATTCAAATAAATCACACAATTCACTTAGAGAAGCATAAATAATATATTATATCAATAAACTCCAAACGTACATCATTGTAGGACAATAGCTGCTCTTGGATTCCCATGCCAAAATAGCCGCATTTTGAATACATGTCAATGAGTGAGGCACTGGTTGTTACACTTATATCAAAACCACTTCTTAGCAATATTCCATGCATCTGCCGTCCAAGTTTCAGTGATTGCGTAGCTGCACGAGCACTCAAACAACTACCAAAGGTGAATTCATACGGCTGCAGACCTTCCCTCATCAAGTGCTGAAACATAAGAATGCCTAACTGAAGACCTGCAAGATTGGCACAAAAATAAGCCATTGAATAGGAACAGCAGAACATGATCATGTCCACAAAAATAAGCCACCAAATAAGAATGTCATACCTTAATTAGAATCAGCAAATAATTTCTTCTTTTAACACTTCATTGTATTCACATGATCAACATTTTCTTCAACGGTGAACAATTATCTAGTTCCTCTGTTAACTGAACATGTCACATTTACAAAATTCAGTCCAAGGTCGCATACTATTGGTATCAAACATACATGGCACATTTACAAAGTTGTTGTAATCCTAATTTGCACGTTCTCTGCTAATCAGTAAAGCTAATTATCATTGTGGCAAGCTAAAGGAAGTAAAGACTCTCTGTTAACTGAACAAGTACAATAACTAATTTGGCCAACTAAACATTAGCATAGAATTACTATATTCAGTCGATTTTAGAAAAGACGATCAATAGTAAACATTTATGTAGTACACCTGCAAATTAAATCCCTCTTTTGTGCTCAAAATTGTACATTCTAATTGAACTGGCTAGAACCTCCTCTCAGTCTGCACGCATCGACAAAGGCTGAAAAATTGATTGCAGTCCCTGCCATCGCTAGTTTCTATCAGCAATCTCAGCAAAAATTGGGAGCTGGGTTACCTGGCAGCCGGATCTAAAGAAAAATTAGGAGTGGTGAGTTACCTGGTAGCCAGATCTGAACATTGAGGAAGCACTCATCGATGGGCAGGTGCTACGATTGGTGAAGAATGTCGATGGATGCAGCTGCACCTGATCACCCCAGGGGGAGTCGCCGCGTGACCACGCGGTATTCGGATCTGCCGCAGCTATTGTCACAACGTTCCCAGTACACTTCTGCAGATGCACCGTCGTCATGCCGCTCCGCTTCCCTGCCCATGCGACGCAGCGGCTTTCCGCTCCCACGTCGTGGCCGCATCAAGCAGCTCATGCGCTGCCGCCGCCGCCAATGAAGAATGTGCCGCCTCCGTTGAAGAATCCATCGGCTCCGTTGAAGAAGCAGTTGTCGCCGGCGCCGTTCAGGGAGCTTGGTGAAGGCCAGTGGAGGAGGTTGGCGTCGGAGATCCACCCGCACTGCTCTGCTTCGCCTCTTTCCTCATGGTCGTTATCGCCGCCGTCGCTGCTAGGGTTCGGGAGCGGGTGATTTGGGGAAAGATCTCTGAAGCGGAAGATTCAGCGAGGAGAAACGCGCGGGAGCGAGGGATTTGGGGCTCGGTTGCGCGCGCAGCTTGCCGCGGAAAGGAAATCTTCGCACGCGCGGGCGCCCGAGCGCAGTAGATCCTCGTCGCCGTCGACAAGTCGCAACGGACTGTACAACGGGGGCGAGAGCCGGCGATACACATCGGAGCACGAGAAAATGCCGTAGACGAACGAAACGACGGCAACACTCTCGCTCTCATTTAATTGCTGCCACATAGGACAGTTTTGCTTACATGAACACACAGCAGCTGTCTAACCGTTGTACACGCCGTTATCCTAGATTTTTCTTTCCTGTCTGTGCTGGATCTCAATTCTCACCTTCTCTCTGTGGCTTCGCCTGCGTTTATCTTCATCAGACTGTTTACTCTCAATTTTGATGCTATTGCGTGATGTATTTTACAAACATAGATAGATAAATATTTTACACGTATTGTGGTATGAATTTAATTATGTGTGTACATGTTTTTTTTAAAATACATGATTTCTTTTAGAAACTTGTGCGTGCGCACATGCACCCCCTGCTACTTCTATTTATGTTGTTGTTTTGTCTGCACTCGCAGCCGTTGAGTTCACTGTTCTTATTTTCAACCTTTTTCCAAGTCCCCAGATGTCGACCGTGGTCACGATAAGAATTTCCATCTTTCTCAAAAGTTCCTTATCTAGTTAAAAAAACATTTGTTTACAATAGCCAACAATAATAATAGAAATTTTATAATGGTTGAAACAAATGAGGATCGTCCATCAGATTGAATGCGATGGTTGAGACATAAAAGTGACATAGAAAAAGGTACCAAAAAGTTACCACAATAGATAGATCCTATACCAAAATAGAAAAAAAAATATCACACCATATCTTATCAAAATAGAAAAGATACCTTCCACTGTCTTTCTACCACCATGTCCATTCAGCACTGCTCACGGCCTCAGCTCACATCGTATCGATCTGCCATCTCTCCTTCAGCACTGCTAGGCCACCATGATCTTGGAACCATCCCTTCTCATCGTTCTCCTCCGCGTTAGCCTACTCTTCTAGGGCGCTGCTATACTCACCAAACCTCTCCGGCATCTTCATCCTTTTCGCTCTGTGTCTGATTGTCTCCCTTTGTTGTTCCGATATTCTAACATTAAAAAAGTGTTCAGACAAAGACATCTATTGTTCTTCCATGTGCAGAAAAAAAAATTCGACAGGTGAAGCGAGGTAGCAGTAAAGTTTACTACCTCATTTTCCAATTTTCGGTTCCAGTTTATAAGAGAAAAAGAAGAGCTAGTGGTACACAAATAATTGTTCCGCGCATATAAATAAGGGTTAATTGGATATATGCCACTGCAATTGTCACGCTATGGAGATATGCCATTACAATTTGTCTATTTGCAAACATGACATTACAATTTCACAGGTGTTATAGATGTAACATACTTACCCCTTCGATGCTTTTATATAAATTTCGGACCAAAATACCCCTGTGTTCTTCCTCTTCTCTCTCTAACCTATTCATCTGTGCTTCCTCGCCTGCCGGAACAAGAGCCCAGGGACAACGTGTGGAGGTGAGCCGAGGAGGTATGCAGCCGGCCTAGGAGAGGCAAGGCGGGCATGGATGGCGAGCCGGACGATGCGGGGCGAGGCTAGGGGCGGGCGCTGGCCATCGGCGCAATAACGGGTCTGCAACACCGAGCGCTACAGCCAAAAAGCTCCAGGAGAAGCCCAGATGCTGGTGATTGGAAAAAAAAGTCTGGAGATGGAATCATTATGAATAAGGGCCTGTTTAGATGACCAACAAAAATTACCAAAACGTCACATCCAACTATTCATCAAAGAGAATCTTTCATGCATGGAGTATTAAACGTGTGTTAATGACAAAACCCATTCTATAACCCTCAGGTAACTTTTCGAGACGAATCTAATGAGCCTAATTTGGCCATGATTAGACAACGTCGTGCTACAGTAAACAATCTCTAATGATGGATTAATTAGGCTTAATAGATTCGTCTCGCGATTTTCCGTCCAACCGTGTATTTAGTTTTATAATTAGATCGTGTTTAGTTCTCCTAATCTTCGATTTACAATTGCTACAGTAAACGGTAACTTTCAATCTACCAAACTAAACAGGCCCTAAGTGAGTGTTGTTTTGTTTTTCTATTATTTTTAGCCATTTCTTGGTTATTACGCCTGGTGTGATGGAACAGGAACGCGACGAGGCCAGGCGCGTGCGGCAAGGGCTGGAGCAAGGTGGCGACAGATTCGTAGGGCCAGGGTGGAGCGCGACGACAGCAGACACGTGGGGCAGGTCTGGAGCTCTNGTATGGATTTAATTATGTGTGTACATGTTTTTTTTAAAATACATGATTTCTTTTAGAAACTTGTGCGTGCGCACGTGCACCCCTGCTACTATTTATGTTGTTGTTTTGTCTGCACTCGCAGCCGTTGAGTTCACTGTTCTTATTTTCAACCTTTTTCCAAGTCCCCGGATGTCGACCGTGGTCACGATAAGAATTTCCATCTTTCTCAAAAGTTCCTTATCTAGTTAAAAAAACATTTGTTTACAATGGCCAACAATAATAATAGAAATTTTACAATGGTTGAAACAAATGAGGATCGTCCATCAGGTTGAATGCGATGGTTGAGACATAAAAATGACATAGAAAAAGGTATCAAAAAGTTACCACAATAGATAGATCCTATACCAAAATAGAAAAAAAATATCACACTATATCTTATCAAAATAGAAAAGATACCTTCCACTGTCTTTCCTACCACCATGTCCATTCAGCACTGCTCACGGCCTCAGCTCACATCGTATCGATCTGCCATCTCTCCTTCAGCACTGCTAGGCCACCATGATCTTGGAACCATCCCTTCTCATCGTTCTCCTCCGCGTTAGCCTACTCTTCTAGGGCGCTGCTATACTCACCAAACCTCTCCGGCATCTTCATCCTTTTCGCTCGATCTGTGTCTGATTGTCTCCCTTTGTTGTTCCGATATTCCAACATTAAAAAAGTGTTCAGACAAAGACATCTACTATTGTTCTTCCATGTGCAGAAAAAAAAAATTCGACAGGTGAAGCGAGGTAGCAGTAAAGTTTACTACCTCATTTTCCAATTTTCGATGTTCCAGTTTATAAGAGAAAAAGAAGAGCTAGTGGTACACAAATAATTGTTCCGCGCATATAAATAAGGGTTAATTGGATATATGCCACTGCAATTGTCACGCTATGGAGATATGCCATTACAATTTGTCTATTTGCAAACATGACATTACAATTTCACAGGTGTTATAGATGTAACATACTTACCCCTTCGATGCTTTTATATAAATTTCGGACCAAAATACCCCTGTTCTTCCTCTTCTCTCTCTAACCTATTCATCTGTGCTTCCTCGCCTGCCGGAACAAGAGCCCAGGGACAACGTGTGGAGGTGAGCCGAGGAGGTATGCAGCCGGCCTAGGAGAGGCAAGGCGGGCATGGATGGCGAGCCGGACGATGCGGGGCGAGGCTAGGGGCGGGCGCTGGCCATCGGCGCAATAACGGGTCTGCAACACCGAGCGCTACAGCCAAAAAGCTCCAGGAGAAGCCCAGATGCTGGTGATTGGAAAAAAAAGTCTGGAGATGGAATCATTATGAATAAGGGCCTGTTTAGATGACCAACAAAAATTACCAAAACGTCACATCCAACTATTCATCAAAGAGAATCTTTCATGCATGGAGTATTAAACGTGTGTTAATGACAAAACCCATTCTATAACCCTCAGGTAACTTTTCGAGACGAATCTAATGAGCCTAATTTGGCCATGATTAGACAACGTCGTGCTACAGTAAACAATCTCTAATGATGGATTAATTAGGCTTAATAGATTCGTCTCGCGATTTCCCGTCCAACCGTGTATTTAGTTTTATAATTAGATCATGTTTAGTTCTCCTAATCTTTGATTTACAATTGCTACAGTAAACGGTAACTTTCAATCTACCAAACTAAACAGGCCCTAAGTGAGTGTTGTTTTGTTTTTCTATTATTTTTAGCCATTTCTTGGTTATTACGCCTGGTGTGATGGAACAGGAACGCGACGAGGCCAGGCGCGTGCGGCAAGGGCTGGAGCAAGGTGGCGACAGATTCGTAGGGCCAGGGTGGAGCGCGACGACAGCAGACACGTGGGGCAGGTCTGGAGCTCTTTGGCACCGCGCTTGATTTGTTCCCCTTCCCCGTTCCAGTACTGCCTTGGGGGCATGGCGAAGCCGACGCTGGCGGCCTCGGCGGGTGAGGCAGCGGCGCTGAGGTGATCCTGGCTCTGGACTATCTGGTAGCAGCGACGGTCGTGGGGAAGATGGAGTTAGGAAGTGAGGGTAGGGCGTCAGCACCGACAACGAGCTATGGTGAAACTGTGCTCGATGTCAGCTACGGTGGAACGGTCGATTTGAAAGGAGATATGGAAAGGGTAAAGAAGAAGACAGGGGTACTTTGGTCCTAATTTTTTTATAAAAGCATCGAAGGGGTAAATAATGGCATATCTGTAAGAGCTATGGTGAAACTGTGCTCGATGTCAGCTACGGTGGAACGGTCGATTTGAAAGGAGATATGGAAAGGGTAAAGAAGAAGACAGGGGTACTTTGGTCCTAATTTTTTTATAAAAGCATCGAAGGGGTAAATAATGGCATATCTGTAAGACTTGTGAAATTGTAATATCATATTTGCCAATAAACGAATTGTAATGGCATATCTATGTAACTTGACAATTGCAGTAGCATATATATCCAATTAATAACCCTATAAATAATTGGTCAAGCAAATACTGGGCTGAATCTATCGTCTTAACGGGCTACACACTACTTTTGGCCCATATGGAAGGGTGCATGGAGATAAGTTGTTTTTTTATTATTTTTTTGAAAGGGTGGAGAAAAGTTAACTTTCACCCGTCCACAAGGGTGGATTTCCCCCTCCCTAGGGCGTGGAAAACAAACGTATCGTGTTTAATCGCATGATCCATTGTTCGACGATCCTCTTGTCATATGTGACTTGAATCTTGCCTTGATCTGAATTTGGATTTCTAGTTCTACTTGGAACTTTTAGCGATGAATCCTATTATGAGTAGAACTCACTTGTATGTAGGAGCATCTTGCATTGAGCTATATAATGGCTTATAAGGGCCAATTAGGAGTACTTACGAAAGTTACGCTAGATAATTCTATTTAGGTATTCCCTCTGTTCCAATTACTGTTCATTTTGCCTTATAGAAATATATAATTTTTCTAAATATATAGACATAACGTCAATCGAGGAACATAGCAAACTATGTGTCTAGAAAAATCAAAAGAATAGGAATTCGGAACGGAGGGAGCAGATTTTCTGTACAGCAAGAAACCCGAGATTTGAAAGGGTTGATTAGAATGACAATCACGACAAGATTTGCCAAAACTTTGTGCTGTCTTCATGGTTACTTCAACGTCATTATTTAGAGCTATGAGATCCATCTGCTTCGTTTTTATACGCTCATGCCGTGGTGACAGTATCATGTCAAGATCGTAGGTTTGGTGTGCATAATCAGGACGGTGTCAGGGCCAAACACATGGCCTGCATTGCTGCCGTCCGTGAAAAAGATAACTGACGAAATATTCAGATCTTTTGACTTGTTGATCGAGTTCAGTGCTTTAATTTATAGCACGCCCACGTACGAGTGGGTTGGGCAAGCAATAAGATCGTGATCCATGCTATCGTAGTTGCGATCGTAGATTCCTATTGCCAACTGCCAACAAAGTTCAGAAGCGAACGGAAAACAGAGGGCAAAACACACGTTGGGCCTTGCACTTGCTCTATCATAACAGTTTTATGTGCAACCAAACCGCTGCCCCAAAATCTTCTAAGCGTGCGCCTAAGTTTTGGACCATGCGTCACGGTCGTCATTCCCGGCGAAGCCGCGGCGGAGGCCGTCGGCGACCGCGAAGGGCACAACGGCGGCGTAGAGGGCGGCCATCCCCGCAGCGCGCCGGGCGTGGGGCTTGCCGGAGACCCAGAGGCCGGCCCACGCCACGAGCACCCCGAGCGCGCCGAGCCCGGCGACGAGCTCCCAGCGGTGGCGAGCGAACACTCCGCCGCCACCACCGTCCAACGGCCGCGGCGACGCGCCATTGTTCGCGGCGAGGGCGACGGCCGCGGACGCGAGCCGCACGCCGAGCTCCAGGAGCGCGCGCGGGAGCTCCCACGCGTCGCCGGCGGCCGCTCGCAGCAGCAGGGCGACGACGGTGCCTAGGTCGTCGTCGTTGGCGGCCATCGGTACTGGCTGGCCGCCGTGGCTTCAGCTATAGCCTTCAGGAGAGTGGAAGCTAGCTGGCGAGAGCTACGAGATTTGCTTGCGTCCAGTGCAGTGCCGGGCTACTTATATATATAGTATAGGATCGTCGGAGCTTCCAGCAGAAAGCTAGGCTCGTGCACTGCACGCACAGCGGATCGATCGAATCAGATAGGATTCGATGTACGTCTACGTCTACGTACCATGATGCTAGCACCTGATGATGCTCCGGCAGCCATGCATGTCCCACGTACGAGAAGCTCAGCTCAGGATAAGTGGGGCCCACTGTACGTACGTCTAGGACGTCAGTCTCAACTCTTGAGACGACGGGAGAACAGAAAAGGAAAGGAGGAGGACGGTCTGAAGAAGCACCATGGGTTTACTCAATTCCGTAAACGAGCCTGGATCGCGACGGCTGCTGAACGCTGATTGTCGCCAGCTGCTTTTGGCTGGGCATAGCAATGAAGCCGAAGAATGTGGCGACGTTGATCTGAGATGAGATGCCCTGGCACTGCTGTGTCGTCACGTACAGAGGCCCTGGCACTGCTGTGTCGTCACGTACAGAGGGCCGAGCCAAGTTTGGCACGGCTCAGCGGCATGGCCTGTCCATTTCATGAAGTGCTGATGTTTCGTTCGGTTCTACGGGTTTCTTTTTTCTTTACAAAAAAAAAGTCTAAATTACACACTCCAACTACAGCCTGATTTTCAAACATCTGCTGCAAAACCGGAGATCATACCGAGCATACAAATTTGGCCCTTTGACCGCTTTTCCATGTTCTGAACATTTTAAAAAATATGTTTAATCTAAAGAATTCATAACTAAATCATCTTAAATTAGAAAAAAATGAAACCAGTACCTATTTATAAAAAATAGAACATGTTAGTGCTCTGTTGAGAGTTATTTGGACATTGTATGCCCCTGTTCCTAGTGTTTTATTATTTCTAGTTGTGCCTACAATTTATTTAAATTGTTGTTTTGAGCTCCATTTTATATTCATTGTATGATTGGTTGCTTGCATGATACTTGAGCCCCTACCAAATTTAAAACCTATTACCTAATCATGGTATCAACATAAAAGTAAAGCGTTAGCTCTGCAATTTCCTAAATAGGATCTTTATGTGGTGGACAATGGAATGTACGAGGCTTGTTGTCTTCTCGATCTCTTATATGCTATTGGTTCATTGGATCCTCTTGCTCAACCTATGGGTTTGATATAGTGCAAACAAAAATTCAAATAAATAACAAGCATGACTAGAAATAATAAAACCTAGGAATAAAAATGAATAAGGTACAACTAACTCTCAATTGAGCACCAACATTGAGGTTGCATTTTTAGACATCTTCAGGTATCGGTTTCATATTTTTGGGACTAAAACAAATTACTTATGAATTTTCATATTAAATCATTTCTAAAAATTTCTATAAAATGGAAATCCACATTATTTGAACCATCCTAGGGCTAAATTTGCACGGTTTGAACAGATCAACGGCCTGTGATGTCCGGTTTATAGTGGAGGATTGAAAATAAGACTCATGTGAGGATTGGAGTGTGTAAATTGGAGTTTTCCCTTTTTTTTCCCCGATGAACCATGTAAGCTGCAGGGGAGTGAACTCCTCGTGAAATGGACATCAGTGAATGCTACTACAGATCTTCAGTATTCATTTTGTGTGTGTTTGTGATCAGGGAAAGCTTGGTTTGATTCACGGAGACCTTAAGCAGAAGGTGCATTAGCTAGAGGACCCCGCGTCGCACGCACGAGTGACACGAGCGGAGACTTTGTCGCGTCGCCATCCAGCTCCCCATCTGTTGACACCGGATTTTCGTACCTGACATGCTGAGTCAGATGATGACGTGGTGAGGTTGAGACTGCGCAGTGGACCCGTTGACTGGTCAAGGCCGAAGGTGACAAAGAAGGAAGCCGATGCTGAAGAGGGGTCCGATGAAGCAGGAGTCCGACCCGATGACGAGTTCAAGAGGAAAGGCGCGTCGGCTAAGAAGGAAGCGTATCAGATTCAGGGACTATTTCCTTTTCAGAAGGCGTATGAGAGTCCCGTTCTATCTTAAGCTTAGTTTACCTTATTTAGTTAGTCTAGTCCGATCAGGACTCTCGTCCATTGTAAAGAACTATTCTCACAATCAATACAACCCGGCTTCACGCCAAAAACCTTAGTAGTAGTTACCGACGAAGCTCATTGGTGGACGGGCTGCATCAGTTCTGATCTCCGGCTTACCAGTAAGTCAATTTATCGAACTAGTATAGGCTTTGAATTGAGGCGCATCGCCCTTTCTCGTTTATACTGTTCAACCGATTTATCTCTGGATAATCAAGATTGATATAGATTCCCTACTTCGGAGCTAGATCAATATTGATTATTCAACAGATTATCGTTTATCGGACTACACTTTAAGCCTAGATTCCCTACGTCGGAGCTAGGTATCAAGATTAGTCTAGATTCCCTACGTCGGAGCTAGAGTAATCTTGGTTACTAAAGGTAGTCTTGGCGGTTTGTTGGAGTTGCTAGATTGGTTTAGATCTACGCCATGTGAATCAATTCTACTTCTTCGACGGCTTTGAGCATTGGTCTTGGTCCGATTTAAGCAATATTTATCTTACAGCATCGTTCTATGTCCGATCCTGCCTTGTGGTTTAATCTAGTTGTTCTTTGAGTATTACACTGGTGTAGATTCCCTACGTCGGAGCTGGATCTTTGTAATACGCTTAGATTAATCTTTGACTGTCATGCTTGGTCTAGATTCCCTACGTCGGAGCTAGATTCATCTTGATTAGTTAAAGGAAGCTTTGGTTATGCCTTATTGCTATTTGAATGTTAAGTATGGTGTAGATTCCCTACGTCGGAGCTGGATCTTGCTTAATTATTTGGTAGCATATCTTAGAATCAGAACGAATCTGTTAATGTTTTACTTGTTTATTTGCTTAATCTGATCAACACCTGTGCGAGCATCTTGTTTAATTAACAGGTTGATAAGTCGAGTCTGATTATCTAGCTATCTGATCTGATCATAGTTGGAGAAATCTAGATTCCCTACGTCGGAGCTAGATTTCTCTGAAAAGGCTATAGTCCGATCAGTTGGTTAGATGGTCCGATAAGATGAGTCAAACTGGTAACTAGACAAGGTGGACAATGTATCGGCTTACACTTTGATTATTTAATATCTTGTTTCAAGACATAGCTGATCCATTATTTTGCATATTGGCCTTGTTTTATGCTTTATTTCATTATTCAAAGGCTGATCTGTTATATCAATCAAGGTCCGATCCTGATTGGTCCGATTCTGAGGTCCGATTTGATGTCTGATTGAGGTCCGATCATCCGGTCCGATTGACGTCATCAATGAGGTCCGATTTTGAGGTCCGATCGGTATCGGCCGATGCGTGTCTGATTGGGTCTTGGCTAAAATTCGACGTTACTCCATCGTCTGAAATAGAGCCGGCACAATCATAGAGCAATTTAACTGTTTTATTCCCTTGTCAATTTCAGGTCAAATTGACTGGCACGCCGCGAACC
>CM014274.1:78567662-78585557 GCA_004135705.1 Alloteropsis semialata
GGTCGCGCCCCCTCTCCTCCCCGTCGCGCGGTTGCGCCACCCCATCGCTCCCTCCCCGTCGCGTCACCCATCGCTCCCCTCCCTGTCGCGCCCCCGCTGCTCCCCTCCCCGTCGATCCACCCGCTGCGTCCCTCTCCCCCTGCTTGAAGCCACTTCGGCGGCCGCCGAAGGTGCGCCACCCGCCGCTGCCGCGGGGGCACGACGGAGTGCCGCGCCCATTGCCGCCGCTAGGATCCGCGGAGGCCACCGCCGGGAGCCGCGCTGCGCCAGTCCTCGCCGCTGATTGTTGCTGCTGGAATGGATTTGTGTGTTGTGATGAAATCTGTGATGGATTCAAGGAATCAATGATGTGTGTCATGGATTCATGGAATCTGGTTGTTCTCATGAAATTTTCTTGATTCAATTTTATCTTCCCTTGTGATTTTAGTGTCTGGGCTGGCCTCAGCCCGATGGGCCAGCTGGGCCACCATGCCGGCCCAGCACAAAAAATATGTCGCAGTGCCGGGCCCGGGCTAGGAGTTCGGCACGGCGTCCGGCCCGGCCCAGCATGGAAATCTGCCAGGCCTTCTTAGGGCCGGGCCGCATCGGGCCGGGCCAAATCGGGCTAGGGCCGGGCTAGTGCCGGGCGGCCCATGTGGCCATCTATACCCATCATTTCTCCTGCCTCCTCGGTGCCACTAGAGCAGTTCGCGGGAAGATTGTGCAACTTCTATGAGGGCCGCTGCTGGGCATGTGTCATGATGCTCGCCGTCGTGGCCTCCCATTGCGGCGCCCCTCCATTTCTTCGGCTTCGGCTTTGGTGTCAGGGGAAGAAGCTAATTTGCCCGTGGTTGCCCAAAACTGTGTGCCACAGTGCTAGATGTGAAGATCCGGTTAGTTGGCGGCGACTGCTCAGCCGGGGGTGGATGGCTGCATCGTTCGGGTGGCGAAGGCTAGCTGATAGCGCGGTGGCTGTAGGCTGTGCTGCGTTGGTGGGCAGGCCTGCGGCTTGCGGTGATGAAGCTATGCTAGAAAGATGGCGCATCCAAGGCATGGCGATAACGTGTTGCTGGTCATGTGCATAGTGTTGTCATGTGCTTGTGGCGACGGTGGTGCGAGCTTCGCAATGGCGGACAACGGTGACATCATGGCGACAACTAATCTTAGAGTCTGAGCGGAAGATTTGGTGGCGGCTTCCTCGGCGAGAAGACACAGTGTGGTTGCAAGACGGTGCCGGCGACTTGCAAGGCACGGTAACTTCTTCTTAGCACCGGTCCATGTTTGACCGGCGCTGCGACGGCTGGCCACGCACACCAGTGGTTTGTTGGTGTGTCTGCAACAACCAACAGGAGGCAGCTCCTTGTGTTTCAGACCGTGCCATGTTTCAGCAGCTGCACTTAAAGCTCGTTTTGGCCTCCTCGTGCAGCGACATGGTGCCGCGTCCCATGGTGGTTGGTGTATCAGCGGGCTAGCGGTAGCCGCGGTCCATGGGGGGCTAGCTCTATGGTGTAAAATCACGCACGCTTGTGGCTTGGTTGTTGCAGCTGCAATAGCTCGTTGGTGGCGGCTCGCTAGGCTGCAGTGATTGATCTTGCTTGGCGATGGCCTATTCGGTGCGATGGCGGAGGCATTGTCGTGATTTTTTTTCTTTTCCCATCTCGAAAGGTTACGGTTGAAAAACCTTGTGCTGAATTCCCGATCAGCATTGGTAGCGTGTGTGGGCATCGTATCCTTACTCTTGGAGGCATCGATGTGGTAACCTCCCTTTGTGCTTGTTGCCTGCAGTGTTGTGCGGGGTGGCTCGTGGTTGCCGGTGTAGTACTACGTGGATAGCGGTTTTCTGTTGCGGTGGTGCTTGTTAGGTTGCTTCTACTGCCATGTGAGAGGGTGTTTACTGTTGTGTGTTGTAATTATGGTCTACTTCAGAAAACATTGTCTCTGGCGTGGCTCAGATATCAATGCCGAAGCACCCTCTAAGGCTGTCTGGGAATTTGTCTGCTTGCCTAAAGAGGAAGGGGGACTGGGAGTGATCAGACTACAGACCCAAAATAAAGCCCTCCTGATGAAAAATCTTCATAAATTCTTCAGTATAGCAGATATCCCCTGGGTCCACCTGATTTGGGAAAAGTATTACAGCAATGGAAAGCTCCCCAACCACACGAAAAAGGGTTCTTTCCGGTGGAGAGATACACTCAAACTCCTAGATATGTACAAAGGCATTGCTTGTGTAACCCTACAGGATGGCAAAAGCTCTTACTTATGGCATGACCTGTGGGCAGGAAGAGTGCCGCTTCAGGTCTTTCCAGAATTGTTTTCTTTCAGTAAAAATAAGTTCATCACAGTCCATAAAACTCTGCAAGCTTCTTCCATCACCGAGCTATTTCATCTGCCTCTATCCCAGGAAGCCTTTGATCAGCTACAACTGTTATTACAGAGCCTTGATGCCATCACTCTCACAGAAGAACTGGATGAATGGACTTATATCTGGGGTAATAATCTCTTCTCATTAGCTAAACTCTACAAGCGCTTGCTAGGTTCGGCTGAAGTTCATCCAGCCTTCAGAATGATCTGGAAAACTTCATGCCAACAAAAGCATAAGGTGTTTTTTTGGCTGTTGCTGAGAGACAGGTTAAACACCAGAGAGCTCCTACGGCGTAAGCACAAGTCACTCCCCACTTATGAATGCGTACTTTGCTCAAATCCTCCAGAGGAATCCCTTCTTCACTTATTCTTGCACTGTCCTTTCGCCCAAGCTTGCTGGGCCCTGCTGAATCTGGAGAT
Organism: Alloteropsis semialata; assembly: GCA_004135705.1. Lineage (NCBI taxonomy): Eukaryota > Viridiplantae > Streptophyta > Magnoliopsida > Poales > Poaceae > Alloteropsis > Alloteropsis semialata. The sequence goes on from CM014274.1 coordinate 78,570,423, forward strand.
CGATATCTTGCTGTCACCTTTCGAGCAATTGGAAAGCTTCACGCAACAACTAAATGTCACATTTGGGATGGATATTATCATCATAATGAGCTGGTGTATTTGGATGGCGCGCAATGACTACATTTTCAGAAACATCACAGCCAGCATCCAAGCCGCCAAGTCCTTGTTCGAGACTGAATTCGCATGGGTTATTCTCAGAGCGAATGCAAAATGCACCCCCTCTATGACCTTATGGCTACAAGACTTTGTGTAATTTTGCTTATCTTCTTTGTTTCCTTCTTTGTTTCTTGATTGTAACTGTTCGACATGCTCTTTTATTAATACTAGTGGAGATGCACGTGCCCAGGCACGTGTTTTAAAAAAACTTAGAAATCAAAATTTAAATTTATAAAAATAAAATAAATAATAGTACCTATGACAAGAGTGTGGCCTTGCTTAGCTTCAGTGAATTCGACCAAAAGTGACGTATTAAAAAACGTGCCTTCCTCTCACAGGACACACTTCTCATTGTACTTTTTTTACAGAAAATTCGATCGATTAGACTGAACTAAACAAGGTCTATATTTAAAAAACCAATAAAGCGAATAATTTATAATTACATGTATTAGAACTATTCAATAACATAATAGCTTACTCCATACCATAATTCCTCTCTCCCTCCCGTTCATGTCTGAGAACTGACTACACAGGTCACAGTTGATTTTTGTTTCTCGTGCTAATGATATAAACTTTCTTAAATTAATTATTCCTTGTGACAAAATTTTTTTTGCAAATTATTCCTTGTGACAAGCAACACATATGACAATCCATCGTCAACATCCTCAAAACACATGGAGCTGGGCGAATCTATACCAAAGAGGTCCTCTATATCAACTACCAACTAACCAACACGTGAAATCCACATGTCAGAATTTCTTTTTCTTTTTTCTCCTTTTTCACCCTTTATCCACTCGAACCCCACACCCCCACGCTCCCCTCCCGCTCTCCCTCTCTCCGCCGGTCCCTTTCCCTCCCTTGCTACCCCTGCCCGCGCCCCCTTCGGTCAGCTTCGCCACCACCTTCACCGATGGCCGCCACCTCGACTCGTCCGCCACCGTCTGCCTTCCATCCGTGCGCGCCCTCCATCTCCCCTCGTGCCGGCTGCGTGCGCGCCCTGCTCTCCCGCCGGTGAGCCGCGGCCACCGCTCCCTCTCCGGTGGTTGGGCTCCCCAAGCTCTGCGCGGCGGCCATGGCGCGGCACGCCTCTGCCTCATCGCCCTCCTCCCCGCGTTCGGCGCCGGCGGAGGAGCAGGGGGCCCTCCTCTCTGGCATCCAGCGTTGCGCGTGCCATGCTGGCTTCCTCATCCACAAGAGGAGGAGAAGGTGGCGGCGAAGTAGCTCAGCTCCGGCGGAGGCGGGCCCTCGCTGGTATGGATCCACTCCTTCCTTGAGCGGATCGGGCATGCGGCCTCGGCGTGCGGCTGACTTGCAGCCCGGTGGGCGGCCACGGAGGAGCGTCGCCCCCTGTTCCCTCCCCACACAGGCCGCTCCTCGCTCTTCCCCACACCGCCCCTCGCTCCTCTCCACCCCGCGCTGCTCCTGCTCGACGCCGGCGCCGGTGCCAGGGCGCTCCACGGGCTCGGCCACTACTCCCTTCCTCATCTTCTCTATCCGGCGGCCAAGCAGTGGCTCCGCCTCTGCACGTGGCCCCGTGTGACAGGCAGTGCGGAGGTGGGGTCAGGGTTGCTCCGTCGCTTGGACGACAGCCTCGTCACGCGCCGGCACGCCATGGTGCAGACAGCCTTATAGCCCAGAAGATGGCGGTGCCTTCACTCGCCTTGAAAGGAAGGCGTGAATGACGGATACAGATTGCGGACGAGATGTGAGGCCTGAGGCGGTGATCTTGCCGTGGCGAGGAAGGAGAGCAGGAGGACGTGAATCAGGGACGAGATCAGAGGACGTGAATCAGGGACGAGATCAGAGGACGTGAATCAGGGACGAGATCAGAGGACGTGAATCAGGGACGTGATCAGAGGACGTGAATCAGGGGCGTGAATCAGAGGCGTGAATCAGGGACGTGAATCAGGGACGTGATTAGAGGACGTAAATCAGGGACGATATTGGCGGCGGGGGCGACATGCGCGGTGTGGAAGGAGGACGGTGGAAGGTGTTGTGGGCCCGGCGGGTACGAGAGAGAAGCCTGGTGAAAAAAATTTGGCTGCATCCGCTCTTTTTAACGGGGAAACCACCCCAAGATCGTTCTCCCCCCCCCTTTTCGTCTTCGTCCTACCTGACGGGTGGGCCCAAAAAGGTGTTTAGTGAGGTGAGGGTAGGATCAAGGTTGTGTAGATTTTGACATCAAATCTCTCCCTCTTTATATATAATCAGCAGGGGCTAAACCCCTCCCGATTCATAAAAAAAAATTATGGTCTACTTCACCTTCTCTCTCAATACATACACAGGCAGTTAAACGTGTCGGATTCAGTTAAAGCAAATAATGAAAGACTGATCAGCCCACTGAACCCAGTTAGCATGCTTGGTCACATAAGGAATTTATTTTTAGAGAGAGAGAGAGAGAGAGAGAGAGAGAGAGGTGGTCTTGGGTTTAGCTCGCGGCAAGGAACCCGATAATCAAGACTGATCAGCCCATCAGGGTCCAAATTGACCAGCGTGATCAATCTGGCCCATTTCGGACACATGGACAAACTTCCACTGGCGTCCTGCTTGTCTGTTTCGAACCTCAACGATGAGAAGTTGAGAACCTCCGCAATGGCGTTCCATATTTGATCTTGTGCAAAGGAGGTGGCGCGCGGTGGACCCATTCGATCCTGAAAAACTAATAGCACAGCTGAACATTATATTGCTTCCTCTGTTCTAAAATAAAAGACATTTTGAGTTTGTCTCAAGTCATACTTTTTAATGTTTGACCAAATTTATATAAAAATATTAATATCTACTAAATCAAATAAGTAAGATACCAAAATATATTTCATACTTGAGTCTATTGGTGCTCATTGGATATCATAAATATCATTCTTCTTTTCTATATATTTAGTCAAATTTTGTCTAGTTTAACTTAAGGCAAACTTGAAATACCTCATATTTATGAACAGAGGGAGCATGTTTTGTTGGCACTAGGCTTGTTCAAAATGGTTTTAGTTGATGGCAGTTCAACCGCTTAGCCTCAAAAATTTTGCTGCACGCAGCTATGGCCAACCGGATTGGTTTTGATTAAAACCATTCTCAAAAGACTCGTAACTTATGACATTTTATAACTAGCCTCCACAACAAGTTCAGCTTATGGCATTTGCATTATGGACCTCTTTGTTTACTCCATATAAAGTTTGTCATAAATTAGATTTTTTTTAATTTGATTGATTCTTAAAAAATATATTATTATCTACTCTATCTGTCCCTGAAAGATGCAATTCTAGCTTCCTGCCAAGTCAATTCACTCAGAAACTTAACCAAGCATATTTAAAAATCTAATACATTTATGATAAAAACATGATTAGATTTTCTATAAAATATTTTTAATAGTATATCTATTGGAGTCATAAGCATAAATAACATTTTGTATAAATTTAGGCAAACTTCAATAAATTTAATTTAGTTCTAACTAAAATTGTATTTTCGTGGGACAGAGGTAATACACATCAAATAAATATATTTCATGATGGACCTAGGTGGGACTAATTTGATAGTGTACTGTCACTGTCAATGCATCTTTTAAAGTAGTCAAAATAGGAAAAATCGACTTATATATGACCTGCTATGTTCTTTCTTCTTGTACACTGGAGTACTAGAATCGTTTCAACCTGAGCATTTATGGCCCAGTTCAGCCTGAATCCAATGGGTTTTAGTCCACCCCTGATGGTTGATGGGATGAAAAATGGACAAAGCAAACGAAACCCTATTTTTTTTCTTAGCCCAAATCCGGCTATACCTATTTAAATGAATTTTTTTTATTGAAAAAAAGTGTGAAGCCCGACTAGGATCCAGCCCAGACCACCCAAAAAAAAAGGCTCGTAACAGCCCATGGGACAAACATGGGCAGATTTTCGAGGCCTGGAAAACCATGTTTTTTGGGTCCGGCCTGAGGCCGGCCCGGCCCGCCAAATGGTGAGGTCTACAATCGCGTGAAAGTTTGGACTCGGCGCCTGCGTCCCTACGTAGGTCGGCAAACAAAGATTTTTTTTCTTTTACCGCGGGGGGCATTGCGACCTTCTCGATCGGCGTTCTTGATATTTTGGCCGTCCGTTTGGATGGCAGGTGGAAAATTTTTTTTTTCTCAAGGAATCTTGCATGTATGAAATACTAAATAGAGTTTATTTACAAAACCTTTTTACAGATGAGTGCAACTTTGCGCGACGAATCTAATGAGTCTAATTAATCTATAATTTGCTACAGTAATTATCCTCTATTCGTGCAGTCAGAGGCCTCATTAGATTCGTCTCGCGAATTTACCGGAGGATTGTGGAGGTAGTTTTATAAACTGACTATATTTAATACTCCTAATTAGTGGTCAAAGTAGAGTAAAAAAAATTTGACCCTGCAACCAAACGCGGCCTTGATATTTTGGCGCGGCCTTGATATTTTGGCCGACCAGCCACCGATCCGAGCTGGACGCGCCCGCGCATGCGGACGTGTCCTGCCTCGTGGCCGCGTGCGCGAGCCGCTCGGCTGCCAAAGTGCCAGCCTCGAGCTCCGGCGTGACCTCTATCGTCGTCGGCGGGGCGGTCGACGAGCGCGAGCTACCCCGCGCCGGCCGCCGCGTGCGGCACAGGCGGCCAACCCAGGATGACGGACGGCGGCGGGCCCCTCACGTCGGCCTGGCTGGGCGGATTGCTACGCCGCGGACACGCGTCGGCCGCTCGCCCCGCTTTGGTGCTGCGCCCCCGGTCCACCTCACGGGCCACGTGCGAACCTGGTAACTTTCCCCATCGCGCCGGTCGCTCTCCTCCCCGCATCGGCGCGGCGCATCCCTAGCTCTTCCTTGCAGCCGTCCACCTCCGCCGACGAGAAACCGGGAGATAGACTAGGCTAGGTCTGAGGATCCGCGAGGAAGGAGGACGGAAGGCGATGCCGCGGCGCGGGGTCGTGCAGCTGCAGCGGATCGAGGACCGGGTGAGCCGCCAGGTCCGCTTCTCCAAGCGCCGCGCGGGGCTCTTCAAGAAGGCGTTCGAGCTCTCGCTGCTCTGCGACGCCGAGGTCGCGCTCCTCGTCTTCTCCCCCGCCGGCAAGCTCTACGAGTACGCCTCCGCCAGGTTCCGCCTCCCGTCCCCCTGCACCTTCAGTTACTCAGCTTTGCTTATCCTCCGGTCAGTAGTAAGCTAATAAGCAGAGGCCCCGCCCAATCGGTCCAGGCGTGTCTCCGTCGCTCTCGATCCTGTCCTGCGGCGGGCGCTAGCTAGACGACGACCGCGACGGGCGATCCGCCACCTCGCCGTGGTGCTCCGCTGCACCTTGCGGACTCGTGGGCGACGCCGCCACCTGTTCCAGATCTTGTCCTGCGCGAAGCCCGGCCGTCGTGGGCTCTGCTCCGGGCCTCCGGCTTCCAGATAGGAGAACAGAGCAGCAGCAAGGCTCTTGCCATGTTTCTTCTCGGCCCGCGCACGTGCTTCGAGTGAGTTTGGAGGCTTGAGCTCCAGGCTCCGGCAGCGCGTGCCCGGTGCCCCCGGGCGCTGACCCTGGCATACCGATAGATGAGACGGAGGCCGTCCTTTGTTTCTTTATCTTTTTTTTTTTAACGAACCGGCAGGAGATCTGCCTGTTATATTAACAACAAGGAGAAGGCAGGAAAGCCAAACAGTACAAATAACAGACGAAAAAGAAAAACATACTAGGAACACACTAGGCCACAGCACCAGGGCTAAAAAACTGCAGAACCTTACACTCTACCCACTAGAATAGCAAGGTGCTTTGCTCTAGCCAAAATCCAAGTCGAGGCCTCATCTCTAATCCGTGCTGTGACTATGAAAGAAAGTGACTCTGTATGGTCAAAAATGCGAGCGTTGCGCTCTTTTCACACCTCCCAGCAGATTAGAAGGATAAGTGAGCGCAATCCTTTGCGCGGCATGTCTATCGTCCCTGCTCTGGCCGACCACCAGTTGTGAACTGTGATTGCGTGTTCCCAGTTTACCGGGTGCAGTGCCGGTGCCGCAAGCCAGGAAGACATGTCGGCCCAAATGCGTCTTGTGAATCGACATTCAAAGAAGAGGTGATTCCCTGTCTCGGGCGTCGTGCGACACAGCACACACGCATGGTTGTGCGGCCATCCTCTTGATCTCAACCTGTCCGCCGTCCAAATCCTGTTTTGGACCGCTAGCCAGCCAAAAAATTTGCATTTTGGAGGCGCCCACGCTGACCAGATGATGTCCTTGTAATTTGTGTTGATGGCCCCCAAGAATTGTGCATGGTATGCAGAGCTCGTCGAGTACTACTTTGATTCTCGCAAAATTTCCATGCGATTTCATCCCGTGCGTCTGGCTGTAGCTGCACCTGTTGCACCGCCGCCCATAGTTGCACGTATTCTGCAAAGAGACCAGACGAGATGGATGGGTGTTGTAGGTCCAAGTCTCTAATCCAGGCGTTACCAGCCAGAGCCTCATATAATGATCTATTCTTTTTCTTTGAAATTTTGTAGACGGATGGAGCTACATCCCTTAGCCTCTGACCTTGCATCCATGCACTGCTCCAAAAGGATGTTTTCGTTCCATTCCCAATCGTGATCGTGGTTGCCGCTGCAAACAGCAAGCGATCAGTATTGTTGTAGGGGACTTCTGTTCCTATCCATGGTTTGCCTTTCGGGTTCCATTCACGCCACAGCCATCGGAGGCGTAGGGCTCTAGTGAACTTTCCAAGGTGTAGGATTCCTAGGCCACCATTTTCCTTTGATCTTGCGGCCCTTGTCCAATTTACTTTGCATTTGCCACCAGTTAATTGATCTGTGCCAGCCCATAAGAACTGCTTGCGTCTTGCATCAATGTCTTTTAGTGTTGCCTTTGGGGCCTTCAGCGCTGTTAGAAAATAAACGACCTGAGAAGTTAGAGTTGACTTCACCAAGGTTAGTCGCCCGGTGTGGTTCAAATTCCGGCCATTCCATCCATTGAACTTTGCCGTGGTTTTGTTGACCAGCGGTTGGAAGTCGACCCTTCGTAATCGGGTTGTAGTGAGTGGGAGGCCCAAGTATTTGATTGGAAAGGTGGCCCTCTTCACTGGTATGTCTGCCAAGATGTCCTTGATGTCAATGCTTGAGCATCGGATTGGCACCACGGTTGGACTTATGAAAATTTGTCTTCAGTCCAGCTGCGTGTCCAAAAAAGGTAAGGAGTTCATCAAGGGCGTCCACTTCTTTTTTAATTGGCGCTATAAAAAGTGCAGCATCATCAGCATACAGTGAGATTCGAATATCCGATGTTCGCCCTCTAATTTTACTCAGAATCTCCCTTTCTGTTGCCAAATTAAGCAGCCTTTGCAGTGGGTCAATGGCAATGACGAAAAGCAGTGGTGATAGCGGATCACCTTGCCGTAGCCCTCGCCCATGGCGGATTGGCCTGTTTGGGACTCCATTTAGCAGCACGCGTGAGCAAGAGGTCGAAAGGAGGGACGCTATCATCTCATGCCAACGTTGTGGGAAACCCAAGTGTTGTAGCAGGTTGAGCTAGTAGTCCCAACGCACGGAGTCAAAAGCCTTTGCAATATCTAGTTTGAAGAAAAGAGCTGCGGTTCGATTTCTATGGAAGCGCCTTGCTGTGTTACGTACTGACAAGAAATTGTCATGGATGCTTCTTCTTTTGATGAAAGCGCTATGAGTGGTGGAGACGATCTCGTTCATGTATGGGGCGAGGCGCAATGCCATTGCCTTCGTGATTAGCTTCATGAAGGAGTGGATCAAGCTAATTGGTCGAAAATCTGAAATCTCAGCAGCACCATCTTTCTTGGGCAGTAGGACAATGTTGGTCGAGTTGATTAGCGGCAAGCTGGAGCATCTTAGCGAGTGGAAGGAATTTGCTGCAGCAATTACGTCGCCCTTTATGATGTCCCAGCATGTTTTGAAGAAGGCTCCCGTGAAGCCGTCTGGACCTGGTGCTTTATCCGATGGCATTTGATTAATAGCGCTCTTTAATTCCTCTTCTGAGTAAGGTGCATCAATGCCGCTGAGATCATGCTGAGTGATGCCGAGGATGTCCCAATTCAAGTCTGCTGTCCGAGGAGGCGGACTTGGTAGCATCTCACCAAAGTGTTCTTGAATCACTGATGCCTTCTCATCATGTGTGATGGCCCATCCTCCTGACTTTTTTAGCTGCTGAATATGATTTTCCTCCTCCTGGCGTTTGCTCTCCGATGGAAAAAACGTGTGTTAGCATCACCAAGTTCTTTCTGAGAAAGTGTTCAGTAAACGGTGGTGAGACAGGAATGTCTGCTTCGCGATACGTTTGGTTTGCCTCCTGGCCTTTCTTTATCTTTACTGATGCTGGTGGTGAGACAGGAATGTCTGCTTCGCGGATCTTGCTTTGGACCGGCTAATAGTCAAGATCTGTACTAACGGTAATTGGATATTGGGCCTAGCCTATCCCTGGTGGTGACATTGGCTCATTTTCTGAAATCCGAACCTGTAAAGCTTATTGTGATATGAATGATTGTTACTATAGCAGAAAACCAGATGGCCACATGCTGAACTTGAGCAACCCCCACCCACTAAACTTTCATCCTAATCCATCCATAGGAATTAGGGAGCCCGAAGTTTGCACACCATCGCTTGTGCACCTAGCCAATTACTTGTTGAACTCATCATTGCACGTCGTACGTTTGGTTGTGGGCCACTAACCGCCAATGCTCAGTACTTGTCTTTAGCCACCACCGTTTTCCCCTATGATTTCCCCTTGATGACAGGGTATATGAATCCAAGATATATCAAGAAAAAGAATTAAGAGAATCCATAAGACAAATTTGGAAGATCAAGGCATCGAGCATATACCTGTGTGAATTAGGCCTTGAACATGAACGCCTCTGCCCTAGCAATTTTGTGTCTAGTCCAGGTATAGTCGCGTTTGTGCCAAATTTTGACAGGATTGTTGGGTGTTCTCATAGATACTTGGGATCTAGCTAGCTCTGACAAAATTGCTAGGTGTTTCTTTTTGGAATAACTGAAAATCTAGTCAGCTCCGCCCCTTCTATAAAAAAATACTTAATATCCTAACTACCATCTGTTTTAGTCTTTTAGAATAACCTATCGCTAGATCTCCATCTATGGATGGCGAAGGTTTTCCTTGTGGTGAAAATCGCACAACGCAACCCATATACACTCAATCCTCCTCCTATAGTAACATCAAATGCTCTGTTAATGTGTGCGCCTTGGAATAAAACAAGTAAAAACCTTGGAATAAAACATGTAAAAACCTTGCGCATGCTTGGCTCTGAATGAGGCACTACAAGTCACCTTAACTTTTTAATCTCAAACATATGCTAAGTCATTATCAAGCAAAGTCTTATACATAGCTTGCAAAGAGAAAAATCCATTTTTGTTTAAAGCCTAATTGGCCATTTTACGAACTTGCTCGAATATTGAAAGGAGTTGTACTTATTATCAAACATGAAAGGAGTTGCCACTCTAATGCATATGCATAGGGTGACAAGGGAACTAATTTTCCTTCTAACACCTCCCAATACATATGGATTTAGAGATTATTTTTTCCAAACAAGCCATAAGCAACTTCATTCATTTTGTGCGAATTTCTAAAACGATGATCTAACTTCGGTAGGTTCATATACAAAAGGATTGTGGTTCTTATGTTAAAAGTTCCACTTGACTATGATCGTGATTCTTATGTGTCCATTTTGTGGTATACCGTATACAACGCAAATTGTATACTTTATATCATATGTTATATTGTAGTATTATCATATATGATATCAATTCCTAATGCACTTATGATCAATAGTATAATGCATTGTTTTTTTAATACATATGATTATTATTATGTATGATTTGAAGATGGCTGATTTGTACTTGTACTTTTGTCTCACATTTTGATTTGAAACACAAATCATAGCCAATCTTGTTTGCAAGGCGTCCCATCATAATAGCTATATTGGCTACAAGGAACTAAGCAAAGCCACATCGATCCAATTAGCTTTTTTAAGAAGATTTTGGTGCATTTACAAGAGATTAGAAGAGAATTACAACATGTGATGGGGCCGATGCTGAAGAAATGAAAGTTGTGTGGATTTTTCAAATGTATATGAATATGCTAAAATTTTATGTTCTTTTGTAAACTCATTTGTTTTATATTTTGTCCTTTGACTTCACTTTTCATAAATCATTATTGTGGTATGTGATATATGTTTTGAGAAAGAATAGAACTTGGTACTATAACAATTACTGTAATAATTATAATAATATGAGAGATGTCTTTTTTATGTTCTATGTAGTTCCTCATAGTCAAATAGTATATTTTCTTAAACTTATATTTTTGGGGACAATAAAAACACAATATTCGAATCAATGTTGAGAGAGAGTACAACATAAACCTTATAAGACATGGAAAAATGAGAAGGCCAATGTGTATACCTTGCAAGCTAACAAATTTTAACAAGTTACCTGAAAACACATATATTTCAATAAAATATTAAATGTGCATACCTTGCCTGCTGATGCTTCTATTATAATATATGGCAGCGTGTTATGCAAACAATACATCATAAAGACAATAAATAATGATTTGATTATGTTGCCAAAAATTCTATATTAGGTACAAACTTCATGTTTTTACCATTTCACAACTAAGAGATATTAAACTTGACCATAAATATTTTTAATTATTCATTTGTAAACTTCTCTTTGTAACTAATATATGAGAACAACAAAATATTAATAATAGATCATATTTATTTAAGTAAACTGATATACATCAAATGGTTAAATTATTTGGCGTTAGCAAAGACACCCCTCAATACTAAACGATAAGTTCTTCATGGATATAACATGATGGTAAATGTTAGTATTTAAATAATATATATATATATATATATATATATATATATATATATATATTAGTCATCTTTGAATTCTTATCCACATAATTTTACAATATTATTAGGACATGATATATCACATTAGTATAACTCATCTGTCTGGTATAAATTTTAAATAGAACATTGATTACCACCATAGATGCAGACATTATTTATGTCAAAGCAACTATGTTATCACTTGTTTGTGGAAAGCCATTATTTTGCCACCCTCTTCTTTGGCTTCTCTATCTAGGAACGGGTCCCAAACAAAATGTCCATAGAGTTTAGGTGCTCCAAAGCACTTATTTTGTTGTCCAAGTGGTAAATATATAACTAAGATAAACACTCTTCTAATGTTCAATTACATGCTATCAAGAGCTCATCAGATTTTTCTTTGATATTTTCTTATACTTGTTACCATAGATACCACTAGAGAAAGCTCCTATATAATCTCCATAATACCAGTAACTCGAAAAAAATCATACCTTGTCGGTCCCTCTACTATGAGCTCAACAGAGACTTGTCTTACATTCTCCTCGACCTTGCCTCTAGAGAAAAGCTACACAATTTTGTAGTCCAAAAATGCATCACCAAATGCCACTGTACATTATATACAAGTAAAATATTTGATGTTCTCTTATAGAAGCAGAGCCATACCGAAGACTTTGAGGCCTCAGTGTGAAAAACAAAGTTGGCCCTACAAAGTAACCAAGAAAGGGAAAAATTTGCTTGTGATCATGCCTTGATGAGATAATAGAGAGTTTGTAGAGCTAAAGGCTAAAGATCCAGATTGTTCTTTTTGATCAAAACTTGATGTGATGATAGAAAATTAGTAGAACCAAAGGCTAGACATATGGATTCAATTTCAAGAGAACCTAATAACTGATCTCATCATTAGGACAATGGATGAGAGCTTATGAAAGGGGAATTGATATAACACATTGATTGTAAGCCGAATTGGAGCAAAACAAGTAGATATACTAGCATGATTGTAGCTAGATCTAGAATGACGTTCTCAGTACATTGAGAATCGAGATGAAGAGACTACCACAGAAACAAAATAAATCAACAGTTAAATTAACCTAAATGAGCTTTGTTTTATTGGGTTTATTAAACACTAATATTAGTTGTGGATGTTAGGGCCCATCAATTTTAGAGTCTAGGTTGCTCATTTTAATGTCACATCGTACGTAGATAGTGATTCCGAATATGTTAGATACAAGATAAAAATCTAATTTACACTTTTGAATAATTTTAGTAAAGGGGAGCTGGACAGCATTATTAATTAATTTATGAGAATGAAGGGGATATCATTATTAATCAGTTGTGAAGTATATATAATAGTAAAGTAAAATATAACATCGCATAATATCATACGTAATGAACAATTGGTAAGCCTAGCAATTGGTAAGCCTAGGTAGCCAAACGAAACCTATTCATATATCAACAAATATATTTTCCATCTTACCTACCTACTTTATTTTTGTTGATGTGAATTGTAGCTTTTTAGTTGAAAGACAAAATTCATTGAAATGTGAAATAAACCAATTGTGAGGTAGTGCCTTTGAATCACAAGTTCACTATATCGCGGTTTATATAGCTAAATGTCTATCATGTCTAAGATTGAAGTGCTCAAAAGGCTTAGATTTGGATTTGAATTAAGGTATTTTGCTGCCTTCATATTGTTAAAGTAACAAAAACAAGATTGATGATCAAATTGAAGGAAATCTTGTAAAATATTTCAAAAATTTATCTCACAGAAAGTGTTTTTCTTTTGAAATTACGAAAATAAAAAATTTACATTATTTGATTGACATTTAACTTTACTACACCCAAAGTCAGGCAAAATGTAAATGCCACAAAAGTCCTAAAAGAAATACATAAAACACCTATCGCTACCATATTATATTCTTCTCCAAGGAGGCATGATTGAGTTGTCATTCTTCTCTAGTCTAGTCTAATATCCTTCACTCCCCATACCCAACAAATCTAAATTACAACTCTAGATTACATAGTCACCCATATATGGTTCTTAGATTTTCTCCTCTCTAGCCACCTAGGAGTCTTCTCCTTAAGCCACTTTGAGTATTTAGTGTCCCACGCATATATGAGCCTCTTCACTCACGACACCGAGTATTTAGAGTCTCATCCCTATAGGAACCTCTTCACTCCGCAAGTTTGAGTATTTATGGGCAATTTACCAAACCTTCATTAGATACCCAACACAAAAACAAAGGTTGTCAAGTGGATGGCTTGGAAATCAAGGGCTCGAGCTCTTTAGTCTAATATCCGAACTTTTTTTTGTTTCTCTACCCTATAGAATTACTAGGCGGATGAAAACCTCTTTTCCAAACATGGTAACCTAATTAGGTGTTATTATCAAAGATTTTGAAGTTACAAGCCTTGTTCACTTTGTACCCATGAAGGTCATACTCCACCTTTTTTCCCTCTACAATGTCCATTGTCCTTGCACCGGAAGCTATAGAAGCTTTTCTTCTTAAAAGATTTGCAACCTATGATATATGAAGCCTATTTGCACTACCCACCTTTATCACCCATACTTAGAAGTTCCATCGCCCTCTACATGAAAATCCATGCGAGGAAGCAATGCCCAATCTTCCTCATAGCAATGTCCGATCTTTCTCACATGTAATGCCTTACTTTGCAGTGATCTATATGTAAAATGCATATGACTTATTTAGAAAATATGATGATTGCATCGCTGCATTGTCTTCTCCTCCTTGCAATTCATGAGTAAAAGGCAAAATGATACAAAAGAGAAAAGGCTCCTATATAGAAGCAAACTTATTTGGCATAACATTGCTGATAAATGTGAACTTCAATAAAATTCTATTATTTATTTTCTGTGCTCATGAATCAGTGACAACCTAAGTTCTAGAGAAACAATGGCACAAGACTTTTCCAAGAATTAAGTAGACTGGACTATATAGTAGTTGAGTAGGATAGAGATGAAACTATAAACCATATATATGTGTCCAAAAGAACGTCCTATATCAAAGTCTTAAACTTGAAACACATAATGGGGTATTTGGATTAAACATATTGTACCAGAAAGTTCAGGATTCAATTCATATAATTAACATCTGCAATAGAAGTGGTCCATTGATGTTTCTTGAGGTCATCGCAGTTTTTCCACGTGGTCACCATACGATGAGCTAATGTGCTACTGGCATTTCCCTCCTTTTCAGCATAGAAGACACATATGACCGCTATCAGCAATTCGGCAGAGTAGGAACAAAGGTGAATGGAGATCAGAATAGAAACACTGTAATGATCGTCTCAATGTGTCTATTGCAATGCATAACCTGTTATTTAATTTCAGACACACAACCTTGTACCAACCAGCTTTTTATCATGTTGTAAGATCCATGCAAACCACTAACCTGTTACCTGTATATAATGCCACACTTGCTAGCACTGATTTTTTTTCTTCTGTTTTGCACTTAGACACAGTTTCTGGCTGTACAGTCTGTAAATAAAATACCAAGAAAAAAGGCTATAATGTTGAACTAATGATAAATTTAAGTGACTAGAGTATTTTGGCACAGAACCAGGATGAAGCTCCTTCAGATCTTCAGTCGAGGCTCCAGGAGATTGCAACCTGGTAACACAAAGTTTTCGCAATTTCTCCCAAATTTATTGTTTGCTCATTAATGATAAAATGGTTACTGTTGCATAAAAAACGCAGGTCTAACCGAAACAATGCTGAAGAACCAGATGCCAATGAGCTAGAGCAGTTGGAGAATATGCTGAGAAATGCTTTGAGGGAAACAATATCCAAGAAGGTAGGAAAATCAAATAGAACTGTTTCTAGCTGCCATATTTGTTCCTGGTTTACATTCAGATCACTCAAAATTGTGAGGCTTTTGGGTTGCTAGTTTAGCACGTCAAAGCTTTCACTTCCAATAGAATTACCTGACTCCCGGTTGTTTTCCTGTTGTTCTTTTATCTCAAGTTGCATGTTCCAACTAGGAACATATTCCGTAATATCAATTTAGTTTCCTATCTTGTTGGGCAGGTATTAATATTATCTGGTGGTGTATGGTTTGTTGAAGTTCTACTTGACCACTCATTCAATGAGACAATTTTCTTTAATAAAAAATCCTGCAAGACAAGGGA
>CM014274.1:78592299-78609700 GCA_004135705.1 Alloteropsis semialata
TAAATAATCGCTTTGATATTCTGCGTTCACTTCGGTCTAGCCACTCTTTATGTAGGGGATGGGCAAATATGAAATATTCAGTTACAAAATTGCATCGTGGGCTATGGGCTATAGCCCATTTAGTCAGCCCAACTGACATTCCCTGCCCATGCGAAGCTCCACCGCTCTTCTTGTCCGGCCCGTCGCTGCGATCGCTAGAAACATGCATGGTTCACCACGAATCTCTTCTTTTTTCTTTGGCCGACAGTAGCTTTAGCTTCTTGAGCGACTTGAGCCGATGCGTCTCATGTTGCTGCTATATTCTCTGCCTGCGCATGAGAATGAAGGAAAAGCACGTCAACGAACCGAATGATTAATGTCTAATTACATGTTACACCAAAAGGGAGATGAAGAAGCGAGTTCCTCAAACAGAGGACCAATAAATTTTTTTTTTTTAAAAAGGACACCATGTGTTGCAAGTGCGCTTTTGGGTGGGGGAGAAGCGAAACTACACTCTTCTTTTTTCTGACTGATTTTTTTCATGTTATTTTCAAGCAGAAACTCGGTCTGATTTTGATGGTTCGATGTACCTGTTTGGATCATTTTTTTTTTGTAAAGACCCTTATTAACGTGCTCAAGACCTCATTTCTAACACTTGAAAAAGGCTCATTGTTAACTGATCCCTGAAAAGTACATTCAACGTCACCGAGTCGAGGCTTGCGGCTTGGCTGGTTCTGGGGTTGTTCCATACACAAA
This sequence comes from Alloteropsis semialata, assembly GCA_004135705.1. NCBI lineage: Eukaryota > Viridiplantae > Streptophyta > Magnoliopsida > Poales > Poaceae > Alloteropsis > Alloteropsis semialata. The sequence continues at coordinate 78,593,035 of CM014274.1, forward strand.
GAATGCATCCACAATCACTATTTTTGCCGGCGGATAAAATGTATTTATACCGATGGTTTTTTATCCACCAGCACTCAGGAGTCAGCAGAAATAATTATGGAAAAATATTCCCCGTCCATCATCTACCATAATCTCATAATTATCGGTGCATTTAAAGCGTATAGCTTCACCTGTCGGCCTCCTAACCATCTCCCCTTACACATCATATCCGACTTAGACAAGAGATATTATTCTTTTGACATCACTGCTTTCAATCTTGTACTATGTTCCTGGCAATTTAAATAATTCCAAATGGAAAAGTTGTCAGCTACAAAATTTTACATCTTGTCAAGAACTGCAACTTTGATATAAACTTCATCTCCATCCGAGGTCATTTGAAAAAAAAATCATTTGTGCTGGCGGGCACTTAAGACGACCACCGGTACAAATATTTTTTAAAAAAATATCTTTATTGTTTAAATTTTGAAATAGACATTGACCTAAACAAACACTATGTTGTGTAACCCACAACAATTTTGTATTATGGAATACGTGTTGTTGTGTACGATTTCCATATTTTTTGAGATTTTTACGATTTTCTATAGTTTAAATTAATTTTTAAGCAATTAGATGAAAACTATATGTATCACAAATATTGTATCACAAATTTTTAAGCAATTTTCTAAACTATATGTATCACAAATATTGTTTTAGAAAATGCAAAAAGTTTATATTTGTGCAGATGAGTACCTGTGTAACTCATTTTCACGATAATCAAATGGAAGTTCAAATGTTCTTCTAGGAAATGCATATTTTCATTTACAATTATTCAACACTAAATAGTAATAAAACCTAAACGTTGTCTGATATGAAATTTTGCATGAAGTCGTTTCATAGGTCCATAGCTTTCTCATAAAAAATTTAGATCATTTCATAAGAGTCAGACTATTCATTGTTCACAAATTGGTATCTCTCTAACCCTCTTTCGTATTACTAAGTTCAAGCTTCAAGTTTTGTAAAAAAAAAAAGTGACATTTGTGTCCTCACATACCCAAAAGGAATTTTGTCATGAAATATACTACATATAACGTGTTGTGTGAAAGTTTCAATTTTTTCAACATGATTTTTCTATTTTTTATAGATTAAATGAATTTTTTTGGATAAAAAAATGATTTATGCTGGTGAGCGCCGATGTGGCCCGCCAGCATATAAATAATGGTCCAGAGAAGCACTTTTCAGATAAGCTGTATAAATAATTAAATATAGAAAACCGCTTATTTAATAAGCGGGTTTGACCCAATTTCTGTGTTTTAGTACAGAGGGAGTAGTGGGGAGAAACACAGTCAGAAAAAGCTGTAAAAGCATACAATTTGGCTGCTAGTTTCAGCTTATTTTGGCCATAAGCAGAATTTAAGTTGTTCCAAACGAGACCATAGTGTGTATTTGTGCTGGCAGTTGCTTACGTGGTTCGTCAGCAGTGATGGTTGGCATGACTGACTATAAAGAGGAGCTTAGGGCACGTTTGGATGACAGCCGCAATCTGCCACACATTGAACGCCTCAACTGCGGCGCGAAGTTGCTGCGTTTGGTTGCTGCTGTGGCTTAGGCTCGCCAAAACAGCTGCCGTAAATATTTAGTTCATTTGTGTTGCTGCTGCTTGCCTAAGGTGTGGCGGACGATTCCGCGCTTGCGGCACGGCGTTCTTAGGCAACGTCCAAACGCGCCTTTAGTTGGTTAGGTTCCTTGTGGCGAAACCTGCCACCCAGGTTCAAGTCTCCGACTCGGCACGGGTGTCACATTTTTCTGGATTTAATCCAGGATTTAATCGCGCGCTATTTTTTCAATAGTAGGCGACGTGTCCGTCGATAGCGAGACGTCTGTGGTGACTTTGTCAATCTCAAGATCAAAATAGCCGGTCCAGTCTCTCGAAAGTGCTCATAGAAATAGGGTTTTCGTGTCTATATTAATAGAGGTGAGTGTACGTGCATATAAATGTCTATGTTTGTACTGGTACTTTGAAAAAAAAAATAGAGGTGGGGTGGAAAGGAGGGGGGCGAAATGGCCTGTCAGGGAACAGGAGTGTGCGGACGTCAGGAAGCGGACGCGCGTGCGCCACAAGCCCACGGTTAACGACTTAACGGCGCCCGAGCCCCACCTGGACCGGACCGGACCGCACCGGACAGATGCGCGGGCGCGGTGGGACGGGACCACGCCTTTGGTCCCGTCCTGCTGCCCACGTCGTGTTCCTCCCAAATCTGGCAGTCCACCACGGTCACGAGCGACGCGCGTCTGGTTTCCAGATATGGAAGCTGTAAGAGCAACTCCAGTCGGGGGACTAAATTTGAGCCTCTATATTGCTTTTAGGGGCCGGTCCACAAAAATTTAGGGGCTTCAAACTCCAGCCGGGTGACTAAATTTAGAGGGCCTCCAGTTCTAGGGGCCCTGGACCAAAATTTGGAGGCCTCCACAAAATAGTAGCCCGTTTAGGGGCCCGGCTGGAGTTGCTTTTTTTCATTGGAAGACTAAAACAAGGGATAGAGGCTCATTTAGGGGCCCGGCTGGAGATGCTCTAAGACGATTAGAATGAGCAAATCTAACCGCATCGCACGTGCCGCAAAAGGGCACCGCCCGTAAAGGCTCAACTGGCAAGTGGTAACTGGTCCCAGGCCCACCGTCGCTGAGCGGCGTGCCGGTCCCTTTCTCGGCTCACCCCGTCCGGTCGCCGTCGCCGTCGCGGCGCTAGCGACCCTGCGCCCCCAGCCCCTTCCATCGGCTCCCAGCGGCGGCGAGAAGAGCAAGCGATTGGCCGAGAGCCCGAGAGGGAGGCCCGGCGGATTCCCGAGGGAGCTAGCGATGCCGCGGCGCGGGCGCGTGCAGCTGCGGCGGATCGAGGACCGGGTGAGCCGGCGGGTGCGCTTCTCCAAGCGCCGCGCGGGCCTCCTCAAGAAGGCCTTCGAGCTCCCGCTGCTCTGGGACGCCGAGGTCGCGCTCCTCGTCTTCTCCGCCGCCGGCAGGCTCTACGAGTACGCCTCCACCAGGTCCGTCTTCGTTCGTTCCATCAGTTTCCTTCACTAGCTCACTCCGCCTCCCCCTTTAATTTCCTCCCCATTTCGAACTACTACTTGCTTCTTAGTTCTCGTCCAATTAGTAGACTAGCTTGGCACTTAAGCAGGCGAAGGTGTATGCCACTTCAAAGTTGAGTTCATAAAAATATATATACTAGTGCTTAATCACCTGCAATCAAATATCCGGATGCACCGCGAGGTGTATATATATGAACTGAATTTCCAAGACGTCATTATACAATGAGCTAACGTCCACCTGCCAATTTTTTTTATCACTCCTTTACAGCATAGAAGATACATATGCCCGCTATCAGCAATTCACCGGAGCAGGAAGAGATGCGAATGGAATCGATGTAAAGATCTCGATGTGGCTTTCCAACTGCATATATAGCTTGCAGCAGCCTATAGCTGCCCAGCTTTTCTACATATTTTAGAAACCACCAGTCTTTGTTTATTTATTATCTAAAATCAGTCTTTCTTTACATAAATGCGACACTTGCCAGTTGACAGCACCAAACAAAATGTTCTGTGTAGTATATATATAATGTTCTGTTTGTGCAGTCTATGCAAAGCACCAGAAAAAAAATAATGTTTAAGTCTTGATAAATGTAGCTGACTAGCTGGTGTGTTTTGGTACAGAACAAGGATGAAGCTCCTCCAGATTTGCAGTGGACGCTTAGAGAAATTGTAGACTGGTATAGCACTCATTTCATTGTAGAGAAATTTGCTACTTTTCCTTGTTACCGTTTTGGTCCATGCAAAATGGTTGTGATTGCATCAAACCTGCAGGTGTCTTCAGAGCAATGCCGACGAATCAGATGCCAATGAGCTAGCGAAGCTGGAAAATCTCCTCAGAAATGCTTTGAGGGATACGAGATCCAAGAAGGTACAAGACTAAAATGTAACTTTTTCTAGCTGCCATCTTTGTGTTGTGCCCTATCTATGTTAAGATGTGTCTGAAATTGTGGGGTTTGGGGGTACCTAGTTGAGCATTTCTCACATCTTTGGCATTGTCGGTAATTGAAACGACATGACTCCCGGTTATTTTGTTATCGTTATTTTACGTCAAGCCAGGCATTCCAACTAAACACATACCCTCCCCAGATGGTTTAGCATCGATCCATTATGTTCAGTATATATATATTACTAAGTTCTGGTGGTGTATGGTTTGACACATACAATTCAAAAAGGATAGCGTTGAATAAAATAGATGCAAATGCTGAAATGCTTCTTCAGACTACGCGTTGTGAATCTTATATTTTGGTTAATGATAATATGATAATAAGGGAGCACACTGGGTCCTGTTTCTTTGGATGTGGCTAATTGTTGGTTGTTTCCTTTGAGTATGGCTCACCATTTTGTCTATATGAATGCTAGTTTGCATGAAAATTGCACTAGAATAGGCACAACTATACTGTTACAGATGCACATGCTGCTAGCCTGCTGCTGGACAACTTTTGAGCATCAAAAACCCTGTGAGAAAGCTCTGTTGGGCACTAGTGGGTGTGGGTGAAGGGGTCCATCCTGTGGTAGCAAGATGGACTCTGGTATCTTCTGCATGTATTTTCCTGGTTAACTTTCAGTGATACTTTTTGTATGAACGAAACGACAAGTGCATGCTGCCTTACTGATTAGCACTGGTAATGAGCTATCATCAGGGGTAGGTTAATATATATGCATAATATAAGAAACTGGCATTTGTTACTACACCACGAGCCTCATGATCTTTGTTTGTGTAGCCTGTAGCCTGAAATAATCAGTCAGCAAAAAAACAGGATATTAGCGCTCGTTCGCTCTGAATAACTGACAATGCGATGATCAGAGCCCCCCCCCTTGAACCCCATCTACTTTGCTGTGGTGAACAGATGCAGATTTTGGCGAAACAAAACAGTGGGGAGGGTACAAGCGGTCAGAGCTGCAATGTAGCTATAACAGTAAAGCAGGAGCAAGGAGCGGCTTGATCATGGAACTGAGCAGCTCGCGAAGGAAAAGAGGCGGACACTGGTGGCTACTACATTGTGGTTGTTTTCTTTGAATTGGCGTCCCCCTGCTGATTTGATGCCTGTACTGATTGTGGGGTTGTGATACTGTACTGTATGGTATTCTTCAGCTAGCTTTTGGATATGCCAACTTGCAGATTATTTCCCTCTCATGCATGCTCCCCTTTTTGTCTGTGTGATATGCAGCCTGCATAATTAGTGGCCCAATTTGGTGATGACGATCTGTAGCCGATCAGGTCTAATGTTTTAGACCTATCCGTATGCAGTGGCCAGTAATTTGATTAGTCACTGCCTGGACAGGCTCGCATGATTTCATTGCAAAAATGGTTCGATGGAGCAAAACGATGGTTTTGCAAGTGCCAGTTAATAGTTCTTGAGATCTGCTAGTGCCACATTGTATTGGAAGGTCTCCCCACATCACTCATCCGTTTCTCTCGCCTCTTCCTCCCACACTGTATTGACCCTTCCCTCTGTTAAATGTGATCTCGATTAATCACCGGATATTAGTTAAGTTTAATCTCGAGATTAATTAGTGATAATTACGAGATCATTAGAAATAATCATAAGATAATTATTTAAATTAAGTTGCTATAGTTGGCTGCAAACCTAACGTGTTGGGAAAGGACACGGCCCTACCCCGCAGTGCTATGTGTATCTAAGGGGAGGCTAATTGCGAGTTAAAAAACCCTAACTTACGTGATGAGCCACCGACCAGACGTGTTTTCTGTTGAAAACACATCTCAACTCCGACTGCTAAGGGTACTGAACGGGGTGGAAGCTCGTTCTACGTCGTCTAGGAGAGATCATCAGATAGAGAACCTAATGGCTCTTAACCTGATGGTTAATCTACACTGCTACATCCACATCAAGTTCTGCATCAACTTTAGAGTCTAACTCATGGATGCTCAAGGCTCTAGTGATCATTTATTGTTATGCAGTGATCATGTTCTAGACTAAGTTATCCTGTGAAATTGAAGTTATGTTTATGTTAGATTAAATCTAACTCCCATCCCTCCCATGAGCAAGAGCGTCTCCCCGCCTCTTCATCTTACGATCACTTGCATGTTTGAAAATTTTGACTCTGAATTTTTTTTATTTTCTTAGGCATTTACTTAGCTATTTTTTAAAAATAAGAACAAGGTAGGTGTTTCTGCTTAATAACAAAAATAAGAACTCGTAGGCCAAGAATTACGTTGTACCACAAATACAGTATTATTGTACAACATTATTATTATGCAGTGCCCCAGTGTACGTCATATGGGTGTTCGATGGACGTCAAGTGCCCTTTTTAGTACATTTAACTATCATTGTTTAAGTTTTAAAATATGGAATCCACTGGCTTGCACTTGGTTGGTGAGGGTCACAGCAGCCTCGTTTGGCACAGATTTGGCCGGCTCCGGCTCCAGCTCCATTGTTCATAGTACTGTACGCTGTTTGAACGGACAACATGGGAGATGGTGGAGCTGCCGGAGCTGAAATTTTTAGCTTCTGCTGCTCATGTGAACTGTACGCTATAGTGTTTGCACAATAGATGGAGCCGGAGTACTCGAAACCCTACCAAATGAGGCTGGAGTATTGCACTTCTTCACTGTACAACTGATCACTACGGGGGGAAGGGGTTTCGATCCGACCCCCGATTTTACATTGGTACCAAATTTTTCTAGGTTCGGTACTAATGCCCACAATTAGTACCGGACCCAATAGCTAGTACCCTGGGAGGCCTAAGAAGAGCTTTAGTACCGGGTCGTTAACTCCCTTTAGTACCGGGCATAGCCACGACCCGGTACTAAAGGCCCCGACCACCTTTAGTGTCGGGCGGTGGCTGCGTCCCGTACTAAAGGAGGGGCTTTAGTACCGGGCACAATCACCGCCCAGTACTAAAGCTTGTCCCACAAAATGTCACGAAAATATTCTGAGTGTTTGGCCGGCCGCGCTTTCACCTCCCACCCTTTACCTTCTCTCCCCACTTCCCCAGCCTGACTCCCAACATTATCTCTTCTCTCAACCTTATCTCTTCTCTCTTCCATCTCCTCCCTTTCCTCTTCCTTTCTCTCCTCTCTCATGGTGACTGAGAGCGCGCGGCGGGCGGCCCCAACCTCGAGCGCGGGGTAGGTGGCGCCTGGCCTCAGCGCATGGGGGCCGGGCGGCCCCCGGCCGGCCTTGGCGCGAGGCAGGCAGCCCCCTCAGGCATCGGCGTCTGCGTGTTTGTAATTGTTAGTTGTGTTTGTAATCATTTCTTTGATTGGTTGGATGTGCTTGTAATCTTGGTTTGATTGGTTGGATGTGGCTGTAATCTTGGTTTGATTGGTTGGATGTGAATCTAAGTGAGCTAGAGAGAGGTTGTGGAGTTCTCCGGCCCCTTGCTCCTTCCTTTCTCTCTTCTCATTTTTTCCCATATTCATGACATATGTGTTCTTCTTTCTTCTTCATGTTCTTCTTCACATTGTGGAAAAGAGATGAAGGAGAAGAAAGAAGAATCGAAGAAAATGAACAGTAGGGGAAAAAGAGGAAAGAGAGAGAGGAATGGGAACGACAAGGGACCGGAGGGTTCCATTATTTTTTTAGTCGAAAATTGCTTTAGTACCGGCTAGTAATACCAGCCGGTATTAATGTGTCTCTCTAATACCGGGCGTGGCACCCGGTACTAAAATGTACCGCTTTAGTATCGAAATCTCAGTACCAGGTAGGGATCCGGTACTAAAGTGGAGTTACGAGTCGGTACTAAAATGGGCCTTTTATGTGAAAAGATTCTACCTCCGGTACCAATACTTTTTAAGAAAAAATCATGAACACCAGAAATACTTCTCCAAAGACAACTTTGCACAAAATTTAAGAACCGGATAGACCAAGACGGGAAAAACATTTTTGCGTGAAATGCCAGAGGGAACAACTTGGCAGCCACGACCAGCCAGCCTGCAGCCCAGCTCCATGATCAATGGCGTACTCGCAGTGCTTTTACATCAACCTTCGCGCGTACACCGGAAGATACTCTGCCGTCCTCCGGCCAGCTGATACTCGAAGCCTCTGGGCTCCGGCAAGGACGCCATGGACGACGCCGTAAGCTGCTGCCCCGTGGCCTAACGGCACAGTCGAGCACACTGCGCGCGCAATACGGCCGCGGCACAGCGCAACCATGAATGCCTTGCCGGGACACCACACACGTCGCGCCTGCCCGGCCACACACCTGACCAGCGAACCTACGACGCGGCGCTGTTTCGCTTCACTGACTTCCCCAGCAGATTTCTCCTGTGCTCTGCTCATGCCAAGAACACAAGGGCTAGGGCACTGAACGTACACACACGTCAACAAACTACAGGCCGGGAGCCAATGAGAGAAGACAAGTGTGCTCGTGAGAGCGGCCTCTGCTCGAGGGCGGCGCTCCCTGACCGGCGGGCCCCACGCCCGTCCCTCTACGCCCCCACCCCCCCACCCCGGCCGGGTCGGCTCCACTCTCCACTGTCCCTCCCTCTCCGCTCCGACCGGCGAGGCGAGCGATTGGCGGAGGGTAGGCTCGCGGATTCCTTCCCGACGGAGGCGGCACACAAGGTCCATGGCGCCGCGCGGCCGCGTGCAGATTCGGCGGATCGAGGACAGGGTCAGCCGCCAGGTGCGCTTCTCCAAGCGCCGCACGGGGCTCTTCAAGAAGGCGCTCGAGCTCACCGTCCTCTGCGACGCCGAGGTCGCGCTCCTCGTCTTCTCCCCCGCCGGCAAGTCCTACAAGTACTCCTCCACCAGGTTCGTTCGTTCGTTCCGGCAGCTTCGGCCTCCCTTCGATTTCCCCTCTGAACTACAATTACCTGCTTCCGCGTCGATCCCAGCCCAATCGAGACGTCTGTTCGTCGGCGGCAGTTGGTGGTTAGTCTAGACGACCAATCCGGCGAGGCGAGCCTCCCAGCCCCGTGCACGCCCGCCATGTGAGCTCGAGGTTATACCCGAGCTGGACCGACCATGTATCCGGCCGTTCCGGATCTCTCGTCCTGCTCCGATATCCGGCCGGGGTGTGCCCTGCTCCACTGCTCTGGTTTCCAAAATCCAAATAGCGAGAAGGAGGAGCAGGTAGTTCTGTTTCCTCCTCGTTCCCGCGCACGTGGTTCGCGCGAGGATGAGAGGAGTCAGCTCGTGGTTTGGATTTGTACGGAACGCCTTGTTTTAATTTGATATATATTAGGACTTTCCCTGTCCCAGATGCTAATCTCATCCGTACGTTGAGAAATCAAAAGCACTAGGTTTAGACGTTAACGTAGCTTTTACATGATAGTGAACGCATTATTCTAAGTCGCATCTTACATGGTAGGTCGAGCTATTTGCCAACATATTTTAGGTCTTAATATTTTAATTAAGACAAGTATAAAGTGTTTATAAGTATTACTGTTTACTACTTCATGGTACTTCGTGGAGAAGAATTAACAAAGAGAGAGAAAATTGTCATCTTTTTTATATTGTAACATGTTGACAAAGTTAAAAGTCAATTGGACTGCAGCCTAACCGGGCTAGGTTTAGGGTAGGGTACTGGCAAACAATGGGCCCTCTAGTTGTCTTTTAATCTATCTCTACATACAACATATAAAACATTTGATAGAGAAATCCGTTCCATGATTATGCATGTCTTTATGAGTGCAAATAGGGCTGGACAAAAGCTCGTTAGGCTGGCTCGGTGGCTCGGTACAAAAGTGCTCCGATTGGATTCGTTTTTCTTTTAAAATTAAAATGACTTCATTTAGAATGACTTTCGACTTCGGCTCGGCTCGTTAAGCTCGGCATGAAGTTGGGTCTCAAACAATTCAGGAGACTATGACAAATAAGATTATGCTAATTTCAAAAAAAGCTCGAAAAACTGCCTTTAACTCGATATCAGCTCGATATCCAGCCCTAAGTGCAAAGGCCACAAAATAATGATATTCTACAACAACAAAATAAATTTCTTCAGATCAGGATATGAAACTAAATTCATGTTTTTTTCTTTCCCAGGGCTACTAAATCAACTATTATATTCTAAAATTCTCATTCACCCACAAGCTTGACATTAGGCCTTATTTAGTTCGTGAAAGTTGGTTGAATTTTCTGTAGAAAAAGTGTATTGGGAAACGTGTTGCAGAGAGGAGGGCACGCTTTTCAATTCGTTACTTTTGGTTGAGTTGCAGAAACTTGCAGGAACTAAACAAAGCCTTAGTATCAGTAGCTTACATGGTTGAAGGGATAATATCTTTACTATAACAAATAGATATTATACCTTTAGCTTTCGTGTGATTAATGACGAGTTGTAGGCCCTGTGGGCCCTTAATGACAACATCATCTCAACCATATTCCTCATTGTCACATGCATGATCATCTTATTTGTGACTTCAACATTTCTATTAGCTCCTCATTCACTTTCACATTGCCAAAAAAACATATGTGAGTCTCATATACTCTCTCCCATCATGATAATATAATTCATTTAGGATATTGCCATACTCTATATGGTAAGGCTTTGACTACCAATCTCCGGATAAACACATTATTTTAGACTGGAATAGTTATATATTTTTCATTATGAATCTAGTAGCCTCAACTTTTATGTTGCAAACCCAAAATGACTTGTATTTGTGATCAAAAGGAGTAGCAACTACTAATACCATCACCCTAATTAGACACCATTGATATCCTTTGGTTCCTATCATCTATTTATTCAACTAGAGGGTGTCCAACTCCTAGTCATTAGGAGAGGTTAACAATAATTATTTTTGACAATAAGTATTTAGCCTCGTGAACTATCAACAATTGGTTAATTATTAATTGTGTAAAAACATGCATAAATCCATCAATTGTGAATTTGCCAATATGCACTTTTTCCCTTCATCCTAACATATATGCATACCTATAACTAATTTTAGTATGCTCATAAACAAATTCATATTTTGACGGCACCACCATGATATTCAATATCATAGTTAGTGAAGTCTTCCAATGTGGTTCTTTGTTATTGAATTATTTCAATGTGGTTCTTATGTACCGCGTTTCGGATTCTAACTCACATGTGGTATGCTTTGTATTATATTTTATATTGTTTGTCATATATGATCTTGATACGGTAATTTAATATAATGCAACTATCATTTACTATGCACAACATTTGTAATGAATATAGTTATTCTATTGTAATGAATACAATTATTCTATCTAATGTAAAGAGTGCTGATGCATATTTTTATTTGATATATTGTGTTGAAAGACATTATAGATGATTCTACTTGCATGGCGCCCCCATCAACCTACATGGTCTGCATGGACTAGGAAAAGCTGCATTGAGTCATTAGCTTTTCAGACACAATAATATGCTGCCATGACAAGATTTTAGGAGAAAATTGCAACATGTGACAACAAAGTCAATGATAATGATGCCAACAAATGATATGGAAGTTGTGCTGTCATTACGAGTATACATGAATATGACAAAAGATAAAATTTTGTATAAACTATTTTGAGACAAAATATTTTTCTATTTAGTCTTATTGATCTTTATAGTGTTGTGGTTTATAATTCACTATTATAATACAAGGAGGAGTCTTTTTTTAAAAAAAGTTACTTCTCATAGATAAATCGTATAACAATATCATACTTATAAAATAGTAAATGAATATGTTGAGAATAATATCACAATGAACCAAACTGAAAATGGCGATTCACAAGTGGTTGATTATCCATAGAATTACACTGCTCTAAAGTCTCACATTTTCCCATAGCTTTTTTTCACATGCATATATTAAAGATAAATTAGGACTTCACATTCTTATCGATCACAATGCAATGCAATTTTTTATAAGAAACATGAAACGATGTTTTTACATAATGAAAACAATGCTCTAGTAGATATGTTTCTAGATGCTAATAATACTAGAAACTTGAGAGGAGAAAAGATCTTGTTATTCTGTTTCTCAATTCATCTTCACAATTGATATATAGACATAACAAAATATTTACAACAGTTTAGGTTTGTTTTGAAACATGGTTATTTGGTAGCCATAAAGATATTTCACATTAACGAACTCTTGGTTGTGTGTAGAATTGATAAAAGAATGACAAATTTAGTAACATCGATTTAGTTATGTATAGCATCTAAATCATGTCTTGTTTGGCATCCATGTCCTTCTTACTAGGGTACGTCAAGCTAGTATCATATAGTTCATTTTTGAAAATTCATGATAACAGTCTTGGTTTCTTGACGGAGATTGTTTTTGCAAATTCTTGATTAACAATAGTTGAGGGTCACATAAAAATATATTTTATTCAAATTATATGCATCAATATTTTTCTCCCCTGGTTAATAAATAAGTGGATCACATGGCCATTTGGGTGATTCATATTGCAATTGTTTACGTGTACATATGCATGTTCGAGTGACAATTTAGAATGTGAAATGAACCTCCAAGACAATGATAAATTAAATCTACGAATATTGTTAATCTTGCTTAAATAATAACATATCATTTCAAGTTGTACACAAATATTATTAATAACTCAAATATGGCTATTTTCACTTGGTATTTTGAAATAAGCAAGGTGAAAGCAACACTAAATCTGACTTCAGATGATCTTATGGGCTCACTATGGTTTTATCATGTTTCTCTTTTCCCGCTAGCTAAAAATGGAGAATTTTAACACTAATTCATTTTATTTATAGTGTTTGATACAAGTAGATACCTTTTGTTTTCCAAGGCCCTACTTACATCGTTATCCATTGAAAAATTTCTCGTGGGAAGAGCTCCCTCCCTGTGTGGATGTGCTATCTGAGAATTCATCTAAGAGCCTTTATTCATATCTTCCTTGATTTGTTGCCTCCAAAACCTCTAGACAAAGCTCCTATTATAGGAACTAGTTGATTCATTTAGATACACAAGAGTGGATGAGAACCTAACACCCCCCCTCCCCCACTTGTATATATATAGAAAAATTTATGGGATACTAGAGTAACCCCACAACATTACACATCAATACACTGTTTTTGCTTAATATTCTTGTTATTTTTGTTTTTTTGCCAATTTCCCCCTCTTTCTAGTCCTTTCTTTTCCTTATGGACATTGTGGAGCACGATGGCATTTTAAGGGTTTGTGAATGGTGATCTGGTTGATGATGAGGTGGACCAATGACTCTACATGTACACATACAGTGTAAAACTTTATTATACCACTTATTATTGATTTCCTCATCGTTGACGACCAAAAATCCTCTTGCCACTTCCACCTAGGTGTTTAGGGATGTGATGCTAGCTGGAAGAGCCTACTAAATTCTTCCCACAAGGAGAAGAATATACTATAGTGACCAACACATTAAATTCAACTAAAGTAAACTCAAATCAAAGAGCATAAGGCTACTTGCAAATCTAGAGACATCATGTTCTTGAGTTTTGAGTCATATTGAGGATCTTACTACTGCTCACAATACTGAAAAGGACCTCAATTATTCTTTCATGTGAGTTAGACGGCCCAACTCAAGTAGGTTGCTGAAAGTTATAAAGGGCGAACAAATTGAAGAAATCTAAATAGTCTAGCGAATGGTTTGCCAAGAGATAGTTCTAAATTTAACCCCAATAGTTGAGGATAAACCAATTCATCGAACATGATAATGTGGAGATACTTGAAAATCTATAGTGTTCTAGGATTTTCGTAATTTCAACTATCCACTTGTTTTGAAAGTTCTCTCATTCAACTAAGATCTTTAAAACCCAAGAAGATCATATTTGCATTATCCATCTTTATCTCCCAAAGAAATTCTTTGGCCATTTGCTTAATCCATGTCAAGCAACAAATCACTCCCCAGTAAATTAACCTTCCTTGTTTTTAATTTTTAGATCAATATTCTTATACAATTACTTATTTCCTTAATTATATATATATATATGTAAAATATATGGGCTTTATTTTAAAATCGTGATCATTGCATGTGGAATTTAAGAAGAAAAGGCAAAAGGGTACAAAAGGCAATCAACTCTTATATAGAAGGTCCTTCAAGTTTAAATTTTCAATGTACTTGTTAACATGACAGTATATCATTAAAATTTAGATACTTGTGTGGTAGATCGTTTTGATACATAAAACTAAAGGAGATGAATAAAAACATATAGTGGCTTAGTATATTGATGTTTTTGTGTGATGGTGAAGCAAGGAATGAAAGCCTTGAGAACCAGTCATGTAAAGCCTTTATATGAATAAACTCTAAATAATGTATGTGTGCCCTGAAAATAATGTAATAGAAGTAGCTGACTCCAATTTCTTTTTACCCTAAGGCCATCAAACTCTCAAACTTGAAAACCATAGGAGGGTATCCATATATTGTATATTCTCATAATATAATTGATATAAAATATCTCCAATCAAACTATCTGCATTTAATTATAAACTGATTTTGACTGATGTTCTCTCTTTTTCAGCATTGAAGATACATATGACCGCTACCACCAATGTGTCAGGACTGGAAGAAATATGAATGAAGCAGATCAAAATAGAAACAATGTAAAGATCTCAATGTGGATTTTCCAATGCATAACATGCAATTCAATTCGGATATGGAACATGAAGCTACCCAACTTTGAACATATCATAGGATCCAGTCAACCCCCAAATTTGTATACGAGTATAATGTTACACTTGGCAGCAGTAAACAAAATGCTCTATCTACACCAAACATAATGTTCTGCTTGTACAGTTTAATGTAAATAAACACAAAAGCTGTAATGTTAATATTTCAATAGATGTAGCTGACTAGATTATCTTGGTGTAGAACCAGGATGATGCTTCTTCACATTTGCAGTCAAGACTTAGGGACATTACAACCTGGTAACATTCACCATTTTTTCCTGAATTCCTTTTTTGTTTGGAAATGATAAAATGGTTACTGTTGAACCAAACCTACAGGTCTCTAAAAAATAATGCCGAAGAGTCAGATGGTGATGAGCTAGAGAAGCTGGAGAATCTCTTGATAGATGCTTTGAAGCATACAAGATCCAAGAAGGTAGGTAAATGGAGCTGTTTTCTGTCTGGCGTCATTGTGGCAGATTCCCGTTAAGATCAGTCCAAAATCGTGGAACTTTTTGTAGCTAGTTCAGCACCTCGCATTTTTGGCCTTAGTGATGAAATGACATGACACACTGTCGGTTTGGTACTGTTTTTTATTCTAAAAAAATCTCAAGCTGGGCATACTAGACACATACTTTCTCTGATGGTTTTGTATCATCAATATTTTCTATCATGTTGACCAAATATTGGTATTATCCAGTGCTGTATAGTTCCAAAAGTTTCATGACTGTCATCAGATTACTGACATTCAGAAAGACAAAGGCAAATGCTAGCATCCGTATAATATTCAAAATTGCATCTTGAGATTAGGTGATTCATTCTTAAGTTTTGATTATTGATAAGCAGATAATGAGGGGACACGTCAATGTTTCTTTGGATGTGGCTAATCGTTAGTTATTTTCTTTAAGTATGGCCTAATCGCTCCACTTTGTGTGCTGGTTTACACTGAATGGGCAAAACTTCATTCTTTGACTTGCTATTTTTCTAGTACTAGACAACCAAGTGCAATGCTGGGATGGCAGGCTTTCCATCAAAAGCATTTCAGAGAGCTCTGTTGGGCACAACCTGTGTAGGAACCATCCCTAATCATCAAAAACAGAATGATTATGGGATACACTGTCAAGACATCTCTTCTGCCTGTTTCCTGATCGGGCTTCTAGCAATGCGGAGTGCCTTTGATATCAGTGAGGTGGCAAGTGTGGATTATGAAGCCTTTCTGATTTAGCATTGGTATAAGCTAGTCACAGGATAGGGCAGTAAGTATCGGCATACAGTTTACCATGGATAGCCTGCAATCTGAAATGGATCAGTCAACTAAATCATGATATTATGGGCTTCCTACTCATCATTATGTATAATCGCCAAATGCAATAGATCACCCTGATATGCTAATATATATTTTGCAACAATGATCAGGCACAGAAGTTGGCAAAACAAGACTGTGGAGGGAGCACAAGCGCTGCGGCCCAGAACTGCGATAGAGCTAGCAAACAGAAGCAATGGAAGGAGTGAGCACAGAACAATGTATCCCTGCTTGCACTGTGCAACTGGTGAAAAAAATTTGCTGGTGCACTGACTGATGAATAATATATTGTCGTCCCTAAATAGGACTGCTCCCCTTTGCTGATTAATGCCTACTAATCCGAGTTTGTGCAATGTCCTGCAAACCTGGACGGTTTGGACCCAATCAAACAGCAGTGCCCCTTGAGCCTGAGAGGATTGTGGTCCACTAAATCTATTGTGCTATGCAGCCAACCTGATGGCAAAAGTTTGGTACTGTAACTGATCAGCTTCTGTGCATGCATGACAGCTCTGTCTATGCAGAACCTACTTATTTGAGTTTGTATCTGCAGAATCTAGCATGATTTTACAAGCGGAATGGGTTTGTAAGATTTCATCCGGCGACATGATTGTTCTGCATGCTTGAGATGGAAATAATATGTGGTGCCAGTTCACTACCGGAATCTGGGCCTTTGCCGTGTGCCAGATGCACAAGGCAAAGGCAGTTTTACCCACGGCAAAGCCTTTGCTGTGGGTAACTCACGTCGAAGCCCACACGGCAAAGCGGGGC
>CM014274.1:78633034-78651467 GCA_004135705.1 Alloteropsis semialata
TTCGCGCTCTTGTTGATAAGCGACTTCATCATGCCAGTTACATCGACGTCCATAATCCAAATGATCATGTACATAATGGTGCTGTCTCTTTGAATCNGAGGAACTGCATTGAAGAATCGTTTCGCCTGGGTCAATAGACGCATGGATACCCGTGAGGTAAATGCAGGGTTCCATATCTATTCGTTGTCAGAGATGCTATTGCTCGGGAGAGAGAAAGAAGGAGATAAGCTTTGCAGGTTATTGATAAAGAAAGAAAAACTATGGCCCGAAAATCAAGGGACTACGTGGTGCAAGGATGAAAAGTTTCGGCACGAAAATCGGTGGAGGAGTTATGATGACAGATACGAATTTTGGAATAAAATATATTTTATCCCAAAATTGGGGGGCATGTGTTGACACCAGATTTTCGCACCAGATATGCTGAATCATGAGGTGACGTGGTAAGGCTGGTGGACCCATTGACTGGTCAAAGCCGAAGATGACAGAGAAGGAAGCCGATGCTGGAGAGGAGTCCGATGAAACAATAAGTCCGATGTGGTGATGGATAAAAGAAGAAGGGCGCGTCGGCTAAGAAGGAAGCGTATCAGATGCAGGGACTATTTCCTTTTCAGAAGGCGTATGGGAGTCCCGTTTTATGTTAAGCTTAGTTTACTTTATCCGCAAGTTAGTCTGGTCCGATCAGGACTCTCCATGACCAGGGTATAAATATGAACCCTCGTCCATTGTAAAAACTATTCTCACAATCAATACAACCCGGCTTCACGCCAAAACCCTAGTAGTAGTTACCGACGAAGCTCATTGGTGGACGGGCTGCATCAGTTCTGATCTCCGGCTTACCGGTAAGTTAGTCAATTTATCGAACTAGTATAGGCTTTGAATTGAGGCGCATCGCCCTTTCTCGTTTATACTATTCAACCGATTTATCTCTGGATAATCAAGATTGATATAGATTCCCTACGTCGGAGCTAGATCAATATTGATTATTCAACAGATTATCGTTTATCGGACTGTACTTTAAGTCTAGATTCCCTACGTCGGAGCTAGATATCAAGATTAGTCTAGATTCCCTACGTCGGAGCTAGAGTAATCTTGGTTACTAAAGGCAGTTTTTGCGGTTTGTTTGGAGTTGCTAGATTGATTTAGATCTACGCCATGTGAATCAATTCTACTTCTTCAACGGCTTTGAGCATTGGTCTTGGTCCGATTTAAGCAATATTTATCTTACAGCATCGTTCTAGGTCCGATCCATGCTTTGTGGTTTAATCTGGTTGTTCTTTGAGTATTGCGCTGGTGTAGATTCCCTACGTCGGAGCTGGATCTTCGCAATATGATTAGATTGATCTTTGATTGTCATGCTTGGTCTAGATTCCCTACGTCGGAGCTAGATTCATCTTGATTAATCAAAGGAAGCTTTGGTTATGCCTTATTGCTATTTGAATGTTAAGTATGGTTTAGATTCCCTACGTCGGAGCTAGATCTTGCTTGATTATTTGGTAGCATATCTTAGAATCAGAACGACCCTGTTAATGTTTTATCTGCTTATTTGCTTAATCTGATCAACACCTGTGCGAGCATCTTGTTTAATTGACAGATTGATGAGTTGAGTTTGATTATCTAGCTATCCGATCTGATCATAGTTGGAGAAATCTAGATTCCCTACGTCGGAGCTAGATTTCTCTGAAAAGGCTATAGTCCGATCGGTTGGTTAGATGGTCCGATAAGATGAGTCAAACTGGCAACTAGGCAAGGTGGACAATGTATCGGCTTACACTTTGATTATTTGATATCTTGTTTAAAGACACAGCTGATCCATTACTTTACATATTGGCCTTGTTTTATGCTTTATTTATTATTCAAAGGCTGATCTGTTATATTAATCAAGGTCCGATCCTGATTGGTCCGATTCTGAGGTCCGATTTGGTGTCTGATTGAGGTCCGATTACTCGGTCTGATTGACGTCATCAATGAAGTCCGATTTTGAGGTCCGATTGGTATCGGCCGACACGTGCCTGATTGGGTCTTGGCTAAAATCCGACGTTCCTCCATCGTTTGGAATAAAGCCGGCACAATCAAAAAGTAATTTAACTGTTTTATCCCCTTGTCAATTTCAGGTCAAATTGACTGGCACGCTGCGAACCTAAACTGGAGTGTGGGCTGGCACTGGAGCGAAGCAGATCTCCCTGGTCTTCGTGTGCTGCACGTGGAGGATACAACCGCCGATTTTCCACGTCAACAACTTCCTTGCGTACTGCTTGTGCGGCCGATATCCTGGTTTGATGGGCAGCCGATGCTCAACAATATCACGGCTTAAACCAGGCATTTCATAATATTCCCAAGCAAAACAATCAGAATACTCTTTCAAAAGTTTTATTAATTCTTGTTTATACTCGGGATCCAACTTGACACTGATATACGTCGGCCTTGGCTTATCACCAGATCCTATGTCTATCTCCTCTAAGTCATCGGCCGACGTAAACCCAAATCCTAACTTAACGAATTCACTTCGGTCCTCATAATCTTCTATACAATCAGCCATTTAAAATAAAGTCTTAGAGCCGACTGCTTGGATCGGCTGTAGTCCCTGATCGGACACCTTGAGGAAGTCACCATCCCATGCTTTCCCTGACAGGCATTCAATCCCTTCAAACTCCCAAATCGTTGACTCAGCTGTTGCAATGCTAACCGAATCATCAGCTGGGACAATCTCCACATTGTTGCCTTGCCACTGAATCAAGCATTGGTGCATTGTGGATGGGACATAGCAGTTGGCATGAATCCAATCTCGCCCGAGAAGCATGCTGTAGGAACCCTGTCCATCAATCACAAAGAAAGTGGTCGGCAATGTCTTGCTGCCGATGGTCAACTCTACATGAATTGCCCCTCGAGGCTCTGAAACATTGCCGCCGAAATCCTTGAGCGTCATGTTGGTCTTGATCAGATCATCAATCCCCTTGCCCAACTTGCAGAATGTGGAATAGGGCATGAGATTGACGGCAGCTCCTCCATCAACCAGCATCTTGGTCATCGGCTTCCCATCAACATATCCCTTGACGTACAGAGGCTTCAGGTGCCGATAGCCATTCGCATTTGGCTTCTCAAAGATCGCTTTTGAATCAAGAACTAAGCATGCGGCTTCTTCTAATTCATAATCAGTCTCATCATCATCCTGTTCATCAGGAGCAGCAAAATCAAAAGGCAACATCAAAACCATGTTTACCGGGGCCGATGCGCTTGCTTCATCGTCATTGGCCATCTTGACGCGCCAAGTTTTCTTCTCTTTGGCTAACTCTTGCTCCTGAATCTGCTCACGATGGCGCAACCGCTGAACACGTCTCCTTTTGGACCTAGAAATCCCTGATGGGCACCACTGTCCAGGTTTCATTTGAGGTTCTCTAATCCGATCCTGAACTGGAGCCTTCTCTTCCATTTTTTCAGGGCCACGAGCATCAGCCTGGCCTTCATTATTTTTACGGCCACGATTATCAACCTGGCCTTCATCTCCTTGATGATGATCATCAATCCTGACGCCGATCCATTCATGAACTGATCGTCGACTTCTCTTAGAAACTCTGTATTCTTCATACTGGAAGCTGCATTCAGGACAATCTGCTTTGGACGGCAATCTGAGCTTCTCGTTCCAGCAGAATACGAAGAAAGGACATCTCCAGTGACCATCATCTTGATCGTACTGCTCATAAGTTTGACGCCTGTCCATATGCCAATCGGACCTATAGCCGTACCGACGACGATCGTCGGACCTGTCATCAAACCGGCGTCGGCCATCGGACCTGTCATCACGTTGGCGCCGATCATCAAACCCTTCATCAAACCGCCTTGCCTGATATTCGCGCCTCTGACGTCGTCGTTCCTCGCGCTCTTCCCACTCGGGCTGCTGCCTGCTGCCTTTTGTACTTGTTAATCAGCATCTGGGAAGTCACGCGTGGCCGATATCCACCAGGAGCATTAGATTCACGCCCAAATGCCTGATGATTCCTTCGCAGCTCTTCAACAGTGACCTGAACTGTAGGATCAACAGCACCAGAACTCTTGGCGTGGTCCGATGTGAGCACCTTGAACTTCCCCTTTTCACCAGCATCAACCATATTAATAGAAAAGGAGAAATCAACAAAGTTATTAGGAAAGGGATGACCGTCGATCTTCATGGCTTTCTTGTTATCTTCAAACTTGATCTTGCCAGATTCGATAGCCAATTGGATCTCCCTCCTGAACACCTTGCATTCATTCGTCTCATGAGAAGTTGAGTTATGCCATTCGCAATACTTGCGCTTCTTCAACTCCTCGGCCGATGGGATAGTGTGATTTGCAGAAAGTTGGATAAGTTTCTCACTGAGTAGCATGTCAAAAATCTTGTCGGCCTTTGTTATATCAAACCCAAATTTCTCAGGGTTCTGCTTGATCCATGGGCACGATACCGGCTTTTTGGATTTGGTCCATTCGGCTATGTTGACATCAGCCTCATCTTTAGAATTAGAAAGATAGGACACTGGCTTGAAAAACTTTGTGCGCCTCGCCTCCTGGTATCGGACCTCATGAGCTGACACCTTTTGCACCAGCTGTCCCAACGTCTCAAACTCTTGAGCAGAAAACCTCTCCTTGATCGGCGCGAGCAAACCCTGGAATGCAAGCTCAGCCAATTGCGTGTCAGATAGCTTCAAACTGTAGCACCGATTCCTGATATCACGGAACCGTTGAACATACTCCTTGATGGACTCATCGTTCCTCTGCCTGATAGCAATCAAATCAGAAATCTTCATTTCATTGAGACCAGAAAAGAAGTACTTATGGAACTGCTTCTCCATATCGGACCAGCCTGTGACCGATCCTGCTGGCAACGACGTGAACCAAGTAAACGCCGGCCCTGATAGTGACAGAGGGAAGAATCTAAGCCTGAGTCCCTCTTGAGAAGCAGCCTCACCACATTGAGCCAAGAATCGGCTCACGTGCTCAATGGTGGTCATATCATCTTGCCCAGAGAATTTGAAAAATCTGGCACTCTGTAGCACGGAGGAAGTGGCACTGCATCAAAGTAGGATGGGTACGGGTGCCGATACAACCTCGCTTCATCTTTAGGCTTCAAACCGAACTGATTCTGGATCACCTCGGCTATTTTCTGTGACCAATCGGACTGCTGTCCTCCGAGTGGTATCCCACCAGCTTGATGCATATCCGTCATGTAATTATTGTAATCACCGACCATACGCTGATGTGCAGGAATCTCTGTACGTAGCCTTGCAGCTGCAGGTTGCTTCTCCTCTTCATTCAGAGTCCTAGCATACTTCTCCCCATGCGGGCCGACAATGGATCCATCGGCCATCAACAGAAAACCATTGGCCAGCTGAATAGGAGGTGGTGGAGCTGCTGGAGTCTGCGGAACAACGGTCATGGTGCAGTCTTCAGTATCTTTGCCTTTTCCTGACCCTGATGCCCCTGCAGAATCTGGCATAAAGACTGGGCCCTTTTAGCAAACAGTATCATCCACCGCCTTCTTGATGAGATTGTTCAAAGAATTCACCAAAGTGCCTGACTGGTTAATCAATGCATGGTGGACAGCTTGATGGATCATCTCTGTCATGTTGACATGGTACTCCCGAGCATCAGTTGTCTTCTTGATCAACTCTGGGTCCGGAAGAGCACCTTTGAGCACAGGGCCTGAACGATTACGCCCGAATTGATCAAGGCAGAGCTTCTCAAATGCTTCAATCTGGGCCTGAACTGCATCTAACTGGGCTTTAGACAGATCGGCCTTCGTAACTGGAATAGTCGCGTCAGAAATCTTGTTCTTGTCAGCCTTGGCTTTCTCAGCCGCCAACTTCTCAGCCGCCAGCTTCTCAGCTGCCAGTTTGTCAGCAGCGAGCTTAGCAGCAGCTTCTTTTTCAGCATCAGACGACATCTTGGAATTTGTCTTACGGGTCCCACCAGGCGTGCCAAAAATGTGTTGACACGGAAAATCGGTGATCGTATCCTCAGCGAGCAACACAACAAGGCCAGGGAGATCTGCTTCACTCCGGTGCTGGTCCTGCACTTTGTTCAGGTTCGCGGCGTGCCAGTCAATTTGACATGTAATTGACAAGGGAATAAACAGTTAAATTACTCTTTGACTGTGTCGGCTCTATTCCAGACGGCAGATGCACATCGGATTTAGCCACGACCCAATCGGATATGTATCGGCCGATACTAATCGGATCTCAAAATCAGACCTTCATCAATGACATCAATTAGACCGAATCAATCGGACCTCAATCAGACCATCGAATCGGACCTCAGAATCGGACCGATCAGGATCGGACCTTGATTAATGTAACAGATCAGCCTTTGAATAATAAAATGAAGCATAAAACATGGCCGATATGCTGTTCATCTATCTCAATTGTTCAACTGCTACTTCTAATAGATCTATCAACTTTCCGATCTACTTATATCACTGTTTCGATACGGTTTCACAGACGGATACAGCGCACATACTCCAGCGACATTGCCTCACGTAATTACTAACAGATTTAATACAAAATAGCTGTCTTACAACTAATCTAGATGCAAAAGTAACAGATCGGCTATGCCTTTGAATAGGATATTAAACAATCAAAGTAGAGCCGATACGTCATCCACCTCGCCTAGTTGCCAGTTTGATTCATCTTATTGGACCATCTAGCCAGCCAATCGGACCAGAACTGTTTCGACACGGTTTCACAGACGGATGCAGCGCACATATTCCAGCAATAATCGGACCAGATAGCTAAACGATCAAACTCGACTCACCAATGGAACAACTAAACAAGATGCTCGCACAAGTAATTAATCAGATTAAAGCAAATAAGCAGTAAAACAGCAACAAGATCGTTCTGATATTCAAAGCTGTCTTTGAATAATCAAGAGAAATCTAGCTCCGACGCAGGGAATCTAAATCAAACCCGACACTCAAAGAACAACCAGATTAAGCTGTAAAGATGAATCGGATCTAGAACGATGTTGTAAGATAAGTATTGCTCAAATCGGACTAAAACCAATGCTCATAGCTGTTGAAGAATCAGATTGATTCACATGGCGCAGATCTAAATCAATCTAGCAACTCCAAACAACCGCATAAGCTGCCTTCTAATAATCAAGAGAAATCTAGCTCCGACGCAGGGAATCTAAATCAAACCCGAAAACTCGAAGAACAACCCGATAAACGATTAATCACTGAATAATCAAGAGAAACCTAGCTCCGACGCAGGGAATCTAAACCAATCTTGAAGATCCAAAGATAAATCGGTTGAACAGCATAAACGAGAAAGGGCGATGCGCCTCAATTCAAAGCTTATACTAATTCGATAAGTTGACAATCTTACTGGTAAGCCGGAGGTCAAGAACTGATGCAGCCCGTTCACCAATGAGTTCATCGAGATCTACTCTAACCTACTCCTAGGGTTTTGGCGTGAAGCCGGATTGTATTGATTGTGAGAATATTTTTTACAATGGACGAGGGTTTATATTTATAGCCTGGTCATGAAGAGTCCTGATCGGACTTGACTAACTTGTAGATAAAGTAAACTATTTTAAGATAGAATGGGACTCTAAATAACCCTTCAAAAAGGAAATAGCCCCCGCATCTAATACACTTCCTTTTTAGCCGACGCGCCTTTCTTCTTTTATTCGTCATCAGATCGGACTTCTGCTTTATCGGACTCCTCTCCCCGCATCGGCTTCCTTCTCTGTCACATTCGGCTTTGACCAGTCAATGGGCCCACTGCTCAGTTCCAGCGCTGCTACGTCGCCGTCTGACTCAGCATTCCCGGTGCGAAAATCTGGTGTCAACAATGCTAATGAACCCTTATTAATCTTTACTAATATACTATTACTAACTAAGACTACCATAATGTTGAGCAATGAACTTCTGTGTGTCACATTACCCATTCACTTCTATATCATTTACCCCTGTTTAGATTATGGTATATTAATGTTGTTGTAAGTAGTTGCATTGGATGACACCTCTCTTTTAACTAAACGCTTTCCCTGCGGATAAACAAATAACTATACTCTGGAATACTCCCGGGTGAAATGCTACAACGTACTTCTGTGCGCTTGCAGAATATCTGTAACGTCTAGATTTACGATGAAGTATCTCTAGTACCATCACTACTCTAAGTGGTGATGCTAAGAAATACCAACACCCTTGCAGGGAAAATTTCAAATAAAACGGGTAAATCCTCAAGTGCATTTCATACCGGAGATAAACCAAGGCCCGTGGTACACTTCGACAAAAATTGCATAACATGCAAAGGAGGCACAAGATCACCATTCAAGGAGCACTATGAGTATACTATCAAATGCCACCTTGTTTATGTTAATGCAGTTTTACCTCAGACTTGTTTGAGTTATGCTAAAAAGATAAAAATTTGGTGAACCATAAAAATTAATAAAAACTCTTTTCTAAAATAAAAAGAGTCTCATCAAAAAAATATACATGACGATAATAACTAAAAGAAATTTTGGCATTTCAAACTCTCCATGCGCCTTGAATAACTTCAAAAAAAGTTTAGACTCCCTGGCATTCAAACCAGCAGAGTTCTTGTTTTGTTTCCACTTTTGTTTTCTCTGTTGAATAAAAGCAGGTACAAGAATAAGTGTGGGCGAATCCTCCTTGACCCTACTAACGTACATCCGTGAGGCCATCCCCAACATGTTGCGCAACTCCAGTACGACCAACACGCAAAGGTCAGGGAACAACGAACCCAGAAATGGATCGGTCGAGCCTCTGGTCCGGCTGAAGCACTTCTCAGACCTCATTGTCCCTCCTTTCTCCTGAACTCTAGTTTGCACATCTTAATCCTCACTCCCTATTCAATGAAGTTTGAATCATCTATGCTCAAAATCAACCCTTCATGATTTCAAACTCAAAGGCCTTAATGCACTCCTTGCATCTCTATGATGAACTTGCATACTCTTTATTCCTTGCTTATATCCTTGAATCTTGTGAACAATTTCTTCATAGGGAACACATGTTATCTAAGTAATTGATGAATGTGATATGGTTGAATGAAATGAACCTTGCTCTTTCATGCAAAGTACTTGGGATTTCTTTTACAAAAGATCAAAATTCAATAGCTTGGCTCCTCAATGATGCTAAATTCATACCAAAGCCAAAGAGTGCTCACCTTGCAAAACCTTATGATATGCTATTTGTCTTTGCATTGAGCTTTGCCAAACTGTTGTGACCTTTGTGAGAAACTTTTCATGCTTTCATGATCAAGAGCACGTACACACCACATATAATGCTAAACTTCTACACTAGGAGTTAGCAATCACTTTCATTTCATCCATCCATCCATCCACCAAATAAGGACACCATGAAAATTTGATCTTTGTCTCCAATTTAATTATAAAGAGAGGCATGGCAATAAAAGAAAAACAAGTTGGACACATGAAGGTCCAAGCAAAAAAAAAGAAAAAAAGAATTGGACACATGAAGGTCCAGGTAAAAAGAAAAAAATGGGCACATGAAGGCCCATGTAAGAGATAGCCATGCCCTAAAAGTTTTGTATGGAGAAGAGGTCATAAATACAAAATAGGAGTTCCTTTCCTCCATCCATCATATTTACCACACACTTGCACCTCTTGATCGGATTGTATGTCTCATTTCTTCTAAGGTCCAGTTTTTGACTCAGCAACATATGCAAAGCAAGTATGCCTTACTTTTCTCCCTACCCTGAGCTCCACATAAGCCTGTCTAGAGGTAGAATGAGAAAGAGGCAACAACTTTGCCTTGGTGAGAAATCAAAAATGCCTTGAGAGATCTGAGAGGATCATTCGAGGACCAAAGCTACCCTTTTGTTTTGAAAAGCAATCAAATACTCAAGTTTCTAAGCAGGAGGAGCAGGGAACTCGAAATCTATACTGTTCTGTTCCTCAATTACCCAAGGCAACATGGTAGACGCTCCAAAGTTCACAGGGTAAGGTGAGGCATGGAATAACTTGTATGAAGGTATCTTATCAAGGAGTTGCTACCACCTTACTCCTCAACCTTTACTTGAGGACGAGCAAAGGGCTAAGTGTGGGGGTGTTGTTGACGGTCCTTAAATGTCAAATCCGACCGTCAACTATACCTGTGATCAGTGAATTAATAAACACCAAACTAGAGATAGGGATATAATTCTAACTAGTTCAACAAGCTTTGGTGAATCACTGTTTACAGGAAATCGCGTCTGCATAAGGGGAAGAACATGCTTAAACACAAACAAAATACAGTCGCAGACCATTTTGTACGAGCATGGGGGTTGAAAGGCCCACAAGTCAGTCAAACCAAACAAACCCGCAGGGAATCTACCATGCATATACCCTAGGCCCACCTGCCAGTCGACCAGAGAAAGGTTGCCGCGGGGCGGCTCTACCTGGGGGTCGGCCGAACCCAGGGTCGGCCGACCACCGGGAGCGCCCGCGCACGCCCGACTTTGGCAGCTATGATCGGAGCATGGGAACTATGGAAACTCCGGAACAACAAGGTGTTTGAGAGGCACGAGCCGAGTCACGCCCGCTGGTTCTGTAACTTTAAAAATCAATGTATGGTTCAGTCTATTAGGTTCAAAGTAGGCTTGCGGTCTGCTTTTTGATTTTGGCTAGATGCTTTCAGTTAAACTGGTATGTAAGTTTCCTTTAAACCTCTTTGAATGAAAAAGTTTTATGCACTGTGGGGACCTCCCCCACAGATTCCCTTTCAAAAAAAATGCTCGTAGGTTAAATTCCTCTTGCTTGTGCTCATCCCACGCCTTTACATCATCTTTGCCCTACAACAAAAAAAGGTCCTCAATCAGTGGCCTTAGATACACATCAATGTCGTTGCCAGGATGCTTTGGCCCTTGGATTAGCACTAGCATCATAATGAACTTTCGCTTCATGCACATCCACGGAGGAAGGTTGTACTTACAAAGAGTCACGAGCCAAGTGCTGTGGCTACTGCTCATATCACCGAAAGGATTCATGCCATCCGTACTCAAACCAAATCTTATGTTCCTTGCATCTTCTGCGAAGTCTGGGAATGCTCTGTCGATTTTTCTCCATTGGGACCCATCAGCAGGGTGTCTCAACATATTGTCTTTCCTCGGATCCTCTTTGTGCCACCGTATCAATTTAGCAAGATCTTTGTTTCTGAACAAACGCTTCAGACGTTGTATTATAGGGAAATACCACATCACCTTGGCAGAGACTCTCTTCTTGGGGGGCTCTCCCTCAACATCACCAGGGTCGTCTCGCCTGATTTTATATCGTGAACAATTGCAAACCGGACAAGCAACCAAAGATTCGTACACATCGCCCCGATAAAGGATACAATCATTGGGACATGCGTGTATCTTTTGTACTTCCAGTCCTAGAGGGCAAACGATTTTTCTTGCTTCGTATGTTGTTTCGGGCAATGTGTTGCCCTCTGGAAGCATCTTCTTTATCATTTTCAATAACTCTCCAAAATCTTTGTCAGACAAGCCATTAGTTGCCTTCCATTGCAATAGTTCCAGTGTGGTACCCAACTTTTTCTGGTCCTCTTTGCAATCTGGGTACAACAATGTTTTGTGGTCGTCCAACAAAAGCTTCATCTTCTCCCGCTCTTTCGCACATTCACAGCACCTAAGGCATCATCATCCTCATCTTCTGCAACTGCTTCACCCTCGCCCATTGCTATATCATCTGCAAAGGCACCGTATTGTGCAAAGTCGGGGATGTTGTCATCACCTTCTTCATCACCTTCTTCTAAGAATATTCCTGCTTCGCCGTGTTTGGTCCAACAGATGTAGTTAGGCATGAAATCACTCCTAAGCAAGTATGTGTGAACCACCTTCTTCGAGATATGATAATCTTTCTCATTCTCACAGTCCTTGCATGGACAACATATAAAACCCGAGGTCGAGTTAGCCTCTGCCGCGTCGAGGAATTGATGAACGCCATTAATAAAGTCAGATGATCGTCTATCCGTGTTGTACATCCATTGCCGATTTATCTATTCACAAAATACAATGAAAAATTCAGCCCCCAATATGAATTTCTAAAGTTCTTAATAAACCTAAATAAGAATATCATTTATAATATCTAAAAATCTAAGTAACCCTAAATATCAACATCATTTGATGCCACTAAAAAGATGTATTTCTAAAGTTCATAATAAGCCTTAATAAGAATATCTTTTATAATCTTTAAAAATCCTAATAACCCCAAATATCAACATCATTTGATGCCACTAAAAAGATGTATTTTTAAAGTTCGTAATAAGCCTTAAGAATATCTTTTATAACCTCTAAAAATCCTAATAACCCTAAATATCAACATCATTTGAAGCCTCTAAAAAGATGTATTTCTAAAGTTCGTAATAAGCCTAAATAAGAATATTATTTATAATCTTTAAAAATCCTAATAACCCTAAATATCAACATCATTTGAAGCCTCTAAAAAGATGTAATTCTAAAATTAATGATAAGCTTAAATATGAATATCATTTATAATCTCTAAAAATCATAATAAGCCTAAATATGAATATCATTTATAATCTCTAAAAATCATAATAAGCATAAATATGAAAATCATTTAAAGTTTCTACAAATAATCCAAAAATCTAAACAATGTCTAAAAATTTGTGCATCATCTCTACACATGCAAGAACTAACCATATGGTGATTTTCTATTACAAATTCATAATAAAAATGAAGATTAAATCTAAAATCTCTTATTTCAATCTATTCCACAAAACACAAATTACTCAAAACATAGAGCATGAAATAGACCATACTAACTGTCAAAAGAGAGAGGATGAAGTTGCTAACCTTCTAGCGGACTTGGTTTACAAAATATCCAAAAGTTATGAAAAATTTGGGCATGACCTCCCCCAACCCGAGCTCAATGGAGGGTGAAGAAATGAGCCATGGCTCGGGCTGGGGAGGAAGAAGGACCTTTATACGCAAAGCCTATTTGGTACCGGTTGGTAGCACCAACCCGTACCAAAAGGGCTCACATTGGTACCGGTTGGTGACAAAGGCCCCGAGACTCATTGGTACCGGTAGGTGACACCAACCGGTACCAATGTGGGCTCATAGGTACCAGTTGGTGCCACCAATTGGTACCTATGAGCATAAAATTTGTGACCGTTGGACCCGGTACCAATGCAAGCAGTGGTACCGGGCTCAGTCCACCGTGGCCAATGTGGGTGGATGGATAGAGCGTTTTCTGGTAGTAACTCACGGGTGAAATGTTACAACGGTATTGTCGAGGTTGTACTCGTCAGATATTTGTCCGGTAGACACCCCGCTTTGTGCGAAGATTGATCACGGTGATGAACAGAAAGACACGGGATTTTTATACTGGTTCGGGCCCTCGAGATCGAGTAATAACCCTACGTCCAGTTGCTGCTTGTATTATTTCGTCGAGTACAGATTACAATGCGTAACGAGTACCCTCGGGTGGATTGTGAATACAAACTTGGATGTTCGATACCCTCTACGCACAGGACCCCGCTATTTATACCCAGGGAGACGTGCCTTACAAGACAAAACAGACCTAAACCTAGTAGGACTCGAACTGTCTTCGGGCTTCCCTCCTGCGATCTGGTTGTCGTGTCTTGTTCGGAGTCTTGGTCGTCTTGGAGTCGGTAGTCGGCAATCCTCGTGGTCGGGTACCCTGGTATTATGGCCTCAACAGTAGCCCCCGAGCTTATCTTGTTCAGAAAAGGTTGATCGTTCAATAGTCTTCGGGTCTTTTTGCTCTTCGGGCGATTTCTGGATATGAGAATATCTCGTCAATCATGAGAGCCAGAAAAGTTCCCGAACTCTTGAATGTGGAAACCTGCATCTGAATGATAAGGTCAAAGAAAAATATCAGCCATAATAATATAAAAGAACTGTTCCGTCTTGGAAAACGAAACGCCCCAGGAGTGATGTAACTGCTGCCCAGTGCATTTAAAACCCACTCCGCACGTCTCCCGAAACTTTAGCAGTGCACGCGGTACGGCTCTGCTCCGGCTCCTCGAATCCCGCACGAAGCGTTGCATCTCTGGGTCTTTAAATATCAAATCTCCTGGATCGATCCGTACTTGAACTTTCCATTCTAAACCTTTCCCCTCCCCTCGCCATGGGAAAGAAAAGGCTTAGCAGTAGATTCAAGCTTCCTCGCCTCCTCTTTGGAAACTCCCCTCGTGTCGGGGGTAGACCCCCAGGGGTACCCAGCAGGTGGATTGGCCCAACCATCAGAGGGCGGCCCAATCCGAGTACATCTGGATCGGTTTGTCGGACTGGCTGGCCCACCAGTCGGGGGCCCACCAGTCGGGCGAACCGAATGGGCGCGACGACGCGCGCAGCAAGGAAAGCACACGGCGTATCCCGCAAGAAGCTCGGAGATCAGGATAAACTAGCCGGAATTGTAGGGAAAGATATCTGTAATCGTTATGGGATCAAATCCTTGTATTCCGGGTAGGTTACGATCTCTGGTCGACTTGTAACTCAAGGCAGCCGGACTATATAAGGCGCCCTGAGACCCCCCTCCAGAGCACGAAAAACTACAACCTCTACAACCCTAGGACAGAACCCAACTACGGAGATCCTTCCAGGAACTTCAAACACAGCAATACAATCGCCGCCAACACAGGACGTAGGGTGTTACGTCATCTCGACGGCCCGAACCTGTTCAATCCTTGCGTCTTGTGTTACCATCGACTTCTGATCCTCGATCTGTCCCTCAACAAATCAACCACGTAGGCAACCCTGTGTGGACTGCCGGGTCCAAACATCCGACAGTTGGCGCGCCAGGTAGGGGTTGATCGACGAGATCAATCTGCAAGCTCGATGGCATTCACTTCCGCCGTCATCACGCCGGCGACCACGAAGATTTCCATCGCTGAGGGGGCCATGTTCTTCTTCGGATCCATGGTCTTCACCGCTGGGCCCGAGGGAGAGCTCTCCTTCACCCGTGACGCCACCCCGGAGGAGACAGCGCCACGACTCGACGCTACGCCAGACGGGATCGTCACCATCACCACTCCGTCGCCAACCATCGCCAACCACTCGGCGACCGCGACGGCCGGCGTTGTTCTTCCGCCATCTGAAGGGAACGCGCCGTCTCCTACATCGCCGACTGCTTCGTCCACTCCGCCTCGGCCACCCAGGGTGCAGGAGACGCCCGAGCAGCGAAGACGCCGATGGGCTGCACGCCAACGCCAGTTCGAGGCGGACATGGATCACGCCATCGCCTCCATCGGTGAGTGCATTGAGCTCACCGAATCCGCTCGTCAGGGCATCGCCTCGCCGACTCGGTTCCCGCTGGGACTCGGGAACAGCGGAGCCGTCTACCAGCGAGCACTCGGCGAACACATGGACGCCGACTACTCTCCAGATGCGATCGGGGCGCTCGATCCCATCGTGGCTGTCCAGATCGAATCTACTCCGAACATTGCGCCGACTCCGCCTGAACCAGAACCATCTCCGACCTTCCCGCGGGTGACACGTGTCCTCCCTCCAAATAAGAGGATCACGCCAGCCAAGCGGGAGACGTTCGTCTCCGACATATCCGCCGACGAACCGACGGTCCAGGGCGAGGATCAAGCACGCCGAGACGCCAGGATCGGGCGTAACGGTGAAAGGCAACGACGCCGTGACGCACGGCGAGAAGGCCGAAACCCCAGGATCACTCGTAACCTCCAAAACGACTTCGTCCAAGAGATCGGCGGCGTGGGTGTCTACGCCACTCCGTCGGCCAACCTTGCCGCCGCGCACCAAGATCTAGAAGGGATCCCGGAGACTCCTGAACTCAACCGGATCAAGGTCAGGCTGACCGCAGCCGCGGGCATGATTGCCCAGAGGGCTCCTGCTTCCTCATCTCGCCACTCCAGGTCGGCCAGTCGCCGAGATGCCGATCGCGACGTGGTCGAGCAGCCCGATCTCCGCGAACAACTCCGCAACCGCGATCTCCGAAGGAACCTTGATGATCGTCACCGCCGGAGGGATGAGGAAGAACTCCGACGGCGCGCCGAGTACAATCGCGAACATGGCCCTCCGGGGCTGGATCGCGAAGCACGCCAACGCCGAGAACTCGAGGCCGCTGAGGTCGCACGCCGCCGAGAGTTCGACCGCAAGTACGGGGCTCCACTCGGACAGGACAGGCCACCCCGGGCTAACACCCCGGAAGACTACTCCGCCGACTCAGGGCACGCGGACACCGGGAACCTCAACGACTGCGACGGCTTCCCGGCATTCACTGCCCGAGTAAGATCCATCAGGATGCCTGCCAACTTCAAGCCTACAGGCATTGAGAAGTATGACGGGAAGGCGGACCCGACGCTGTGGCTCCGGACGTACAGCATCGCCATCCGCGCGGTGAACGGCGACCACGACGCCATGTGCGCCTACTTCCCCGTCGCCATGACCAAGGTAGGGCTGACCTGGCTTCACAGCCTTGAGCCCGACTCCATCGACAGCTGGGCGACCCTCTGCGACAAGTTCAAAAGCTACTTCCAGGGGAGCTCCATCCGACCAGGCACCGCCTGGGACCTGGGCAAGGTCAAGCAGAACCGCGGGGAGAGCCTCCGCGACTACACTGACCGGTACATGGACAACCGGAACTTAGTTCCCGGCTGCTCCGAGTCGGAGATTATCAGCTACTTCCTCGACGGCCTCGCCGACTCCGCCGTCTTCGAGCGCCTTTGTGAAGACCTGCCAAAGACCTCCGGCGAGTTCTTTGGCCGGGTGAACAAGATGGCCAACGCCAAGGAGGCTGTCCGTCTCCACTACGGCAAGAAAAGCACTCGGGACGACGACCGTCCCCCTCGCCGGGAAGATCGCCCAAAGAAGGAAGATGCGCGCCGTTCCCGACCTGAGCCAAGCAGGAGGGACGACCGGAAGCGCTCAAGAGACTACACCGTCGCCGCCATGGACCGCAGCGGCCCTCGCCCACGGTCCAACTTCAGCGCCGACTTTGAGAAGATGCTCCAAGGACCCTGCCCCATCCACAAGCAGTCCAAGCATCGCATGATCGACTGCATGGGGCTCGCCGACGCCTACAAAAAGAAAGAGGGGAAGCAGCCGCCACGAGATGACGACAAGGGCGATAAGGGAAAAGGGGCTCCCGAGAACCCTGCTTTCCCGAACGTCGACAGGCAGGTGAACTTCATCCTCGGAGGACCGCCGCCCGTGGACGACAAGCGCCGGGAAAAAGTACGTGACCGGGAGATATTCTCCTGTTACTCATCGCCGATCCAACCACTCCGCTGGTCCGAGCAGCCGATCACATTCTCCAGGGAGGACCAGTGGTTCCAGGTCTCCGACGTGGGCGAGTACCCGCTGGTACTCAGCCCGATTGTGCACAACGCCCGCCTCGCCAAAGTACTCATCGACGGTGGGAGCGGGCTCAACATCATCTTCGCCCAGACGCTGAGGGACATGGGCATCGGCCTCGACGCCCTGAGTCCTTCTCTCCACCCGTTCTACGGGCTGATCCCGGGGAAAGGCTCCAAACCACTCGGGCAGATCGCTTTGCCCGTCACCTTCGGTGAACAGGACAACTTCAGGACCGAGTACCTGAACTTCCAGGTCGCCGACTTCACCACCGCCTACCACGCCATATTGGGGAGACCAGCTCTCGCCAAGTTCATGGCAATCCCTAACTACACGTACCTGCTGATGAAGATGCCGGCACCAAACGGCGTCCTCTCCATCCGCAGCGACGTGCACCTCTCCAAGGGCTGCGACAAAGAAGGGCTCCACCTCTGCACCGGCATCGAACGTAGCGTGCTGCAGATGGAGGTGGTCCACGAAGCAAGAACCTTCCAAGGAGACCCGGGCTCCGTCCCCGAGTCCTCCAAGCGAAGGGCCGCGCCAACCACGATGCAGCCGGCTGAAGAAGTACGCGCCATCACGCTCGGGCTCGCCGACTCCTCCAAGACCGCCCTGATCGGGTCAGGGCTCGACCCCAAATAGGAAAGCGCGCTCGTCACCTTCCTCCGGAACAACGCCGACATATTCGCATGGACTCCATCAGATATGCCAGGCGTCCCAAGGAGGTGGTCGAGCACTCCTTGACGGTTGACGCGAACGCCAAGCCAGTTCGCCAAAAGCTCCGACGCTTCGCGCAGGATCGCAAGGAGGCCATTAGGGCAGAGATTACAAGGCTGCTAGCAGCCGGGTTCATTAGAGAAGTCTTTTACCCAGACTGGCTCGCTAACCCAGTCCTTGTAAGAAAAAAGAATAATGAATGGAGAATGTGTGTTGACTACACGGATCTCAACAGGCACTGCCCTAAGGACCCCTTCGTCCTGCCCCGCATCGACCAAGTCGTTGACTCCACGCCGGATGCGTACTCCTATGCTTCCTCGATTGCTACTCCGGCTACCACCAGATCGCCCTGAAGGAAGAAGACCAGGAGAAGACATCCTTCATAACTCCGATCGGCGCCTACTGCTACACCAAGATGA
>CM014274.1:78655912-78669862 GCA_004135705.1 Alloteropsis semialata
ACAACTACGACGAGGGTGAAGCTGAGGCAGCCCGCGAGGTGGACCTGGTCTCCATCGAAGAACACCGAGTTAACGCGCTCATACAGCACGCGCGTTACCAGCAACAACTCCGGCGCTACCACGACAAGAACGTCCAAGAGAGGGACTTCAACATTGGCGACCTCGTCTTACGCCGAGTGCAATCCACCGCAGGGGTTCACAAACTCTCCGCCCCATGGGAAGGCCCGTTCATCGTGACTCAGGTCATATGTCCGGGTACTTTTCGTCTCCAGTACGAGGATGGCACCGAGGTCCCACACCCGTGGAACATAGAGCATTTACGCCGATTCTACCCATGAAAAGCTATGTATCGCAATGTTCAATAATATTATATGCTTCTTTCGTATACTTGTTCTCCTCGCAAAACCTCTCGGAATCACTCCGTTCCCGAGTAGCTCGTAACTAAATGCTGTGTAACCGGGCCCGGAACGACGCCTAAGCCTTCTACACGTGCACGGGATCTGCTCTCGACGTTATGAACTTAGGATAAGTGAGGCAAAGGGAAAAGCACATTTCAGACAAAGGCTACTCGGGCAACAATAAAATACGAGACAAAACATCGAACATTTTTGCTTTGCTTGTTTCTGACTACTTGTATATACAAAAGTTTACATTACTCTATACAGGATACAGGACTCTACTCAAATTTGAGAGCCTCGCCGACTTTTTCGGCGATCGGGCGAGTCTCCGCCATCGCCGAGCCCACCTGCTCCACTGTGGCGTCCGCCGCCACGCCGTCCGCGACCGGCGCAAGGTCGATCCGCGGGTACAGTGTGCGAACACGCGCCAAGGCGTCGTTCGCGCACACAACCGCCGACTCCTTGATCAGCTCGGCGATGCGGGTGGGCGCGGCTTGAAGGCGCGGGACCAAAGCAGTCGGCTCACCCTCCTCCGGGGCCACGGAGTCCAGCAGGTCCCTCGCCGCCTCGTTGACCTCCGTCAGGGCCAGATGCGCCGATGAGAGATCTTGCTCCAAGCCTGTGATGATTTGAGAGTTATTCTGGATTGTATACATGGCTTGGAGCATCGTCATGTCCGCACCTTTCCGGAAGTCCTGCTCCTGCTTCAGCTTGCCCGCCATCACTTCCTCCGACTGCTGAAGAGTCGCGTTTGCAAACCGCAACTGCTTCAGCTCAGAGATGTGGCGCTCCCTCTCCATCTCCTTCTCTGCAAGGGCAAGAAAGCACTCAGTTACCGCGAAGATAACTCGACACAGATCGGCAACTACTCGGAAATCACAGTGAAAAGGCCTTACGATGAAGAATATGGCGATGCTCCACGACAGCGTCATTCAGGCTCTTCTTGGCAGCGTCGCGTTGACGCCTGACCCGCTTGAGCTCCGCTTCCGCCTTCGCCGCACGAAGGAGCGCCGACTCCGCGTCCTGGGCCTGCGCAAGGCGCGACTGCCGGAGCGTGGCCAGCTTCTACAAGCGCTCAGAGAAGATGGACGACTCAGAATACCAACAAAGAGAAAGAAAAGATGAACAAGACAGGGGAGGAAAACTTACCGCCGCAAGGCGCTGCGCGTGGTCGACAGCAATCTGGAGCTCGGCAATCACCGAGCCCTCTTTCTCCGCCGCGGCATCCGCCCCAGGGACAGCGATAGTCCCCGAGGTGTCCGACTCCTTCGGCGGGTCCTCCTCCTGGATCTCCTCCCGGGCAACATCGCCGGCGCCGACGGGCGACCCGATCACCGTGTCCGCGACTGGATCTCCGGCAACGACCGGAGTAATCGCCGCTTCATCGGCCGCCGGCACCTCCTCCACCACTTCCGGGTCAGGCCTGACTGGGATTTCCGCAGTCTGCGCCGCGCCCGGACCACTCGCCGAATCCGCCGCCTTGGGTGAAGCACCCGAGGATGACTGCCCTGCAGGAGCGGCGGATGGAGCACTCGGATCCCGCAGAGCATCAGTCAAGGGAGCCCTTCCACTCGCCGCCTCTCCGTCCAGATCGGAGGCATTGCTGAAATAAGCACTCGGGAGTTAGTACAAGAACTCGGACAACAAGAAGAAACACGAAGACCAACTACTCACCGAGTACCCTTCACAATCGCAACCCGGGGCCGAATGACGGGGAGCTTGGGGCGCCGCTGCGTCGAAATCGCCGCGGGGATCGGCCTGAAGTCAGAGACCGGCCTGGCGTCCGCCGAGGCTTGCACAAGTGTCTCCGCCACCATGCGCCGCCTCTCCTCCACCGAAACGCCCATAGCCCGGGCGTGCTCCTGCTCTTGGAACACCTCGTCTGGCACGGCCTCGTCCTTCTCCTCCTCCTCCGTGATGACCGGTGAAGAACGCACCGGCTCGTCAACGTCGGCCTCAGAACCCGCAGACGGCCTCTGAGCCGGCTGCGCGTCCGGCTTCTTCACCGCCACCTTCTTCGTGCGCCTCCGCTTGGGAGGCGGCGGCGCCGTACCTGCCACCGCGTCCCGGACGGAGGGCGCTTCATCCGACAGCGTGGCCGAGTCCTCGGCCGCCCCGTCATCCACCTCCACCGCCCGCTTGGGAGCGCCGCCCCGACGGCTGTTCCTCTTTGCCACTGCCGCCCGGCGCTTCCGCGGACGGTCCTCCACCACCTCTTCATCAGAAGGACTCAGGGAGCCCTCCGTATCACTCGGCGCCCATATACGGGGCGCAGTCGGTCGAACTGGCCTCTCTGGCCGAGTGCCTCCCTGAGCAGCCGGAGGCGTATCCTCGAGGATTACTTTCCTCGGGAAGTCCTCCGGAAGTGGAGCAGCAGAAAAGAACTCGAAGCATCGATCCTGCGCAAGAAAAGGCGCAAAATCAGAACGGCCAACGGACGCAACAAGAAAACAAGTCAAGAAAAAACACTCAAAAGGACTCGGAAAGAAACTCACCGGTGGTGGAGGCCTCTTCAACGAAAAAGGGCGCGGCTGCCCCTTCTCCGATACTCGCCCGAGGAAGAAGCCGCCGACCCGCTCCTTCATCTCCTCCTTCCCCACGGTGCGGTTGGCAGCCCGAGTGGGGTCGTCTCGCCCCGAGTACTCGAAGCCCGGGTGCTTCCGCTCCTGAATGGGCTGGACCAACCGCCTGCTGAAGTTGCAGGCGATGCCGACTGCCGTCAGGCCCTGAAGCTTCAACTCCTTGATCAACTCAAGGAGCTCCTCCACCTGGTCCATCTCCGAGGCGTCGGGGAGCTCATTCCAGCAGTCCTGGACCTTCGGCCGCTCGCCGGTGTGGCACGGGATCGCCGGCGCGTGGTTCCCGACGTAAAACCACTCGGCCTTCCACCCTTTGTTGGAGGTGTTAAGGGCGATGTCGAAGTAGTCGTCCTTCCGCCCCTGACGAAGCATGAAGCCGGCTCCTCCGACCACCACCATCTTCTCCTCGCTTGGCTGAGGTTTCAGCCAGTACAAATACCTCCAGAGATTGAAGTGGGGAGAAATACCTAAGTATGCCTCACAGAGGTGGATGAAGATTGAGATCGCCATTATCGAGTTGGGGTTGAGGTTGATCGCCTCGATCCCGTAGTAGTGCAGAAGCCCGCGGAAGAACGCCCCCGTGGGCAAACCAAGCCCCGCCTCGAAGAAGGGCTTGAAGAGAACCAACTCGCCGGAATTCTCCGACGGGAATACCTCCCCCGCGCTCGGCCGCCATTCCGCCACGGCCTGAGGCGGCAGGACGCTCCGCTCCACCATTTCCTCCAACGCCTCCGTTGTCACCTTCCCCCGCGTCCACGCGAGGACAGGGGAAGGGATCTTGTCAGTCTTCGGGACAGCGCCGGCAGCAAACTTCTTCCTCCCCGCCATGGATTTCACTGCAGGGGTCTTGACACGCATCAGCGAGGCTACACTCCCCGTGGTGGCTGAGATCGCGCAAAGGATTTGCGAGCGGGGCGAGCTTTGGTGGCGGCGGGATGAAATGCGAAGAACAAGGAAAGCAGATCTGGAAATGAGAAGATTACCCTCCGGGGTTAATCCTCGCCTTTTATAGCGCGCCTTGATGCCCGAAATTACCGCGAGATCGCGCGATCAGCGGGGCGGGCGAAACGGTACAAAGAGCCGTTGGGCGCTTCACCTTCCGTTACACGCCAGGTGTCAACGGTAAAAAACGACTCCGGAGCACTTGACCAAGACAAAGCAGTCGGCGCGCCGCTAAGGCTCTAACAGCTCCCACGCTCGGGGGCTGGCGCCACGATCAAGCCGGTGTGCCTCTCGGGCTCGATTGGCCTCGAACTACTCGGGAGCCAACACCGCAAACCTGGTGGTGTGCCGCTAAGGCTCGAACAGCTCCCACGCTCGGGGGCTGGCGCCACGATCAAGTCAGTGCGCCTCTCGGGCTCGATTGGCCCCGAACCACTCGGGAGCCAACACTGCACAACTGAAGGCGTACCGCTAAGGTTCGACCGGCACTCGGACTCGGGGGCTGGCGCCATATCAAAAGCAGCGCGTCATGAGGACTCGATCAGTCCCGAAACGATCGGGAACTGACGCTGCAGACAAATTGCAACGAGCAATACAATCCTTTTCCCAGGAAATACAGTTACAACGGAGCCGGACTTATGCCGGTCACAAACATCAAACACATCAGCCGCCAAGGTGACGGCCTGGGGCACTCGTCCCTGCGCTCAGTGCTACATCCGAAGCAAGCTTGGCCCACATGAGCTCCTCGCAAGCCCTCTTGTAGCACCACTGCAGCCGTCGACGGGACAGCACCGGTGGGGGGTTGATGGCAGACGCCTTCGGCTATCCCTGGCTCTACAAAGCATTTCACCCCACATGGCCCTCGTCACATGGGAGTGCGGGGGTGAACAGGGCAGCACCGACGCGCCGATCAACGCCTCAGATCCCTCGCAAGCACTCTTCTAGCACCACGCCGTGATGACTCCATGAGCTCTCCCCGGTGGATGAATCCAACGATGAACCTCCGGCATATTGGCTACAAGGATTCTATATCTATTCGCTCTTGGATGGCAGCTCAGGCTCCCCGACGGGTATTTATAGCCCTTAGTCGCCGGAGGACGGAAGATTTCTCCACTATCACGAGCACGAGCTCCACGCCACGCGTCCTCTCCTCCAGCTTGAAGTGCGCAGGTCGCCCTTATCTCCTTTGGCTCCACTCGGCCACGGGAGTGCCCTGTGCAGTCACGGGAACTCTATTCCTGACGCCGCATCACAGAAGCGACGCCGCCTTGCCTGCCTCTCCTTGGCATATCCTACGAAGAAGGAATCCTCCGGGACTCGAACCTCTCGCCAAGA
This sequence comes from Alloteropsis semialata, assembly GCA_004135705.1. Taxonomy (NCBI): domain Eukaryota; kingdom Viridiplantae; phylum Streptophyta; class Magnoliopsida; order Poales; family Poaceae; genus Alloteropsis; species Alloteropsis semialata. The sequence continues at coordinate 78,661,167 of CM014274.1, forward strand.
TAAGTTTCCATTGATTATTTTCGCCAATCCCGTGAGCTTTAAAACAAGTTGCTAAAGTACTCGGGAGCACACGCCTTAATCCGTGAAACCTCGGCTCTTCCGTACGCTTACCCTCCTACGCGTGCACGCGGCCCAGCTCCCTGCGCTATGGACTACGGCTATCGGGGACCAGGTGCATAAACGTAACAGGCTAACTACCCGAGGAAATTAAAAGACTTGAAAGCAGGAAGCGGAGTTCATTAGTATTTGCATCGCCGAATGTTTTCTCCTCGAGTTTTTACCTTGTCACAGGGTACTGACGACTACTCGGCGTGCTCAGCCCTCACGCTCGGGGGCTGGCGCCGGGACGACTACTCGGCGTGCTCAGCCCTCACGCTCGGGGGCTGGCGCCGGGACGACTACTCGGCGTGCTCAGCCCTCACGCTCGGGGGCTGGCGCCGGGACGACTACTCGGCGTGCTCAGCCCTCACGCTCGGGGGCTGGCGCCGGGATGACCACTCGGCGTGCTCGGCCCTCACGCTCGGGGGCTGGCGCCGGGACGACTACTCGGCGTGTCCCGCAGGACTCCGCCGGCCCTCACGCTCGGGGGCTGGACGCCGAAATTAATGCCGGATGATTTAGCCAGATGCTTCTTGACTAACCCTTGGACCGATTCCTTCGGAATCGCTTCAAGGCTCGGGGGCTACGGCCAACGGACGCACCTCGCGGCGCATCCGTTGATCATTTGGCGACCTCTGAAGAAGGCTACTAACCCTTGGACCGATTCCTTCGGAATCGCTTCAAGGCTCGGGGGCTACGGCCAACGGACGCACCTCGCGGCGCATCCGTTGGTTGACAGCTCTTCTCTCTCCAGTATCACGCGGTTTCGCTTCCAACTGCAGCAGGCTCGACGCTCATCGGGCAGCACGACCTTGCCGACTTGTCCCTCAACCACGTACTACTCGGGGGCTTGTCGGGGGTAGACCCCCAGGGGTACCCAGCAGGCGGATTGGCCCAACCATCAAGGGGCGGCCCAATCCGAGTACATCTGGATCGGTTTGTCGGACTAGGTGGCCCACCAGTCGGAAGGCCCACCAGTCGGGCGAACCGGATGGGCGCGACGACGCGCGCGGCAAGGAAAGCACACGGCGTATCCCGCAAGAAGATCGGAGATCAAGATAGACTAGCCGGAATTGTAGGGAAAGATATCTGTAATCGTTATGGGATCAAATCCTTGTATTCCGGGTAGGTTACGATCTCTGGCCGACTTGTAACTCAAGGCAGCCGGACTATATAAGGCGCCCTGAGACCCCCCTCCAGAGCACGACATTACGAAAAACTACAACCTTTACAACCCTAGGACAGAACCCAACTACGGAGATCCTTCCAGGAACTTCATACACAGCAATACAATCGCCGCCAACACAGGACGTAGGGTGTTACGTCATCTTGACGGCCCGAACCTGTTCAATCCTTGCGTCTTGTGTTACCATCGACTTCTGATCCTCGATCTGTCCCTCAACAAATCAACCACGTAGGCTACCCTGTGTGGACTGCCGGGTCCAAACATCCGACAGCCCTCGGTTTATTCCAATCTAACCCCTGGAAGTTTGATCCTTCGCAGATAAGCCCCCAGATTCCCGTTTTCATCGTATCTTGACCGTTTCAACTCCGTTTCGGGTGATTCTTTCGCTCATGTGACCGTAAGGACCTGAACTTTACCTTTATACCATTCCTTTGTACTGTTGCCCATGTTTGGTGTATTGTTTCTTATTTGTTGTATTGTTTCCTTGCATGTGTGACCCTGTGATTGCGTATAGGAGCAACGTTCGTGGTTCTCAAGGTTTGTTCGAGGATTTGTTTGAGAGGTCCCTGAGCCATAGCATTTGTTAGCTGGATTTAAGGCAAGTGTATTCTTGATCATACTTTTCAGTCCTAATAACCATATGACATGCTCACTTTATAGTTACGCTATGCTTGCATGCTTTCATAATATTGATGGGACCCATGTTAAGGACTTGACTAGTTTTGATTACCTTTTTCCCTTGCATAACCGGGTTATTTAATTACTGTTGGGTAGCATTGCTTAGTTGCTTAACTTTGGGTTATGGATATCATTAATGCTGAACTTTATGAATTTGTGATATGCTCATTGGACGATAAATAAGATCACTATTTTAATTGGAACATGGAGTGACCACCCAAGAAAACAGTGCAACCACATAGCTAATGGGCTCTGGTCGTGACTAATTAATTAGAAGAGTTAACTTGTAATAACCTTACCGAAAGGGCAAGAGGGGAAGCATAGACGGGGTATAGCCGGATCTCTTGGGAGTATGCTTTGGTAAGAAACTCGGCGATTAGAAAAGGTTATGCTCTGCTGTGGCTTGAAACCTTAGCGGGTTGTTTCATGTTAATAATTCTTTGTAAAGGTCATGTAATGGTTCTCTGGCCCCTCACCTAAGGAAGTGTTGAAGAGGCTAGCTACCTCAGGCTATATGAGAAACATTGTTTGTGGGTAAAGTGTACAACCTCTGCAGAGTGTAAAACTGATATATCAGCCGTGCTCACGGTTATGAGCGGCTTGGACCCTCTCATGATAATTAAACTTGAAGTTGAAATAAATCATGGTTACTTTATGAGCATTTATGTATCTCAGTTCTTTAATTGGGTTGGTATATACTTATACCTTAGTAATTATGCTGCTAAATAAAACTTGACCAACTAAAGTGCTTAAAGCAATTTAATTAGAAGCCAAACTATTTCCTTGTTAAGCCTTTGCATGTCATTTGCTTTTGCTCTACATTTGCTGAGTACCAACCATAAGTGTACTCAACCTTGCTTTATCTGCGGCTCAGGCTTAGACAGGAGGTTTCAGTGGAGTATTTTGGAAGTTTCTAGGCGTACGTGTTCCCCCAGTCAGCTGCCTGTGGAGAAGTTTTGAAGATTCCGCTGCTAGTAATTCGTTTCCGTGAGTGCAATGATGTTGATTAATATTATTTACGTTTTGCACTGTCTTTTATATCACTGATGAAGTCTCATATGTGTGTAAACTTGATCCTGGCGCACATATGATAGTCATTCGGTTTTGTTTACAAAATCGGGTGTGACACAAAGGGAATCTTATATGCATGGAGTAGTAGACGTGTGTTAATGACAAAACCCATTCCATAACCCCCGGGTAAATTTGCGAGACGAATCTAATGAGCCTAATTAGGCCATGATTTGCAACATTGATGCTACAGTAACCATCCGCTAATCATGGACTAATTACCATCATTAGATTCGTCTCGCGATTTCCAGGCGAGATATATAATTAGTTTTATTATTAGTCTACATTTAGTACTCCTAAATGGTAAGATTTTCTTTGTAGAATTTTTCACCGGAATTAAACACCCCCAAAATAGGTAACTTCGTCCCTAAACTGTTGTCCACGGGTCAACTTCGTCTCTCAACTCTTAAAAGGTCCAATTTGATCCCTCAACTTAGGCCCTGTTTAGTTGGTTGAATTTTCTGTAGAAAAAATACATTGAGAAGTGTGTCGCAGAGAGAGAAACACGTTTTTCAATATATTACTTTTAGTTGAATTACAGAAACTTGCAGAAAATAAACAAGACCTTAGTTTTTTTTGTTCAGTTCTGTCCCTCGTCCAAACTGAACAGCCAAACTGGCATTACACATCATCTGTGCACCTGGTCCAATGTAGGAAATGTCATATATGCCCTTGTGCCTTTCATTTGGCTCCCCCCTCACGCTTATCTGTTCTGAAGCCGAAAGAGCCACCAGGGAAGCAATGACCACGAGGCGTACGGCGAGGTCGACCGTATCATCTCTAATCGCAAAGTCAAGGCCGGTGGTTGCGGAGGACGGCTTGGCCAACGCGTCCGTCACCACAGAGTACCGCGTGGTGTGGAAGGATAGGCATGAGCCGTCCTGGATTCCCGATCAGGCCATAGCCAAGGACGTCGTGGTGAACTGCAGCCAAGAAGGCGGGCGTGGAGGCACTGCTCACGCACGAGACGCTGCAACGGGACCAGGACGCGCAGGACGAACCATGATGCAACGGGAACAGCTCGGCCGTGTACGAGTAGACCGAGGTGGAGAAGGTTATTGACGGGTGCGGTCCGATTCCTCACTGCTATGGTCTTACTTCGCTGCCAATCGTTCCTGTACCGGCACCACGGGGAGGGCTGGATACCGAGCTAGCTCGGCTCGACTCGTTTTAGCTCGTTAACATAACAAGCTAGCTCGGCTCGGCTCGTTATCCTAACGAGTTGAAAAGGCAGCTCGGCTCGGCTCATTAGCTCGCTCGAGCCCGCTCGTTTAGCTCGCGAGCTGAACATGTAATACAAATATTGACAAATAAATAACCATTGGTGTTAACAATTTCACCTAAATGACATAAACAAAAGTACACAATCATTCATATGGTACAAATAAAGTCTAACATGCAAATAAATATAAGTACATAACCATCACATAAGCAGACTTCAGCTTGTTGAGCTACAATGTTGCAGCTCGTTACAGCTCGTTTGGCTCGCGAGCCAACTCGCGAGCAGCTCGAACTCGCTCGTTATACTAACGAGCTGAGATGGTTGTTCGAGCTGGGATGGTTGTTCGAGCTGGCTCGTTAACAAATCGAGCCGAGCCGAACCGAGCCGAGTTCGTCACGAGCCGAGCGAGCTAACGAGTCACGAGCTTTTCGTCCAGCCCTAACCACGGGCATGGCCGTTGTGTATTTGGAGGCAAGCAAAAGGGGAGAGAAAACGGAAAGCTGCTGGTTGTGCGGGAGAAAAAAAAGAAAAAACGTTGTGATTGAGGTGGATAGTGAAGGGAGGGTAATTTGGACTTTTGACCTGTGTTGCAAAACTTTAGGACACTGTTTGATGACATGGCATATCTATGTGGACAACCAGCTCTGATGGAGGACTAGATTGAACCCCAAAATAGAAGCTCTGATGGAGGACTAGATTGAACCCCAAAATAGAAGTTGGAGGACTAAATGGCTCCATATGGGAGTTGAGGGACGAAGTTGACCCTTTGCTGAAAGTTCGAGGATGAAATTGGCTATTTTGTCTTCGCAAAAGTTGCAAAAAGTTGCATTAGGAAACGTGTCATGAGAGATAGGGCACGTTTTCCAATATGAAACTTTTGCGAATTTTTTGGAACTTTTACGAACTAAACAGAGGAGTTTGTGTCTTCCGGCCACAGTGTGTCTGTGCAGATTGTTTGTGCAGTGTGCGGGGTCAGGTTTGTCAAACGCTAATGCGGTAACGCCGTGCGTTGCAGAAGATTACGCGTGTTTCCGCACGAGTCTCACAGGCATCAGAGGTGCCGACATGCTGTGGTGTTCGTTGGGGTCCGAGTAACAGACATGTACGGGGCTGATTGGTTAACCGGCTGACCTTAGCCTGCATCGCACGAGTGAGCCAGGCCGCTCTGGCCAGGCTGTGAACATGCAATCTCCCTCTGATTGGTTGCAAGCATCTACACAAGCATGGCTCCGGTGACGGTGAGCAGCTGATTGGTTGATCGGACTGCAACTTATTCTAGCTATTTTTCTACTGCACGTATGCTGAACTCGCACCGAGCGAGCCAGGCTCGCCCGAAACGACCGATTACCACGTCTTTCCAGAGCCTGCCCGCGCGGGCGGATTTGCATTCCAGGAACCTGGCTCACGGATTGGACCAGGCAACCAAACCGGCGCCTCCTGCATCCAGCGGACCTGGTTCGTCCGCGTGCAGGTAACCAATCGCCCCCGTAGCGTGCGATGTGCAGGGCTTCTTTGGTGCAGCTCCAGCTCCACCTCCACCTACTGTAGCGCACTGTCGCACGGAGCAAATAGAGCCACTTTTTTCAGCTCTGCCAGCTCCTCCTCTCGTGCAGTTGACTGTAGCAAGGAGCCGTTCGCTTTTGCTCCGCGCTATCCGGCCGGAGCCACACCAAACGCGCCCGCAGTTTTGTACTAAGTCGGGTGTTTTGTGCAGCTTCTAAAATTCAGCTTCAATTGTATCGACATCGTGGACAAAATGGCGATGGTCTACTGGCTACTACTAGTCTACTACTATGCTGTCTGTATGCACATGACCTTTTCTGCTCCTTTTAATTTCAGAAAACTGATAAGATGGTACATAATTGGTTATTGCCATTTTAATAAGTAAAATAAAAATAAAACTCAAGGCAGGGAAAACGAAAAGAGCTTAACAACCAATCCTGCTTTAGGCCCGGTGGCGACCCAAATATATTGGGCCGGCCTGTGAAAAGAACCGCATTAAGAACCAGGCCGTGGCATTCGAGTCCCCGTGACGGAGAATAGTTAGGGCTACAATAGTCGGAGGCGATTTGGGGGCGATTCGCCGCCGCCATCGCCGCCGCCCCGTTTGTCTCGCTGGTCGGGCCTCCAATTTCCTGGCGGCGGGCTACAGCTGGTACATCAGCTACTTCACCATCGGCTGCGGCGGCCTGCTCAAGCGCCGCGCCCGCGGCTACGTCTCCCTGCAGCTCGTCCTCGACGGCGCCGTCGCCGCCGTCGGGTCCGTCAAGGCGCAGTTCACACTGTCCCTGCTCAACCAAACCGGCCAGCCGGTCCAGAACACCGTGCGCAAGAGCTCGTGCATAAGTTCGCCGGAGGGTGGTGGTTCTACAAGTTCATCAAGAAGGTGGACCTGGAGCGCTCGAGCCGTGGGCTCCTCACGGGCGACAGCTTCACGCTCCAGTGCGAGGTCGTCGTCCTCCACAGGTTCTGCGCGGTGAAGGCTTCTCCCTTCGTGGAGGTTCCGCCGTCCGACCTGCACCGCCACCTTGACGACCTGCTCTTGAGCGGGGAGGCTTCAGACATCACGCTCCAGGCCGGCGGGGTGAGGTTCGTTGCTCACAGGTGCGTGCTGGCTCTAGTACTCTGCTGCGCTCAATTTGGTTCTAGTGTGAAAACGCTGATAGATTGGAAAGGGGAAGACTTGCCAAGTATTTTGGTCGGTGTTCTTGCTCGTCGCTCCTCCGTGCCACCAGCCACCACTGCCCGCAGACCATCCAGCAAAGGTTCGTCTCCCTGTCACTGCTCTCTCCTACAATTCTAGAAGGGACAGAAGAGGGAGTTAAAAGTCGTCAAGAGCAGCGTTTAAAGAATCGAGTGTGTACAATTTTTTGCTGGTTACTTCTTAATACTGTTGGGTATAGTGATGGAAGGTGTTCAGTACAATTTTGTGTGCATGAAGTTATTAGCAGAAGAGAAGGAAGAAGTCAAAATTGCAGGTTCCAGTAATGCCGTAGTGGATGAGCCAGGGGCTATAGGAAAGTTATTGTCTGATAGACCTGTATCGGCTAATGCGTTGGCATAGACATTAGGAAAAATATGGTGCCCGTTACAAGGAGTTTTATGTAAGGACCTTGGTGAAAACCATTTCTTATTCACGTTCCGACAGATGTCAGGAAAGAAAAGGGCCCTGGAAGATGGGCCCTGGAATTTTATGAATGAGCTATTGGTGATGGAAGATTTTGATAAATCGAAATGCCTAGATGACGTAGACTTTTCTTATATCCCGATCTGGATTAGAGTCTCAAAGTTACCAATGGGACTAATGACTAAGGAGATTGGTGAAAAGATAGGTAAAAAGATTGGTAAGGTGTTGAAAGTAGATGGAGAGAAGGATAATTATGCAATAGGAAGATTTCTACGGATCAAGGTGAAACTCGACATTCGAAAACCCTTGATGCGTGGTGTGACACTTTCAGTGGGAGAAAATGAAAGAAAGATATGGTGCCCTCTTATATATGAATTTCTACCTAATTTTTGTTCTATGTGTGGCTGTATTTATCATAATGAAAAGGCATGCTCAATTAGACTAAAGAAAGATGAAAAAGCACAATGGGGGGAAGGTCTTCGTTACATGCCACCAAAAAGATCATCTTACAACAAAACACAATATTCAAGGCAGGATGGAGAAAACAAGTTTCGAAGTCCGAATGATTATGGCAACCATAAAAACCAAGGAAGAATGGATGGTGATGCCCCAAACCCAAAAAAGAGTTTTGAGGATGAAATACCATATACTAAACAAGGTAGTGAAGGAGGCTTCTGGAGACCGAGTAAATCGTGGAGTTGGACAAGTAAAGACAAGACAGGTAGTTATGGTCCAACATGGAAGAAGGATGTGATGGAATATAAAAGTGATGGTAAAACACGTTTTTCAGAAAAAGGTAGAAGGAGTAACTTCTGGAGATCATATGACTCTGGGAGATGGAGAAGCAAAGATAAAACAAGTAATGATAGTCCCACATGGAAGAAGGATGTAATAGGAGGCAATAAGGAAGATGTTACCATATCTAATCCTAGTGCAGATAAAGAAAATGAGGACCCAAAAGTTTGTAGCACTAGCAAAAATAATCCTGAGAATATTGATAAGGATGATGGAATGGATAAGATAAAAGAGAGAGGTGGTACCAAGGAGGATAATAAAGAGCAAGATAAAGTAGTGGATGGGGTAAATTCTCATAGTGCCTTAGATAGAGGAGATCAGAAGCAACTTGGGAAAGACAATGCTAAGACATTGCGCAAATTTAAGCGCATATCTCGCTCTGGTAATGATAGAAAGACAGAGAGAAAAAGAAATTTTGTAGAGAAGGAATCCACAGAGACAGAGATGACAAAATCCCTTTCACTTGTATGCTGCTGGGGGAAGAGGTTAAAGCGGCAAAAGAAGGTAATAGATTCAGCTGA
>CM014274.1:78671695-78684770 GCA_004135705.1 Alloteropsis semialata
AGAGATCGAGTCGGCGATGGAAGGAAGGAAAAGGATTGGGATTTGGGAAGGCGACGGGAAGCCGGAGAGGAACGATGGGCTGAATTCTTGGGCTTTTCGGATACGGCGGCAAAGGATTCGTCACGGACGGCCCTCCTCCCCTGTCGAGCGGATGGAGGGGAGTGACAGGCTGGCCCGGCCCATAAGTCACGGTTGAGAGGTGTCGGCTGCATCATTTTTCCTGTCGAGCGGATTATGGGCCAACTTGGTAGAGATATACATACAGCAATTAAACTTTCAAAACATCTAAATACGCATGGGTGGATGGAGCAATGCTTATCGGCAGGTGGCAAAGAAGTCCTAATCAAATCGGTTGCTCAAGCCATACCCACCTTCTCGATGTCGTGTTTCAAACTCCCAAAAGGTCTGTGCCATCATATTACTGGCCTTATGCGGGACTTTTGGTGGGGCAGTAAAGATGGAAAACGCAAGACCTGTTGGGTTGCGTGGGATGATATTATCCAACCCAAGTATCTTGGAGGATTGGGTTTTCGAGATTTGGAGATGTTCAACTTGGCGCTACTGGCAAAATCGGCTTGGAGAATTCTACAGGACGAGGCAACCTTGAGCGCCCGGGTGCTAAAGGCTGTTTACTTCCCAGACTCGACTTTCCTGGAAGCGAATTTGGGTTCTCGGCCGTCGCGCATTTGGCGTGCGTTACTTGATGGGCGCGAGGTTTTGCAACAAGGCCTAATCAGACGTATTGGCACGGGAGAAAAAACAATGATATGGTACATGGACTGGTTGCCAACGTCGGGACTGAGAAGACCGATCCAGAGTAGTGCAACAAACGCCCCAGAATTAGTGAGCGAACTCATCGACTCTTCTAATGTAACCTGGGATCGTCAGAAACTGCAACAGTTTTTTACTCCAAATGATATGGAGACAATCATTAATATTCCACTCAGCACCAGACGTCAAGATGACTTCTGGGCATGGCATTACGAGAAGAGCGGAATCTTTTCAGTCCGGTCAGCTTACAAGATGCTTGCACTGAATAAGTATAGGCTTGATTACCCGGGGCGTTCGAACCTCAAAGCTGAAGAACAGGAATGGAGTTTGCTTTGGGGTATCAAAATCCCGTCTAAGGTGAAAATTTTCTTGTGGCGTCTGGCTAGAAGCACTTTACCATCGAAGGATTTACTTCATTACAGGCACATGGCAGACAATGCTGTGTGCTTCATCTGTGGAGAAACTGACTCGTGGAGACATTCACTCCTCGAGTGTAATATGGCCAGAAGTGTATGGGCTCTGGAGGACGAGAGTATTACTGAACATATGGATGAAGTACGAGAACAAGATGCAAAGGGATGGCTGCTAGCGCTCCTGAAGCCTCTTGACCACCAGGTTGTTGTTCGGGTAACAGTAACACTGTGGGCTATATGGCACGCCCGGAGGAAAGCGATACATGAAGTGATTTTTCAGAGTCCGTTGTCAACTCATAGTTTCATAGCTAAGTATGTGTCCGAGCTCCAAGGTTTACAGCTTCCGAAGGAAGAGAAGAAGGATGGGCGTGGCTGTCCAGCCCGATGGATTCCACCCCCGGCAGGTTTAATGAAGATAAATGTGGATGCCGCCCTTTCCAAGAACACGAAGATCGCTTCGGCAGCGGCAGTGGCGCGTGATGGCTCCGGCCAGTTTCTGGGAGCATCGGCACTGGTGATGGATGGTATGACTGACCCTGAAACCATGGAGGCGATAGCCTGCCGGGAAGCTTTGGCCTTGGCAGCTGACTTATTTCTATCAGAATTCAGGGTCGCATGCGACAGCTCAAATGTAATCAGAAGCATTCGAGGTGAAGGGCTGGGTTTGTATGGACACATCACTAAGGAGATTAAAGCAAGAATGGAAGATTTTAGCATGTGTGAGTTTGTCCATGAAGGAAGAGCGTCGAATGTTGACACATATAACTTAGCTCGTAGTTGTATTCATTCTAATGTTGGTAGACATGTCTGGTTCCTGTCAGCGCCCGATGGCGTTTGTAACACCTATTCTGAGTAGTAAAGGGTGTCTTGTCTCAAAAAAAATCTAAATACGCATGGACCAAGTGCTAGATCGCACCCTTCATTATGATTAGCTATTGTATTTGGGCCCTGTTTAGTTTGGTGAAAAGAGCACCAATTCAATAAAAAGCAACGCATTGAACTACGTGCCCTCTTTCTACTTTTTCATTTCCCAATGCACTTTCAATCATTGAATTCGATCGAATTCAACCAATCTAAACAAGGCCTTGGTGTATTTTCACAAGGTTGTCTTAAACAACTAGTACCAAATTTTGCATGATCCCACGTTCCCACCTTACTTACTGGAAATATCAGAAACGCAACAGATACAAAGCGGTCAATCAACACATAATTATAGGGACGTGCCATGTGGCATTGACTTCAAACAACTCCTTATGATAAAAAAAAGAAACAAACTTATACTGTGTCTGGATCCTTGGGCTAAAATTTAGCCTTTGTCACATCGAATGCTTGGATGATAATAAGAAGGATTAAATATGGATTGATTATAAAACTAATCGTAGAAGTCTTGGGTTAATTCATGAGACGAATCTGTTAAACCTAATTAACACATCATTAGCAAAAAGTACTGTAGCACCACTTTGTCAAATTATGAACTAATTAGACTTAGTAGATTCATCCCGTGAATTAGTCTCCATCTGTGCAATTAGTTTTGTAATTAGTCTAAATTTAATACTTTTAATTAGTACTACCTCTGTATCGGTCACCGTTGACTTTTTATCACGACTTTGACCATTCATCTTATTCAAAATATTTTGCGTATATCATTTATTTTTTGTGATTTGTTTTATTGTTGTATGTATTTTAAGTGTGACTTCCCTTTCTGCGTGTTTGCATTTTTTTTTGAATAAGACGAATGATCAAACATTTTAGAAAAAGTCAACGGTGACAAATATTTCGATACGAAGGGAGTAATCCGATATGACATGTACTTTAAGTTTAGCTCGTAGTATGCAAATACTTTAGACGCAAGCGACTATCGACTACCGAGTACCGACAATCCCGCCAAAATGACAAGCAGGAACATAACATGCGGCTTATTGACCCACGACACTGACCGACGACCACGACATCACATATCCATACGAGCTCAGACATCCACAGCCATGACCCTATGTGTGCGGGTGTCAGTTGGCCGCCAAGACGGCTGCCATGACCCCCGCCACCGCAGCGAAGAACGCGCCCGACACCGCGAGGTAGTAAGCGCCGCCCATCGCCCCGTCCGCCGGCGGCTCACCCACGACCAGGGTGGTGGCCGCGGAGGCGATGAAAAGGCCCAGCACCCACAGCACCGTTGAGGCATCGGACCACCTGGCGCCGCCGCCGTCAGCCTCCATCTTCGATCTCCGGTTGCTTAGCTGAGTGGCGTTGAGCTTGGCGTCCCCCGCCAGCTTCTGCTCAAAGAGTTTGAGAATCATCTGATACGACCGAAACTGCAAACTATTGCAATGCATCATCAACTAGTACATGTTTATACCTGCATAATGTCGTACTGCACGGTGGCCTCGCTGATCTGCTGCTCGGCCTTGATCTTGTCGGTGACGCGCAGCGCCTTCGCCCGCTCGACCTCCATTAATGGTGGCTTGGCTTCGCGGACGGCCACGGCCTTGGCAGCCGCGACCACCGCGTCCCTCTCGTTCTCGAACACCTCCGCCTTCTGCAGCGGGACCGCCTCCCCTGTCTTCTGGCCTGGCCAGACCCACTCCTTCGCGAGCTTGACGTCGTCGAGGGCCCTGCCGGTGATGGCCAGGGGCAGCTTCTTCGAGCTCGCCATCTCTCGGCTCTGTTCTCGGCAGCGGCTACCTGGTAGCTGGGGTGGGGATGGACGGATGGTCGAGCCAGTGCGGCGATTGGGTGCAATTTATACCCTGCCTCGCTGTTGGTAAATGCTGACGTGGCCAAGGTCCCTGCTGACATAGGACGGCTGCCGGCTGACGGCTGCAACGCGCACGCAGCGAGGATTCGATCAAAGTCTGAAGGACGAGGCGTGTCAAGCGATGAGCGCGGCTGGTGAAGGGACTGTAGAGCCGCAGATATGTTTTGACACTGACCCAACCAACCCCCGCCCCCGCCCCGCCTCCACGCATCCCCACAGCGCCACCAACCCCTTCACGCTATGGGGGCCTGCGCCGGCCTCAGCCTCAGACCAAACCGCCGGCGCCACCTATATATCGCGCCCCACCTGCCCGTAACCTCCTCAGCTTCTCGCTCTGAAGCTTCAAGTACCCCAGTTATCCCCGGCGCGGTTCCCTCCTTCCTTCTACCGAGCAGAGCACGCAAGCAGAGGCGGAGACGGTAGCTCGCTAGCTGACCCGAGCAAATTGGTGTGGCGAGATCAGGGTTTTTTTTACCGGTCCGGTACCGGCTACCGCCGGCCGGCGGTAGCGGTTAGCCGGACCGGTTTGAGCGGTTACCGCTCAAAACCGGTCAAATTCAAAATCCAAACCAAAAACGCTAGTTCAAACGGTTCCCACCGGTTAGCCGACGGTTTGAGCGGTTAGCCGGCCGGTTTGAGCGGTTAGCCGGCCGGTTGCGAAAACATTGAAGAATTTGACATATTTTCGAATTTTAATTAAAAATTGGAAAATAAAAGAAAAATTCTAAAAAATTCCTAAAAATATTTTAAGGTGCGTAGAATTTAATGGTGTCAAAATTTTTCAAATATTAGTGCATTTAGTATTTTTTGCGGGCATTAGAAGTTTAACGTGCTGATTTAGTAGGCTGTTTGAACTTCTAATGCCAGCAAAAAAATACTAAATGAACTAATATTTGAAAAATTTTGACATCATTACATTCTACGCACCTTGAAGTATTTTTAGGATTTTTTTTTTGATTTTTCATTTTTTTGAATTCAAATTTCAAATTTTAAATTTGGCCGGTTTGTAACCGGCCGGTACCGCTACCGGTCCGGACCGGTTACACCGGTTCCCGCGGTCGGGATTTTTAACCCTGCTGCTGCTTCGCCTGGTTTTGAATTCTTTCTACCGCGGGAACCGGACTGGTAGCGGTCGGGAAGAAAAACCCTGCTGTAGACTGGGTGCAGGTAGGATGGTAATTCATCATTGTTTTTATACCTCCTTCACAATCAATCTAACTTGGTCATAATTAATTTTAGTTAAAAATATATAGTATTTTAAGGCATCCGGAGTGTGTGAATTTAGACGGTCCTAAGATACATCGGACCGACCTTATACATATGGACACCGGTCCTAGAGAAGGCCTTAAGAGCATCTCCAACAGACTCTGTAAAGCATTAGCTAAATTTAAAGATTTTACCTTATTTGTAAAAATAGAAACCTCTCTAAAAAGATGACATATCCAACAGACTAGGTATAATACTGACTCTCCATATTCAAAACCTCCCACATTCGTTCGTATATTTTTTTTCGCCGAAACGCCGATCTCTCCTACCCCCGAGCACGCAGCCACCGGCCCATTCGCTGCACCATTCATCGCCGCCCAAGACATGTGCTCGATCAAAATTGCAATGGCACAACAGTCATCTGGCTTGGACCGAACCGATCTGGAGGCCACGGTTCCAGTGAGTAGACCTGCACATATGTATGCGATGGCTGCTTCTTGTGTGTTGCCAGTTCCCTGAAACCTAGTGGCCTGAAACATCGTTCGGTTGGTAGGTGAATTCAGACCTTCGCTTCAGCATCGTCATCCACTGGCGGGTCTGCCTTGTCCTGCTGCGGCAGCGGCGACAGCTCCAACCCCAGCTTGCCGGCGGCGCTGATCTTGGTCAGGTCGTCTCGCTCCTCGATGCTCTTCCCCCAGAACACGTTGTACAGGCCTCCCACCAGCAGCATCCCGACGAAGATGCTGCGCGGATTCAGCGCCACCGTCAGACGAATTCAGACAGGAAAATACTACGAGTTCATCCGCGTGTAGGAGCAGGAAAGAAAAAACACGCGCGGGAAGAACGACGCGCGCGCGGGAAGAGCGACGCGCGGGGGGAGAACAGCGATGGCGAGCTGCGCAAGCTCGGCAAAAATGCCGAGCAGGGCAGACGGGATAGCCAGTGCAAAAAAATAGAGAGGGAGAAAGAGGAGCTGTTGGATCTGATTTTTATCGGATCTTTTCTATATTTAGCGATCCTAAATGTTTTACAGAGTCTCTTGGAGATGCTCTAAGAGAAAAAACGTAGAGGTCGGTCTCAAGCTTACGATCGGGTCTCAGCGATTAAAAAATTGATTTCGCCGAGCAACCGTTGCTTATGTGGCTATGGGGGTGTTCAATTCCCCAAAAAATTTTCACCAAAATTTTTCCCAAGGGAATCTTACATGCATGGAGTAGTAAACGTGTGTTAATGACAAAACCCATTCCATAACCCCCAGGTAACTTTTCGAGACGAATCTAATGAGCCTAATTAGGTCATGATTTGTAACAGTGATGCTACAGTAACCATCCGCTAAACATCTACTAATCATGGATTAATTACCATCATTAGATTCGTCTCACGGTTTTCAGGCGAGATCTATAATTAGTTTTATTATTAGTCTATATTTATTACTCCTAAATGGTAAGATTCTTTTACAAAATTTTTTCGCCCAATTGAACACCCCTATGTCCGTTGCCTCTACCGTGGGGAAGAGGATCCATGGCGTGGATCTGGGCGGATGAGCGCGGACGGATTGTGAGAAGAGGGCTGCGGCTGATGGATGGAGCCACGCGGCCGCATCCTCTCCCGCAGCCGGATCGAAATTGCCCGCCTGAGCTTCCCGTCCGTTGCTTGAACTCTGTGCGTCAACAACCGCCGCCCTGGACCCCCCGATCCACGCCGCCGGCGCCTGGAGCAGCACCTGCGCCTCGATTTGCCACTCCCACGCAGCGCTGTCACCGAAGCTGCGCGATCCACGCCGCTCTCGAGCTTCGCCGGAGATCGAAACGCGAGGGAGACACCAACGGCCGCGGCGGAGGTTTCTGTCCACATCTCCCACGAGAATCCCGATTTGCCAAATATTTGATCAGGGAAACCAAGATGCATGACCCATTGATGCGGAATCGGCCGACGAGCATCTTCCGCGCAAGAAACTGATTAGAAAATATACAGGGAAGCGGCCGGGAGCGATGGCGGCGGCGGCGCAAAGGACTTCGGAGGAGATGGGGAAAGCTCCCCCGCGACGCGCGCTACAACTCCCAGCATAATGCGGTGATTTTTTTTTCTTTTTACGATGGGCCCACTGTAATGCCGGCTGCCGGTCTCAAACGTACCAGGAGGAGGCCTTATATTTGGTGGGGCCCGCGTTAAGGCATGTGGGGTCCTAGGCACTCGGGAATCGGGATGCCCTTAGTCTCGTTGTTTATCCAGCCTATC
Organism: Alloteropsis semialata; assembly: GCA_004135705.1. Taxonomy (NCBI): domain Eukaryota; kingdom Viridiplantae; phylum Streptophyta; class Magnoliopsida; order Poales; family Poaceae; genus Alloteropsis; species Alloteropsis semialata. The sequence continues at coordinate 78,679,079 of CM014274.1, forward strand.
TTTAAAACCAGAGCGTGTTTAGTTGCGGTGAGAAACTTTACGAAATTTACGGTGACAAATTTAAATTGAAAATTAGGAGGACTAAATATAATCTAATTATAAAACTAATTACATGGATAGACGGGAAATCGCGAGACGAATCTATTAAGTCTAATTAATCCGTTATTAGAGATTGTTTACTGTAGCACAATATTGTCTAATCATGATCTAATTAGGCTTAATAGATTCGTCTCACAATTTTCTCCAGAGGGTTATGAAATGGGTTTTGTCAGTTATCCACATTTAATATTTCTAATTAGTATCCAAACATTCAAATTTGCTGTAGCGATGAAAAAAATTGGCGAACTAAACAGGGCCTTAGTAGGCTAAATTTTTAGGCCCTTTGCCACCCGAGGTGCATGGGAGTTGCATCCGGAGGAGTATCCAGCAGCTACCAATAAACTAGCTAGTATATACCAGAATTGAGGGGAAGCTGGACAAAGGTCTTTTTCGCCCTCTCGGTAATTTCCTTTAAATTTTTGGGAGAAAAATCACATTGAGCAGTCTGCAAAAAAATGCAAATACTAGAGAATATAAAACAACATAATCTCAAAATGAGAGAAACATGAACAGGAATATAAACCCCTTTGGAGGGAATATATGCAGTGGGGCACAAATTTCGTGTTAGCCCTTTATGACGACGAGTCGACGAGCGATCCCGCCGAGGCGCGATGACGCCAACAAGCGACGGCAAAACAGAGATGCAGAGCTGCAGAGGATTATCCTCGCGCGACGCGCGGACGCGCTCGTTGCTGCAGTAGCAGGAAAGACAGAATGCATCGAGCCATTGACGATCTCGGCGGCCGGCGGCGAAAATGCAGGCGAGAGCGAGGTAAGGCCGAAACTAAACCTAGCAGCGGCGTCATACGACCAAGATCCAGGGCCGATATCTAGATTTTGGCCGTTAACCGGCGCGGCGTTTGGTTGCACAACGCGTGCTTCCGATTCTTTTTTGTTTTTTATTTTCCAATTTAGTAAAAGTAAATATCCAGTCAAAAGAATTGTAGATCTAAACCTATATAGCTCGCACAGAAAGCTTATGGCTGTTTGAAATGGGGTAAGCCGCCGGTCCACCCGGAACAAACCTAAATTACTCGCCATTTCATTTGGCTACAACATTGGTGGTAAAGAAAGAAGCATGAAAGAAAGCTGCGGCTGCCTACCCCCTCCTTTTCTTTCCCTTGCTCCCCCATGCATCCATCCCTTTCCCAACTTTTGTACTTTTTCCCTGCCTCCACCCCATACAAAAGGTGAAGGGAGGAGCCCTTGCACTTAAGCATGAAAGAAATCCACATTTAGCTCAAAGGATATAGCTTGAAGTATATATGCATGCATGTAAGCATCGACACAAACTTTGGAACTTTTTAGAGCTCCTGGCAAATTAAAAAAAAAAGGTGCAAAAGTTCCTATATGGCCCTTTAAAACGGGTATATATGTTCTCATTGGCTATTGCAGCAGTAAACGATTCTAAAATCGGTATCTCTCTTCAACCCTTTGAGCTAAATGTGGCAAAAGGGAGGAAAAAGGCTAATCTAAATTTATTTCTGCATATATACGTGTTTCTACTCTATAAATAATTTTTTAACTCATTCTGTTTTTTAGACCAACTCATTTGATTTAAAACAATAGCTTGGACTGCCTGCTGGGCTCTGTGGGGGCCCATGGCCCATGCTATTGGTCAGCACCAGTATCCGCCGAGGAAGTGAAATCAGTGGAGCGCAATAGAGAAAAGTGTAATTGTTCCAAACGGGAGATTCAAATAAAAAGCCAACCGCATAATCGTATTTCTTACGATAAGACATTGATTGCTTCAACTTTATAGGTAAAATTATAAAAATTGTCATCTAACATATGTCAGTGTCTAGTTTGAAGATATCGGCGTAAAATACACAGTGGTATAACTGGAATCCATCTGGATTTTGGTTCACAAACTATAAATTTTTATCCAAATTCTTGTTTAGCATGAGAGAATCTTGGCAACAACGTCAGGGTCACCTTGGCTTTTATTGCTACTAGAACACTTGGGCGCCCTTTGCGCGCCCTAGTGATTTGAAAACAACTTCTAAGCTAACTTAACCTATTGATCAAGAACAATATAACTTCTCGGCTTGGAAAAGAAAAGACAAATTAAACACGTAAATTTAATCAACAGCACGAACAAAGAGACAACATTTGAAGTTCAAAACCAACAATTTGGCAATATGGGCGAATGCAGAATACAAATCTGGAGCTCAAACCCAACAATCTGGACATATGTGTGAACGCAGAATAAAGATGGCATCAAAACATATGTGAATTTATAAATATCTGGTGATTGGAAAAATAATGCAACATCAACCCATAACCTCCCATGTTGTCTACATAAATAATTCTAATGCAGCATATGGCATTCATACTACTTGTCCTTTGCATTAGAGGTGTCTGTCTAGCAATTATACCAAAATTTATCTTAACTATTCTAAAATAAACTCACGGACTGATAGCTTAGATGGATTAAATTAAGGTAGTAAATGGCATATAGAACAACAGACATATATATAGCTGTAAACAAATAAGAAAAATAAAAAGAATGATCAACTGCATGGACACATAAATAGCATATGTATATTTCTACGGAACAAAGTGTGCTACTTTGGACCTACTCACTACACAGACGAAATAGGCACTGATACACACAACTATGAGCTCGGCAGCACATCAAACCAACTGCATACATGTTCCACGTTTTTTATAGGGTTCAGTAGTTGCTTGATCACCTTGCTGGAGCAAACCTGATTAAGAAGCAGGACGACATCATCAGTAAAGACATGATGGGAAAAACGAAGAAAGGATACATGACATGCACAGACCAAGTAGCAAGATTGTATATACAGGCAGGTTGCTTCATTTGTAGACATTCCATATGCAGATATACTAATCAAAGCTATGAAATTATTTTCATAAACTATTGTTTACATAACGTTGTGTAGTATATCCTATGAGCACGTAAAACATGCAGGAGGGTTAAACCAACCTGAGCTTGATCTACAGACACTCCATATATATATGGATGTATACTAATCAAACTACTGAAACTATTAACTTTATGCCTATTATACTGAATTTCTCTTCAAGGGTGGAGGCGTGGAGGTCATCGCCTCCAGCACAAAATCAGGGTGGGATGGAGCTGTGATTCCACAAATGAAACTCCGGACCTCACTCGTACTTACCATATTTTTAGCAAATTAATTCTGCAACGACAGAGTAGAACACAGGTTCTAGCCAAGGGACAAGCTAGCATCTGCAACCTGACCCTGCAGTAGCGCATGCCAATGGTTGTCTACAGATAGGTACCTTTCACATCTCAGCAATAGAAACCTTAACTAATAGCAACAAAATATAGAAAGCAAATAGTCACAGAAAAGGAAATATTATCATAGCAAAAGTGACAGACAGCAAATTTGAATGAACAAATTTATACAGCTCCCCTTTTTCCCACAAAAAGCAAAAGTGACATTAGTTTCAAAGCTAAACCACGTGGCTACTACATGTGGCATTGAAGTTTTCTAATGCAGATAGAATCAATTATTGTCTTTCTAATGCGCGCCCTGCAATGGCCATCACACCTTAAAAGAAATTTGACAAACACAATTTGACATTATGGTGCAAGCTACATTGAGGTCTTCAAATCCAATAGCTGGTGCTGGTAATTCAACTTTTCATATATCTCAATACTAAACAGGGGGAAAAAAATACAATCACCTTACTAATAAAAGAAAATAGTCACGTTCTATAGTAATCTTGCCATGCCAATGTTTAGTCACCTTATTCATACAACTCAGTTTAGCTCAAAGTTTCACAATTAGTCAATTACAGCTAGCCAAACTGCCAAAACGATATCTAATCAGGCATTATTTTTATAATCATCGTTACAAAAAACAATGAGATTCTTCAATTGTGGTACCGTCTGGATCTGGCCCCATCCAATAAGTCGCCAATGCTTCTCAACATGGCGACTCTTAAAAAGGTTGGTACTTAGTCTACATATGGAATAAACTTACCATTTGACATGTCAAACAGCTCTCCTCCGATACGTGCATTTATGTATAAATTGGTCTTGGTAGAGTGGGCTGCAGAAAGAGAGAAGCATCTTAATTCAGCCATGACAACCAAAGGAAGACAGTATGATGCCAGACTTTTAAACACTCTGCTTGAAAGTGCCAACTATCATCGAGTGAATCAAAAGTTTGAAGTTTCAAAAGATAGGCAGCTAATTCAAGTTAGGTCTCTATGAGAAGCTCCGTTCATATACCAATAACTGACAACATTGGCAGATGTGTGGAACTATGGGATTAATGGATTTTAACAGCTCTACATAACACAATTTCACACAGATGCCAAACATGTTCCTCAAACTTTCAGCTATGGACGACTCGATTGGATGAACTATGAAGTGCTAAAAATAATTATGATGGAAAAGTTAACACGAAGAGCATTGCAGCAGTAGTAAAATGGATATTTATTAAGCAACCATTCATTGTCAGTTATACTTGGATATGGCATCACCAACACTGCCATATAGTAAAATTTGTGGCTAACTGAATCAATATAGTTGGCAAAGAAAGAAACATGCTGTAGCAGGTCTATCAGATCATTGGGAGTTAGCAGGGCACATATTAATTGAAGTTACAGAATTTTAAACACTGAAGACATAAATCTTTGAAGCAGACCTGTATGCAGGAAAGCTAATTTCATTTCACCATCTTCTCTACGTACTCCCTTCTAATCCAAACAGACAAGGATGCATTGATAGAGGCAACACTAAACCTTTCCTTCAATCCCAGTTAAAAATTGTTGTGTTATGCCAGATTTTTCTTGCAGTTTTTGGTGCAAGGAGCTAGTACTTCTTTTTGGTTGTGCTTCTAGTTTTGGGTGCATCCGTGCATGAAGGTTCAGTGAGAACATGTGCTACAGAAAAACAGGAACATGGTATTCAAGAATCAGAGATCGAAACTACTAACACCAGTTCTTTCACAAGCAAAAGGGTGGAAATTCTAAGGCCACACGCAGGATAGGTCCATCTCCCTACGCGAGATTACCCCTCACCATCGCATCAGCTCTAGATCCAAACCTGCAAAATCTCAAGCACAAAGGGGGCCATACCACACAAGAACGAAAGAACCCAGGACTCACTCCAGAATTAAAATTCCCCACTACGTGCTGGCCGGAATGTACAGAGAAGAACCGAAGCGCAGAGCAAGGCAAAGAAGGAAAAGAAATCGGACCTTCTCGGTCTGAGACTGGTAGGCGGCGTTGATGATCCACATGTGGCCCGGGAACTCCTCAAGCTCCTCCCCGCTGCTTCATCCCGCACCTGCACGCAATCACAGAAACCCAGTGCAAGATCGATGCTGGGAATCTGGGATGGAGATGTCTCTTGGTGTGCAGTGAGACCGGACTGAATGGCGAGATGGGCAGGGGCCTCGTGGCGCAGCTCGTCCCCTCCGTAAGGGGAAGGAGGAAGAGGGCCACGGGAACGGAAGGGCGCCGAGGTTGTCGTTGTCGGCGTCCTCGTCCTTGCCCGCCTCCATCTCCGTCGAAGAGGAGGACGGCGAGGGCCAGGAGGAGCCCGAGGTCGCTGGGGTCGACGCGCCGCCGCCGCTGCGACGGCTGC
>CM014274.1:78685770-78711772 GCA_004135705.1 Alloteropsis semialata
ATGCCACATGGCACGTCCCTATAATTATGTGTTGATTGACCGCTTTGTATCTGTTGCGTTTCTGATATTTCCAGTAAGTAAGGTGGGAACGTGGGATCATGCAAAATTTGGTACTAGTTGTTTAAGACAACCTTGTGAAAATACACCAAGGCCTTGTTTAGATTGGTTGAATTCGATCGAATTCAATGATTGAAAGTGCATTGGGAAATGAAAAAGTAGAAAGAGGGCACGTAGTTCAATGCGTTGCTTTTTATTGAATTGGTGCTCTTTTCACCAAACTAAACAGGGCCCAAATACAATAGCTAATCATAATGAAGGGTGCGATCTAGCACTTGGTCCATGCGTATTTAGATTTTTTTTGAGACAAAACACCCTTTATTAATCAGAATAGGTGTTACAAACGCCATCGGGCGCTGACAGGAACCAGACATGTCTACCAACATTAGAATGAATACAACTACGAGCTAAGTTATGTGTGTCAACATTCGACGCTCTTCCTTCATGGACAAACTCACACATGCTAAAATCTTCCATTCTTGCTTTAATCTCCTTAGTGATGTGTCCATACAAACCCAGCCCTTCACCTTGAATGCTTCTGATTACATTTGAGCTGTCGCATGCGACCCTGAATTCTGATAGAAATAAGTCAGCTGCCAAGGCCAAAGCTTCCCGGCAGGCTATCGCCTCCATGGTTTCAGGGTCAGTCATATCATCTATCACCAGTGCCGATGCTCCCAGAAACTGGCCGGAGCCATCACGCGCCACTGCCGCTGCCGAAGCGATCTTCGTGTTCTTGGAAAGGGCGGCATCCACATTTATCTTCATTAAACCTGCCGGGGGTGGAATCCATCGGGCTGGACAGCCACGCCCATCCTTCTTCTCTTCCTTCGGAAGCTGTAAACCTTGGAGCTCGGACACATACTTAGCTATGAAACTATGAGTTGACAACGGACTCTGAAAAATCGCTTCATGTATCGCTTTCCTCCGGGCGTGCCATATAGCCCACAGTGTTACTGTTACCCGAACAACAACCTGGTGGTCAAGAGGCTTCAGGAGCGCTAGCAGCTATCCCTTTGCATCTTGTTCTCGTACTTCATCCATATGTTCAGTAATACTCTCGTCCTCCAGAGCCCATACACTTCTGGCCATATTACACTAGAGGAGTGAATGTCTCCACGAGTCAGTTTCTCCACAGATGAAGCACACAGCATTGTCTGCCATGTGCCTGTAATGAAGTAAATCCTTCGATGGTAAAGTGCTTCTAGCCAGACGCCACAAGAAAATTTTCACCTTAGACGGGATTTTGATACCCCAAAGCAAACTCCATTCCTGTTCTTCAGCTTTGAGGTTCGAACGCCCCGGGTAATCAAGCCTATACTTATTCAGTGCAAGCATCTTGTAAGCTGACCGGACTGAAAAGATTCCGCTCTTCTCGTAATGCCATGCCCAGAAGTCATCTTGACGTCTGGTGCTGAGTGGAATATTAATGATTGTCTCCATATCATTTGGAGTAAAAAACTGTTGCAGTTTCTGACGATCCCAGGTTACAGTAGAAGAGTCGATGAGTTCGCTCACTAATTCTGGGGCATTTGTTGCACTACTCTGGATCGGTCTTCTCAGTCCCGACGTTGGCAACCAGTCCATGTACCATATCATTGTTTTTTCTCCCGTGCCAATACGTCTGATTAGGCCTTGTTGCAAAACCTCGCGCCCATCAAGTAACGCACGCCAAATGCGCGACGGCCGAGAACCCAAATTCGCTTCCAGGAAAGTCGAGTCTGGGAAGTAAACAGCCTTTAGCACCCGGGCGCTCAAGGTTGCCTCGTCCTGTAGAATTCTCCAAGCCGATTTTGCCAGTAGCGCCAAGTTGAACATCTCCAAATCTCGAAAGCCCAATCCTCCAAGATACTTGGGTTGGATAATATCATCCCACGCAACCCAACAGGTCTTGCGTTTTCCATCTTTACTGCCCCACCAAAAGTCCCGCATAAGGCCAGTAATATGATGGCACAGACCTTTTGGGAGTTTGAAACACGACATCGAGAAGGTGGGTATGGCTTGAGCAACCGATTTGATTAGGACTTCTTTGCCACCTGCCGATAAGCATTGCTCCATCCACCCATGCGTATTTAGATGTTTTGAAAGTTTAATTGCTGTATGTAGTTGGCCCATAATCCGCTCGACAGGAAAAATGATGCAGCCGACACCTCTCAACCGTGACTTATGGGCCGGGCCAGCCTGTCACTCCCCTCCATCCGCTCGACAGGGGAGGAGGGCCGTCCGTGACGAATCCTTTGCCGCCGTATCCGAAAAGCCCAAGAATTCAGCCCATCGTTCCTCTCCGGCTTCCCGTCGCCTTCCCAAATCCCAATCCTTTTCCTTCCTTCCATCGCCGACTCGATCTCTCTTTCCTCCTCCCAACGACGACTCATTCCCCGGCTCCATCCAGCTCGTCTCACCTCACCTAGGGTTTCGCCTCCCACCTCGCCGCCGTCGCCATGGACGAGTAAGTACCCCTTCGTCTCCGGCCTCCTCACCCCTCTCTCTCCCTAGGGTATCGTCGCCTCACCCTGATCCCCTCCTCGATCCGCTCCCGCAGCTTCGATGAGGACGGCGAGCCCCTCATGAACCCCGACGAGCGCGACTTTTCCCCCGAGCCGGAGCCCTACAACGACCTCAACGACGACCTGGGCGATGCCGACGACTGGACCCGCGAGCGCTCCCCGACCCCCGTCCACGGCGACGACGGCGGGGCGGGGTCCTCCTCCAAGCCCCGGAAGCGCCTTCTCAAAAAGGGCGGCGGCGGCGGAGGCATGCCCGGTGACGACGGGCTGGAGGACTTTGGGTTAGAGGACGCGGACGCCGACCCGGCGGCGGATGCGAAGAAGAGGAAGGGATCGTCGGCGCTGAGGGATCTCGCGAGGGGTGGGGAGGGCAAGGAGAAGAAGGAGAAGAAGAGGAGGAGGGAGGACGATGGCAGCGGGAGGGACAGTGGGATGGCGAGGGAGAAGCGGGGGTCAGGAGGAGGGAAGGGCTCTGGTGGTGGGGAGCACCCGGATAATGGGGAGAAGGAGATCCAGGAGCTCTGGGACACCATTGCCGGTGGTGACTCTGAGGTAATTATATGATTGCCTGCTTAATTCAGCTTTTTGTCACTTCAAGTTAGTTGTTTTTACTGCTTGGATGCCCTTTCCGGCTTTTGGTGTACTATATATATATATATCTCTATTAGCTTGTTAGAAATACTCTGAGCTTAATGTGAAAGGTTATTGGATAATTGAAATTCTGTTGACAATTGAAGTGATGACGCCTCCCTGTTCAACGAGATCATAATAATGCTTCGACATGTCAGTTTTTTTTTTAATCTGTGAATGGATTTTGGAATTGTTGCTTGTAGTGATTGGATATGCTTTTCTTGATGGTGAGATACGCATTGATTTAGTTTGCATAGCAGTGATGTTGGTTCATACAAATGCTATTGGTTTCCTTGGGAATTCAGATTGTTCTTGAAGTAAATATTTGTATCAAACAGTTCATGATCAGGATGTATGTAGATAGCATCTCCATGGTTTTGCATGCATATTTAAAGTGAACTTTGTAGGCTATTGAGATGTCAACGTTCTTGGTTTGTAATGGTCTATTTATACACGAATGAATTAATTTTGCAAGTTAGGATTTGGCTTTGTGACACAACAGATATAGAACCATTTGATCTGTTTGTGATATCTTATTTCAAGGGAAGATAGTATACCTAGAATGCTGCTCTGTACTCTTTATGAAAGACATCTTAACTTTATTTTAGATGAGATGACAATGAAGGCTTTTTTCCTAATACCCTAAGATACTGGTTAAGGTGATAAAGCAATAAAGCATCTAGTGGGTCATCATTATTATTTTCTGTTTTTAGTCTCAGTTCTTGCATTTGTTTTTTTCTTTGTAGAAAATTTCTTAATCAGGATAAGCTGTGTAAAAAATGTTAGGTGCATATCAAGTAAGATCATTGTAAATTGTTCAGCTGAAATACCACTTTACCAGCTTTTAGTTCCTTTTATCATACTACTTCCACTGTCTTAAACAGGCTAACATATTGTCATTTTAATCTGATGGAGCAGGATGACCAAGAAGGTGTTAGGACTGTAGATGATGATAATTTCATTGATGACACGGGGGTTGATCCAGCTGATCGTTATGGCAGTGATAATGAGCGGCATTCTCCTGGACGTTATGCACAGGTACTTGTTCTTAATCTCTCAGGTGCCCCAGAGCATTATTTTGTTTGCACCTGTTGATACATGTTAAATTCAATATCCATTGGCACATTGTATCATACATTTGGTGCTCTAGTGGCTATATTAACCAAAGGTATTGGCAATTCAATTCTGATGTATGGTGTTAGAGATCCACTCCATCTTCAGCTTTAGCGGTTTGGTCCTATGATGAAGCTAAAGCATGGTCTTGTGGGGCCCTTGTTGGGTCAACTAGGTCTGCAGATTTCTGGCCATGACAACGTGCCATCTTATGAGTTGTCCAAATCGATATATGTACTATACAGAAAGTAACAGATGGTTATCCTATACAGAAAGTAACAGATGGTTATCTTTTTTGTTTTTATTTTTAATCACTGACAAATATGGATTGATTCTTTACTATAGGCCGAGGAGGGTGAGGAGGATGATGAAATTGAGCGACTCTTCAAGGGTGGTAAAAAGAAGAAGAAGAATGATCGCCCACGTGCAGATATTGGTCTTATTGTGGAACAATTCATTGCTGAGTTTGAGGTAGCAGCTGAAGAAGATGCGAACTTGAATAGACAATCAAAACCAGCCATTAACAAACTTATGAAACTTCCTCTGCTCATAGATGTTCTCTCGAAGTAAGATGTCTGGGTACTTACCTGTATTGCCAGTATCTACTGCCATTTTTTTTTATAGCTAACAATAATATTTTCTTGTTCTCTCAGGAAGAATCTTCAGCAGGAATTTCTTGATCACGGAGTTCTCACTCTTCTTAAAAATTGGCTCGAGCCATTGCCTGATGGAAGCATGCCAAACATGAATATTCGATCTGCTGTGCTGAAATTATTAACTGATGTAGGCTTCTTTGTTTCCTTCTACTTTTTTTTTCCATTGTAGAACGTTGTTCTGGCACAACAGCATAAGAACCTAGTCCCTAGTTGTCTGCGGTTTCTGTTTTGATGGCTTCCAAAAATTTATTGCTAATGGAAGTTTTTTATGCCTCTGCAGTTTCCAATTGACTTGGAACAATATGACAGAAGAGAGCAGCTTAAGAAAAGTGGCCTGGGAAAGGTACACTTCTATTTGGCTCGTGCAGTCACTCTGATATATTGTTTTGAGTATTATGTGTTATGTGCTAAATTTACCCAACAATGCATGTTTAGGTCATTATGTTTTTGTCTAAATCCGATGAGGAGACTACTGCCAATAGGAAACTGGCTAAGGAGCTGGTTGACAAATGGGTATGTATGTGTTCAGTGTCATATGTATCGGTGTGCTTGTTTACTGTCAAGGGTTCTTGAACTGTTACTTATTGTTTAAAAAAAATTCAGAGTCGACCCATATTCAACAAGAGCACGAGATTTGAGGATATGAGGAGATATGACGATGAAAGAGCGCCTTACAGGCGGCCACAAATGAAGAAGTAAGTGCATGCAGTTATTGGCCATTTGAAGGCTGTATTCTTCTCATCCTGTATATTATGGCTGTACGTTGTATTCTTATTTGTTATCCTTCCTTGTCATGAAGGCCTTCGTCGAGTAGCTCTGGAATGGAATCTAGAGATGATGATATTGATGCTGACTTCTCACAGTAAGTCTGATAATTCATCATGTTTGTTTGACCTTGGGTGCAGGTTGTCACCATTTCCTAATCGTTAGACTAATCTATTTTATGCTTTGTATTTAGACGCAAGTCTGGGCAAAGTAGTTCAAGGCAGCATGCTTCTAGGCCAGAAGCCTCGCCATTGGACTTTGTCATTCGTCCACAGTCCAAAATTGATCCTGAGCAGATACGGGCTCGTGCAAAGCAGGCTGTCCAAGACCAGCGCCGGCTGAAGGTCTTCTTCTCATCCTTGAACCTTTTTTGTCTGCTGGTTAGCTGGTTTAGGTTTAGCCGCTTGTAAACTGTTGGAAATAGGATCGACCGAGCAACAACTAATTATTCTTGTACATGCAGATGAACAAGAAATTGCAGCAACTGAAAGCGCCCAAGAAGAAAAACCTTCAGGCGTCAAAGCTCAGTGTGGAAGGTCGTGGGATGATCAAGTACCTGTAGACCATCCACTCTGGCATCCACAGCCAGCAATGCCCCGGTACATGATGATTGAGCCCGCAGGGGATCGCTGAGCTATGATGAAGTACCCTACCACCAGCCAGGGGCCAATTGTTTGGCATTCAATAATTGCTTGGATCTTTTATCCAAGTATTTTCCTTGCCTGGTAGGGTGCAGCAGATGGGCTCCAGAAACTCGATGATCTTGGCACTTTTCATTGGCTTATGCAATTATATTATGATCATGCATGAATATAGCATTTTTTCAAGCAGAGTGGTGCCGCCTTTATACTGTATGAATGTTTTGCCTACTTATAAGTTAACCTGATCCGATCAGGCTGTATGTTGACCCATCCCTCTCCCTGGATGTTTTTCTCATAACAATCACTTGCCAGACTGAACTTCTGCTGGAGTAGGTCGCTCGCCAGCGCCAGACCCTCCCGGTAGATTCTATGGTGTGTTTGGTTAGCTAGCTTAGAAATAGCCTGGGTAGGAATTAGCCATGGCCAGGATTAAGCCTGTATGGTTGAGGAAACAAGCTCGTGTTTGGTTTGTTGGCTAAACTTTGCTAGATCTTGGAAGCCTGTGTTGGCTTGTATTGTATATGGTTTTCTTTTATTGTTTTTGGTGAGTTTACCACCATGACCACACCTTCCTCGCTCAAATCACATTCTTCTTTCACTCTCGTGGAACTTAGTTAAACTATTTTCAATAATTTTGTACCATAATAGATTAAATAGCATTTATAGCAGTTGGCCAATTGTACCTGGGGCCCATTGCCGAGGCACCCAGTCGCTGCTCTCCCCTTAGCCACTTTCACCTCAAATCAAAAATTCTGGGAACAACATTTTTTTAGCCACTTTCACCTCAAATTAAAAATGATGTGAACACATTTGTCTGTGGGATAATTCTTCTAAGAGCCTATCAGGTAGACTGAGAACAACATTTTTGTTGTGTAAAAATTCTTCTTAGAGTTAGAACAATTGTCCGAAATTGTTTTAAGAGGTGGAACAATGGTTTCGACATTGGGGGAGTAAGAAAGAACATGCGCCGTCAGATTGTAACCCTACATGAATGCCGATTTGGGGGAATCTAGGACGTCTGACAGATAGGATTTAGATCCTCGCACAGTCGCACGCATGGAAAGGGCAAAAGGCTCACTTTTTTTTAGGGAAAATGGAAAGGCTCACTAAATTAGCAATTCAAGCCCGCCTTCCAATTTCATTCAGGGGGGGCGCAGTCAGATGGGCCGTCGGCCCAGCCCAAGCGAGCCCGGCTGTTATATAAGCCGGTTAAGGTTTCAGCAGAAACCGCGCCTACCTCGCCGCCGCCTCTCCCAATTCCCACACCGCTGTAATCCGCCTCCGCCTCCGCCGCCGCCGCCGCCGCCGCTCCGCTTTACCGCAACAGTGTAATCCGCCGCCTGTCCTCATGTCCTCCCCCCTGCCCGTAGTCGTTTTCTCCAGTCTGGAAGATGCCGAGCGGGCCCTGGAGGGCAGGAACGCCGGTGAGGTCGCGCTGCAACTCCATCAGCAGACGCCCTTGATCAATGCAGACGCGATCGACGTGAGAACACGTCCTGGAATTCGGGGCTACCGGTTGGTGAACTTTGAGCTGTTGCATTGCAAGTTCCGGGCCAAGGTTAAGCTAGATAAGGCTTACTCGGCGATGTGTGGATCATGGATCGGCCAGCTGAAGAAACAGATCCTGCATGTCGATATACACATCTTGACTACCAGACAGAAGCTCATCAGTGGGGGCCGCGACCAGTGCAAAGGAATCGAGGGATTCTACAACAGGTAACCATATTATTTTCGCACTCGTCCTCATCTGTTATTGACACCAGACCTTTCTCTTTCTTTTTTTCTGAATCGCCTTCTTTGTTCCCGTTTTGGATTTCAGACAGCCAGATTCCGGTCGTAAAAGATTGGCGTCCCAACGAAACAGTGACGAGACAGACCATCTGGCCCAGAAGGCGTGGTGGGAAGTAAACTTGACTTTGCTGGAGACGAAGAAGAGAATCCTTAAAGAAATGATGGGGGAAATGGAGATAAAAATCTGGTTCAACATGGGCAACGCGACCAAGTCTGAATCGCTCCTAGGTGCGGGATATGCAGACTTGACTTTCCTGTACTGAGGATCATGTGGGCTCCCAAGAAGAAGGCAATGACTGGTGAGTACTGAGTACATTTCATCTTTAATTCACACTGTTTCTTGTTATGCTCGTCTCCTCTTCAGCATGTTTATTGTCAATGAGCAGTTTCATTTTTTTTATAAAAAAATTGAGCAGTGTTGCTTGAAGGGTAGGCCAAGGCTTGTCCTGTTATCGTCTTGTTGTAAAGTTCTGTGGTCAATGTTTCTCTAATAATGACACATATAGTTAAACATAACCTGATCAATGTTCATGGTATATGCCTTATCAAATGTGCTTTCTCATTGCGATAGTTATCAGTGTTTTTTTCATTGTAGTATGCAAAGCTTGTGGCATGGTACTAATAGGACCACCATCAGTTCAGCAAATATACTAATAATTCTTATGTTGGTAGTTTATATCCTTCTCATTGAGTCAATACGTACACATTTTCTTATGCAACGCCGAATGGACAAACCTTCTTATAGTATTTTGTTAAATTTTATATGACACTGCATGACACCTTATTCTTTCTCTTAGGCAATCCAAAATACAAAAGTAGCATGCAAAAGACATGAATGCTATGCTTCCTGCCTTTTTAAGAATGTTCTTGAGAAATTACAAATGTCCACCTGATGATTAAATCTCTTTTACCCTTTTTGTGCAGATGCGGTTGGCAAACAGTTTCTTGTTTTTCTACCTGATCGCTCAAGTTACTTCCATGCATCAGCTTTTGGGCTCTAGATTGTAAGCATAGACATTCTAGCAAGTTATCTTAGACTTATAAGCTATAGGTTATTTGCTTCGAAGGATTGATAATTCATGTGCTGCTTACGTTAGACAGTCAATTCTTTTTAGGTCTTATGTTTCCTGCAGCTTATATTGGTCATATGCTCGGAGGTGACTGTAATATTTCGTAGCGTATGGCCCGTATTCACTATGGTTTTTAATCCTCAGATATTAGTAGCTGGAGATGCAATTACTTTTTATGCATTGGTATGCAAGCTATTTGTAACCTGCTCTGTCTGATAGTCAGTTATGTGCTCTGGTTTCCTGATGAAGTGATGAGTGATGAGCCAAGCTCGGTCTTCGTTGCATGTCATCTTAGCTTTTGCTTCTTTGTTTTTGGAGCATATATCCTGCTAACAGAAGACTCACATAGATCCAGAAATGTCGAAGGCTACTATCTTACCTTTTTTTTAGCATATATCATGTAATGCCGTGTGTCTTTGTGCATGTTTTTTTAGGAGAACATGCTTTAGTTTTAACTAGGGAAACATATCCATACATTGCAACGACCGAAGACCACTTAAATATTAATAAACTTGTTAGAGTAGAAAACAAATGTGATTTTTACTCACAAGTCTTGTAAATCGGGAAGGGAAGAGGTGGGCACCGGGGTGTGGTGGTGAAGGCGTGAAGAACTCGGTTTGGCAGTTTTGACTACTCAAATGAAGTTATGTTTTGTGAAATCAAAACATAGCATGACAGCTGGTTAATTGTGCTCAATGGTTACCGCACACTAGACTCTGTAACTCGATTTCATCTTTGCTGTGTTCGTGACTGGAATGTAGCGTGCTCAGGCACTAGTAGACTCGTAGCGCTAGCTGAGCGCCTGAGCGGCATTTCGATGCCATCATGATTGGTTTTGATTATATTTGTGGGCTTCCGGCAAATACGAAACGTCCCCAAGTCAGAATTTTCGCACATGCTGCCAAATGTCGAAATGAGGATCAATAACGTGTATTATCCATATGGCTTGGTGGTCGTTTTCAAACGCCGTATGATGCGGACAGGCAAATCCATCTGATATTCTGATGGGGATATTCTCTGTCACGTAAGGCAGTTCACGGACAAAGTCGTTCACTGACAGCGACATGGTGGTTTGGCCATCTTTATTTGTGCTTCGTAGCAGTTAATTGGGGAGCTGATGGTCACGTAGAAGTGACGGCGGATTTTGACTTCATTCACAAGGACCATATGGACATCTTTTCAATTGGAAATTTGAATAATTTCAGCCAAATTTTTGCTTGCTCTCATGGGCATTAACGCAAGAATGAAATGGTCGCCATCCGAACGTTGCGATCTACTAGGGGTATGGATTTTCCAAGGAGTAGAGGAAATTCAATCGAAATTACGTACTAATTTGATTGAAATTGACATATAGATTTTCGAATTAAACTCGCCGCAACACGATTATAGAAGGAAAGAATATACTAAAAATAGAGGTCATTCTTCTTCTCCGTCCTTTCCATCCCAGGTCGGCAGGTCGCCACCGCGTCCCCGTCCTCCTCCCCCTGCGCAGCACCTCCACCACGAGGCAGCACGCGCCAACGACCCTCCCGAGCCGCAGAATCCCGCCCCGCGCGCTCGCATTCCTCGCGCCGCCACCCGGGGTTCCAGCCGCCCACGCGCCCGCGCCCCCCCGCCGCCGGCCGCGCCATGCCGCGGCGCGGCGAGACGGCGGTGGTCCCCATTGACGCGGCCGGCGGCGGCGGCGGCCGCCGCGAACGAGGAGGCCAGGAGCGGCCCAAGAGCGAGCGCCCTCGGAGCCACGGCCCCGGCCACCACGGCCGCCAGCACCAGCACCGGAGCCGCCCGCCGCCGCCGCCGCCGCCCGTGTTCCGCCCGTTCCGGCGCTGGTTCCCGTTCCTCGTGCCCCTCTTCATAGTCGCCAACGTCGTCCTCTTCGTCCTCACCATGTACGTCAACGACTGCCCCGCCCACGCGCAGGCCTTCGGCGCCGCGATAGGGGGATCCGTCGGCGAGAGCGCCACCTCGCAGGGCTGCTGGCTCGCGCCGGAGCTCGGCAGGTTCGCGTTCCAGTCGTTCAAGGAGAACCCCCTCGTCGGCCCCTCCTCCGCGACGTAATGCACTATTCAAATCTCTCCAAATTTTGGATCTTTCTGCCGTTCGCTCGGTTTAGGTTATTGCTGTAGATGTATGCAGTATGAGAGATTGGAGGTTTTGGAATGCAATACTCCTGATACACTAGAGAGTAGATAATATTTTCGCCTGCTTATTGATATAATCTTGATAGCTTCGAGGTTCAACTAACACTTGTTTTTATTCCCCAGGCTGCTGAAAATGGGGGCACTGGAAACCAGTAAAGTTACCAAAGATCACGAAGGCTGGCGCCTTATTACATGCATTTGGTTGCATGCTGGAGTTATCCACATACTCGCTAATATGTTGAGTCTCCTAATGATCGGAATCAGGCTCGAGAAGGAATTTGGCTTCAGTAAGTGTCATCCTTCATTTTGACGCCTTTACACAGTCTCTTATTATCTGGTGTTCATTTTGATGGCTGTACACTGCATCTTCTATTATTTGGAGCCTGATGGTTCCTTCAAGGCCTGGTGATCATATAAGTTGACCATTGATTAATGATTTTCTGTTGCAGTGAGGATTGGTACACTGTATGTGATCTCTGGTGTTGGTGGCAGCTTGCTGTCATCTTTATTTATGGTGTCAAATATATCTGTTGGTGCTTCAGGTGCACTATTTGGACTATTGGGCTCCATGCTGTCCGAGCTTATAACAAACTGGACGATATATGAGAACAAGGTTGATTCTAAACAATATGCAATCTTTTCACAAATTATTCCATACTCCACGTTTCTAATTCCGTTCTTATTTTTAAAAGTTCAGGTTGCAGCCCTCTTGACTCTAGTTATGATCATTGTCATCAACTTAGCTGTTGGCATCCTTCCACATGTTGACAACTTCGCTCACCTTGGAGGATTTACATCAGGGTTCTGTCTTGGTTTTGTGTTGCTAATGCGACCGCAGTTTGGATATATTAACCAAAAGAACTCTCCTCTTGGATATCCCATGGGTGTAACTAAACGGAAGTTCAAGATATATCAAATCATACTTTTTGTTGTTGCTACAGTGATATTAATTTCTGGGTAAATATCTTACTTATTCGAAGAACGATAATGATCTAATGAGCCTGTACGGTTCAACTGTTTTTGCTAAACTTTATTGTTGGCAGGTTCACTGTTGGCTTGGTGTTGCTTTTTCAAGGGTTCAATGCTAGTGAGCACTGTTCTTGGTGCCATTATTTGAGCTGTGTGCCTACTTCAAAGTGGAGCTGCAATGCACCAAACAACTATTGCATGGTAAATCTTTTCTGTAAATACAGCTCTGATGTGTCAATCACCAGTCCTGATATATTTTTAACCTGTTAGTTTGGTGAAATTGTGTTTAATAGAAAACCTTAATATATATTATACACAGGATATGTATGAATGCCAACTGTTGAGCATTTTTACTTTATATCAATTTCTTTGATAAATTAATGAAAATCATCAGAACTCCAACGATAAGCTGTAAGCCTGTAACAGCATATCATGATTGTGAAAATCTTGCCTTGATTGGTTTTCAACTAATATGCTGTTAGAAGTTTTGCTCTTTCTTAGTAACGAGAACTTTCTTACGGAGATTATTTACTTTCAATATGATCGGCATGTTATCATTGCAGTCCTTAAGTAATTAATTTTACGTTTCATTCTTTGTTTATGGCCTCACTGTAAATTTACTAATATAAGCTTCTTCTGCAGTCCTCACAGCTTGGAAATCAATTAAATCTGACATGCCAAAGCACTGGAAAAAGCGCAGCATATGTTCTCAACAATCCAAACAGCACGGAAGCAATTAAACATCTTTGTGTTCATCTTTGCAGTTAATGGTGAATGTATGTAATTTCTAATGAGGAATTGATGCCAGCATATCTATGGAAAAGATAAATAGAAGCTGATATTGACATTGAGATTCTCTGGTAATGCTTTTATGTCTTCCATTGTTTTTTTTGTGCATGCTGTGTATTATGAATATCAGTTGGCAATTATAAGAGATGGGCAATTCGAGGCTGTAGATAAAGGGGTATCAAGCATAAACTTGTGTCGAGAGAATGAAGGCTTGGTGGATTTCTTCATTTCTCAAAAAGAAAAAAAAAGTAGAACAGCAGATGGAATATGTGTACATATCTAGATTGTTGCCCCAAATATTAGCTACAGAGAGGGATATGGGGGACACCCATGGCAGGCATAGTAGGAATTAGGAGCTGTCCTGGTTAAGGTAAAATTGTTGCATCACATGTACTGAAGATGCTTATACAAGATCCAAGCCAAGCGTCAAGTAATGTATGCTCTCTCACTCCTATGTTGTGCTATTTCTTACTAGGTTAGCATTCCTCTTCATTCTTTCCTTCCACTTTTGACATGGATATCTTAATGTATTTAGCAGAATTTTTAACGTTTTGTGTTTCTTTGGATGGTCAAATGGATGTAAATGTTACAGAAGTTGATGCAATGATACAAGTAAAGCAAAAACGAATAAATATCCAGCATGCTAAATTTGTATCCATTTTATATCACTGGTTCCCCTGCTCTTGCCAATGCTCCATGATGTCACTGTGTCAGGGTCTCAGGGATGTATTTTTGCACTTAGATTTTTTATTCTCCTGGCCCATAAAGATACTAACTACTCAACTGCATGACTGTTTTCACCCATTACTAATAGACAATGTCTATGATTCCCTGCATCCTTTATATAGCACAGCTATTTGCCTCTGTTTATGGAGTCAACCACTACGTCTGTAGTAAAAAGAGGTTTTGACATGGGGTCCATCATTTGGAGTGATTATTCATAAGGAGATCTCCTTTATGAGGCATCTAAAATTGCACATGGCTAATAGTATAAAAATGGGAACAGGATACAACTTTCCATGAGTGTTTCAGGTTAGGAGGGAATTAGCATAATGTTGCAGCCTACAGTGGTATGACTTGCAGATAATATCAGACTGGTGCCTGTTATAATGTGCAAGAGAAAAACAGACAGATCCTACAGGACATTTACATTGAGACCTCTAGACGCGATACATGCCATAGCTTCAACCCGTATTCCACCACTAACTGTTCATCTTGAGCTGCTTGAAAATATACTTCACCACCTCTGCCATTGTTGCCTTTCTCCCTTCCCTGTAGTTCCAGAGCTCATTCACAGCACACCGTTCCTGAGGACTGTACTCTTTGAGCTCTCTTAGGGTAACCTTCACTGCATTGCAGACATTGTCACCGTACTCAGTCCATAACTGTCTCAATTTGGGATCATCTTCATTCACAATGTCCTGAAATCATTACACAAGGCCTTCAACTATTGCAGTTCGAACAAAATTGAGAACATGCAACTCAAGATTTCAATGTACATAAATTGGACAGGTACCTTTTCTTCGCCATCGATCAAAATGGTTGTAAAGGGATTCCAGGATTTGTTCTTGAGTTCATCTTGCCAACTTGAAACCAACCTTGCTGCTTTGCCCTCTGGATCGTTATCCCTGTACTTCCTCTTGCATGCATGGTGAAAGGGTTTTTCATCAAGTTGTCCCATCCTTTTGATCCCTATTACCGTGCGGTCGCTGATCATCATGCTCTCTGCACACTGGGCATTGTGCGGAGGAAACTTTTTATACATAGCATCACTCATACAGATGGAATTGAAAATGTCAAAAATGATACGTCGTTTACCTTAATCACTTCTTGGCGGATCTCTTGAAGCTCATCTCTGTTCAGCAGATCTCGTTTTGTTAGGTCAACATATGCATTTTGAAACCTTACATGTTTTTGCTCTAGATACTCTTTTGAAACTGTCATTAATTTATAAATAAGCTTGTATTCTTCCATCATTAAGTTTTGTCCTGCATGTAGTAGTTTCGTTGAGTTCAGCGGAGATATTGCAGACAATAGTGCTTCCTTTTGCTCCAGCTGCTTCTCAAGTTGAACTACTTTTGCATTAATGGCCTCCATCTCTTCCTAAATAACATACATGTAAATGCATTTGTATGAATTGGTGGGTCATCTGTGAACCAGCTGATCAACTTTGATATCCAAATAGAAAGAAACCTTATGTTTATCATGAAGCTTTTGAGCATGGTCACTCGCCTCAGGCTTCATATCTGCCATGTCCAATGAATTGACCTCGATAACTAGCTGATTGAATCATCATACCAGAAACAGAACAAGCTAAAATGTTGAATTGAGAAAGTTAAACAGTGGTGGAAAAAACACAGAAAATGGAAATATTGGCCTTGGGTGTAATGAGCAAATTCTACCAATATTGGCCTTGGATGTGACCATTTTTGGTGTAATAAGCAAATTCTGCTAATAGTAGCCTTGGCCATTGGGTTACTACTTGTGGTGTAATGGGGCACAAAAAAGAATTACTAATGATATATATAGCCTAACACATGGTACTAAATAAAGGTGTTGTCAACTGACGCTAACTTTTGCTTCCAGTTGCCTGTAAATTTAGCTACAGCTGGGACGAAGCTGGTAGCATGACAATGCAGTGAGCCATAAGATTCTTTCATGGAGAGATGGTACTATCTTATGGAACTGTAAAATGTATTCTTTCAGACGGCAGATACATGTATCCGGACGTTAACTGATCCAGATAGAACGCATATACCTCCTCCACTTTGCTGTAGTGCCGTTCGGTTCTGCATTCCCTCAGCTCCTGGATTCTGTCCACCCTTAACTCGATCTCTCGCCTGATTGCATCCAGCTGTGATTTGAGCTTCTCGTTCTCGTCATCGTCGCCATTGTTCATCTCTGGCAAGACACTGTCAGCTACGTCTTTTAGCTCTGCGAATACCCAAAGAACATTGCGTTATCAGATTCAGAGAGAAGTCTTGGATCACAATCCGTGCAATTATCCTAAACACGTGTCATGAACGCAATCAGTTATATTTTGGTTATATAATTTTATAAATTGTACAGGATCATTTTAAAAAAATGCAATTTACTTGCATGGATTGATGGATTAACCTTTGAGCTCGCCGTGGAGCCAGCTGCCCTCCTCCTCCATCCTCTGGAGCGCCCTGCCCATCTCCTTGTACTTGGCGTCCAAGAACCTCTCCCTCCTCTCGTACTCGCCGGCCACGGCGCCAAGCGTGACGGCGACGCTCGCCTCGTCCTTCTCGACGTCCTCCACGCTCCTCGCCGCGGCGCCGGACTCCCTCAGGGACCTCCCGACCGCGCCGTCGCCGAGCAGGTCCTGCTCCCCTGCGGCCCAGCCGAAGACACGCCCGGCGCTATCGCCCTCTCCGCGCCGCCGCCACTCCCTCCTCCCGGCGCCGCGGAAGTGTACGGCCAGCGACATGGCGTCCCGGAGGCCCGCCCAGCTCTTGCCGAAGTGGAGCAGCAACCAGTGCTGGTTGGTTGGCTCCTCTCGGAGCGCGGTGGTTGCGGCGCCGGCGAAGAGCTGGTGAGCGTGGAAGGCGAGGGTGCTCGCGGCTCCGGCGTCGGCAGCGGCCATGGCGAGTACGCCCGTCCACGGCCAGACGAGGAGCTCGCCGGCGTCGCCTGCTTCGGCATCAGCCGTTAGTACGTCGTCGGCCGACATGGAAGTTCTTTTGGTTGCTGAGGTTTCAGGGCAGTGTGGTTGGGTGGGTGAGGCTCTCTGCTCTGAAATTCTGAATGGCACCACCTGCCTTTTGTTATTTTATATACTCACCGTGCTGTATATTCAATTATTCATGGGTTGTGCATGCTGACAAAACCTGTTGGCTTTTTTTGTAAAATGTTTATCTTTTGGAGAGCGCAATACATAAGCTCAGTTTTGAGGTACCACAAATCACAAGTTTTTCTGCATGAAAACACAACTTGCAAGCACAATTACATAACTAAAGTCGTGATAACATAAATATTTCTTACACATCACGCGGAATAATATTTCTTTCTGATAACTGAACCGCAGTTCACTGCCGACTAAAGCAGAAAGTTCAGGGTGTAACAGTTGCACGGAGGCTCCTAATTCAGACAACCATAAACATCACATATGCTAAGTAACATAAAAAGTCGACTGACTAGATGCATGCATCCTAATGTTCCGAAGCAAATCTAGTTATACTGCTACCTGACACCTAGAGGAACAACCTTAAAAAGCTCCGCCTTCACTTCAAGGAACACTAGACACTGCGAACACCTGGGTACAACAACAGATCCGGTTGGATGTAAAAGGGACGTGACGAACAGGCTGCGGGCCTTGCAGTGTCAGTAAGAATCCTCGCCATCCTCTTCTTCAGGGGAACTAGCAGCTCGTTGCCTCTTAGGGCAGTTGCGGTAGTCATGCATGACGTGTGTATTACAGGACCTGCATAACCTTGGGACTCTTTGTGGCTTTGCCTGTTCACGCACAACAAAGGTCTCATAAGCAAGCACATAGATATAACTGACTGAGAGCTGAAAGACAACACAAAAAAGGTATATAGAAGGGGTGAATGAGTGGGTCAATATTACATGTAAATGGGGGATTCATTGATATTCTGCATGTTTTTCTGTTGTAATAAGTAGGTGCTAATTACATCAATGTTTTGGATAGATCAATCAGAATCAGACTGAACTCGGATCCCAAGTATCATACTATCATACCAAGGTTCTCTTACAACCAATTAAGTGTTGTGCTCTCAGCTTATTAATTTGTTGACTACAAGAACTCCTAAAAGAATCAATTCAGTACCAGAGTAATCACAGAAAAATTTTATCATCTAGCTTGATCATCTGAAGAAAAAGAACATTTACACACTAATAGCAGATGATGCTAGCAATGAGTTGGAAATATGCAAAACAAATGCAGGCTGGTACATAACAAAAAGGAAATGAAAAGACAATAGCAGTACTAGCATTTCAAGCATGTATTTCCACTGTTCCTGTGATGTTAATAACCTAGAAAGTGTGATTTCAACAAAGAGAATTGTTGGTGTAGGAAGCTCACATTCTTTCTGAGTTGCTTGTTCTCAGCTTTCAGCTCTTCATTCTGCTTCTGTAGGGACTCGATCTCCTTCGTCTTCAGAATCAACTCCAACTTGAGCCTACGGTTCTCTTCCTGCTTGAGCTCATTAGTCTTCAGAGCCAGCTGCAGCCTCAGATTCTCATTCTCGTCGTAGACCCGTTCAGGGCCCGTAAGCACTGGGAATGGACTCCGAGCTGAACATAGAGAAAAATTCAGAAACTGCATGTCAGAAGGTTCCCCTGCCTTCCTGTTTCTGTTTGAGAAACAATTTCTTCGTACCTGGACTAATGTCATTCTGGACCTCAGCTCCATCAAATTTCTTTGTACCTTGACTTATGTCATTCTGGACCTCAACTCCGTCAACCTTCAGTTTGCTGCGCTTTGCGATTGCCTTCCTCTTCCTTCGTGGCAGATCCCCAGGCTGAACATAGTTGCCACCTGGAATCTCCTCTGCATTTAAACATTGTCAATCAAAATGCAAGGAAAGAAAATGAAGTGGAAAATCATCCCCTGATCTATAGTACCAAAACACATTAGGGGAGAACTAAGGTTTTCTGTTCCATTGATCCATCATCCTTGTCTCACAAACCAACATGAATGCAAAAATGTTGCAATGATAACTTATTGCAGTTCAAGGATGTAGTCCTTTATGAAAACGAGCTCTGCATACAAGTTATTAACCGCCGCGCTTCAGTAGTTCCCATGCCGAGAAAATCCTACACAGTTTCTACCGTCGCCGAGTAGGCCCTGTACGTACACAAGGTATAGATCGCTCTACTCCTAACAATCCCCTTTCGTCAGCCCAAATTGCTTTCGCAATCGACGATGCACCTGCAAACTAGCGATGAGACTGCATTTGCCGATCTCTACTTTTTTTGGGGGAACGAAGGGATGGTTAGTAAACCCCAAGCGCGATGAGAAGCATAGTAGCAGATTAATCACTATTGTGGCGTGAATCCCGCGAACTAGGTCTCCCGCTTACCGTCCAGGGCGGCGCGATCAGCGAACCGCGGGCTGCTCCGCCTCTTGCCGCCGGCGCCCGCCGCTCCCGCCTTCCCGCCGCCGCGCGCGACCATCTCCGCCTTGATGCCCCTCGCCGCGGCCGCCGCCCTCGCGTCGCCGGACCCCATCCCCGCCTCCTCCTCGCCTCCCGCCACGGCGCGCGCCGCCCTCCCACCGCTCAACGCCGCCTCCGCCTTGCCGCCGGCACCCTCTCCCTCCTCCACCTCGTCGTCGCTGCTCCCCGCGGCGTCGTCGTCAACGGGGACGCCGTTGTTGAAGCGCAGCCACCACTGCGCCACGGTCTCCTCCCCGGCGCCGGTGGTGGCGGTGGAGGCCATGTCGTCGGCTGTCGCTCGAGCCGGCGATGAATGAGGAGGGTATTGCGAATGTGAGTAGCGGTTTTCTCTGCTGATTTTCCCCCACGTACTAAAGAAGTGATTTTTTTTTCATTTTTCTTACTCACCGAAAATCATTTCTTTTCCCGCTCTGGCCTTTGCCTCGCCGCCCAAAAACTTTCCGCAGGGCAAAAGGGTAAAATTATTGTTTCCTCGGCCATCTTAACCCTACCATCAACCATCAGACAGTAAAAACTCATATCAGCGTGTGTAGAAAACACCATCTCATGAAGCACGAGCATAGATATGATATATGTGTATAGCGTAAATTCAGCGTGATCATTCACCACATGGTTGTAAGTTGTAACTGCCAAATCTCAACCCATTTCATCTTGCTATTGCTACATCTTCAAAATATAGGTGTTACAAATATATCCTAACAGAAAAAAACAATGATCAGAATTATATGTTGTGACTGATACACGACCATAGCGTCAACTATTTTTCACCGGATGGAGTTGTGGTTTATTTAACAAAAGGTCCGGCTTAAATCTTTGTAGAGGAATTCCGTATCGTAGGCCGTACTTCAGGAAATACGAAGAGCTGCACATTGACAATGTAGTATCGCATCGTTTAAGGGGATGGCCACATTGTCAGCTTTCAGAAACCGTAGACTTTTGATCGATTCTCACTCACACCCTGCTACCTTAGAGCAGCTCCAGTGTGGGGAGAAAACGAACTGTGGTTCGGCGAAACCGAACCGAGCACACTGGAGGGTGCGACCGCTCGTTGTCAGGTCTCGAAAGTCTGTTCGAACCGAGGGAATAGAAAATTGGCCCAAGTACAACTGCTCACAGGTTCTGTCCTCTCTCCTCCGTCCTCCCTCTTCCCCAGCCCTCCTCGCCTCTCTGCTCGTCTCCACCGCAGCAGCCGCCTCCCACAGGCCACAACCACCATGGCAAGCGACCCATGCCGGCAGCCGGCCTCCACCACCACGGCCATGGCCACCACCACGGCTCCACGTCCGCGATTGCGGCCACCGCCCGCTTCAATGCCGTGCTATGCACCAGAACCGCATCGAGTTGGAGGAGTACTGCCAGTCGCTGCGCGTCCTCGACCCTTTCTCTTCAACCCCGCGGCCGCCTAGCCGCCCTCCGGCGAGGAGGCCACGGCGCCCAGCACCCAAAGCCATTTGACGTTCCCCAGCCGCCCTCGCCGCCTCCTTCCTCGAGCTAGCCTGCGGCGGATGCGGAACCGGAACTACTCGGCGAAGTCCATGGCTGCTAGGCTCAAGCTTAATTTCTGGATCCATGGTGAAATTTGAGGAGGAAGCGGAAGGTTCAAGGGGATGAAAGATGGGGAAGGGGAATTAATGGATGAGAGGAGCCGAGGCAAAGACCTGTCGGGCGGAGTTCTCCGAGCGCGAGCGCGAGAATGAACGGTGGCTGGGGCGTTGCATTTTTCTATGTGCGTGTGGGTCCGCCAAATCGTATGCGACGCTAGAGGCAGCGAACTGTGTGAAACGAGCCGGATTTCCAAAACGGAGAATGCGACTCCTTTACCATTGTGATAGTCCCAGAATCAACTGCTATCACGTACAGAACTCATTTCAACATAATATCATATCCGTACATCGAATCAGAGTACAATTATTACAAGGATAATATGGAAACGTAGCTGGTACAAGCCCTTTGGGCTAAACGACAAGGAAAAAAACCTACGAAGCGTCTCCAGTCTTCACCACAGGCAACCTTGATCGAAGCAACACAACCCTTCAAAGCATCATCCGACGATTGAACTTGGAATCCAAGTCCAAACCTGCAAGCTCACGAACTGTCCCCAAGGAATGGGACAGGTCCACGTCACCATCCGTATGCAGCTTTAAGGTGGCCTAATTCTAGTATATCAAATATATCAAGGAATTAAGACTGGGGTTTCCTATGCAGCTGCTGCAGCAAAAGAAATAAATATCTCCAACAATAGCCCAAGCTATCATCTCCACGGGTCAACCCTAGCACACCAGGGTCCCGTCGCATTCTCACCTCCTGCTCCTCACGAGTCGATGGGAAGACTCCCATTCTTCTCATCTCAGCGGCTACAAGCCGGAATCCGCACTATCTGCTCTCAACCAGCCCAAGGCTATGAAAAAGGGGAGAGGTAGAATATCCCAAAACACTAATTAGAAGAAGCCGGATCGAGGGGTGTCCATGACCGAGGACGCGGCTATACGTATAGTTTTAACTCTGCAGAGTGTGTACACCTGGCCCCACTCGGGCTGCAGACGGCTGCGCATCCGTCTTGAGACACAACCCACAGCCACGACTTCCTAACCAGAACGGTACCATACTGTATTCCCAGGCTTGGGACCCGGATCGTGAATCTCTAGCCTGGCCACGGTGGTGTCGAGAGTCTCGGAAACTAAGGGCTAGAATAGCCGGGTCCCGAACATCCCAGTGTTCGGCCAACCCAATCCTATACACACTTCTCCACAGATCTGGTACCGCCCAGCTAGAAATGGCTGGAATCCTCCCCATGAGGATAAGTGGTGTGCACGTTTGACAAAGTCCCGTCACCAGGTCCAACTGACTCAGCCTAAGCCAGAGCAAGCAAGCTTCCAAACTAGGCCATCCGACTCCGCGGTCCGCCCGTCTACCCATTACAGGTAATATCCTCCAACTCCTCCAAAGATCCACAAAAATGTACCCGCCACAGGTACTCCGTAGGAAGTGCCCAACACACCTCCCGAGCCCCGACCAGAAGGTCGGTTAATGTCTGCTCACTCCAGCCGGGGGTTCGAAACTCTTCAGTTTTATCCCACCCGAAACTCACACCAAGATGATCAAGATCACAGCTAATCCCACACATGCAAGCATAGCACAAGTATAACAGTGTACATAGGTAAACAAGGATATCGGGTAATCATCAAAGGCTATGCATGGGTTTAACATCATCATCATGAATTAAAGCGCTAGCAATTCTAATAGCAATGCCTAATAGGATTCAAAGTCGGAATGGGCGTGAACCTGGAGCAAGGTCCTTCTTTCACTTTGTTGATGAAGTCAAAGTAGTCGCAGCAGTAGTCGACGAAGTCGTCCAAGTCTTCCGAGGATCCTAATAATCGGATAAATGAAACGATAAGCTAGTTGCAAATAAACTCCAAATAAGAACCAAAGAAGAGCCAAAAGCACTCAACTCCTACACTAACGCGTAGATCATGATTTTAGAAGAATTATGAAACTGGTTTCATAATTTTCTGAGCTAAATTGAATTTATTATGAATTTTCTTTGATAAAACCTAATTCTGAAATTCTGAAAAAGAAAAAGAAAAGGGGCAGACACGTGGCAGCACGAGGAGGTGACACGTGGCAGTGCTGATGTCATCATGACGTTAGCAGCGGGTCCGCCAACGATGACGTCACTATGACGTCATCGTTGACCAAGTCAACTGTCAACGTTGATCGAGTCAACAGGTCAGCCGGTCAGAGGTCAGTGGGACCCGCATGTCAGTGAGAAACAGAGCATGACACGTGGGTCCCGGCGGTCAGTAGGTTGCGGGCCGAGTTTGGGTTGATTTCTCTGGTGAGTTGGGCTCTAGCTGGGCTTCGAGGGAGGCACGGGGTTCATGGGCCGAGACAGTTTCGGCCCATGGCCACTTGCTGTGGGGAGAGTGAGTTATGAGAGAGAGAGGAGACTGCAGGTGGGGTCCAGTTGTCAGAGATACAAGGGTATGGCAGGTGGGGTCCGTCTGGCGGAGAGAGAGAGAGACTGGCATCAGGATCTTCTGTGAACTTTGTGGCTTGGCGCGTGTGTGGTCGCTCCTGTGTCCTCCAGAGCAGATCGGAACGACGGCGAGATCGGGCGGTGAAGCAGGACGTCGACGAGATCAGGGGCTCCGTGGGCGTGCGCGGTGCGGCCGGGGAATGCGGGCGAGGTCAAGGGGCGCGTGCGAGAGAGAAGGAGCACAGAGAGGAGAGCAGCTGCGGCAGGCAGACAACACCACGGTGGTGAGCGGCGGTGCCGCGGCGATGGGTGCGGTGGTGAGCAGGCAAGGGAGAGAAGAGAACGGGGAGTAGAGAGCGGAACGGGCGACGGCGAAACCTGCAGCAAAACGACCGCGGCTCGAAGGCCGAGCAAACAGAGCATCCACACATCGGAGCAGAGCAACACAGGTGCGTCCATGGCGGCACGACGGCTGAACTGAGATGACAAGCAGAGCAATCGGAGAGAGGAGAAGGGGATTGGGGTGTTGATGGCGCTCACAGCGGGCCGGAGAAGGAGATCGTGGCCGGCTTGAGAAGGAGCTCGTGAAACCGGTTCCGAGCGGTGCTCCCTGTCGTCCTTTCCGCTCACGGCGGTGATGGTGCGGCTTGATGACGCGGTGGCGGCTTGGCGGCGACGACGAGCTTGGCGGCGCGGGGAAGAGGATGGGCGCGGTCGTCTTGGCGAGGTCCTCGTCCTGCAGTGCTGATGCGGCGGCGACGAGACGCAGTCGGCGATGGAGTTGATGCGGTGGTTCCTCGGCTTGCCGCGGACGGCGTCCTCCTCTCGATTCACTTCTTCCTGGCTCCCTTCTACTCCTCCTCGTCTTCAATTTGGCCGGTGGCGAGGTGGAACAGGGCTTCCGCCCTTGATGGTTTTGGGGAGAACAGAGAGAGGGATGGATGGGGATTACATGGAGGGAGATTGCGTGGGGAAGGAGGAATCGGGGTTGGGGCTCGGCTGTGGCCAGACTGGCGAGAGCGGCACGGGCGCGGGTTGCTTGGGGGCGCGGCTTCCTTGGGATCCAAGGGAGAGCGAGTTGGGGCGCGAGCACGTGGGCGTGGGCGGCGTATGGGCGAAGCGGCTGGAGCGGTGCGGCGCGCTTCGGCGTCGGGAGGAAGAGGAACAGGTGGGTGCGGCGCGTGTGGTGGGGCCTGGGTGTCGGCGAGTAAAAGAGAGAAGGGAGGTACTGGTGGGTTTGTTGGGCCGGGAGGCTGGGCCGCGAGTTGGGCCGACGCAGAGGAACAGAGAGGGGAGAGAGTTCGGGCTGGGTCAGATAGATTGAGAGGTTTGGGGCCCGATTAGGATAGTTAGCTGGTTAGCTTTTGAATTTATATTTGAACTTTAGAAGTTCAAATATAAATTCCACTCAACAATTTGAAACCAAACAAAATGCCAAATCACACTAACAATCATTTCCCTATTTACAACTAAAAGTACTTTTTATTTACTAAGAGTTATTAGAGGAGAGAGAGAAGACACTCCTAGGTTTAAGCAATCAATTCATACAAAAATTTTTAAATCCACAATTTTCAACACGGAATGTTACACTGTGCCTGTTGTTCGGCGTTCGTGGATGCCTCTGGTCGAACCAGGACTCGAGGTGGGCCCTCCACAGCGTGTGCTTGGAGTGATGCCTGAAATAGAGAGAGAAGGTTTAAGCGCTACTTCTCACACTGCAGCATGCGGTGCCCGTGCCAAGAAAACCAGGAGCGGAGCAACTACTTGCTCCGGTGCTTGCTGATTAGAATATAGCGAGTGAGCAGAGATGGAGAGAGAAACAACTGTGCACATGAGAGAAAGGATTGGATGAGTGGCTTTATGGTTTCTTTTTCTAGTTTTAGTGTGGGTCCCAACCACTTAGATAGCATCGGTGCCCTTTTTTTTCACGTTGCAGCTTAGCTAGCGCGATGCCTATTTTCTCACCGTGGCACTCTAAACAGTATTGAGCTTCACTCACGTTGTGGAGGGCCTTAGTATATATTCTTCTGTAGCTGCATTAGGCATGCTAGTGCTGCCGACCTGCCGAGCTATGCATGCTGACACCTTTCAAAATTGCAGTGCCCGAACGCAATTTTGAAAGGCGTACCAGGAAATCCGGGAGTTCTTCAGTCATCAGCTCTGTCTCTCAACTCTGAATGTCTGAAATTCTCAATCGGCTCGTGGAGGCTGCAGCTCAGCAGCTGCTACCAGGAAGCCTGTTCGGTTGGCTGGTGGCTGGTGCTGATTTGTTGTGAGACTGAAGTACTGCTGGCTGGCTGGTGGCTAGTGGCTGGTGCTGATTGTTGTGAGACTGAAGTACTGCTGGCTGGTGGCTAATAAGCCAAGCGAACAGGCTGTATTTACAGAACTGAAGAGATGCTTCGATCATGCTTGACGCTGAAAAGGGCCGAAATGAAAATGACTTCAGAATCAACTCTTAGCTTCTGCAACCTTTAGATTCCCATTCTCCTCAGGGGCCGGCTTAGGCTACCCGCAGCGGGTACTGGGAGGGGAGCACTACCGCTCCAGTACGCTATAGCGTAAAAATCCCCCGCAGCGGCATCCTGTAAAGCATACGCTAAGATAGCGGACGGGGAGCGCTCCGCTATTCCTAGCGCGGTAGAGTGCGTCCGGTACGTGCCGATGTGGCGCCGAGCCCGCGCCCTCCCACGCCACGCTCGGCAAGCCGCTCGAGCTCCTCCCGCAGCCTCC
>CM014274.1:78712896-78743357 GCA_004135705.1 Alloteropsis semialata
AATATTTAGTGTGTTAAATACCATAGAAACTCTCAGTATATAGAAAGCCTGTGCATTAGCATTTGGAATCAAGGTCTAAGGATATCTAGCTAGCTTGTGTGGAATATCATTTGGTAAAAGAATATCAAAGTGAGCTTGTGCAGATTAGAATGACTTAATATAGCAGATCTTAATTGGACTCCTGTTGTTCGCAATTTTAACAATTGACTCAAGCTTTCTTTTACTACAGGATTCCCGTTCCGTACATATCTGTATTTTCAAAGCATCATAATAACGACACATGTAGGTAATTTAGATGCAAATTCTGTTTAACATGGAAATATGTGTTCTCGTCACTTTCTTCATACACTTACCCTATGGTCTACAATTCTACATGGTGAGACACATCGTGCATATATGCTTTAAGTAAATATTTTCTATATTAATAATTGATAGAATAAAGAGGTAATTTAGAATTATATATTAGTGTAATTTGGCATATTTTTATAATTACATATGTAGGTTATTTTTATAATGGAGAATATGGTAATTTAGAAGCAAATTAAGCGGTTAATTCAAGTTATTTTTATAATGGCACGTGTGGCTAATTTAAATTAATATTAAGGAGTTACTTCATATTATCTTTTATAGTGACATAAGTGGGTAGTTTAGCTATAGATATAGAGTTTAATTTTGGCTATTTTTATTATCGCAAAAGTAGGTTATTTTTTAGAAAAAATAATAGAACCAACTGCTACGATGATTCAAGTTATGGTCAGATGTTTCTAATTTTTGTAAGAATCAGTAGTAATAGAAAAGGTATGACAGACCATAAAAGTAGGCCCATTTTGTTTTGGCCGTGACACTGACACATGACAGATTTGGGGATCAAGTAGTAAGTGATGATCGATGGCCACGGATAAAGGAAGGTGGTGCATCAACACCAAGAAGTCAACTTAAAGGAAGTTAGTGCATCAACACCAAGAAGTGAACATATATATACAAATGCCTTACAAATATCCACCGCATACTCGCATAGTATAACTACAGCTATAGATACCATTTTCCTTCAATGAAGAGGATGGGCCCGCTAGTTTTTCTTTAGAACCATTGAAAAGATAAGTAACATTTAGTTTAATTACAAACGTCACATGGACGTATTACATGTGCACGTCATATAGGTTGCTGTAGCTCTCCTTCAGAAAGTACTAGACACACAGCTGTCCCCCATCATTTTAGAATAGAAGGTACCTGCTATGTAGTCCGCGATATTATCTTTACCTATTTCTGAAACTTTTTTTTTTGTCCGTCATGACATGTGGGTCCTATCCGCATCGGGTTAGAGTACTAAACCAATTTTTGGTATGTCTCCCCGTATTGAAACATTAGTCTAATTGAAGTTTTGTTCGTTTGCTTATATACAAACGCATCTTTTAAGTCCATTCTTACGTGAAGTTATGCTGAGCTTAATTTTTAAGAAATTAAGACTTTTAATTTATTTTACATATATATTTGATACCTCCTGATTTGGGAATTCATAATTTGAATGTTGAGCTACTGTGTTTTTGTACGATCATTGCCTCTACTATTGCTCTGTTTATTGTTTAAAAAGTTAATAATGTGAGACCAAGATTGCTGTAAATTGGAACCATATATAAAGTAGAGACATTAGATAATCCCGTTCTACTAAATATTTCCTCTGTATCGAAATATTTGTCGCCATTAACTTTTTATCACGTTTTATTAAAAATATTGTGTGTATTTGTTTGCGATTTGCTTTATGTACTTTGAGTATGACTTATCTTTTGCATATTTGTATAAACTTTTTGGATGAAACAATGGGTCAAATGTTTTAGAAAAAAACAACCATGATAAATATTTTGATATCTAGTAGTATTTATTATATACATCGAAGAACAATGATTATAATTGTTGCCCTTTGCTAATTCAAATCTAACAAATTGGACAATCACAATACTAGCAATTTTTATAAATATTTATTTCTCCCATGGCAACACACGGGCATAATTGCTAGTAAATTATAAATATATAAGACGACCTAGCTAAAGTCGTTATCTTCATTTTTTCTTCATGGACTACTGCATCACTAACAATATCCAGGATATGTAATTCCTTGTAAAATACTTTTTTTCACAAGGAATGAAATAATTAACACTGCCGTCTTCGGAACCAATTGATTAGACAAGTAAATTTTTTCGCTCGTCAATAATTGAAACTGAAATATGCTACTATTGACATCTTATATAAATGAGCAAATTAGGGGGTGTTTAGTTCATGTCATTTTGCAAAATGGGGGTGCATTGGGCCGCGTGCATTATGCGAAATTTTGGAGAATGGGGGTGAACTAAACACCCCCTTAGAACGTTGAACCGTGGCCATTTGATTAGACGGTTGCTTACGTGTCCCTGTTTTCGAAATTTGGTATACTCTTAAGAACTTACTTGCATCTGAAAATCCATTTCTAAAAGTGATAACATATGTGTTGTCTGTCTCTGGAAATCAAAATCCATTTCCACATATGGTTGCTTATTATGTGATCTGTGGAATAGATCTATTTCTAGAAGGCCAGCTTCTAAAATCAATTTTTATAAACGAGACTCGCCGGTGGGCCTTGTCCTGAACCTCATGTGTAGTAAAATGAATACGCAGACGCTCAAGCACGCACCTGTCATTGAAAGAATAGCGTCGGTTAAATCTTAGAATAAATCCTGAAAAATGTGACCTATGTCGAATCAGAGACTCGAACCCGTTTCACCACAAAGAATCTAATCAACTAAACTACGCGTAGGTCATATTAATTTATAGTTGTTGGTACTGTATTATTGGGAGTAATGGATATTTGAACTGAGCATTGATTTCGTCTGTTGACTACTAAACTATTGAAAGTTGGCCCATTCGAAAAGTAAATAATGGAGATTTGTAATGACTTTGTATGTTGACTGAACTATTGTAAGTTGGTCCCTTTGGAGTCGCGTTATTTAGGGCCTGTTTAGTTCCCACCGAAACTTTTGAAACTTTGAAACTTCACTATTCATCAAAGGGAATCTTACATGCATGGAGTATTAAACGTGTGTTAATAACAAAACCCATTCCATAACCCCCGGTAACTTTGCGAGACGAATCTAATGAGCCTAATTTGGCCATGATTAGACAACGTCGTGCTACAGTAAACAATCTCTAATGACAGATTAATTAGGCTTAATAGATTCATCTCGCGATTTTCCGTCCATCCGTGTATTTAGTTTTATAATTAGATCATGTTTAGTCCTCCTAATCTTCGATTTAGAATTGGAAACTTTCTTTCGCAAACTTACTTTCCAATCTAAACAAGCCCTTAGTTTTTTTTCTTCTTGGGTCTGATGCACCACGATTCCCAGATCTGGCGCTACAAACAAAAGAAAATAAAAATCGATCAGTAGGTAGAGAATATCTTATTGTTCAAGAGACGAGTGTACAAATGAGTGTTCATATATGCCTAGACGGCAGGTGAATACTTGGTATATATATACTAGAACATAAGGCGCGCTTTGCGCGCCCTATCATGATTGCTGATTGCATATATCAATGATAATGGAAGAGTGTCCATTTAAAATTTGTTATTAAAAATATGATCAGAAAACACATACCAGGTATCCCTAATTTAATATAGCTCTTCTAGGTTTGGTTGATCATTTTGTGGATTCTGAAGGGTTAATTCATTTAAAATATTTTGAATAGCATCTAGTGAAAACTTTGATGGGCAGAAGCTCAGAAGACCTGCTATCGATTTTACGAAATGGAGTTACCATATTCCCTATTAACATCAACATTACAGTAATAAATAGGTAGATGTTAGTACGAGAGGGACAGAGGACACAAATAGGTAGGTATAATAAAATCAGTAAGAACTGTATTACATATCAGAGGGATAGGGCAGGACACAAATACATAGGCAACTAATTTTCATCCCATTCGACATTCGTCTAGGCATTCAACTCTACACTCCGATACTTGTTCCCATTGTTGCATACATAAACAATTAGAAAGTTCACACTTTGAATTTTAAATCACTCAGCTAACTGTGGCAGGATGATTAGGATTTGCTACTAACACGAGTGTTTTTCTCACAGCCGCTGGAATCATGTTGTGCCATTGTGTCAAACATGTCAACAACATCATTGACCTAAAATTAAAAACAGGAGCAAAATCTCAGTCAGCATCACAGTTCCATAAATCTGTCCAAAGGGAGCAGAAATGGCATGCCTAGAGATACCAAAAGTAACTCTAATGTTCTTTTATATTGAAAGGAGTCAAAAGGATCCAAATCGACCAGTACCAAAAGATGGTGTCACATATCAGGCTAATTTGTAAGTCAATGTGAACTATTTCTGATTTCAAGTTTATTTCTACATGGCTTATTCTACTACAATGTAATAAATCAAGGTATAATATATGTGTGGAAAAGATATATTTGATATATATCTAACATGTTTCTCCTTAGCCGATAAACATCAACAAAGATTAGCATTGGATATTAATATAGATTGTATCTTTGTGTATGTATGTACACCCCGTGGC
Organism: Alloteropsis semialata; assembly: GCA_004135705.1. Taxonomy (NCBI): domain Eukaryota; kingdom Viridiplantae; phylum Streptophyta; class Magnoliopsida; order Poales; family Poaceae; genus Alloteropsis; species Alloteropsis semialata. The sequence goes on from CM014274.1 coordinate 78,717,454, forward strand.
ACATGAGTTACATGTAAAACTGCCAACTGCTACAATGCAATTGTCTGGATCTGTACATATAGTTACCACTTACCAGTAATTGTTCACTTCTGATTTTTCTTACAGATCAAGATCATCGAGCTTACATCGATAAATGGGCCAGGATTATATCCATGTTAACTCCTAACCATTTATATCAGATAAGATTCTAGAATCAAATACATTAGTTTCACATACACACTGTCAGTTTCATTGACTATAGGCTCTAGTAATTCGACTATCAGAAGGCTACCTCCACACAGTAGAAATGGCAGCCGAATCATGGTTATTTACTAATTTGTAGGTTGCCATCTAAACAAATGCACGGTGCACGATATTACCGCACAAAAGTTCAATGCTAACGTCCTTTCTCTGAAAGGCAAATGGTAATGGAACCAGAAAAAAATACCATGTCTGATGGATATCTTATATTGCAATGTTTCTAATTGATGTGATTGCCTGCAGCGAAAACTTAAGTAATGAGAATAAATTTCGGAAAAAGATGAAAAGGATCTAAAACAGTATGTAGTAGCTGTGCTGCGGATTTAATTATGGCGTCATATAATAGACTGGAATTTTGCATCACTGTGTCAATATTTAATGGAAACGAAATTTGGTCCAAATTCTAATGATGTTTATAGCCAACAGCATGAACCATCCGATAAATGCCTTCAGTTTGACACACAGCCATCGACATGGATCCCAAATTACTATATTATGTTTAATAAACTTTCATTTAAAAATAGCTATTAGTAGAGAATCACCAATCGATTTAGATTTATTTCAGATATGATCAAGGGCCAAACGCTTTGCCGATTACCTCTTCTGTTGCTGTAGCATCACAGAGGCACTCATGATTATTGAAGAAGGGAATGTGAAATCCAACCATTCATGTTGCACCTGTAATCCTGACAAGACATAAAACTCTAGCAACACTTTCTGAAAGAGCAAGACTGATGTTCAGATTTCCATGGTTTTGCTTCAACGCCGCCTCGTCATCTAATAAAGCTTCATGATACAAGGCTTCCTGCAACATAAGGTGGTATTCTGAAATTACAGAGTTTGGAAGGTGAAGAATTTTGTTAAAAAACTTTCTTTCAAGTCCTTTCTTTACTTTATTCTGCCTATTGTATTTTATTTCTTTGGCCAATAGTCAACCTTTCCGTCTATGCTTTCTACAATTAAAGTCGAGCCAAGACAAAATGTATCTCCTAGTGTTTTTTTTTTGTACAATGAACTTGGTGATACTAATTGTATCTACTACTACTATTGTTATCTGAACAGGGTAATGATAACTATGATTGTTATCTAAACAACATAATGGAGAGGAGAATGGTAAGTCAAGCATGTCATTTTGTCACTGCATCAATAGAAGTTTATGGACTATAAGGTTTACTAAACAGAGGCATACCGAACTAACCCTCAGAAGTCTGGAATAAATGTGGCATTTAAAAAATAAAAAGCACAGCTGCTACATTCAACTGAACGGTGCCAGCTCTGTTCAAACTAAAACATAATGCTCATGGAGTACTGGTTGCTCAGAAAACCATCTTCAGCTCCAGGTTCAACAGCACTTCCGCCTGGCAAATAATAGTCAAAAATAAATTTTAGGAAAGCAAGGTCTTTCCATCGTCCACACAAAAGTTGAATGTGCACAACGCTCTGTTTTGCAGAGGCTGCTCTGTTTATGAAACAAGTTCTTTCTCATACAGAAAAAGCTGAATGTGTGGAAAGGGCGCGAGGAAATTTGCAGCACCTGTATGCCGACCATCTGTCCACAATAGAAACACGTGGGCAGCAGCTGAGATCTATTTCCTCTCTATTTGTATTGCTCTCCTCCGGTGCCTCGGTGCGTTGCTGGTGGTTGCAGCAGTGGCGGTGAGGAGAGGCCTGCCGGCGCGGATAGAGGCCCCGGCGTGGGCTGGCACCTCCTCTTCCTCTCCCACCGGCCACCGCCGTGACCAATGCCACGGTGAAAGACAACGGCGGCGCCCAAGCCGCAGCTGCTCCTCCGGCGCCGGCATCGCCCCCGCGGCCCGCCACTGCCGCGGGTCGGCAATGGCAGCGACTGGCTGCCCCGGCGGATCTCCGACTCAGATTCGACGCCATGCGATGTGCCTTCTCCGGTGGCCGTCGCCCCGGACCGTGTGGAGCCGCCGTCAATCGATCGAGAGGGGAGGGGTGGGGGAGGAGCTGGATCCAATCGAAGAGGGAGACAGAGAGGGTGTGGTGGGGCCTGCCAGCATGCGCTCCGCGCCGAAGAAGCCTCGTCCGCGGCTCTGCCCGATCACACATCGCTGCAAGTGGGCCATATCCGTCTAGGGCCCACTGGTCTGTGGGTGGGAGGCCGGGAGCTAGGTACGCACGATGTATCTCTGAAGAACGAGCCGCCACCAGTGATCTCCTGTTACCTCAAGCCACAAGTTGCTGTTATTAACTAGTACGTAACTTGATCAATAACAGCAATTAATTATAATCCAAGGCTAAATAGGAATTAACTATTGTTGTAAACCGTCGGTTCATCAGAACACCAACTTGATCAATATATTGTTTGGTGTGCAATAACTGATCATATCACACTCACTAAATTATTTGTTTCGCAATGCAACTGTGGCCTGATCCGCCTCGGTTTCTAGTACCTAACCAAACCCGTTCCAGGAAACCTATACTGCAAAGACGATATCGCGGCCCGCTCTTCCGTCTCTAGGCTCACCGTGGTCTAGATGCACAGAGCCACATGAGCTCTCGTGCTATCGCTCTGGGACGACGTGGCATCGCGCGGAAGGCTGAGCGGAGGCCCCAATCGCGGACGGTCCATCTATCAGCTAGAGACTAGATTTTTTTTAGATAATGAATAATTAAATCCGGCCTCTACATCCGAAGATGTACACAGCCAATTATTACAGAGTTCCAACAGATGTCAAAAAGAGCAGACATGTAGCAACGGGCAACATGCACCCAACTAAGGTAAACGATAAAAATTATTCCATCCTCCATTGGCAATCTGTAGAGCAATGACTTCTAATTTCCTGCTCATAGCGATGAGGATGTCCTTAGCCTGCTCCTCACGCTGCAACTGGGCCCAGAAGCGTAACCAGTAAACTCCCCTGAAAATAACCTGCAAAAACGAATTAAACTTCGTCTTTTTGAAAACTATATCATTCCTGCATTTCCAAATAGCCCAGCAAATGGCAGCGACACCAACCCAAATCAGTTGCTTAAAATCCTTATGTTGATTATTAAGCCAGTTGCCAAACATATGGTTAATAGATCTAGGTTGGTTCAAATTAGTGGCATAGAAAATAAACCTCCAAATCATGTTTGCTAAAGGGCAATCTATAAAGAGGTGCTGTATAGTTTCATTCATATTACAGCAGACACACTTCTGACTTCCTTTCCAATTTTTCTTTGCAAGGTTATCTTTTGTCAAAACGACACCCTTCTGAAGGAACCAAAGAAAAATTTTGATTTTTAGAGGTAATTTCCATTTCCAGATCTTCCTATGCTGAAAAGGTGGATGAGTATCTATAGCATCAAGATACATCGACCGGACAGTAAAAAAACCATTTTTTGTCAGCAGCCATTTAAAATAATCTTTACCATCCACCAAAACAACATTAGAGACCCGAGCTACTAGGTGAAGCCATTGTCTTAGGTTATTGTCCACCAGAGACCGTCTAAAGGATATATTTAGGGGTCTAGAAGACATAACCTTAGAAACCGTTACCTGCCTATCTCGCGCTATATGATATAAGGCTGGGTATGCATCCTTGAGTGGCTTATCACCTATCCAGGTATCATCCCAAAATCTTGTGCTGGTTCCATCTTTAATAACGAAAGAACCTTTAGCAAGAACCTCATTTTTAATATGCATGAGGCCTCTCCAAAAGTGAGAGTCATTTGGTTTGGATGATACTTGCGTCAGGGTCTTCGTTCTCAAATATTTATTCCTTAGCAAAGATTGCCAGGTCCCATTGGTATTCAAGAGGTTAACTAACCATTTAGCCAAAAGGCATTTGTTTTGAAGCTGTAAATTCAAGATCCCAAGGCCACCCTGATCCTTGGGACGGCACAAGATGTCCCATCTAGCAAGCCTGTTTTTGTGTTTTTTAGTAGAGCCTTGCTAGAAAAATCTTGATCTGAAATGATCGAGGTTTTTAAGAACTCCCTTAGGGATCTCAAAGAAGGACATCATGAACATTGGAAGACTACTTAGCACAGAGTTAAGCAGAACCAATCTCCTCCCATAGGATAGGTATTTTGCTTTCCAACACGAGAGTTTTTGCTGCAAGCGTTAGCTAGAGACTAGATAGGGAGGGCCTGCTTGTGCAGCTAGAACAAGATGACGGCAGTTCTGGCAGAGAGAGTTCTGGCCATTGCAAAAAAGGCAGCTAGAACAAGATGGCGGCGGTTCTGGCAGAGAGAGTTCTGGCCATTGCAAAAAAGGCTTTGCACGAGTCCCTCCAACTTCAGGGCGCTCGAGGGCTTGACCTGGAACGAGCTACCAGCGGGGACACTTCGGAGGAGGAGTTACCGGACCTGCGGCTCAACATCTGCTTGGTATTCGAAGTGTTCGTGCGGATCCTTGCCACGGGGGTCGGCACGCTCGCCTTCATCTGGGCCACCGTTGTCTTGCTCGGAGGCTTCTCGCCTTCTCTGCATAAGGCTGATTTCTGGGTAATCACGGGTATCGTCTTCGTCCAGGCTGCCAAGTAAGAAACTTCATCCTAACTACCTTGTTTTCATTTTATTCATTTCTGTTGCCGGCTCATCTTCTGCTCTGTATTTACCGGCCGGGGATCTTCCTTTTCTCTAAGAGAAAATTCCTTATTTGCCATTGAAAATTTATCTCATCCCTTCTATGCCATCCAAATTTATCTCATCCCTTATGTGCCACTAGAAATTTATCTTTATCCCCTACGTGCCATTGCCGTTACATTTTCACGTAAGAAACACGGTAGCACCGTTACCTCCGCCACAAGCCTGACGACTTTACCCCTCCCCACCCTCCGATCGATCGATCCCAGCTGCGTCTATCTTCTTCTCCCCAAATCAGTGTCTATCTTCTTCTCCCCAAATCAGAGTACATCAGAACATCAAATCCCTAGCACATCTCCTCAATGCGCTGCAGCTGCAGTAAAGCGGGCGGCACGGCCGCTCCAGGCAGTCGGACAAGCGAGCGCTCCGTGGCCCCGCACGAAGGCTCGCGTCGCTGCTCCCTTGGGGGCCCACGTGACCGCGGCCGCTCAGAGGCGCGCGCGACGCGGCCCCTCGGAACTTGCTGGCCGTGGCACAACGCCATGGACGCAAGCGACTGATTAATGAAGCTATCCCTCCAGCCCCCCTCCAGCTTATCATGCAGAGGACGATCCAGAGGGGTCTGGTGTGTCCCGCCTCCACCGTATGCTCCCTCTCTCACATGGTCTCTGCTTGTAGGGTGATTGTCGTGCGTGCTCGTCGTCCTCCCTTGCTTGCTGATTGCTGCGTTTGATGGTTGGCCTGCGTGCAGCTGTTTGCTTGCCGAGAACGGCGACGCTGCAACGAGTCAGGATGATTTCATTTAACGGTGTTGTCTAAAAACTAACGGCAATGGCATACAGGGGATGATTATAAATTTTCAGTGGCACACAGGAGATGATATAAATTTGGATGGCATAGATAAATTTCCAATGGCATACAAGGAATTTAAAGCCTTGTTACTATGGTTGGAAGGTACCTGTGGGTACTTTATAGTACTTTTCTTTCTATTTTTTTTGCTGGCCGTTGATCTAAGAAAGGTAATTAAAAAATAAATTAATGGTGTTAAGGGTATTGTAGTAATTTCAACTTTTTTTTTTTCCTTGCTGACTATTCTCCGTTCAACCCCAGCAGTGCGCATCACTGGTTCCTTCGAACTCCCTTGCACATGATTGAATGAGCCCATATTTATTTGCTACATCATTATGGTTGAATACTTGAATGATACCATGTTTCCCAACGAATCCAAACAATCCAATCCAAGGAAAGAACAGATTAACCCTTCGCATCATGCCCTGCCCAAAACGAAGAAGAACAAACCACGCCTTCCAGTTCCAGATTGATATACTAGCTAATTCCACAAACGATTTTGGGATCAAGTTAGCATGAGAACCTTCGGTGCCTTCACTGCCGAATCACACAGGAAGAACCTTGATAGCTTTTGTGTGCCAGGTCACTGCTTCGGCGAAGGGGATCACCCTTATGCAGGTGACCAGTCCCGGTAGCCAAGGACAGGGGTGATGGCCACCGGAGAGCCGCTGGTGACTGGTCCGCCACCGTGACCTGCGAGACGTCGAAGCTGTTAGAATCTGACGCCCTTCGTCATGCACAGCACCATCTGAATTTAGAAAGAAAATTGAAAGTAGGACACACGAACTTGTACCGTATTAACAAACAACAAAAGAATCTCGTAGAAAGCCCTGTATGATGGCATTGAATTGATTATGACAAGAGAATAGGATTTTGATGAAGCCGATCACAAATTCTTTAAGCACAACTCCAAAAGTGTACAAGTGATTGTCGCTCCTTCCTCACAACTCTATTTGACTCTCTAGAACTCTCTGATTTTTGACTCATACAAGAATCTAGTGCTATAGAACTATTCGTTCTATCTCTCTCGAGTGCTCCTAATTGTTTCTCACAAGTCTTTGATAAGATCTTGTGTTTGCCCTTTGGTTTGAGAGGTGTTTTACTGTGGTTGAAAAGGTACCACGAGCTCATATTTTGGTAAGGTATCAGGAGGTATCTTTCCAATTTTGATATCGGTCCCATCTATTTTGATACTGGTCCCACCTATTTTGATACCGTTTGGTACCTTTTTCTAGGTACCTCTAGGTACCTTTTATGTTTCAACCGATGAATTTAGCTTGATGGACGGTCCTAATATATATATGGAGGCTAAAATGCAACAAGGTGCATTTTGTATAGGAAACGCACAGACTCTAGCAATACTACCGAAAAAAAAACCAGCGCCCCCGCTTCCCGTGCTCCCATCCACCCACTGCCTGCATGCATGCAGCATGCATGGAATCTTTTTGTGTTCAAAACTTCAATTCACTTTTTCTCCTAAATCGTAAGTCGAATCTACGAACCGTTTGTTGCATATTACTCGAAAAAATATGCCTAACAAAACAAGATCCAACGTGGATATATTTTATGCATTTTTTGTTAGTTGCAACTCGGAAGCATATACAATTGCAACTGTTAGTTGCAACTAGACTTGCAGCTCAACTCTGTATGTGTTGCAACTCGAGTTGCAACACATACAGAGTTGAGCTGCAAGTCTGGTTGCAACTAACAGTTGCAATTGTATTGCAACTCAAGTTGCAACTCTGTACGCAACAAATGTTTATACAAATGCAATAAATATTTATACAAATGCAACAAATGTTTATACAGATGCAATAAATGTTTAGTTTCGTGACACAAAGACAGAGACATTCAAAAATACAACGCAACAAATGTTTAGACAAATACAGCAAATATTTATTTTTGTGACAAAGGGACAGAAACATTCAAAAATATAACACAACAGACAAATGCAACAAATGTTTAGATAATAGGTGAAAGTCAAACATTTGTTGCAATTGCAATCGAATTGCATACAACTGCAAATCCAGTTGCAACTCTGGTCGCAATTGAAAGTCAAACATTTGTTTTTTTTTGCAAAAAAGTCAAACATTTGTTGCATTTATTAAACAGAAAGACATTTGTTGCAATTGCAATCGAATTGCATACAGTTGCAAATCCAGTTGCAACTCTGGGCGCAACTGAAAGTCAAACATTTGTTGCATTTATTAAACAGAAAGTCAAACATTTGTTGCAATTGCAATCGAATTGCATACAGCTGAAAATTCAGTTGCAACTCTGGGCGCAACTGAGTTGCAACTGGATATGGTTATAAACACCACATGCAAATATAACATATATAGAGTTGCAAATGAAAAGCACACAGAGTTGCAATTCAGTAAAAGACGCACGAAATATATTTATGTTGGATCTAATTTTGTTAAGCACATTTTTTCAAGTAAGATGCAACAAACGGTTCATAGATTGGCCTTACGGTTTAGAAGATATCGCATTTTTTCAATTCGAATCAAAAAAGATTCTGCACATGCACATGAACTGGCATCACGTGTTTAGGTTGGACTATTAGTTTTGCATGTGTGCATGTGCCGGAAGGGTCCGTTCGGCAATGTTGGGTCAGCCCAGACGTGCAGTCAGACCTGGGTGCATTTTCTATAGGAAATGCACCCAGGTGCATTATAGCAAAACTATATATATATATATATATATATATATATATATATATATATATATATATATATATATATATATATATATATATATATATAAAGTGCGGACTGCTTCTGCCTTTTTTTCGTCCGTTGTGGGACCCACCGTCATCAATGTCCTTCCGTGGCTTGCGTTCCCGGTGCTTCTCAACTTCGAAATCAAAGTCCTCCCCGAACACGAATTGATTCACGTATCAACGAGTATATACACAGGAAGGCAGCAAGAATAGCTAGAGAGGATTCAAGATAGAAAATCAACTCGATTTGTTCATTAAAAAGCTTGAGGGGGCTCGTTGAGCTGTGAGCCGACGCCCCTCTCCCTCCACCGCCGGGACGCATATCGTCAAGCTGTGATAATGTTACTTTTAGGTCTGTTCTCAAACCCATATCGTCATTTCCTGCATCAGAGAGTGAAACACCAAAACTCGTGGAAGTCGTTAGTGTAAACCATAATAAATCATTTGATGTTCATTATTATACTGATTATGGTTATAGTTGACGGTCGTATTTGGCATTTAAAGACCGTCAACAAAGCTCTACTGTCATCACAGTAAAGATGTTCTTATTTGTAGGATTGTATTTATCATCTATCAAGTTTTTCCACAACTTTCCTTTATCAACTTGATATCTTCTTAGCCAAGAATCAACTAAGCACATGTTTAAATCTCTCAAATTTGGGAAACCTCCAAATGTTTTACACATACTCACATTGTCCCAATTGGCTAAATGATATCTATGGTTATCCTCAGAAATCATTTCATAAACAATTTTCTAGATGGGAGTTAAGGAGTTTGATGGCCCACTTGAGAAACTGAATAAAAGACATTAAGTGCACTGGGATGCTTGCTAAGCAAGTTTGGATCAACATGACTCTAGGTTTAGTAGATAAAAGTTTGCCTTTCCAACTTGCTATCTTTCTAGTGATCATATGAACTAGAGGCTGGATATCTTTCTTTCTAAGCTTTTCAAAATGGAGGGGAACACCTAAATACTTGATAGGAAAATTGCGAACAGGACGCTTAAAGATATGGGCTATATTGTGAATATCTTCCTCTTCAAGGTTTAAAGGGATCAACTCACTCTTATGATAGTCGAATCTCATTCATGAAAGGTTTTCAAACAGCATTAAGGTACTCTTTAGATTCTTTAATTGTCATATAATTGCATCAGCAAACAAAATGGTATCATCTGCATGTTGCAGAGAAATGCCCATTTTCCCTAAAATATGTCAACAAACCTTTAATCAAACCTCCTCTAGCAGCTTTATCTAACATCTTAGTGAACACATCACCTACTAGGTTGAAAAGCAATGGGGAAATAGGATCCCATGTCTCAAACCCTTTCCATGATTAAAAAAGGAACTCTCTTCACCATTCAAATTCACTTCTATGGACCCTCCCTTAACTAACTTCTGCATCCAATTAATCCAACGAGGGCTAAAACCTCTAGCTAGTAAGACTTAAAAAAACTCCCAATTCACCCTATCATATGCTTTTTCATAGTCTAGCTTAATGATCACACCAGACTCACCACTAGACTTATGCTATGAACTATCTAATGGGCAGTGACTACACTTTCTAAAATGTACCTGCCCTTCACAAAAGTACTATGGTTCTGGGCAATAATCCTTCGACACACTTTTCCTAATCTAATGGTTAAAACTTTGGAAAATATTTTATAACTACAAAAGTCACCTTTTCTTCGACAGCCCAAAACTCCTTTCCTAAGACTTCTTCTTCTCTTTTCTCAGCAGCAAACATGTTTTTATTAAACTATGTTGCTATTTTCATCATCCCTACTTGGTCATTAACAAAAAGTTCAACTTTTAAAGATGAATCACAAAAACATATCCTAAACGGTGTGTACTCAGGGCTGATTAGTTTGTGGCTGCGTCTGATGACTAACAGGATCGTGGGCGTAAACTCAAACACTGAAGCAAAATTTTTCGCCCAGGTCCCGCCGGCCTTCCTAGAGTTGGGAGCTGAACACTTCACTCGATGGGGTCGACGAAGGCCATTGACGGGCGATGCATCTGGCCGAAATATCTTCCGCTACATCATTTTCGGACTTGCAAATGCGGCGTTGGATTTCATGCATCTTATGGCCCTGATAGCATTAGTGGTACTGCTCCTCCCGCTAGTCGCAGCATCCGGCTGCATCGGCCTCTCCATCTTTCGCCTCGTGATGATTACGAGGCACAAATATGAAGGTGGCAGCAATTCCAATGTGGTGCCTGCACTCGTCTTCTTCTATGCTTTGGTGCTTGCCCAAGGATACTTGTTCCTGGCTTGGCTGGCCATCATGTCGTTTCGCTTGGAAGCGAGAAATCAGGTATGCTCACAGTATCAGTTTGAAGACACGGACGAGAAGCAACTGATTGACAAATATATCGACAGAACCTCAAGTGCATGCATCAAAACAGGAGTGTTGAACACCATCAACAGGAAACTGGTTTCCTTTGCAGTAGACTTGCTGCAATCTGAGTACAATAAAGACCGCATTGCTGGTGTACTTCTGCTCCACATGTTGATATCCAAAAAAGGTGCCCATAGAGCGCGTGCCCACATTCATTCCTCACCAGACTGTATTGCCAGGATGCTTGCTCTGCTCAGCACAAAAGGTGGCATTGATGAAGAGAGCAAAGCCCGCCTAGCACAGATTGTCGCACTGCTTGCTAGTGATTTGAGGCTAAGTGATATAGACAGAGCAACGGAGTCCATATCATCCTTGATTGACCCCTCTTTGGCGAAGATATCAACAACAGCTAACAATGGTACAACTGACTTTGGAAATTACCAACAGGGAAACCAGGTATCGTCAACAACAGCTAGCCGTGTTAACAATGGTCATCAAATAACACTTGACTTTGGCAATGACCAACAGGGAACAAACCAGTCTCCCAACGAACCCAATGTAGAAAAGAGCAAACCTCTGATTATTCATGGCTTGATGATTCTAGCCAAGCTTGCAGGGAATCCGGACAACTGCTCAAATATATATAACATCAAGGGTCTCTTCTCCAAGATCACTGCGCCTATTACTAATAAGATGTATACAGTCTTCAGCCATGATGATGACACCGCAATTGAAATAACAGAACAGTCACTGCAAGTGGTGAGCAAGCTTGTCAAGGGGACAGATGAAATCAACAGGAATATACTCCAGGACATTCGTGAGTTTGAAGCCAATAGCATCCGCCCAATCTTGACATATGACCAAAGGTACAAGAAACTAAAGGTTCCAGCCATAAAGATACTTACAAAGTTAGCTTTGGCTAATACAACCAGAGATACCATTGCAGATGAAGCCATGGTTGACTTCATCAAATTATTGATGGAATTATTCTTTAATAATAACAATGAGAGTTGTCTCAGGAAAACTGCAGGGAAAGCACTGGCGTTGTTGGCAATAGCCAGTAGGTCCTATTGTGCAACGATCATGGAAGGCAACGACCATTCCGTTGTTCAGCAGCTCTCTGATATGCTTTCTGATAGAAGCAACAAATCATATCGAACTGCCATAGCACAGCTGTTGAGCCAATTCTGTATAGATTGTCGTGACGAAGATAGGGAGCGTCTCGCATCTGCCAAGACAATTCTGCATGAGGTACCCCTAAAATATATCTTCTTATCTTTATCCGTTTTATCATAATAATAAGTTGCGCTCTGTAAAGTATATAATTCATTTACTTCAGGTTACTGTAGTTTCATCTACTTATAGTCTCAGATGGTATTATTTAGTTTAATATTTGTAAGAGTATTGTTGATCCAAGTTAAAACAATTTCATTGCATATTGTATTCTTGGTGAAACATTTTATCGATTATAAGCTCAAAAGGTTTGTTAACATCACAGGTGCTCAAAGTTATATGCAATGTTGATCAAGAAGTGGACGCAAATCGATCCGATTCTCCACAGCAGAACCAAAGCCAAGGGCTGCCCCGAGGTCAACTTATCCTGCAGTTTTGCTTGCCGTGCATGGACATGTCATCATTTCCCAGCAGAGGCAGCCCGGGCGCATCACAGCAACCAGCTAGAGCAATGCCGCTGTATCGGTCGTTCCCCTGCCTTGGAACTTCATCACCAGCAAGCGGACGCGACCAGAGAGAAGGCAACGACTACACTACCACTCCGCAGAACCAGCCGCCTGGTTCACAAAATCAAAGACCTGAAGGGCACAACCAAGGTGTAGGTCAAGGAACACTACTATCAAAAGCATTCCAAATCTTCAACAGATTAGTCAATGTTCCCGGGACTTACAATGCTGATAGGCACAGGAGTGTTCGCAGTGACATGCAAGATGCTGCTCCAATCGAACCTGCCAGGAGGAAAGCTCTGGTGGCCTTCCTTGGCCTTGCCGTGCATATGTGTGAAAAACTGGTGGATGGAAGTGATTTCGACGCAGCAGTTTCTCGGATTCCACTTTCCAAAGCTCAGTTGGTGGAGAAGCTCGAGGAGATAATAGAAATGTGCATCAAGGATTCGGCTGGCCTTTCTTCCAAGGGAAAACGACCCTCGGTTGATTACCTAATGGTGATTAAGTTGGTAATAAAGTTGTGCACATGGGTTATGGAGAACAAGGAAGACTATGTTCAATACTTCCAGGAGAAAAATATTGGCGAAAAACTGAAAGATGCCGTGGAGGCCATGAGAGGACTGGAACTTGCTGTGCTTCTGACTTGCAGCGTCGATGAGGTGACCAATTACGAAACCCTTTCATCCATTGTGGAACGTGCTAGGAGACTCATCTCATCTCAGAATGTGCCAGTGTGAGTTGTGAAGAAACCACTGAGATGTGTATGCGGCTTGAAATATTACTACCTATGTTGTTTTTTTTTTCGAGAATGCGCAGGAGAACTGCGCATCATTGCATTAAGAAGAAAGAGTCCAAAACACACATACAACGCGGGCCTTTGCCGGGCGCACGCACACGGCTCGGATTCACTGAGAACTATACTATGAAACTAAAACTAAAACAACCAAGGACAGAGGCCGCGACCATTACAAGTTCTACAACCGGTGGTTCGCCGCTCCACTAGGCCATCCAAGTCCTGCCATCTTCTTCGCCCCAGCCTGGATCCACATGTCCCCTTCATCTCTGATAACCTCCGCAACGAAACCAGGTGCAGGTGGTGATTGGTTAGCTGTTCTGTTCAATGTGAGATCGTTCCTCAGCTTCCAAATTCTCCAAGAAGTGAGCATGACAATAGAGTCCATTCCACTTCTTTGAGTTGAATTAGGCAGCTGTCCCCGCAGCACCATCCACCATTGCAAGAAGGAGCATTCTGCACCGAGCTGCGGCATCGCCATGCTAAGCAGCTGAAGAACGTGGTACCATACCTGCTTCGCGAAGATGCAGTGGCAGAGCAAGTGGTCCGCAGTTTCTTCGCATTGGTCACACAGCAGACAGTGAGCAGCCGCCGGAAGCCCACGCTTGCGTCTTCGATCAGCCGTCCAGAGTCGACGGTGAACGGCAAGCCACACAAAGAACTTAACTTTGAGTGGCGCCCAAGACTTCCAGATTGCTTTTGCTCCGACGGCTCGAACTGATCCGATGAAGAAGGCACGGTATGCCGATCTTGCCGAATAGGTGTTAGCTCTGTTCCATCTCCAGAGCACTCTGTCCTCCACCATCGGCTGGAGCTGAACTCCCTGCATAGCGTTCCATAGCCTGATATACTGACGCAAGCTTGCGGCGCTGAGCTGACCTGTGATGTCCTCGATCCAAGCTCCCTCCACCAGCGCCGTCGCCACTGTGCGTCTTCTCCTTGTTCGCGTACGCACCGCCATGCAGAGGTCTGGCGCGAGCGAGCATGGGGAACTGGCGTCCGCCCAACTATCTTGCCAGAACAGCGCCAGATTGCCGTCGCCCAGCTGAACCTCGATTGATGCTTGGAACATGGCGTCCACCAGCTGGTCGTTACCAAAGCTGATGTCCAGATCCTTCCAGGGGCGCGTGCTGTCCGTCCATTGGAGCCATTTCCAATGAAGCCTCAAGGCAAAAGCCGTGGTCCTGAGGTCAGGAACGCCAAGTCCCCCCAGCTCCGTTGGCCGGCAGGCAACCCGCCACGCCACAGTGCACTGGCCGCCCGATGCACGCTGTTTGCCGGCCCAGAGGAAACCGCGACGTAGCTTGTCGATTTCTTTGATAACCCAGTCTGGCACCTTGATGGAGATGATAGTATGGATGCACCTGGACGTCATTACCTTGACTGTGGTCAGCCTACCCGCCTTGTTCATAAGTGGAGCTCGCCAGGTGGGCATGCTCGCGGCGATCTTGTCCACGAGCGGCTGGAAATGCGTCTTCCTCAAGCGCCCCACCGTCAGGGGGAGCCCCAGGTAAGTGATTGGGAAATCGGCAATCCGGGCGGGGAAGTGACGCAGCACCCTGGCGACGTCCTCCTCAGTGCACGAGATAGGTGCAACAAGGCTTTTGCTCATGTTCGTGCGCATGCCGGAGGCGTCACCGAAGTGTTGACACCAGATTTTCGCACCTGACATGTTGGGTCAGATGATGACGTGGAGAGGTTGAGACTGCGAAGTGGACCCGTTGACTGGTCAAGGCCAAAGGTGACAGAGAAGGAAGCCGATGCTGAAGAAGGGTCCGATGAAGCAGGAGTCCGACCCGATGACGAGTGCAAGAAGAAAGGCGTGTCGGCTAAGGAAGAAGCGTATCAGATTCGGGGACTATTTCCTTTTCAGAAGGTGTTTGAGAGTCCCGTTGTATCTTAAGCTTAGTTTACCTTATTTAGTTAGTCTGGTCCGATCAGGACTCTCCATGACCAGGGTATAAATTTGAACCCTCGTCCATTGTAAAGAATAATTCTCACAATCAATACAACCCGGCTTCACGCCAAAACCCTAGTAGTAGTTACCGACGAAGCTCATTGGTGGACGGGCTGCATCAGTTCTGATCTCCGGCTTACCAGTAAGTTAGTCAATTATCGAACTAATATAGGCTTTGAATTGAGGCGCATCGCCCTTTCTCGTTTATATTGTTCAACCGATTTATCTCTGGATAATCAAGATTGATATAGATTCCCTACGTCGGAGCTAGATCAATATTGATTATTCAACAGATTATCGTTTATCGGACTATACTTTAAGCCTAGATTCCCTACGTCGGAGCTAGGTATCAAGATTAGTCTAGATTCCCTACGTCGGAGCTAGAGTAATCTTGGTTACTAAAGATAGTCTTTGCGGTTTGTTGGAGTTGCTAGATTGGTTTAGATCTGCGCCATGTGAATCAATTCTACTTCTTCAACGGCTTTGAGCATAGGTCTTGGTCCGATTTAAGCAATATTTATCTTACAGCATCGTTCTATGTCTGATCTTGCCTTGTGGTTTAATCTAGTTGTTCTTTGGGTATTACACTGGTGTAGATTCCCTACGTCGGAGCTGGATCTTTGTAATACGCTTAGATTAATCTTTGACTGTCATGTTTGGTCTAGATTTCCTACGTCGGAGCTAGGTTCATCTTGATTAGTTAAAGGAAGCTTTGGTTATGCCTTAATGCTATTTGAATGTTAAGTGTGGTGTAGATTCCCTACGTCGGAGCTGGATCATGCTTAATCGTTTGGTAGTATATCTTAGAATCAGAACGTATCTGTTAATGTTTTTGCTTGCTTATTTTGCTTAATCTGATCAACACCTGTGCGAGCATCTTGTTTAATTAACAGGTTGATAAGTTAAGTCAGATTATCTAACTATCTGATCTGATCATAGTTAGAGAAATCTAGATTCCCTACGTCGGAGCTAGATTTCTCTGAAAAGGCTATAGTCCGATCGGTTGGTTAGATGGTCCGATAAGACGAGTCAAACTGGTAACTAGACAAGGTGGACAATGTATCGGCTTACACTTTGATTATTTAATATCTTGTTTCAAGACATAGCTGATCCATTATTTTACATATTGGCCTTGTTTTATGCTTTATTTCATTATTCAAAGGCTGGTCTGTTATATCAATTAAGGTCTGATCCTGATTGGTCCGATTCTGAGGTCCGATTTGGTGTCTGATTGAGGTCCGATCACTCGGTCCGATTGATGTCATCATTGAGGTCCGATTCTGAGGTCCGATCAGTATCGGCCGATGCGTGTCTGATTGGGTCTTGGCTAAAATTCGACGCTCCATCGTCTGAAATAGAGCCGACACAATCATAGAGCAATTTAACTGTTTTATTCCCTTGTCAATTTCAGGTCAAATTGACTGGCACGCCGCGAACCTGAACTGGAGTGTAGACTGGCACTGGAGCGAAGCTGATCTCCCTGGTCTTCTTGTGCTGCACGCGGGGAATACGATCGCCGATTTTCCGCGTCAACACATTTTTGGCACGCTGGTGGGACTCGAGAAACAAAATCCAAGATGTCGTCATCTGATGCTGAACAAGAAACTGCAGCAAGACTTGCTGCTGAGAAAGAAGCTGCTGAGAAGGCGAAGAACGACAGAAACAAGACGCCTGAGGTGACCATGCCCGTTACAAAGGCCGATCTGTCCAAAGCTCAGTTGGATGCAGTTCAGGCCCAGATTGATGCGTTTGAGAAGCTGTGCCTTGGCCAATTCGGGCGTAATCGTTCAGGCCCTATACTCAAAGGTCCTCTCCCGGATCCAGAGTTGATCAAGAAGACAACTGATGCTCGGGAGCACCAAGTCAACATGACGGAGATGATTCACCAGGCTGTTCATCATGCATTGATCAACCAATCAGGCACCTTGGTGAATTCTTTGGACAATCTTATCAAGAAGGCGGTGGACGATGCTATTTGCTTGAAGGGTCCAGTGTTTATAGCAGATTCTGCAGGAGCATCAGGATCAGGAAGAGGAAAAGAGACTGCAGATAATACAATGACCGTTGCTCCACAGATGCCGATTGCTCCACCACCTCCTGTTGAACTGGCCAACGGTTTCCTGTTGATGGCCGATGGAACTATAGTCAGCCCACATGGTGAAAAGTATGCCAGAACTCTGAACGAACAAGAGAAACAACCTGCAGCTGCAAGGCTACATACAGAGGTTCCTTCACATCAGCGTATGGTCGGAGATTACAATAACTATGTGATGGATATAGCTGATGGAATGTCACCTGGAAATCAACAGTCCGATTGGTCACAGAAGATAGCCGAGGTGATCCAGAATCAATTCGGCTTGAAGCCTAAAGATGAAGCGAGGTTGTATCGGCACCCGTACCCATCTTACTTTGATGCAGTGCCACTTCCTCCACGTTACAGAGTGCCGGATTTTTTCAAATTCTCCGGGCAAGATGATATGACCACCATCGAGCATGTGAGCCGATTCTTGGCTCAATGTGGTGAGGCTGCTTCAGAGGAGGGACTTAGGCTCAGATTTTTCCCTCTGTCACTATCGGGGCCGGCGTTTACCTGGTTTACGTCGTTGCCAGCAGGATCAGTCACAGGATGGTCCGATATGGAAAAGCAGTTCCATAAATACTTCTTTTCTGGTCTCAATGAGATGAAGATCTCTGATTTGATTGCTATCAGGCAGAGGAATGATGAGACCGTCAAGGAGTACATTCAACGGTTCCGTGACACTAGGAATCGATGCTATAGTTTGAAGCTATCTGACATGCAATTGGCCGAGCTTGCATTCCAAGGTTTGCTCGCGCCGATTAAGGAAAAGTTTTCTGCTCAGGAGTTTGAGACATTGGGGCAATTGGTTCAGAAAGTGTCAGCTCATGAGGTCCGATATCAGGAGATGAAGCGCATGAAGTTTTCTAAACAAGTATCTTATCTCTCTGATACTGAAGAGGAAGCCGATGTCAACATAGCTGAATGGACTAAATCCAAGAAGCCAGTGTCGCTCCCGTGGATCAAACAGAATCCTGAGAAGTTTGGTTTCGACATAACAAAGGCCGATAAGATTTTTGATTTGCTGCTCAGTGAGAAGCTCATCCAGCTTTCTCCAAATCACTCAATTCCATCGGCCGATGAGTTGAAGAAACGTAAATATTGCAAATGGCACAACTCGACATCTCACGAGACCAATGAATGCAAAGTGTTCAGAAGGGAGATCCAATTGGCTATTGAGTCAGGCAAAATCAAGTTTGAAGACAGCAAGAAAGCCATGAAGATCGATGGTCATCCCTTTCCCAATAACTTTGCTGATTTCTCCTTTTCTGTTAATATGGTTGATGCTAATGAGAAGGGGAAGGTCAAGGTGCTTACATCGGACCACGCCAAGAGTTCTGGTGCTGTTGATCCTGCTGTTCAAGTTACTGTTGAAGAGCTACGCAGGAATCATCAGGCGTTTGGGCGTGAATCTAATGCTCCTGGTGGATATCGGCCGCGTGTGACTTCCCAAATGTTGATCAACAAATACAAGAGGCAGCAAGCAGCAGCCCGGGCGTGGGAAGAACGTGAGGAACGACGACGTCGGAGGCATGAATATCAGGCAAGGCGGTATGATGAAGAGTTTGATGATCGGCGCCGACGTGATTACAGGTCCGATAGCCGACACCGATATGATGAGTGGTCCGATGATCGACGCCGGTATGATGACAGGTCCGATGGCCGGCGCTGGTTTGATGATAGAGTTGACAGTCGTCATCAGTACGGATATAGGTCCAATTGGTATACTGATGAACATCAAGGTTACGACTGATACGACCAGGATGATGATCATTGGGGATGTCCTTTCTTTGTATTCTGCTGGAACGAGAAGCTTAGACTGCCGTCGAAAGCAGATTGTCCTGAATGTAGCTTCCAGTATGAAGAGTACAGAGCTTCCAAGAGGGGTCGACGATCAGTTCATGAACGGATCGGCGTCAGGATTGATGATCATCATCAAAGAGATGAAGGCCGGGTTAATACTCATGGCCACAAAAATAATGAAGGCCGGGTTAATACTCATGGCCACAAAAATAATGAAGGCCGGGTTGATGCTCATGGCCCTGAAAAAATGGAAGAGAAAGCTCCAGTTCAGAATCGGACTGAAGAACCTCCAATGAGGCCTGGACAGTGGTGCCCGTCAGGGATTTCTAAGTCCAAGAAGAGACGTGTACAACGTTTGCGCTATAATGAGCAGATTCAGGAGCAAGAATTGGCAAAAGAAAAGAAGTGGCGCGTCAAGATGGCCAATGATGATGAAGCAAGCACATCGGCCGCAATAAATATGGTTTTGATGTTGCCTTCTGATTTTGCTGCTCCTGATGAACAAGACGACCATGAGGTCGATTATGAACTGGAAGAAGCCGCTGCATGCTTGGTTCTTGATTCAGAGAAGGCGGTCTTTGAGAAGCCAAATGCAAATGGATATCGGCACCTGAAGCCTCTGTACATCAAGGGATACGTTGATGGGAAGCCGATGACCAAGATGCTGGTTGATGGAGGAGCTGCTGTCAATCTCATGCCCTATTCCACATTCCGCAAGCTGGGTAAAGGGATTGATGATTTGATCAAGACAAATATGACGCTCAAGGACTTTGGCGGGAACGTTTCAGAGCCTCGGGGGGCAATTCATGTGGAATTGACCATCGGCAGCAAGACATTGCCGACTACCTTCTTTGTGATTGATGGCCTAGGTTCTTACAGCATGCTCCTCGGACGTGATTGGATCCATGCCAACTGTTGCATCCCATCCACAATACACCAATGTTTGATCCAGTGGCAAGGCAACAAAGTGGAGATCGTCCCAGCTGATGATTCAGTTAGCATTGCTACAGCTGAATCAACAATTTGGGAGTTTGAAGGAGTTGAGTGCCTGTCAGGGAAGACATGGGATGGTGACTTCCTCAAAGTGTCCGATCAAGGACTAAAGCCGATCCAAGCAGTCGGCTCTGAGACATTGTTTTAAATGGATGATTATATAGAAGATCTTGAAGACCGAAGTGAGTTCGGTAAATTTGGATTTACGTCGGCCGATGAATTAGAAGAAATAGATATAGGATCTGGTGATAGACCAAGGCCGACGTATATCAGTGCTAAGTTGGATCCTGAGTATAAACAGGAGTTAATAAAACTTTTGAAAGAATATTCTGATTGTTTTGCTTGGGAATATTATGAAATGCCAGGTTTAAGCCGTGATATTGTTGAACATCGGTTACCTATCAAACCAGGATATCGACCACATAAGCAGTACCCAAGGAGGTTCAAGACTGAGATGCATGAGCCAATTAAGGCCGAAATAACGAAGCTATTTGAAGCTAAGTTTATCAGGCCATGTCGATATGCTGAGTGGGTATCAAATATAGTTCATGTTTATAAGAAGAATGGAAAGCTACGTGTTTGCATTGATTACAGGAACCTGAACAAGGCAACCCCGAAGGATGAGTATCCAATGCCGGTGGCCGATATGCTTGTTGATGCAGCATCAGGCCATAAAGTGATGAGTTTCCTGGATGGTAATGCTGGTTATAATCAGATTTTTATGGCGGAAGAAGATATTCCCAAGACCGCATTCCAATGTCCAGGTGCTCTCGGTTTATATGAGTGGGTTGTTATGACTTTTGGTTTGAAAAATGCCGGTGCTACTTATCAACGTGCTATGAATTATATTTTTCATAGGTTGATCGGCAGGATAGTCGAGATCTACATTGATGATGTGGTAGTCAAATCAAAAGGTTATCGAGATCATTTGGCCAATTTGAAGGAAACACTGGAGTGTACAAGACAACATGGATTGAAGATGAATCCGCTCAAGTGTGCTTTTGGCGTATCGGCCGGCCAATTTCTCGGTTTCTTGGTACATGAGAGAGGAATTGAGGTGAATGATCGGAACCGCAAGGCGATTGATGATATTGAGCCTCCAACGAACAAGAAGGAATTGCAGAGTTTGATTGAAAAAATTAATTTTCTGAGGAGGTTTATATCAAATTTGTCGGTCCGATTGGAGGCATTTACTCCTTTGCTGAAGCTGAAAAATGAAGAAGAATTGGTTTGGGAGCCTAAACATCAAAAAGCATTGGATGAAATCAAGCAATATTTAGCATATCCGCCAGTTCTTATTCCACCACAAAAGGGTAAGCCGTATAAGCTTTATTTATCGGCTTTTGATCATGCAATCGGCTCTGTCTTGATTCAAGAGGTTGATGGGAAAGAACGAGTTATATTCTATTTAAGCCGAAGATTGCTAGATCCTGAAACTCGGTATTCATATGTGGAGAAGCTTTGCCTTTGTTTGTATTTTTCTTGTACAAAATTAAGGCATTATTTGCTATCGGCCGAGTGTACTCTGATCAAGTATATGCTATCGATGCCAATCATGAAAGGAAGAATTGGCAAATGGGTTTTTGCTCTGACAGAGTTTGATCTCAGATACGAATCGGCCAAAGCGGTGAAAGGGCAAGTAATGGCTGATTTGGTTGCTGATCATTGTGGACCTAACATTAATGATGTTGAGCAAAACATTATAGAGCTTGATGAATCTGGTCCGATGGAAAAGGCCAATATAGTTGACGCGGTTCCTTGGACTATATTCTTTGATGGTTCTTCTTGTAATGATGGTTGTGGAATCGGTCTGGTTATTATTTCGCCTCGGGGGGCAAGGTTTGAATTTGCTTTTCCGATTGAGAAGTGCACAAATAATCAGGCGGAATATGAGGCACTGATGAAAGGTCTCCAGATTCTTAAAGATATCGGAGCTCAGTTTGTTGAGGTATTTGGAGATTCTTTATTGATTATCAATCAGTTACTCGGCAAATATGATTGCAAGATGGATGCTTTGTTATCTTATTTTGAAAGATGCCGAGATTTGATTAGTCAGTTCGCATTGGTGACTCTTAAGCATGTTCCAAGACATCATAATGAAGAAGCAAATCGGCTGGCGCAAAAGGCATCTGGCTATCGGCTTACGTCCGATGTAATGGTACAGGTGATACCAGAAGGAGATTGGAGGAAAGAGATCGTTGAATATTTGAAGGATCCTTCCGTCAAGACTTCTAGAAAAATACGCTATAAATCGATCAGACATGTCTTGGTTGAAGGAGTGCTTTATTTTCGCTCGATTGATGGAGTTCTGTTGAGATGTATCGGACCTGAAGAAGCCAAGGTTTTGATGGGAGAAATTCATGAAGGTGTTTGCGGGGCTCATCAATCGGCGTTCAAGATGAAATGGATGATAAGAAAGAATGGGTATTATTGGCCGACGATTCTAGAAGACTGTTTTGAATATTATAAAGGATGCCAAGAGTGTCAAAGATATGGAAACATTCAAAGGGCTCCAGCGTCGGCCATGAACCCTGTTATCAAGCCATGGCCGTTTAGAGGATGGGGAATTGACTTGATCGGCCAAATTTTTCCACATTCAAGTAAGGGGCACAAATTCATATTAGCGGCTACAGATTATTTCACCAAGTGGGTTGAAGCTATTCCTTTGAGGGAGGTGAAGACGCAGAATGTTATTGAATTCGTTAGAGAACACATTATTTACCGATTTGGAATTCCACAGACAATAACGACAGATCAAGGTACGATGTTTACATCGGACGAGTTCAAAAATTTTGCTGCTGATATGGGTATCAAGCTTCTTAATTCATCGCCATATTATGCACAAGCCAATGGTCAAGCTGAAGCCTCCAATAAAGTTTGATCAAGTTGATTGATAGAAAGATTGAGGAGTATCCAAGAAAATGGCATATTGTGCTTCCTGAAGCTCTATGGGCCTATCGAATGGCTTGTCATGGATCGATCAAGGTTTCTCCGTATGAATTGGTTTATGGACATGAAGCCGTTCTTCCATGGGAAATTCGTACTGGATCAAGACGTATCGAACTTCAAGATAAATTGAAGGCCGGCGAATACATGGAGCTCATGAATAGTGAGTCCGATGACTTGGCTGTTCGTCGGCTGCGCGCTCTTGAAAATATTGAGGCTAATAAGCTTAGAGTAGCGAGGCATTATGATAAGAAGAGTTCAAGGAGGGCGATCTTGTCTGGAAGGTTATTTTGTCAATTGGTTCTAAAGATCCCAAGTACGGCAAGTGGTCACCAAACTGGGAGGGATCTTATCAAGTCGTCCGATGTGTTCCTGGAAATGCTTATATTCTACGAACGCTTGAAGGAGAAATGTTTCCTAAAGCATTAAACGGGAAATATTTGAAGAAGTACTACCCTAGCATTTGGGTAAACTCATAAGAGCCGATGCTATGCGTCAGGCTTGAAAGCCGATGGAAAATCGCCTCAAGAACAAAAATAAGAGCCGATGTGATATGCATCGCCTTGAGGGCTATATACAAACAGAGAAAAATACATTACATCATCAAGCCGTTCGATGACGGATCAGGCTGTTTGAAAAGGGATTGCATATATATTCATATATTTCTCATACAGAAGGATTTCAGAAGACAAAAGGATCTAGTAGGCGCCGATGTACTTTGTTCATCATTGCCAGAACAGGACTAAAAAAGGAAGGGCAAAAGGAAGCGCAAGTTTGAGGAGATATCTTCTTCCTTGAGTCGAAGAAATCTGCCCTGGATGCAGTCCCTTGAAGAGCGCGCCGGTGGACGCCTCGCCCTAAGCCTGTAAAGGGCACTCTATTACACCCCTCTGAAAAACCTTCCCTTTGGTGAACCATGGAGGAACCTCACGAGGATTCTTCTAGCAGAAGTTCCACCTGGATTCACTGCAGGATCAGAAAAAGGGGGGAGTACCCTATACTTCTTCACGAGAATTCTTCTAGCAGAGGAGGAGGAAGGAGTCGGATCCTATATCAAACAGAAGGAGTTTGTGCTCTACCATGAATATTAGCTGCGCCATGGCTAAGGGATGGTGGAAGAAGAAGGCTTGAGGCGGGTATTTATAGCCGGCAGTCGGTGGATGCGTTAGAGGAGGAGTGGAATCCAAGGGGCGCTCGTGGAAACCGTCCAAATGAAGAACAGTATTCTCGTGGAAATGTGGCATTGATTCAGGGCTGCCGTAATTAAAGGAGGGGCGTCTTTTGAGGAACTGCATTGAAAAGTCGTATCGCCTGGATCAGAAGACGCATGGATACCCGTGAGGTAAATGTAGGGATCCATATCTGTTCATTGTCAGCGATGATATTGCCAGGGAGAAAGATCGAAGAGTCGCGCAGTGCAGGGATGGAAAGTTTCGGCACGAAAATCGGTGAAGGAGTTATGATGACAGATACGAATTTTGGAACAAAATGATATTTTATTCCAAAATTGGGGNTTTGAATTGAGGCGCATCGCCCTTTCTCGTTTATACTGTTCAACCGATTTATCTCTGGATAATCAAGATTGATATAGATTCCCTACGTCGGAGCTAGATCAATATTGATTATTCAACGGATTATCGTTTATCGGACTATACTTTAAGCCTAGATTCCCTACGTCGGAGCTAGGTATCAAGATTAGTCTAGATTCCCTACGTCGGAGCTAGAGTAATCTTGGTTACTAAAGATAGTCTTTGCGGTTTGTTGGAGTCGCTAGATTGGTTTAGATCTACGCCATGTGAATCAATTCTACTTCTTCAACGGCTTTGAGCATAGGTCTTGGTCCGATTTAAGCAATATTTATCTTACAGCATCGTTCTATGTCCGATCCTGCTTTGTGGCTTAATCTGGTTGTTCTTTGAGTATTGCATCTGGTGTAGATTCCCTACGTCGGAGCTGGATCTTTGTAATACGCTTAGATTAATCTTTGACTGTCATGTTTGGTCTAGATTCCCTACGTCGGAGCTAGGTTCATCTTGATTAGTCAAAGGAAGCTTTGGTTATACCTTATTGTATTTGAATGTTAAGTGTGGTGTAGATTCCCTACGTCGGAGCTGGATCTTGCTTAATTGTTCAGTAGCATATCTTAGAATCAGAACGTATCTGTTAATGTTTTACCTGCTTATTTTGCTTAATCTGATCAACACCTGTGCGAGCATCTTGTTTAATTGACAAGTTGATGAATCAAATCTGATTATCTAGCTATCTGATCTGATCATAGTTGGAGAAATCTAGATTCCCTACGTCGGAGCTAAATTTCTCCGAAAAGACTATAGTCCGATTGGTTGGTCAGATGGTCCGATAAGACGAGTCAAAATGGCAACTAAACAAGGTGGACAATGTATCGGCTTACACTTTGATTATTTAATATCTTGTTTCAAGACATAGCTGATCCATTATTTTACATATTGGCCTTGTTTTATGCTTTATTTCATTATTCAAAGGCTGGTCTGTTATATCAATCAAGGTCCGATCCTGATTGGTCCGATTCTGAGGTCCGATTTGGTGTCTGATTGTGGTCCGATCACTCGGTCCGATTGACGTCATCATCGAGGTCCGATTCTGAGGTCCGATCGGTATCGGCCGATGCGTGTCTGATTGGGTCTTGGCTAAAATTCGACGTTCACTCCATCGTCTGAAATAGAGCCGGCACAATCATAGAGCAATTTAACTGTTTTATTCCCTTGTCAATTTCAGGTCAAATTGACTGGCACGCTGCGAACCTGAACTGGAGTGTGGACTGGCACTGGAGCGAAGCAGATCTCCCTGGTCTTCTTGTGCTGCACGCGGGGAATACGTCCGCCGATTTTCCGCGTCAACAGTTCCTTTTCAGCTTCAAGAGCTTCCTTAAACTTGGCAACATCGGCTTGCTCAGAAACCCATTTTCCGCGCTCCTTCCGCAAAGCATCCAATT
>CM014274.1:78744357-78788632 GCA_004135705.1 Alloteropsis semialata
GAAACATTTGGAGGATGATGATGATGGGGATATTCACGAGAAGATGGAAAAGCTGAGCGAAAAATTAGAGCATGAGAAGAAGCGTCTAGAAGATTTGAGCGGAGACCTTGTGAGGAAAGAGCGTGAAAGCAACGATGAGCTACAAGAAGCCCGAAAGGAATTGATTAAGGTACTGCTCCTACATATTGATCTCTGTGCTATATGTGTTTAGCAATTACCATGCAACTGATGTGTTCCCTATCAGTTGATATTAATAAGATGTTCTTCGTTGATGAAATGATTATCACAATGATCAGGGTTTGGAGGACGAGCTAAATGGCCGGACAGTTATTGGGATCAAAAGAATGGGGGAACTTGATGAAAAGCCATTTCAAAATGCATGTAGGAGGAAATATGGAAACAATGATTACCATGCCCAAGCAGCAGAGTTGGTGTCACATTGGCAGGAGGAATTGAAGAAACCATCCTGGCATCCTTTTAAGGTTGTTCAGGCTAATGGAGAAGATAAGGTATTTACTGCATTCGATCAAACATCTGACTATTGCGGTTTTTTATAGAGGCTAGTATTTGTTTGGAAATAATAATCGTCCTCGTCCTTGTTTGTTGCAGGAAGTTCTAAATGATGACGATGCAAAACTGAAGTACCTGTGGATTGAGTATGGCGACGACGTATGCAACGCGGTGAAGACCGCGCTGATGGAGATAAACGAGTACAACCCCAGCGGGCGTTATGTGGTACCTGAGCTCTGGAACTTCAGGAAAGCCCGCAAGGCGACGATGAAGGAGGTGCTCAAGTACATGTTCGGGCAGATCGAGACGACGACGACCAAGCGCAGGAGGGGCTGAAGTGGCACCCTAGGCCGCACCACCACCACCAAGCCAATAAGTAGTGCTTGCGCCCATTGGCGCAGTTGTTGGAGCCCTGTGCTGCTCCATCCTGTCCTGATGTAGGAGATGTATCCTCGTGTGTTCCATTGCCTAGCGACACTAGTAGCGTATGTGATGTGTGCATGTGGTGGTGCTGTTGCCTTGCCGACTGGAGTTGTTGAAGAAGGCCAATCGATATTGTAATTTTGCAACAACAGCAAAGATGGAACCTTCCAACGATTCGCACTACCAACTACACAAAATATCAAATTATGACCAGGCATGAACATCGAACATCCATGCGCACTATTCTGTCCCTATCTGGCATAGCTGTGTGCGGATAAATTGATTTGAAGAACGCCCAAATTCCATCACCAAGAACAAGAAAGCTCAAGCACAGAGCATCCTGAAATGAGCCGCGCAGTTTCCGTGCAAATTTTATTCAATTTTCAGGGACTAGCTCGATTGGTCTATAGCATCAAGAAAAGCGAGCAGAAGTCCCGAGACATTTACCTGCGGCGGTTGCGGCGTCCGGCCTCGCGCGCCTTGCGAATCTTCTCGTCCTTCTTGCTCTCGTACCTCCGGCGGCGCTTGATCTCCTGCAGCACGCCGGCGCGCATCACCTCGCGCCGGAACCGCCGGAAGATGGACTCCTCCCCCTCGTTCTCGTCCACCAGGATCTGCACATTGTACCCCTTGGCGGCCACCACCGCCGTCGGCGCCCGCCGCGGCACGTGCACCACGGACGGCGGCGAGCTCTTCCCCGAGAACGGGGCGAGGGGCATCTGCAGCAGCGTGCTCAGCAGCGAGGTCGTCGTGGGGGCGGCCATGGTTGTGGCCTGCTTCGGCGGCTGACTAGTGCTCGCTAATTGCTTCCGCTGCGCGCTCCTGGGTCTGGAAATTTCGGGGTTCTTGGATGGATAGGATGAGAGGCTGGGGAAGGAGGGAGACAATGGATAGGGAAGGCAGGGGAGGCTTGGCTTATCCTCTTATTTATTTGTGGATTTTGGAGGGAACAACTGCTAATAGCTTAGCCCTTTCCTTTTTCTTTTGCCTTTTCTTGTTCTTTCTTCTTGTTCTCTTTTAGCCATTCTTTATAAAAATCATAATTTTTTATGGGTTTTTGTTTCTAGAATTTCAAACTCTTTTGACATAGGTAGTTAACTAGGACAAGAGACAACTCCACTTTCGCAAAAAAAAAAAAAAAACTTGAACAACACAAGAAGCTTTTTCCAGTGGTTACAAAAAAGAAAGCTTTTTCAAGTGACATGGATCCAATTTGATAATATTATCTTAGTACCATAATGTGTTTTCCGAGAAACTAGAAATTACCTCATTAATAAAATGGGATAAGAATATACACCGGTAATTTTTATGATGATCTAAAGGCCTAGAATAACCCAAAAATCCCATATTGAATACAATTAAACCAAAGACTTTGTCACATACAAATATATTACATGTGGCATTAATATTTAGATCATATGAAGAATTTTACACTAGTTAAAACAAACGAGAATTGGACACGCGATAATGCAAAACCGGGTAGTGACAAAGATTTTGATGCACGTAGGACTAGGAGTAGCTGGCAAGAAGCATGGCGATATGATGGCCAACTAGCAGCCACGACAAGACGAGTGCAACGCATGTGGTTTCTGCCTTCGTTGGAACAACCGACACGCCACAACGATTTGCTTTGTGTCAGTGCATACCATGTAGGCTGACTTAAACACATCTTACCCTTGCTGGGATCAAAATGTAGCCGGCAAGGCATCGCCACCGGCGGGCCACGAGTCGCACTCGTGCTCCACGCACGTGACCAACAAGCTTTGCAATCGAATTCATGCATTCCTCTGCTAATGTGCTACGAGTACAATTTAGGCCTTGTTTAGATTGGGTGAATTCAATTGAATTCACTGTAGCAGATTCCATTAAAAATTGAAAAAATAGAGAAAAGACACGAAGTTCAATACGGTTGCTTGCTTTTGATCGAATTGAGCTCTTTTTGTGAATCTAAACAAGGCCTTATTACTACTTGTGTGAATAAAGGTAACATCACACTCACAGACACAATCACACAATAGATAGCATGTGTCATGTTGCAATACAATGCAACGAGCAGCTAGTACGCTGGCTAGGGGGTGGGGTCTAGACTCTAGAGCTTCATCCGTTGCAAGAAGCTCTTGCCGTCCAGCTTGGCGGAGAAGAAGAGCCTCAAGAAGCTCTCGTGGTCCACCGTCTTGTACACCGCCGCCTCCCGTTCCACGAGCTCTCGCAGGGGGCCTATCGTCGCGTCCTTTCCCACCGAGTGGAACGCCGCGACGGAGAGCCGCTCCCTCTCGGCGTCGACCACCGCCCGGTGCTCGACGCTGCGGTACCTTCCATTCGTGAAGATCTGCTTGCATTGCATCCTCGCATCATCAGCGAAATCAACAACAATGTCTCCAAGAATTCAACGCATTAATTTTACCTGAAGAGTGTCCCCGACGTTGACAACGAAAGCGCCCTCCAGAGGCCGCACGGGCACCCAGGTGCCATCGCCCCGCCGTATCTGCAGGCCCTGAACCTCGTTCACTTGCAGGACGAGGGTCAGAAGGCCGGCATCGGAGTGCGGGGACAAGCCCACAACTTTGCCCGGCTCCGCGCAATGAGGGTAGTAGTTCATCCTCACCGACTGTGTCCCGCCGACGCATTTGCTAGCGATCACCTCCGGCTGCAGGCCCAAGTTCTTGGCCATGATACCCAGCAGGCAATCCGATACATTTTTCACCGCAGCAGAATATGCGTCCAGTGTCGACCTAACATATATTTATATATATGCATGTATCATTCACCGCCACAAATGGATCGTCGAAATCAGATTGTCTTTAATTTAGAGATGTGATCACTAGTAACTTTTGCATTGGCAACTGAAGCAATGGCAGACCTGAAGGTATCCGGATTGTCAGGCCAGAATCTCATGTTCCTGTGCTGAAGAGGCTGCGTTTTCAGGTAGAGGAGGTCAGCCCAGTCCAGCTTCTGCTCCTCTGAGACCACGAATAGCTGACCGTAGCCCTCCAGCTGCCCTGGCTCCTGAGCAAACTGCGTCTTTGCTTCTGCAGGCAGCCTGAAGAACCCTTCAGTACTCGCCTTCATCCCCTCGATGAGGTCATCCGGAACTCCGTGGTTTATGAGCTGCATAAATCTTTTGATCAGCTTTTGAGAATTTGAGCTGAAAAATGATGTAAACACTTGATTGTATGCGGTCGCAGAGACCGAAATTATTTCCTTTTTCTTAAAAAAAAATGAGCTGCATACATCTTGTTCGATCAGGAAAAAAAAAAGACAGCCATACCATATACAACACTGCACCAATCAAGAGAGCATACATATGAGAAGCTCTTTCAGAAGCTGCTGACCGTCTTCCTCCGCCGTAGCCATGGCCCCCTCCGGCGGAGGCGACGAGACGGGAGAGGCCGGACGTCCGCCCGTGCCCCGTAGAGTCGATCGTAGCGCTGCTGGTGGTAAGAGAAGCCACGATTTCTCTTCTCTTTTACCGATCCCATTTCCTTTTTTCCCCCTTCTTCTTGTTTGCGAGGGCGCCTTGCGCCCTTATCTTCTACTATTACTTCTCTGCAGTTAAGTTCTACTGCTGTTCTTTGCTGTCGGGCGGTGTAGTTGGATACCTAGTGTGATCCGTGATGCATTGCGAATAGAAGGTTACTAATTCCTTTCACCTCATTGGCCCCCCAAACTGTGACCTTGGGTGAGGGGCGCATGCTTTGTCGATTGGAGGCACAAGCCTTTTGGCCTTCAGGAGTAATAATCTGACTATCTGAGTGGTGGAACTGAGGAGTATATTGACGTGTACAGGGAACAACTGCACTAGAATGGTAGCAAATCTCAATTGAAATCAACTGTGGAAATTAGTCAGAATCAAATATCAAAGTTTCTAAAGGGTCCATGATATGTCAACTCTAAAATGCTGCTTGAATCATCAGTTTTGTTGACACATCTTGTTGTTTTGTTTAGTTTCTTTTTTTTTNGCTCAGTTTTGCCCTTGCTTTACTGTACCTGTGGTTAGCTACCTTGCTTACTCTTACTGAAGGGAAATACACTCTTTGTCTTTTCAGTGGCAGCAGGTCAGAATCAAGTGGTGGTATCTGGAAATCGAAAGAGGAAAACATCAGTTATGTCTGAAGAATCAATAAGTCTGGATGGGAATGGAGGTATCTGTTACTGAAAACATGCTTTCAATCTTTCACGCTCTTGTTCATGCAATGGCCTTAATATTTGTCACCCATGGGCAGAACATTTGAAGATTATGTGTGAGGATTCTCAGAGGATTTTAAAGGAGATTGAAGACCTGAGGGCTCAACTAGATAAGGATGTGAAAGAGCTTGGATACTGTGAGGCGAATCAGAAGCTGAGAGTCGAGCTGGCTCTGAGGGCGAAAGAGATGCAGTGCCTGAGGAAGGAGAATGAGGATATGCAAGGCAAGAATGATGGAATGAAGAAGCAGAATGAGGAGCTGATGGCCAAGAATGATGGCCTGGCGAAGCAGAATAAGGAGCTTCAAGCCAAGAATGATAGCTTGGTGAAGGAGAATGAAGATCTGCGAACCAATAAAAACAGCACGAGGAAGTTGAATTGGGAGCTGCAATCCGTGATTGGCAGCCTAACAAAGCGGAATGAGGAGCTGCAAATAAAGAATGATGACCTGTCAAAGCAGAATGAGGAGCTGCAAGCCGAAAATGATGGCCTGAAGAAGCAGAATGAGGAGCTGCAGGCCAGTAACATTGCCCTGGTGAAGCAGAATGAGGAGGTGCAAACAATTAATGACAGCATGAGGGAACAGAATCAGGAGCTGCAGGGCAAGAATGGCAGCCTGACGAAATGGATTGAGGAGCTGGAAGCCAAGAATGATGGCATGGAAGATTTGAGCGGAGGTCTTGCGAGGAATGATCCTGAAAGTAATGATGAGCCACAACCAGCCCAAAAAGAGTCGATCACGGTACTGCTCCTTTTATCTGTGTTACTATATGTTTACATGCACCTAGGGGTGATAATTCATCATGACCCTTATGCCTTCTTCACAATCTAACTTGGTCCTAATTAATTTTAGTTCAAAAATGTATAGTATTTTAGCCCGACCCTTATCCAACCTTATCCTTAAAACTAGTAGGCTAAATTTTGAGGCCCTTTGCCACCTCTATCCACCTAATGTGTTCTCCATCAGTTGTTCCTAAGATGTTTTTGTTGATGAAATGATTGTCGCGATGCTCAGGGTTTTGAGGACCAGTTAAAAGGGCGGAGAGCTATTGCGATCAAAAGAATGGGGGAACTTGATGAGAAACCATTTCAGAATGCATGTAAGAGAAAATATGGAATCGTTGGTTACCAGATCAAAGCTGCAGAACTAGTCCAAAGTTGGCAAGATGAATTGAAGAAGCCATCCTGGCATCCTTTTGTGGCTGTTCAGGTTAATGGGGAGCATAAGGTATTTACCCTGTTTTTCTATCTAACTAAGGTGTTATAAATCTTTGTCGTTTATAGAGGTTATAGTATTTGTTCGTAAATCATAGCCATTCATGTTTGTTGCAGGAGGTTCTAGACGACAATGATGCAAAACTGAAACTCCTGCGGTCCGAGTACGGCGACGATGTGTGCAACGCGGTGAAGACCGCACTGATGGAGATGAACGAGTACAGCCCTAGTGGGCGGTATGTGGTGCCCCAATTCTGGAACTTCAGAAAAGTATTTTTTTTTTCAATTTAGCCCTTTTCTAGTAAGAATTTTATGTTTGGATCCCTGGCGGAAAGAATTGAGAAAATGGACCCTTCGCACGGCGCCACAAGGGACCGCGCCGTTGGTCAACGGCATGGCGCCATGACATTTGGCGCCGTCCATTCCAACATGGCGCCAGCGTGGTAAGGACGGAATTGTCCTAAATATACGGCGCCAAAAGCCACGGTGCCATTCTGTTGAAGCACGACGCTAACTGTGCGCGGCCGAGGCCGGCTCGGCCCCTTCCTCCTGCTGCCTCCCCCCTCTGTCTCGAACAGAGAGGAAGGCGCCGCTCCTCTCTCTCCCCTCTCATCCCTCCTCCAAATCCACTCAAATCTTTGGCTATTTTTGAAGGGAAACTCCCGATCTGCAAAGAAAGGTTAACTCCCTTCCCTCCCTCATTTTTGTCCATTGGAATCGCTTGATTTGAGCACATTTTGATGAACCCTAGTTTGAACCTTAGGCCTTGATTTCTTGAATTTGTTCGGATTAGTTTGGAATTAGTGGTTTAGAATGGTCATAACTCGTTAGTTGATCGTAGATGTATCATTGTTTTTTGAAATATGATGTATTGTGGTATATGACATATGTGGAGATGGTCTTTCATGAGAATTCCAACTGAAGTTACAAACACTATTTATAATAGCCTTAATTGATTCAGTATCGCATAGAATTTGTTGGGGGTGTGTATCTATTATATCTAAGGCATTTGGATCACCAAACTCAAGTAAAATGTAGAAGCCAAGCTCCTGAGATTACGAACAGATTTTGGGATGAGTCCAACCTACATGTGATTTTGGTATCTCCGTAAATAATTTTGTCACTAAAGGGATTAATCGCTAAGATGGCACCAAAAGACAAGCAAAGCACTGAGATCAACTCACTTATTAGCCTCTACACATACAAAGTCCAAAATCCAAAAGTAACGAAACTTTTTATTCATCACAATATTATTCCAAGGAAAGTGCCATTTCACAAGAAGAAAAGAAAGGATAACAACCATCAACATAATATTTGTTACTAACCCTTATAATTTCTTCATTACAGGATGGCTCAGTACAGGCTGCTGGACCCGTACTACGAGAGTCTGCACCGGGCGGCCAAGATCGAGATGAACCAGGTTCTTCCTATCCTGCGACCTCGAACCCATGACGGGTTCACCGTCATGAGGTATGACGAGCGGTACACAAGATCGAGATGAACCAGGTTCTTCCTATCCTGCGACCTCGAACCCATGACGGGTTCACCGTCATGAGGTATGACGAGCGGTACACACCACTTCTTCAGCTTGCCGGACTCCACGTCGTCGCCAACCTTGTTCGACGGGGCATGCCTACTTTCAACCCCGCTGCACTCACTGCCCTAGTTGACAGGTACAAGCTTACCCAATTCTTATATTGTACTTTCATATAAGCTATGGAAATATTTGTTATAACATATATTTTTGCCTATTTCCTTCAGGTGGAGGCCGGAGACACATACTTTCCACCTGCCTTGTGGGGAGATGACTGTGACGCTGCAAGACGTTGGCATGCTCTTGGGGCTGCCGATCAGAGGCCACCCAGTGATCGGCCCAGCAGTTTCTGACGGCTGGCGAGAGCGTGTGGAGCAGTTTTTGGGCACTCCAATCCCACCGCCAGCAGAGGAGGGCAGTCGTGGCCGCGTGTCTGGGATCCGCATCACTTGGTTGCGGGCCACTTTTGGGACTTGCCCTCCGGACGCTGATGCAGCGACGGTGACCTTTCACTGCCGGGCGTGGGTGCTCCACATGTTTGGGTGCGTACTCTTCCCAGACGGCACTGGGGACTCCACCTCGTGGATGTACATCCACTGCTTGCAGGACTGGGACGAGGCTGGAAATTACAGTTGGGGGTCCGCCGTCCTTTCGTTTCTCTACAGGCAGCTTTGTGAGGCTTGCCGACGGTCCGCACCTTCGTCTACTATTTCTGGATGTGTTTACTTGCTTCAGCTTTGGATGTGGTCACGGCTGCCTATTGGGAGGCCGAGAGTTCTTGAGCCGCGCACGTGGAGGCCTGTTGGTGTCCCGGCTCTAGGTCCCACAGTTGCGTACCTTTGGGACAATGTGACGTCACCATATGCGACTACGAGGCGAGCGTACACTGAGTATAGCAACGAGTTCGATGCCCTTAACCCTTCGACGGTAAGCCTCAACGCTATTATTTGTAAGCAAATATATTTCATATGTGTATGTGGTCTAACATCTTAATTTTCGTTGTTGACAGGTCATTTGGGAGCCATACTTGGACCCTCAGGTCCAAGCTCTTCCTCTCAACGAGCTCTGCACACGGGACAACCTACTTTGGACAGTGAGATGCCCTTTGATTTGTTTCTACGCTGTTGAGATCCACCTTCCTCACCGAGTGGCTAGACAGTTTGGGATGGAGCAGATTTGGCCTCCTGAGGACGTCTCTACTTCCATTGACTTGCACAAGTGAGTTTCAAATCCATAATTCATTTTTGGTTTTTATAACAAAAGTATGCAATATTATGACATGTGCTTGTAAATGTTTGTTGCAGGTTCGATCGGGTGCGCCAAAAGAAAGTGACCGACTTTGCTCACCACCACCGGGACATGGTTCAGTGGTGGAACCGGCTCGACGATAGTCACAGACTGGTTCTTCCACCACATACCAGGGCGGCTTTTCGCCACTACTTGGCTTGGTACCACAGTGCTACTAGGTACAAGTTACGACAACAGTGGACGGATGCCGACTACGCTGAGATAGCTTCCTCCGACGATGAGGACACGTCGTATGACAGACGAGGTCGGGAGGGCACACACGTGGAGATTGCTCCAATCCTTGATAGAGTGGTACGCAATTTGCACCTATATCACTTTTGGTCCATTTCCTTACATATTATCACTGCTGAAGTATTCTTCATATGTAGGGCACTTCTGTGATTCAGTCGGTTCACGACATTGACAACACTCTCAAGTACCCCTTGGGCAGTATAGGCAACGAGGGCCGCATGAGGGAGGTCTTGGAGGTATAGTCTTTCGTTCGTTCGTAAAATCGTTTGGTACATAATTTGAATTCGGAATGTAACTTCGTTCCTGTTTTAATGTATGCAGAAGTTGCAGAGGCGTCTTTGCAGAGCTGCCGCTCGTTGTGGTTGCCGCTCCAGGTCTTCCATAGATGTGGCACCACCGGGCCCTTCGAGGGGATCGGATTCTAGAGCCTTAGGTGCAGCGGGGGCGTCCTCCCACAACACAGGAGCCCAAGGGGCTGCTCAGAGCTCGTCACGGACACCCATGTTCAATGACGACGAGGGAGACGAGGACAACGATGATGGGAAAGATGAGGAGCAGCGGTAGCACCAGCAGGAGCACGATGAGATAGGTCACAGCTCCATGATGCTCCTCCTTCTACACAGCCAGCGTAGCGTGTTCACCGTCCTCCTCGTCGCCACACTCTTGGGACAGATGCTCTTGGCAAGGGCAAGGGCAAGGGAAGGAGACAGTGACTTGTGCCATTTCATTGGAATTCTTATGAAACTCTTTGTGATGATGCTCTTGGTTTAGGTGTTACTTTCATTTTAGACTTGCCAATCATGTGTTACTCAATGTGTTTGTGATGAATGTGTTTGTGACTAATCTGTTTGTGTCCTGAATCATTTTCTGTTGATAGTGCTGCATTTTTTGAATCAGTTTCTGCTGAATGAGCTGTAGTTCTGTTTTTTCTGTAAAAACGGCGCTAAATACTATGGCACAGAGGTTGCATAGCACAGCGTCAGATCCTTTGGCGCCGTGCTGTGCAATCTCGCAAGATTTTCCACAACACGGCGCTAAAGGACGCGGCGCCGTGCTATGCAACCTCGGTGCCAGATCATTTAGCGTCGCGCTTTGGGAGATAGGGCAAGTTTCGTCGGAAATGTGTTAAGTCCCAAAGCACGGCGCCAGAGGACATGGCGCCATGTGTACATGGCACGGCGTCATGACCTTTGGTGTCGTGCTGTACTCCACGCGCATTTTCTCCACGCCATGCTGGCGCAACGTTGGAATGGACGGCGCCAAAGGTCACATGACGTCGTGCCATTGGCCCATGGTGCCATCTCTTGTGGCGCCGTGCGAAGGGTCCATTTTCTCAATTCTTTCCACCAGGGGTCTAAACATAAAATTCTAACAAAAAAAGAGCTAAATTGAAAAGGAAATACGGCCAGAAGGCGATTCTTATCAGAAAAGGGCTAAATTGAAAAAAAAAATATGGCCGGAAGCCGACGATGAGAGAGGTGCTCAAGTATCCGTTCTGACAGATGGAGACGACGACTAAGCAAGCGCAGGAGAGGCTGAAGAAGCGCCCTGTGCTGTGTGACCACCAAGCCAGGAGTAGTGCCGTTGGTGCCGTTGTGGGAGCCCTGTGGTTCTGTTGCTTCCACTTCCACCCTGAAAACTGATGCGGTTGGTGAACCGAATAATACATGTGTACAGATGTAGTAGTGCTAGTGCTGGCCTTGCTTGTCTTTTAGGATCTTACCGTTCAATGCATTCGTGTATAATCGGTTAATCATGGAGCCTGTTGACGTAGAATTAGGCCAACACACGAAAGCGCTAGATCGCGCAGCACGCAAATGAGCTGCTCGCAGCCTTCCTGCGTGGACCGGTCAGACCGGTCAGAGGCACCGGTCAGACCGGTTCCTTCAGAAAGAACAGGAGCGAACCCAAAACACGACTCCCGGAAAGATCCGTCAGGGAGAATGTGTGCAGGGGTATCCTAGGGTCGGCAGGCCACCTAGAACGCCTTCAAACGTCGCGGAGACGCAGGAAGAACAGTAAGTAGAGGTTGGAAAAGCTAGGGTTTGAGAGATACAAAAAAGTAAAGGTAAAAACAGTATATTTGTTTGATTCGATTGGGTATGTCCTCAATCAGCCGAATCCCCTTATATTTATAGGGAGAGTAGGTCTTGTCCCGCAAGAAAACCAAGTTACAACTCGTAACAACCTCTGAATCCTAAATCTACTCGAATTACAGAAGGGCAACCGGTCTGACCGGTCCCCCACACCGGTCAGACCGGTCAGGGTCGGACTCCACCTCTTGCACGTCTTGCTCCTCCACCGACTCTTGCGATCCTCTTTAATCCAAGCACTGCAATAATCGGTCATTCCAGAGACCATATCGCCCTTCCTTGCACTCGGATCAACTGTTGCGATCAGGCACCGCAACTTCCTGACCTGCACCGGTCTGACCGGTCAGGCTAACCGATCTGACCGGTCGGCCTTGGCCTGTGCCAATTTTGGTTGTCAACATATGCCCCCCTGCTTTTTGGTAAAGCTTGCGTACCATAAAACATATCAGCACCAAAATTGTCACCTAAGGACGATATTTTAATAGAATTCATCGGCCATTATATTTTTCTAAGGACGATATCCAAATATCGGCCATTTGCCACTTTATGCCTCTTGCCAAACACTTGGATAGTACTTTTTCAAGTACCTTCCATTCAATGCCTTAGGCAAACGTCCTCCTTGCAGCGTCTCCACGATATAGGAATTCCCGCCATTCGATATGGACCTTTCCAATTTGAAGATCACTTGCCAAATTTATTATCTTTAGTACCAAGTGGCAATATTGTCTTCCATACTAGATCACCAACCTGAAAAGTCTTCTCTTTAACCTTCTTGTTGTATGCTCTAGCAACTCGGATCTTGTCTTTCTCAATTTTCTTAAGAGCTTGTAAACGCTTATCGATCACTTCATCAATGTTATCCATCATCAAGTCATAATATTCACCAACCGAAAGCTTATTTTGTTTAGCAAGTCTATAAGTGTCCAGATTCACCTCAATGGGCAAAACGACCTCTTGACCATAAACAAGCTCAAAAGGAGTAACTTTGGTAGCACTATATCTAGATATGCGATGAACCCATAAAGCTTTAGACAAGACTTCATGCCATCTTCGGGGATTTTCCTCTATCTTCTTCTTCATCAACTTTGTTAAAGTCTTGTTACTAGACTCGGCCTGACCATTGGCTTGAGCATAGTATAGAGATGAATTGAGCAATTTGATCTTATACATATCGGCAAAAACTCGCACTTCTTTAGACATAAAAGATGTGCCTTGATCCGTAGTTAAAGTTTATGGAATGCCGAATCTGTGAATAATATGCTCAGTAGTAAACTCAATTACCTCTTTGTGGGTCATATTCTTAAGAGGAACAGCTTCGGTCCATTTAGTGAAGTAATCCGTAGCAACCAACACGAAGCGATGACCCTTTGAAGAAGAAGGATGTATCTCTCCAACAAAATCTAATCCCCATCCACGAAAAGGCCATGGTTTAATAATAGGATGAAGTAATGCAGCAGGTACCATCTGAATATTACCAAATTTCGGACATTCCTCACATCCCTTGTATTAACGAAAACAATCGGTCATCATAGTAGGCCAATAGAAAGCAGCTCTCCTAAGCAACCACTTCATCTTAGGAGCCAATTGATGCGTTCCACAAATTCGTTCATGAACTTCACCCATGGCCACTCTAGCTTGATCAGCACCCAAACATTTAAGCAACAAATCATCGGCGGTGCGACGATGTAACTCATCGTCAACCAAAGTATATTTAAAAGCTAAACGCCGAATTTTCCTGTCTGTTCCAGAACTAGGATTCTTCAGATATCTAAGAATGGGCGTTCTCCAATCATTCACTTCGGCTTTCTTATTTTGAGAATTTTCAGCAGCCGAAATCGGATCAGCAGACGGTGGACCGGTCTGACCGGTTCCCGGATCGGTCTGACCGGTCTCTGCATCGAACGCTGGACCGGTCTGACCGGTCTGGGAATCGGTCTGACCGGTTCGGCTCTGTTCTGCTGCAAGCGTTAGAGCTTTACTATTGACAATAGCAATCAACGGCCTTTTTCTATGAAAGTATCTCTTTTGGATATCATAGCCGGATGCTTGCTGTGCCAAAGCATTAGCTCTAGGATTTTCACATCTTGGAACATGATATATGGTGAATTCATCAAAATATGGTATAATATCAAAGCACTTATCAATATAAATATTCAGTGAACTTTTTAAACATTGACACACCTTAGATACTTGCTGTACAACCAATAATGAATCACCAAAAGCTTCAACATGTTTTACTCCCATGTCATGCAAAATCTCTAATCCGAATAATAAAGCTTCATATTCGGCTTGATTATTTGTGTACTCAATTTCTAATCGGCAAAGAGCTTAAAAAACAGCTCCATTAGGAGAAACAAGGACGATTCCAATGCCACATCCGTTCTTGCAAACCGATCCATCAAAATGCAATTTTCATGGAGTAAAAGTCATGTAATCAATTTCTAAATCATGCTCATCATTAATCCGATGTTCAACAATAAAATCAGCTACAATTTGGCCTTTCATGATTTCAAAGGTTCACAAGCCAAATCATATTCAATAAGAGCATATGCCAACTTACCGATCCTTCCGCTCAAAATTGGTCTTTGCAACATATACTTAATAACATCGGCTTGACATGCTACAATGCAAGTACTAGACAACAAATAATACCTCAATTTTGTACAAGCATAATATAAAGACAAGCATAATTTTTTAATAGTTTTATATCTTGTTTCCGCATCCAAAAGCCGTCGACTCAAATAGGTAATAATATGCTCCTTGCCATTTGTTTCTTGAGTCAAAACAGTCCCAATAACATTATCTTGGCCGAAATATAAAGCCTAAATGGCACCCCATTCTTAGGCGCTTTAAGCACAGGCGGCGAAGATAAGTATTTCTTGATTTCTTCAAAAGCCTCTTGCTGCTTTGCCCCCCAAGTGAAATCGGCTTCATTCTTTAACCAAAGTATAGGAGTAAAAGCACTAACTTTTCCGGACAAGTTAGAAATAAACTGCCTCAAGTAATTAACTTTGCCCAAGAATTTCTGTAAATCATGCCTGCAAGTAGGCGCTTCAAGTTTATCAATAGCTTTTATTTTCTTAGGATCTATCTCTATGCCTCTTTCATGAACCATGAAACCTAAAAATCTTCCAGTCGATACACCAAAAGCACATTTCAATGGGTTCATCTTGAAACCATACCGACGCATTCTTTCAAAAGCAAGACGCAAATAAGCCAAGTGAGAATTTAATCCAGCCGAGCAACAATATCATCAATATAGACTTCTAGGATAACACCAAGTAAGTCATGGAAAATCAAATTTATCGCTCTTTGATAAGTTGCGCCGGCATTCTTTAAACCAAAAGTCATCACAACCCATTCAAATAAACCAACAAAGCCGGGACATTTAAAGACCGTTTTGTATACATCTTCCTCGGCCATAAAGATTTGATTATATCCCGCATTGCTATCAAGAAAGCTAATAACCTTATGTCCAGAAGCATCATTAATAAGCATATCGGCTATAGGCATAGGATATTCATCTTTGGAAGTTGCTCTATTAAGATCTCTAAAATCAATGCACACTCTAATCTTATTAGAACCTTTTTTTCTCAACAGGCACAATATTAGAGATCCATTCAGCATAACGACATGGCCGAATAAACTTAGCTTCAAGCAAATGATTAACCTCTTCTTTTATTCGATCATAAAATAAAGGATTGAATCGTCTATTGCCTTGTTTATATGGCCTAAAACCAGTTTAATTGGCAACCGATGTTCAACTAACTCGCGGCTTAAACCAGGCATCTCATGATACTCCCAAGCTAAGCAATCAGAATATTCTTTCAATAACTCGATTAATTCTTCTTTATAATCGGCTTTCAAATTTTGATTTACAAAAGTCGGCCTTGGTACAGAACCATCACCTATGTCTACCTTTTCTAAAGGATCAGCCGACGTAAATCCTTGTCCTAACTTCTCTACTTCTTCAAAATCATTAATGGCTTCACATGCTTCGTTCATACTTGACCGATAATGCTCCACCCTTTCCTTCAACCACTTCTCGCTTGCATCCATCTACTCTTCATTATCTGAATCAACCGATCTTTGAACCGGCCTTAGAGCAGCGGACACAAAACCATCCTTTGTACAAGCAAGGAACTCAAAGTCCGAAATATCAATTTCGGTCAAGCACTTGACATTATCATGAGTTCCCAATATGGATGCATCGGCCATAGCAACACATGCCAAAGAATCCGCATGAACCACCTCAACTTCGTCACCAACCCATTGAATCAAGCATTGATGCAAGGTAGAAGGCACACATTGATTTGCATGAATCCAATCACACCCCAAGATCACGCTAAAGTTGCCTTGTGCCTCCGTGACGAAGAAAGCAGTTGCTAGCGTCTTGCTCCCGACGGTGAGCTCCAATGATGTAACTCCCTTGGCGCTCATCGGTTCTCCTCCTCCAACGCTGCTGATCGTCATGCTTGTCTTGATGAGCTCGCTGTCCGAACCTCCCAATTTCTTGTACAAAGTGTATGGCATGAGGTTCACAATAGCACCACCATCAACGAGCATCCTAGAAATCGACTTTCTCTTAATATAACCCTTCACTAAAGAGCTTTTAGATGGTTATCCGATTCTGAGGGCCTCTGAAACACGGCGTTCTTGGGAGCAAAATCAACTTGAGCCACTCTCTCATCATCTCCGATAAAACAATAATCGGCGTTCATATAGATAACATTGACCTCCATGTCTGTTCTGCTGGTGAAGGCTCAAAGTTAACAGCTTCATCATCATCGCCCATCTGAACATCTGAAACAACAGCAGGAGGAATCGAAACTTTAGCCGAAGAAGAAAACGCGTCGGCTACCGACTCTCCAGGCGACACCGGTCTG
Source organism: Alloteropsis semialata (assembly GCA_004135705.1). Classification (NCBI taxonomy): domain Eukaryota; kingdom Viridiplantae; phylum Streptophyta; class Magnoliopsida; order Poales; family Poaceae; genus Alloteropsis; species Alloteropsis semialata. Next base: position 78,760,743 of record CM014274.1, read on the forward strand.
ACCGGTTCCTCCTGACCGGTCTGACCGATTCCAGTTGCCGGAACTGGAACATGGGGTAACCGGTCCGACTGGTCAGGGACACCGGTCTGACCGGTTGCGGCCAGATCAGCCGAGTTTGCGGCAGATGGCTCGGCCTTTTCTGGTTCTTCAGCTTGAACGTCTTGAACACCAGAACCATCTTTGGAGCTCTGACCAGACGGTGGAATCATCGTCTTAGCCTCATTGAACCACTCCTCCCTCTTCTTCGCCGATTCTTCCTCCCTTTATTTCTGAGTACGCAACCGTTGCAATCTCCTCTTCTGAGAATGAGATAAATCAGGAGGACACCATCCTTGGCTGCGTGTACTGAGGTAATGGAACCTTGTTTACGGCCGAAGTACCAATAACATTAGGTGCGCAGGCCATTGATGGATTAACAGTCATAGAGCCAATTTGAATCATACTTTTCACAACTAGCTTTGGAATAACAGGTGCAGGCTCTTCTTTCCTTTGAATAGGACGATATTCCTGTTTAGCCGGCTCCTTGCCCGGCCTTCTCTGGAAACCGGTCTGACCGACCTCAGTGACCGGTCTGACCGGTCCGGGCTGCTGAAGTACAAACGTCGGCCTCTGTTGGAAACCGGTCTGACAGGTCGGGGAACCGGTCTGACCGGTCTGTGCTGCTGAGGCACAAACACCTGTCTTGGTTGAAAACCTGTAGGCCTAGGCTGCGGTGGATTTATTCTGGCATGTAAAGGAGCCCCAGGCCGTGGTTGATTTGGTGCAGGACAGTAAGGTACGTACATTATACCATCTCTCCAAATAGGTTGTGGAGAGGGAGGTTGATACGTCCTCCATGGCCTAGAAGGACCAGCACCGTTGGATGAGCTTAGGCCTTGACCCCACTGTCTTTTTGGCGTCTCCTTCACACCAGAATCCCTTGGTGGCGATATCGGTCTCTTTTTTAGCGACCGATCTTGTTGAACGGCCACGTTTTGCATATGCTTAGCCATAACTTGATCAAAGGTCGCCTTCAGCTTGAAAACTTTCCCCTGATATTTGTCCTGGTTAGTCTTCCAAGTGCCAACTTCGGGACGTTTGGGCACAAACGTTCGGACCGGCCTCTGGGCCGGATCGGTCTGACCGGTCTGGGCAACCGGTCTGACCGGTTTGCCCTGAGCAGGGACAACCGGCCTTTGATCCCGCGCTTGAGAGCTTGATTGCCCCCCAACTTCAGAAGTTTTCATTGTAATAGTCAAGATTTTCTTTCTATCAGGAGCCTGCTTAAGCACCACTTCTCTCCCAAGCACTTTGTCATGTCCCATCACCTTCCTTGGTTCTCCAATCACAACATTCTTGCCTCCTGCTGCATCGGTATTACCTGGCCGAACCAACATCTTGGCATCCTAAAGATCCATGGTATTAACCACCATGTTGTTGACTGGAAACGGACGCTTATCAACTTGCATCTCATTCAAACTCAATCGTCCATCATTTACAGCCGATTGAATCTGTCGACGAAAGAAATTGCAATCGTTAGTTGCATGAGAAAAAGAATTATGAAATTTGCAATGAATTATGAAATTTGCAATAAGAACGCCGCTTTAACTCCTCGGGTGACGGAATAGAAAAAGAACATTTGATATATCCATTCTTATGCAATTCATATCACAGTTAGATACATCAAAAGTAAACTTCATCTCCTCTTGCCGATTCCTATGCGTCGGCTTAAGAGATGTGCAAGTAAAAGATTTGTTAGATGTTGGCCATACAAATTCAGCAACCAACATATCATGAGAATCTTCATCGGAACTACTAGAATCACATTCTACATTATGCACATTAGCCCGAAGAGTTCTATGGCTTTCTTTTAAGTCTTTGCTTCGGCTTTCAGTAGCCAAAGCCCTTTGATGCACTTGGTTTATATTAAAAAAAATCAAAGCCCTCTAATTTCTTCTTAATGTGAGAACGTAAACCATTCAAAACCAAATCAGCAAGATCCTTTTCGTCAATATTAACACCAAAGCAACGGTTTTTAGTATCACGAAAACGTTTAATATATTCATTAACAGTCTCATCACGTGATTGCCTAACCGATGTAAGATGTGACAATTTAAGCTCATTGCTGCCTGAAAAGAAGTGATCATGAAATTTTTGCTTTAACTGAAGTAATAGAATGAGGAGCCAATGATGCAAACCATGAGAAAGCAGTACCAGTTAGAGACAAAGAAAACAAACGCACTTTTAAAGCCTCACTAGAACCAGAATCGTCTAGTTGTGCCATGTTTTGACTTATGTGTTCAAAAGTGCTCTTAGAATCCTCACCATTAAACTTGACAAAATCAGGAAGTCTAAAACCAGTGGGGAAAGGAACTAAATCAAATCTAGGAACATAAGGCTTTTGGTATAACCTAGCCTTATCCTTGACATCTACTCCCAAATTCTCTTTAAGAGCTGAAGCCAAATCAAGTTTGTACTTCGAAAATATTTTATCTAAATACTCTAATGAATTATCCTATGGATTTGGCTGTTGAGTATTTTGTACGGGAGTAGAAAACAAATTCCCCGTGTCTGTTCCCCCAGGACCGATCGGACCGGTTCCTGACACCGGTCTAACCGGTTGGTGCGGCACAAGCTAGTTGGCCGCATCTGACCCTCCAGGGCCGGTCTGACCGGTCCCGCAGACCGGTCTGACCGGTTGGTGCTGGCCAGATTGGTTGGCCGACACCTGTCCCTGAATCTGTTGGCCGAACCTTCCGAAAAGTTCGTAAGGTACTGGGCCTTGTGAAAATAAATTTTGTACCGATGGGGTACAGAATATCCATAGTTTGGATGTTGCGGGGTAAAATTTACAACTTCATTGTTAATTCGGCCATGATTAACCGAATTAGGCAAAGTTGCAAACGGCTGAGGTGGAGCAGACCGAGTAAGCATTGGTTGGATGGTGTAACAGATTGGCCTTCAAAATAATTCAACGGCATGCCAAACATAGGTTGTTCTATGGGTTTTGCTGCCGGTGTTTTAAGATCAGGCACAATAGGAATTTTAGGAATCAATAAACTAGGATCGGCGGCAGGTTGTCCAGCCATAGGCTGTTTGCCTTTCGATTCTAAGCACTTGTTATGCATCCAATTAACCAACTTGACATTGTTCTCAGCCATCTTATCCTCCATGTACTTAAGAAACACTTCGTGAGAGTTTTCATCAGGTAGTACCTTAAGAGATGCCGCTGAAGATGTAGCAGTTGGATCTACTTCCTTGATCTTGGTGACCACGCCCTTGCGGTCCTTCTTGAAATGTGAAAGGTAGTAGAGGCATTCTTCTTCTGCCTTCTTCTTCAGGTACCCCTCGAGCCCTTGGCGATCTTCAGCAGATAATTCATCGTCCTTCACGACGATGATATTCTCGAGATCAAACTCGATGTTGGAACCCATCTGACTGGGATTAGATAAATCGGCTGCACGAACTAGATCTCCAATTTCCCAGTGGAGTCGCAAAAAGTATGTTGACGCAGAATTAGGCCAACACATGAAAGCGCTAGATGGCGCAGCACGCAAAAGAGCTGCTCGTAGCCTTCCTGCGTGGACCGGTCAGACCGGTCAGAGGCACCGGTCAGACCGGTTCCTCCAGGAAGAACAGGAGCGAACTCTAAACACGCCTCCCGAAAAGATCCGTCAGGGAGAACGTGCGCAGGGGTGTCCTAGGGTCGGTAGGCCACCTAGAATGCCTTCAAACGTCGTGGAGACGCAGGAAAAACAGCAAGTAGATGTTGGAAAAGCTAGGGTTTGAGAGATACAAAAAAGTAAAGGTAAAAACAGTAGATTTGTTTGATTCGATTGGGTATGTCCTCAATCGGCCGAATCCCCTTATATTTATAGGGAGGGTAGGTCTTGTCCCGCAAGGAAACCAAATTACAACTCGTAACAACCTCGGAATCCTAAATCTACTCGAATTACAGAAGGGTAACCGGTCTGACCGGTCCTCCACACCGATCAGACCGATCTGGGTCGGACTTCACCTCTTGCACGTCTTGCTCCTCCACCGACTCTTGCGATCCTCTTTAATCCAAGCACCGCAATAATCGGTCATTCCAGAGACCATATCGCCCTTCCTTGCATTCGGATCAACTGTTGCGATCAGGCACCGCAACTTTCTGACCTACACCGGTCTGACCGGTCGGCCTTGGCCTGTGCCAATTTTGGTTGTCAACAGAGCCTATTTTCAGCATTTGACTAGAAAAATCTTTGCAATAGCATTTGCCACTGACTGGCCGAATCAATGCACTCTTGCGTGGTTTGGGGTTTCTCATTTGATTTTTTTTTTTAGATCAGGTTTCTCATTTGCTGTGGTGATGGCTTTGGCAGGGAGTAAATTCCTTCAATGCCATTAGAATTTATACAGATTCTCTCAATGCCATTGAAATTTCACGCTTCCCTTAATTGCCACTATTCTAAATTTTCATTTCCCTGCTTGCCATTACCGTTAAAATTCTGTTAGCTTCGTTAAGTTGGCACTCGTCATGGTCGTCGGCCACATGCCTCGCCGCGCCCGATGTGGTCTTCGAGCCGATGATTTGGTCTTCGAGCTGATGATTGGTGGCAGCACCCCAGCGGCGCATCTCGGTCACCTGCTCGGTGCCGCGTCCCCGGCACGAGACACCAATAGCTCACCGCTAAGATCCTCCGCTGCTTCGGCCGCGTCATGGGCACTCTCATGGCCGGTCTAGCACCAGCAGATAGGAGCTTGCTTTCCTCCTCCCCGGGGCTACCTCCCAAAGGAAGGACGTCAATGGCCATAGGGGCCGTCCGAGGCAACAGCGAAGTCGATCCTGACCTGGAGAAAGAAACCGTGCCAGCAGGGAGAGGGCCACCGCCCACCATTGTTGGCTTCAGAAGTTGTGCTCCCCCAGGCCTTGGGTCAAGATATGATATCGATGCACACGAGAATTGTATTGACCTATACTGGATTAAGGACATGCATGTACAGCAGTACTCGCGGCTTCAGAGAAAAGGTACAGGAGTGCCTGGAGAGCAACTGAAACCTAAGCCTATGCGCTGCATGTGGAGCAAGCGAGCGCAGGTCGTGAGCATCGTGGCGCCAATGAGCTGCAACGCGACGCAGTTCAGGAGCATGGCCCTGGTGGTCGCGTGTTCGCCCAGGACATATGCTCGCCAGGGGCCGCTCTGGCTCTCGCCTCAGCCATGCACGCGCAGTCGTGCTAGCCCGACGCTTTCCCTCTGGCCGGCTCCTCGACAAATTAGACTGGTCGCCATGCAGCTGGGAAAGGATAACAAAGGAGTGGTCAGCGGGCCTAACATGTCAGCGAGCGTAACTTAACAGATTGTGACGGCAATGGCAATGCAAATTTGGAATAGTGGCAGTGAAGGAAAGTGAATAATTTCAATGGCATTGAGGAAATCCATATAAATTGTAATCGCATTGAACGAATTTACTCTTTGGCAGGGAGCAGACTCTGTTAATATGTAGCAAGAGAGTGGAGGGGTGGAGCTGGGCCGGCCCAAAGGAAGGGTCACTCGGTGGACTGATTTCACTAACTAGACTGGGCCTTTATTTAACAGTATACTATAGCATGAAACTTGTGGGCTGACCTGTAGGCCATGACCTGGTCGTTCGGTCCGTTCGGCTTGGGCCATTCCCCTGCTGACTGCCGTTAGCAAGCGAGGCAAGAAAGCAAAAACCCCACCTCACTTCATCGGTGCCCTCTCCCTCCGCCGCCGTAGCCATGGCCCCGCCCGCCGCCGGTGGAGGGGACGAGACTGTAGGGTCCGGCGGGCCACCCACGCGCCGTGGCGTTGATCGAAGTGTTGCTACTGGTGGTAAGAGAAGCCACGGTTCCCCTTTCCTTTTATCTGGATTATCACATTTTCTTTTCCTTTTTCTTTTGTTGCGAGGGGCGCCTTGAGCCCTTGATCTGCTAGTGCTACTTCCCTGCACCTTAGTTCATCTACTATTTATCCGTTGTTATTTGCGGGCGAGCGGCGTAGTTGGATGCCTAGCCTGATCTGCGATGCATTTCGAATACCAGGTTACTAATTCCTGTCGTTTCATTCCCCACAAGCTGAAGACCTTGGGTAAGGGTCGCATGCTCTTTCGATCGGAGGTACAAGCCTTTTGGCCTTCAAGCGCAATAATCTGACTGAGTTGTGGGAAGTCGTAGGAATGGAGGAGTGTTCTATTGACGTGATGCAGTTTCCTAGAAATAATTGCACTTGAATTATGGGAAATGTCTAGTGAAATCAACTGTGAAAATTAATCAAAATCAAGTGCACAAAGTTTAGGAAGGCTGCCATGATATGTCAACTCTAATTGGTTCTTGGATCATCAGTTTAGTTGACACATCTTATTGTTTATTTTGGAAAAAAAATCATTTTGTGTTCAGTTATCTAGTTCTCTCCCTCCTTTTACTATGTTTGTTTGTGTTACTGTGATGTGTAATATTCATGGGAACAGAATTTGTATGTAACACTTGCCTTGCTGTATATTCACAGGAAATGCGTTCTTTGTTTTTGCAGCGGCAGCAGGTCAGAATCTTGAGGTAGAATCTGGAAGCAGAAAAAGGAAAGCAGCAGTTATGTCCAAAGATTTGATAAGTCTGGCTGGGAATGGAGGTATGTGTTAATGTAAACATGCTCTAATCTTTCACTCTCTTCTTCATGCCATGGCTTTAATATTTGACACCCATGGCCAGATCATTTGAAGGTGGCATGCGAGGATTCTCAGATGATTTTACAGGAGATCGAAGACCTGAGGGCTCAACTAGATAAGGATATGAAAGAGCTTGGATATTGCGACGCGAATCAGAAGCTGAGAGTTGAGTTGGCACTAAAGGTGAAAGAAATGCAGTCCTTGAGGGATCAAAGTGAGGACATACAACGCAAGATTGATGGAATGCAGATGCAGAACGAAAGGTTGCAGACCAAGAATGATGACCTGGTGAAGGAGAATGAAAACTTGCAAACCAAAATAGACAGCATGAGGAAGCAGCTTGGGGAGCTGCAAGCCAAGAATGGTGGCCTGACAAAGGGGAATGAGGAGCAGCAAGCAAAGAATGACAGCCTAAAGAAGCAGAATGAGGAGCTGCAAGCCATGAATGATGGACTGGCGAAGCATAATGAGGAGCTGGAAGCCAAGAATGTCAGCTTGGTGAAACAGAATGAGGAGGTGCAAACCAGTAATGACAGCATGGCGAAACATAATCAGGAGCTGAAAGCCAAGAATGACAGCATGATGAAACGTAATCAGGATCTGCAAGCCAAGAATGACAGCCTGATGAAGCAGAATGAGGAGGTTCAAGCCAAGAATGATGGCCTGACAAAGCTGAATGAGGATCTGCAGACCAAGAACGTTGGCTTGGTGAAGCAGAATGAGGAGTTGCAGACAGATAATGACGGTATGAGGAAGCGGATTGGGGAGCTGCAAGTCAAGAATGAAAAGAATGACCGCCTAACGAAGAAGAACGAGGAGCTGCAAGCCATGAATGATGGACTGACAAAGCATAATGAGGAGCTGGAAGCCAAGAATGTCAGCTCGGTGAAACAGAATGAGGAGGTGCAAACCAGTAATGACAGCACGACGAAACATAATCAGGAGCTGAAAGCCAAGAATGACAGCATGACAAAACGTAATCAGGATGTGCAAGCCAAGAATGACGGTCTGATGAAGCAGAATGAGGAGGTTCAAGCCAAGAATGATGGCCTGACAAAGCTGAATGAGGATCTGCAGGCCAAGAACGTTGGCTTGGTGAAGCAGAATGAGGAGTTGCAAACAGATAATGGCAGTATGAGGAAGCGGATTGGGGAGCTGCAAGTCAAGAATGACAATCTAACAAAGCGGAATGAGGTGCTACAAATCAAGAATGATGACCTGATGGAGAGGAATGAGGAGCTCCGGGCCAAGAATTACAGCCAGATAAGTCGGATCGAGGAGCTGGAAGCTAAGAATGATGGGCTGGAAGATTTGATCGAATGTCTTGCGAGGAAAGAGCGTGAAAATAACTATGAGCTACAACAAGGTCGAAAGGAGTTGATTATGGTACTGCTCATTTTATCTGTGTTATATGTTTAGCAATTAGCATGCACCTAACATTTTCTCCATCAGTTGATGTTCATAAGATGTTTTTACTGATGAAGTGATTATCGTGATGTTCAGGGTTTCGAATACAAGTTAAATGGGCGGACAGCTATTTTTGGGATAAAAAGAATGGGGGAACTTGATGAGAAGCCTTTTCAAAATGCATGTAAGAGAAAATACGGAACCGATGATTACCACACCCGAGCAGCGGAGCTGGTCGCAATTTGGCAGGAGGAATTGAAGAAGCCATCCTGGCATCCTTTTAAGGTTGTTCATGTTAATGGAGAACCTAAGGTATTTAGTTACTTTATTTTTCTATCCAACTTTGGTAGTATCTTGATCATTTATAGAGGCTTAGTATTTGTTTGGAAATTATAGCCATGCTCGTTTGTTGCAGGAAATTCTAGAGGACAATGATCCAAAACTGAAGATCCTGTCAATTGAGCATGGCGACGACATATGTAACGCGGTGAAGAACGCGCTGATGGAGATGAACGAGTACAACCCCAGCGGGCGTTATGTAGTGCCCGAGCTCTGGAACTTCAGGAAGGGCCAGAAAGCGACGATGGAGGAGGTGCTCAAGGACCTGTTTGGGCGGCTGAAGACGACCGCCAGGCGCAGGAAGGGCTGAGGAGCTCTGTTCTGCACGATTCCCTCCTGAGCCCTGACATATATATAGGAGATGTGTCCTCTGCGTTCTGTTGCGCTGCGACATTACAAGCGATTATGTTATATGTGCATGTGTTGGTGCTGTTGCCTTTCGTAGTTTTAACTTGCGCTTTTCTTAGGTGTCTGTATATTATTGTTCAGGTGTGGTTCAACTGCTGCCCTTGCTGGTAGGTTTCTTTTTGTGTGTGATCATCTGACCATTGTTCATGCGTGATCGGCTAATCAATGCATGCTGCCTATTTGTAGCATGTTGTGCCGTAATTTAGCTTCTTGGTGTTAGTCTGATGATACTTGATCATCTGACCATTTTGGAGTATTCATTTTTTTTATTTGAAAAGTCTATGCAGTGACATTTCCCACTGATTGGTAGCAACCGTCTGCGAGGTGAGCGACGTGACGAGCGGAGCCAGGAAAGAACCAAGAGGGGGTGCTGGATTCTTATGTTCTGTGCAGAAGTGTCCTAAAATGCCACTGCTAAAGTTTATAGCCCTAGTATCCACTAGTAGATTGTCCGTGCTAATGCTACACCAACATCTCACTAATATGTTGTCTTAATATTGTGAGTATATTAACATGCTTTATTACAAACCATTGTCAGAAAACACCAATTGTAAAATAGTATAGACCACTTAAATAATAAATAAGCGATCACATGATACATGGATGGTAATTTTGTACCACCATAATATATGGTAAAGGCACTGCCAAACACAAATATTACAGTAGTCTTATCAACTAATCACTACGAGCCTGCATGTTTTCAAAAAGAACAAACGACCAACCCTAAGATCACATTTTGAATTAAGCTCACTCATTCATCATTTGTCAAAACTTCCTTAAGCACCAATTCTAAATTTTGATATAGGCCCACTCAACTTGCGATTGATTGTTTTGTCAATGCCCCACCATTTGACTTTGTGCTTGCTATGCAATGTGTCAAGTTTCTGCACACAAAGTCGTTCAGGTTAAGCCAAGTGAGTGCTGGTGTGTAGATTGAAAACACAATTGTTCAGCTACAAAAGTTTCTGGAAACATATTGTAGGGAGTAATAATAGTATCATAGATCAAAACAAAGTACATTTGAATTGAACAATTAAGGACCTCATCCTGATTCCCTTGTATCTGAATTAGTAGAAACTGCACTCCCTTACAGCTTGCACAAAACTGCATCTCAGGCATAAAATAAGTAGAGAACTGAGCTTCAAACATCCAAGTCCACTCCAGTCATATTCTCTATTCTGTGAAGACTGAACTCGACTCAGGTTTCTATGTATGTATGATCTCCATGTAGTACAGTGCTTTGAAGCCAAAGTTGAGTCTTAATTGATGCAGTCACTCAATTAAGCTAACAACTGTACCAAATAGAACTTCAAATATGTGAGACCTGCAAAAGAAAGAACATGTATTGGCAATGATACACTAACATGCTTGTCAAAAGTGTAGTGATGACAATGTGTACAAAGGAGGGCTTATAACTTGTTAGCAGGAAGGAAACTGTGATTTACAGAGGGCTTATAGCAAGAAAATAGCCATGAGGATGGAAGGAAAGAGCAATGGATCAGCTTACAGAGGTGATTAATGATGTGAAATCCCCCAAAGTGTTACCCAGTTAAATTTGCACTGCTTTAGAATTCTACAAGAAAAACATGCAACATTGTTCTCACTGGGTAGAACTACTGAAGGAAAACTTGCCTCCTATCAGTTTCATTTCTTCAGTGCGAATTATAGACTGCTACTGGATGGCCCAAAGACGGTCGAGATGGCCAACATCAAAATCTGATGAACAGATCGAACAACTCCATGATCTTCCTAAGCAGTTTCCTAGTAAATCTTCAGTGAACTAAAGAATAAAACTGCATTGGCATTGAGCTTCGATAATGAAAACACAGCAGGGAAACAGGAGGCTCTGGAATGGCTACAATAATATAACGACAATGCATAGATCAAATAATTTAGTGATCTACTTTTTGATTTTTTTATGGAATTGGAGAGGACAGTAGGTATGAAATTACAAATAGGAAAGTTTAATATTTTCCCATATGCAAACTTAACTGAATATGTGTACCTATAAAGAAGTCAATTCATTCCCAGTCTAATAAATTGTCATCTCATTGCATAGACATGATAGATATACAGAAACAAGCACAATAAAAAATAGAACAGCATTGGAGCAAGAATCTACACTAAGAGGTTATTCATGTACACTAAGCCTTAAATATTATTATTCATTTGCACTAAGCCATGGTGCAAGGATCCACAAATTTGATAATAATTTGCACATGAATTAATTTAACATTCAGAGGACAGAGGTGACCTCAAGCATAAGCCTAGAATGACTGACATTGACTCCATGTGTAATAACAACATGATCTGATTTTATAAAAGAATCTAAATGCTTGTTGAAACTATAGTGCAGTTGCTGATCTTCTGAATCATGTCTTTAATCTTGTAAAAATATCAAATGGATGAATGGATTTTAAACTTGAAAGATGTACTTTTGTCATTGCTAACCTTACAAAAAAGAAAGCAAGAATAAGTGCACATCAACATTTTGCAATTTCTGAATAGGGAACAATTCAGATTCTCAAAGAAGCGGACTAAGGATAGCATGTTCTATTAAAAAATATGTACCATCTCAACTGAATCAGCCAACAGCATATGGTCACCCAGTCATATTGAAAGGCAACTGAATGTGAGAAATGGTTCATGACACAATAGTTGGGGGTACATAAAAGCTAACTGAATGGCAGCTAAAGGCAATTTTTTTAGTTGGGAATACATAAAAGCCATTGTACATGAAGTGACGTCCAATAAAAAAGAATATATCACTTTATATTCATAGCAGAACATCCACCTGATAAGCCCGCCGGCGGGGATTGCCGCTGACCACTACGGGTCTGTTTGGTTGCTGGGCTTATTCTAGCCTGGTTAGGATCTGGAGGCAGGCCAGCCTAAGCCTGGCTAATGTTATGCAATCGGCCCATATTTGGTTATCTGGTCAGTCCAAGCCTGGCTAGCACAAGATTATGTTTGGTTGCGTGTATGTGTATATCTGATAGGATGACCTCGTTTTCTCTGCAGGTGAGCTTACCGATCCAAATCTTTCCTTTTCACCATTCTTCTTGCTCGCTTATCCTCCAAATTTCTCACGACACGACACCAATCTTCCCTTCCCTTTCACTTGCGAATCCACATCTCAAGCATGGCCAGACGTGTAGGTGCGACTCGAGCAATGTCGTGGACCAGCTCTTGCGCCGGACGCAGCGGAGGAGGAACACACGAACAACATGGCGGCGAGGACGCCCACCGCGCTGGAGCCCGCAGCTACGTCGGCGAGCCGTGCGACGGGGCTGCCCGACCGCCGCAGCAGCGCGGCCTCGAGCCGCACGAGCACGTCTGCTGCTTCTTCATCCTTGCCGTCGTGCTCCGCCGCGCTAGCGAGAAGATCCCACGCAGCAAGAAGATTCACTCCGCACTCCGGTCGCCGTGTCGCGTCGCTCCGAGCCTCCAGCCGCCAGGCCGCGCCGCCGGCCGGGTCTCCCGCCGTGGCGGCCGCGCCGCTGGTCTGTCCTCCGGCCATGGGGGCCGCGCCGCCGGCCGGGTCTCCCGCTGCGGTGGCCGCGCCGCCGGCTGGTTCTCCCTCCGCGGTGGCCACGCCGCCAGTCTGTCCTACGACCATGGGGCCGCGCTGCCGGGTCAGGCCCCCCGCCGAGGGGAGCGAGGCGTAAGAGAGCAGGAGGTGAGCGCAGTCGAGAGGTTGGGCGCACGGAGCCTGGCTCCACGAAAACGCAGGCCCCGAGCGTTTCCAGCAAGCCTGGCTAAGGCCCCCCTCCTTGCACTAGCGGAGCCTGGCTAAGCTACTTAAACAGGCAACCAAACATGAGCAGATTGGTTCTGGGAAGCCTGGCTAGGAGTTAGCCAGGTAACCAAACAGACCCTACGAAATCTTCATCCTCCTATGCTGCTGGAACCTCTGGAAGTGCCGTAATGAGTTGGTCTTCAGAGGTGAACACGCCACCGCCCGCCGCACTTTGCGCTTCTGCGCCGACGATGCGAGGCTATGGAGCCACCGTTTGCCTGTGTCGGAGCAAGGCGTGGTCGACTCATGGTGTTCTCTGTTTCGTGACGCAATGTAAAACCTTACGATTCTTTTGTTCTGAAACTTTGTAAACTTTGATATCCAACGGGCCGTCTTGGGCCGGGAGAAGCAATGAAAATTCAGGTGGGGGACGCTCTCCCCCCCCAAAAAAAAAATATCACTTTAGTGAACTTACTTTTCTCTTGCTCCTACCCCTTCTCTTTGAAATGTCTCTCGTTTGAATCCGTCTTTGTCAACAACACAGCCTTTTCACTGAAGTATATGCGATTACCTTTGAAATGTCACAAATGTGGCATCGATCCTAAAATGAGTTAGCTAAAAATGTAAATGTGAAGTGGACAGAAAACGCTTAGTTTTACACAATGGTGTCCTCACTGCACTTGTCGGTTAGGTGCCTACACAAGGCAGCACGGAACGGCGCGCGTACGAGAGCTAATGCTACGAACGATCAACCGAGCACACGGCGGGCACTGACAGTCCGGCCGGGTCCACCGCGTTGAACTGACACGCGGGTCCCCTGTGTCAGTCTCCGCCTCGGTGTCCTCTTGCAGGTTGCAGCTCCCTGCTCTGTAGAGTACACCAAGCAAGTAGGGTAGGGAGTCGACACGGCCATACAGCATGAAAGAAGGCGGCAAGTACTAGCCCGGTACTTTTTCATGCCCTGGAACTGCTAGATGCAGTAAATACTGTACTACTCCAAATTCCCTGCTAGTTTTTTTTTCCCGTCGATTTTGTAGACCAATACAATAGTACTACTTCTTGTATTACCCAAGTACTAGTACTACTGGTGTTTATACATGGGCTCAGGCGATCACATGTTCTGGGTCTGGGCCCATCTGGAGCACTAGGTAATTAAGGCACAAAAGTATTTTTTTTATTGCGACTGTGAGTGTGAGGTCGAGACTGAGCTCACACCCACCGTGTCGTGGCCTGGCGTTAGCATTTTCATCCGTCGCCGCGAGCGAGGCAAGAAAGAAACGCCCCCCCTCTTCGTCCTCCGCCGTAGCCATGCCCCCCGCCGGCGGAGACCACGGGGCGGGAGAGGACGGCGGGCGGCCCATGCCCCGCGGAGTCGGTCGGAGTGCCGCTGCTGGTGGTAAGAGGAGCCGCGATTTCTCTCCCTTCCACCTGATTGCATTTTCTTTTTCTTTTTCTAGTATTTCTGTTTGCGAGGGCGCCTTGAGTTGAGTTATCTGCTGGTACTACTTCCCTTCAGTTCAGTTAATCCACGCTTCTCTGCTGTTCTTTGGGGTCGAATGCCTAGTCTGATCTGTAATGCATTTCGAATACCAGGCTACGAATTCCCTTCATTTCGTTTCCCCAAAAGCTGCGACCTTGGGTAGTTGGGCGAGGGTCGCAACTCGCAAACTCTTTCGATTGGAGGCCATATGGCCTCAGGATCAGAAGTAATAATATGGCTATCTGTGTGGTGAAACTTGTAGCAACAGAGGAGTGTAGTGACGTGATACGGATAACGGGGAACAATGGCACTTGTCAAGTGAAATCAACACTGATAATTACTCAAAAATCAAGCTTGCGAGGTTTCTGAAGGCTCACACCATATGTCGACACATCTTATTGTTTAGCTTATTTGACAAAAATCAGTGTGCGTTGACTCATTCTCTAGTTCCGTTTACTATGCTTGTTTGTGTTTGGCATTGATATGTAATAATCTCAGGAACAGACTTTGTGATTTCTTACTCGCCTTGCTGTAGGTGGTGGTATCTAGCTTACACTTACTGAAGGGGGGCATTTTCTTTGTTTTTGGAGCTGCAGCAGGCCAGGATCTTGGGGCAGAACCTGGAAGCAGAAAGAGGAAAGGCGCAGTTATGTCCGAAGATTTGATAAGTCTGGATGGGAATGGAGGTGTGTGTTATGAAAACATTCTCCAATTTTTCACGCTCTTTTTCATGCCATGCCTTTGATATTCGTCACCGATGGACAGACCATTTGAAGGTGGCGTGCGGGGATTCTCAGATGATTTTAGATGAGATCGAATACCTGAGGGCTCAACTAGATAAGGATTTGAAAGAGCTTGGATACTGTGAGGCGAATCATAAGCTGAGAGTTGAACTGGCTCTAAAGGTGAAAGAAATGCAGTCCCTGATGAATCATAATGAGGAGATACACCGCAAGACTGATGGAATGAGGATGCAGAATGAATAGCTGCAGACCAAGAATGACGACTGGCTCTAAAGGTGAAAGAAATGCAGTCCCTGATGAATCATAATGAGGAGATACACCGCAAGACTGATGGAATGAGGATGCAGAATGAATAGCTGCAGACCAAGAATGACGACCTGGTGAAGGAGAGGGAGGAGCTGCAAACCAATATAGATAGCATGAGGAAGCAGCATGGGGAGCTGCAAGCGAAGAATGGTGACCTGCAAGCAAAGAATGACCGCCTAACAAAGCAGAATGAGGAGCTGCAGACCTTGAATGATGGACTGACGAAGCATAATGAGGAGCTGGAAGCCAAGAATGTCAGTTTGGTGAAACAGAATGAGGAGGTGCAAGCCAAGAATGGCATCCTGACAAAATTGATTGAGGAGCTGGAATCAAAGGATGACGGCCTGATGAAGCAGAATGAGGTGGTGCAAGCCAAGAATGATGGCCTGATAAAGCAGAATGGGGATCTGCAGGCCAAGAATGTTGGCCTAGTGAAGCAGAATACTAAGCTACAAGACACTAATGACGGCCTCACTAAGCGAATTGAGGATCTGGAAGCCAAGAATAACAGCCAAAGGAAGCGGAGTGAGGATCTGCAAGCCAGGAGTGATAGCATGACGAAGCAGAACATGGAGCTGCAAGCCAAGAATGATGATGGCCTGAGGAAGCGGAATAATAAGCTACAAGACACTAATGACGGCTTCACTAAGCGGATTGAGGAGCTGGAAGCCAACAATGACAGCCAAAGGAAGCGAAGTGAGGAGCTGCAAGCCAGGAAAGACAATCTAATCAAGCAGAATGAGGATATGCAAGCCAAGAATGGCAGCCTAATGAAGCGTGTCGAGGAGCTGCAGGCCAAGAATGACATCCTAATGAAGCAGAATGAGGGGCTGCATGCCAAGAATGATGGCCTGGCGAAGCGGAATGAGGAGCTGCAGGCCAATAATGACTGCATGAGGAAGTGGAATACTGAGCTGCACGCTAAGAATGATGGCTTCCATAAAAATGTAAGCTTTCACTTAATAAATTTTAGTTAAACAAAGGGCTGGAGCTTTGCCATTCGCTTAAGAATCATTGAATCACAACGCTAGACCTTCTATGCTTATTACATTTATACCACAGATGTAGGGTCTGTGCTACTTCCTACCTTCCAATGAAATCTGGGCCAATCAAAATGAAATCATGGTTCATTATAAGTTTGTGAATGTTTAATAAGTTGTGGCGGTAAAGTAGACATGTCTAATTTCGGTAACTTTTCCTGTTATCAATCAAGATTATGGAGATTCTGGAAAATGAGATTGACACTAAGAGAAAGCACTGGCTGCAAATTAGGGAGCTGTACAGCACAATAGACTCCCCAAGTCCACACCTTGAGGAGGGCAATAGAATGCTACACGAGTCATTTATGGAAGGTATACAAATCTTTTTACATGCCCCTTTTTGTATGTATGTTGATGTGAAGTTACTCAAAACTCACTAAAATAGAGTAAATCATCAGTTATAATTATGCCATGTATTACATATTTGTATGCATTTTATATAGTTCCACAAAATGACAAAACCTTAAAAAGATTGATACTGAAATTTTTACTATAGCTACTGTAGGTTATTTTCTTTCTCAGTTATTATTAGTAATGTTTAACCTTTTTCAAGCATTACAAATTATATTCATTTGATCTAGCACTTGATTATGCAAGAGGGTTGGTTTTAAGCATAACTAGCCTAAATTTTAAAGGTTTAGCCTTATTTTCTTTGGGTTGCGCACCAATGACATTATGACAAAGTTCGTTTTTTCCCTCTTTCAAAATATTAGAGTCAAGCTCCAAGTTGGTGTATACAGCATTGGCTGAGAAAAGTGGTGTCAATAGAAAAACTGAAGATAAGTCAGAAGTAAGCTAACTGTCCATTGAAGTGTCCATATTTATTCATCTGGAGTATGTGATACATTTTGTTTCAGAAACTAAAAAATTTGTTAACCCTCCCAATTTTTTTTTTGAAACAGCAACTTGAGGTGGAAGTAGCAAAATTGGATACAGAAGATCCGGGCAAGACAGAAAATTTGAGTGAGCTGTTGGAAATTGAAAATTTTTCAGAAGAGTTGGGCTCAGTGAAAATGTTGAAATCTAGTCAGATGAACATGGAGTTACAAGATACAGAGAGAGATTTGATAGTGGTACTACTCATGGTTTCAGGGTTATATGCCATTTTCTCTGTGTAATATGTTTACAATTACTTTGCACCTAATGTGTTCTTTATTCGTTGATGTTCATAGAAAATGCTTTTTAGTCACCAGAGGCTTAGCTTATTATAATTCTCAGGGCTTGAAGGACGGGTCCACTGGATGCACAGATACTGGGACCGAAATCTCCTGGGACATTATTCTGGAGTCTGTTCAGCGCCTCAAGAAAGCAGAGGTATGACCTGTAGTCAAGCTGTTGATCTTTTTCTGTGTCTTACACGTGTTTTGCAGCCAACTCTTTGGCAAGCTGCATCTAGCTTTGAGGAGATCAGGCGCCTCCAAGCTCAAGTGACCAGATTGAATGCTGACCTCAACCAATTGAGGGCTGACAACTGTGCACTCGTGGAGACCAAGGCAGCTCTTAGGGAGGAGGTTGCTGGTAAGGTTTTTTAGGTATATAACTTTGTATATGTTTGATGTATATAACTTTGTATATGTTTGATGTGCTTTTCAGTCGATTTCTGGATCATCTGTTTTCTGCAGCCTGTGCTGCCGACCTGGAACACACTCGGAAGAAAAATGAAGAGCTCGAGTCAGAGAAGGCTTTAGCCGAGCAGCTGATGGCTTTGGTGCAGCAGGTCCTCAATCCCTTGAAGGAGTTTGATGTGAAGATACCTGATCTGGAGAGGATGACCTTGAAGGCGCGTACTCGTAGCTTGGAGCAAATTGCTGCCGAGCTCAAGAAGCTACCGGAAATCATCCGGCACGATAAACTGGAATTGGTGAAGGCCTCTGTCAATCTCTTCGGGAGTCATCTCTTGGCCATCCTGAAGAGCCACCTTCCGGACTTGGACCTTTCTGTACTCAAACAGGGGTTCAAAGGATCGGAGAAAGAAGCCGCAGAGCTGGATGAGTCCCTTAGGAGCCTGGTCGAGCCTATGTCTCACAAGATTGAGTACGACGGTGAGAACATCTGTATGTATCTAGAATTCTAGATTAACTTATGGTTACCTCAGAAAAGAAAGATTGACTTAGGGTGTGTGTCTTGCTTTCGGGTAGCTGAGATGGTATGTCCTGAATGTGTGAAAGTAGTTGAACAACTAATACAAATATGGTCCTATGAATTGATTACCTGCATTGCCAAGGTATTTCATGGACTCTGTACATGTTCTTTGGGCTTCGGACGAACTTTGCTCTGAGTGCCGACCACAATATTCCCTTGTCGATAAGATTGATTTCCTGCAATAATGAGTTGCAAAACAACTCTAATCGAGCGCTGATTATGATTTTTGAATATGTGGCAACTTGTCGAGCATATTCCTGAACAGCAAAAAATGTTGCCATTAAACCTCATTTAAGATTTTTGCAACACTAAACTGAACTATTTGGCTTTGCGCACGGTTAGGTATGTTTGATTATCCAATTGCTTGTCGTGGTGAGCTTGCTTGTTTGACGGTCCTGGTCTTGATCGTCCTTGGCCACCTGATGATGAGCGTGAGCCTGCATAGATCAGGATTTCGCACGTTGTGATCGGATCTTGTTCGGTTGGCGAGACCCAAATAGTAGTACCATGTATGGTTTCATTGCAAAACAACTTTGGTATTGCTATATGGAGTGGTACAGAAATATAGAATATAAACCCCTATGAATAAGAGATAGTTTAGTAGTTTTATTTGGATGCAAATAAAAATTTAGATTAGAGACATAAGAAAATATCAAGGATCAAAGTCGGGACTAAACTTTAGTTGGTTAAAATTAATTGGGGTGTGTTGGATCTATGAACTAATGTGTGGACTAATTCCAAAGAAAAGACCAAGGTACCATTGCGCACATAGACCAAGGTACCATTGGACATACTAATGGACTAAGTATTTAGTTCGGTCTCTGACTAAAGTTTAGTCCATATTTAGGGGCCGTTTGGTAGAGCTTCACCAAAAACTGCTTCACCAGTAAAGCTGTTTTGATGAAGCTGAAAAAAGTAGCTTTACCCAGCTTTCAGTTCATTTTTGCATCGGTTTCTGAAACAGCTTCACGCTACAGTGCCTCGTTTTACGTAAAACAGGAGAAGTTGAGCTATGAAAAGCTTTACCAAAGGGGCCTTAATCACCTTATGAATTCACTGGAACTAAATTTTAGCTAAAGTCTAATCACCAATGTAGGAAATAGCCCGCTATAGCTTCGCTATAGCCCACTATTAGCCTTTTAGGAGATCCACCGCTACGCTATACAACATTTGTCCGCTATATCCGATAAAGGGGGTTTTATGAGATTTAGCGGTGCTAAATATCCGCTAAAGAGGCTTTTGCAAGATTTAGCGTCGCTAAATGTCTAGTGGCAAGTAGATTTTAGTGTTGTCATTCCCTCAAAGATGCAGTCAAAAGAATTGATACAACTAAATGAACGTACGGTGGACCCTAGATAATATAGAATGGCCCCGTTGGGTATTAAGAGACGCGTTAGAGTCTAATTTTGGGTGTTACACGAATGATGGTTATAATTTTGTATGTAATTATTGATTATTTTATCATTCCGCTAAATGATTTAGCTTTCGCTATAGTCCGCTATAGCTTTCTATAGCTTTTCGAGAAGACTACCACTAAACTTCATACCCCGCTATTTCCTACATTGCTAATCACCCATCCAAACGGGCCCTACCTAGGACAACAAAAAAAACTCTATGCTCGAAACACACGGACATTTTTAAGCTTTCTTTTTCTCTTTAAAATGCTGATGAGTTTTTCCAGCATAACTATAAAAATGGAGGAGAGTACCCGCAAGGGCCTGGACTAAATTTAGGGATGAATATGGATGTTCAGACACCCGAATTATCCGTATTCGTATTCGACTAAAACGTCAATATGGATATCGGTATTCGTATTCGATTTTAATGTGGATGTTAAATAGAAATATCCGAATTCGATTTTTGTTAATTTTTCTCTATCTGAATCCATATTCGTATTCGAATAAAATGTGGAATATCCGATATTATCCGTATCCGTGAAGAATTAACACGTGATGAAGCCATCTATCCGAATGCGAATCCGTATTCGATGTATTTGTTTTGTATTCGTATCCGACAAGAATGGACAGCATCCACATCTGTATTCGTATCCGACAAGATTCGTATTCGAATTAAAATATGGTAAAAGGTGATATCCAGATTCGATTCCATACGTATCCGATCCGCATCCTTCTCTAACTAAAATGCACGCGGGCAACCTAACGTCAACCGAGCGCCTATGTCAGCAATGAATGTTAGCCATGAAGAAAGTAACAAAGGCCCATTAAAAGGCCTTGTTTAGTTGCAGTGAGAAAATTGCGAAAATCACTGTAGCAATTATAGATCGAAGATTAGAAGGACTAAACATGATCTAATTATAAAACTAATTACACGAATGGACGGAAAATCGCGAGGCAAATCTATTAAGCCTAATTAATTCCTCATTAGAGGTTGTTTACTGTAGCACAACATTGTTTAATCATGGCCTAATTAGGCTCATTAGATTCATCTCGAAATTTCACCTGGGGTTATGGAATGGGATTTGTTATTAATTCATGTTAATACTCCTAATTAGTGTCTAAATATTCGATGTAACGGATGAATAGCGAAAAGTTGCGAAACTTGCGGCAACTAAACAGGGCCTTACTACTTTCTTTGTTTGATCTAATTTATTTGTTCTAATTATCATATCTTTCAGAATGAAGGTAATATCATACTAGAAAAATAGACGAGGCCCATTTAATCGGAGACAGTGCGTTCCACCAATCGTAAACATATTTTTTTAAACATTTTCGTAATCAATATATAATAAATTAGATATATCCTCCGCGCCTTTAAAAAAAGGATATATCCTCCGCGAGGCCGCCTACCTGCCGCCTGTCGCCTGCTCCTCCGCTGCCGTGCAGGCCCGGGCCGCCCGGCCTTCCGCGAGGCCGGCTGCTGCCGCCCACCTGCTCCTCGGCCACTGCGCGGGCCCGGACGGAGGAGGAGGAGAGGAGCAGGGGTGCCTCCGGCGCCGCCTGCCGCCGCGACGGCCGGTGTGTAGCAACTAATTAACATAAAACGTAGGAAATTAATGCAATAAAAAATATTTTTTTATCCGGGGAGTGGTATAACTTTTTCCTCAAAAAAAATTCGGGGAGTGGTAGGTCCGAACTCCAAAGCACATTGCTGCCGCCTGCCGCTCGCCGCTTACCATTTAGCAAGCGAGACAAGAAGGCAAAGCTCCTCTTTTCCTCCTCCGCCGGCGGAGACGACGGGATGGAAGAGGGCGACGGGCGGCCGATGCCCCGTGGAGTCGGTCCAAGTGCCGCCGCTGGTGGTAAGAGGAGCCACGATTTCTCTCTCTTCCATCTAATTGCATTTTCTTTTTTTATATATTTCTGTTTGCGAGGGCACCTTGAGCCTTTGATCTGCTAGTAATACTTCCCTGCATGTCGCTTATCTTCACTTCTCTGTTGTTCCTTTGAGTCGACCGGTCTATACTGCATTTGGAATACCTGGTTAGTGATTCCCGTAATTTCATTTCCCCACAAGCTGCGACCTTGGTTTGATGGGTGAGGTTCGCACAGCCTTTCAATTGGAGACATTTTGGCCTTCAGGAGTAATAATATGACTATTTCTGAGTGGTGGAACTTGTTGCGATGGAGGAGTATAGTGATGTGGTACAGCTAACAGGGAACAATCACACATGAATTAAGGCAAATGTCAGGTGAATTCAACAGGGACAATTAGTCAAAATCGAGTGCTAGAGTTTCTGAAGGCTGACATGATATTGCGACTCGAATTTGTTGTTTTGGTCATCAGTTTTGCTGACACTTGCTGTTGTTTGGTTTTATTGAAAAAAATCAGCCTGTGTTTGCCCATCTCATTCTCAAATTCCTTTTACTATGTTTATTTGTGTTAAGCGATGATAATATTATCAGAAACGAACTTTGTGAGATATATTACTCACCTTGCTGTACTTGTGGTGGGGTTCCTAGCTTACACTTGCTGAAGGGAAATGTTTTCTTTGTTTTTGCAGCTGCAGAAGGCCAGGATCTTGTGGCAGAATCTGAAAGCAGAAAGAGGAAAGCCGCATTCATGTCCAGAGATTCGGGCAATCTGGCCAGGAATGGAGGTATGAATTACTGAAAACCCACTTCGATCTTTCACACTCTTCTTCATGCCATGGCTTTAATATTTGCTGCCCATGGGCAGATTTGGAGGGGGACCCTGAGAAGCTTTTAAAGGAGATTGAAGACTTGAGGTCTCAACTAGATGATGATGTGAAAGAACTTGGATACTGTGAGGCGAATCAGAAGCTAAGAATTGAGCTGGCTCTGAAAGCTGAAGAGATACAATACCTAAGGAAGCAGAATGAGGAGATGCAGGCCAAGTATGATGGCATGATGAAGCTGAATGGGGAGCTGCAAGCCAAGAATGGAGGCCTAGTAAAGCAGACTAAGAAGCTACAAGCCAATGGTGACGGCCTCACAAAGCGGATTGAGAAGCTGGAAGCCAAGAACGAGAGCCAAAGGAAGCAGATTGAGGAGCTGCAGGCCAAGAATGACGGTTTGACGCAGCAGAATGAGGATATGCAAGCCAAGTATGCAAAGTGGAAAGAGCAGCTGGAGGCCATGAATGACAGCCTAATGAATCAGAATAAGGAGCGACATGCCAAGAATTACAGCCTAATGAAGCAGAATGAGGAGCTGCAGGCCAAGAGTGATGGCCTGACAAAGTGGAATGAGGAGCTGCGGGCCAAGAATGACAGCACAAGGAAGTGGAATAAGGAGCTGCAAGCCAAGAATGTTGACCTCCATAAGAATGTAAGTTTTCACTTAATATTTTTTAAATGATGTGCAGGAGCTCTGCCATTTGGTTAAGAAGAAAATAATCATAATACTAGACCTCCTATGTTTATTACACTACCACAGATGTAGGTCATGCATTGCTTCCTACCTTCCAATGGAAACCTGGGCCAGTAAAAATGAAATCTTGGTTCATTTGAAGTTTCTGAATGTTTAATAAAATGTGGAGGTAAAGTAGAAATGTCTTGTTATCAATCAAGATTATGGAGATTTGCAAAATGAGATGGACACTAAGCGAAAGCACGTGCTGCAATTTGATGGAGTAGCAAAACTGGTTTAAAAAAAATCATGGCAAGACAGGGAATTTGAGTGAACTGTTGGAACGTGATAGATTTTCAGATGAGTTGGGCTCAGTGACAATGTTGAAACCTGTTGAACATGGAGTCACCAGATACACAGAGAGATTTTGCAGTGCTACTTATCATCGTTTCAGGGTTAAATGCCATTTTTCCCTGTGTTGTATGTCTAGCAATTTCTTTGCACCTAACGTGTACTTTACTAGTTAATGTTTATAGAATGCTTCATTCATCCGAGGTGTATCACAATTCTCAGGGCTTGAAGGATGGGCTCACTGGATGCACAGATATTGGTACGAAAATCACCAGGGACATAATTCCGGAGTCTGTTCAGCGCCTCATGCAAGCAGAGGTATGACCTGTAGATTGTAGTCAAGTTGCCGATCTTTTTTTTCTTTGTCTTACACGTGTTTTGCAGCCAACCCTTGGCCAAGCTGCATCTAGCTTTGAGGAGATCGGCCATCCCCAAGCTCAAGTGACCAAATTGGAGACTGCCGTCACCCAACTGATGGCTAAAAACCGTACACTATCCGAAACCAAGGCAGCTCTCAACGATCTTGTTGTTTTAAGTGATGACGAGGATTCTGAAACCGACAACAATCTTGTGGCTCATCTGGTTACAGAAGTCTCAAACATAGGCTCCGGAGACTCGGACTTGGACACAAGGATTTGTGACCTCATGCTGGTTACCAGTCATAAATCTAAGTCGGCTTCAAAAAGACGCAAAGCGCACAAAAGAGTCGACGATAGCCGACGTGTTTAGAGCTAATCTACAAGGTACAAGATAGAGTATCGATAATGCATTAGAATCTTTGTAATTGATATTTTAGGTTCTATCCATACATTCTATCTCATCCTAGTAGCAGGAGTAACAGATGGTTTACCTAAGTTTATGTGAATTAATATTTTAATGGTGCTGTGTGGATTTTTATTCAAGCACAGATGCAATGCGTAATCAATGTGTTTATGTGAATGGGCTATATGTCGTCCAATGCAAATGGTCTCCACCGCCCTCTACACTCATTTTAGAGAACTTCCGGACTCTATGCTAATCGATTGTGATCGCAAATAAAAAAAATGGCAAGATCTGTCAGTTTCCAAGTTTCCTGGCTGCCACAAAAACTGAACCATATTAGCTTTTTTTTTAGAAAAACTGAACCGCATTAGCTTTTTTTTTTTGAGAAATGCGGAAGCTGGAGGGTTGGGAGGCCAGAGGACAGAGATCGACAAAGTGGCCCATAAAGCCAACACCACAGTTCCAAATTCCACCGCATGTTAGTTTAAAAAAAAAAAATCCACCGCATGTACCTTACCAAAAGCACCATCTCCTGATGGCATCTTCCTCCTCAGCTGCAGTGGCGGCGGACCTTGCCGGCGGAGACGGCTGGGAGGGTTGGCTGGGCGACCGGAGCGTGCGCGGCAGCGTCAATCAGCCTGTTGCCTTTGTTGCCGGTGGGCGGTGGTGGCAAGAGAGGCTTCATGGCTTTGCTAGTTTGTACTCCCTCCGTTTCAATTATTTGTCATTGTTTCGTCTTATTCAAAAAAGAGTAAATTGTACCCACCATACGACAACTTGGCGGGTGGATGCAGATTGGTCCAACAACTTGTAAAATGCTCAATTTAGTGCAACAACTTGGCAGGTGGGTGCGGATTAATCCAACAACTTGAAAAATGCTCAATTTAGTACAATAACTTGGTAAAATGGTGCATAAACAGTCCAAACGTTACAATGGTGATGGATTTTGTATCTTAATAAATAAAAAGATGTTAGTTAATTCATTAAGCCTATGTCTATATCGAATCAGAACAATTATTATTTATTTCAAGCTATTTAGACTTTTTTCTTAATCTTCAAATGGAAATTAATTCCGCAATGTTAAGATAAAAAAATTTGTGGAAAAATTACAAAAGAATATTGCAACATTAATTTAAAAGAGATGATAGAAATTAGAAATTATTTTGGTCATAGTATTAAGATACAAAATCCTAGAATGGCAAGTCTTGTACCCTCCCATCCGATATCTGAGTAGCTTAATATATCATCGTCATAATGTTTGACTGTAGATACACAAATTTATCAAGTTGTCGCACTAAATTGAACATTTTACAAGTTGGGGGACCAATTTGCACCCACCTACCAAGTTGTTGCACTGCATTGAGCATTTTACAAGTTGTTGGACCAATCTATACCCACCTGTCAAGTTGTCGTATGGCGGGTGCAATTTACCACCAAAAAAATTATGTCAATATCATTTATTTTGTTTGTGACTTAATTTACCACCAAAGATACTTTAAATATTATTTATCTTTTCATATATTTGTATAAATTTTTTGAATAAGACGAATGGTCAAACCTTACAAGAAAGTCAACCTCGACAAATAAATTGGAATGGAGGGACCACTGGTCACACTCGCTCTCTGCAGAAGTACTAGTTACCACCCATGACCCATGCTGAGCTCTTTTACGGTACTCCATACTACCAACGAGTGGTATATAGTATAGACCCTCATAAGTAAGGGGTAGTTTAGTAATTTTACTTAGATAAAAATAAAATTAGAGATTGAAAATGCAAAAATATATATCAAGGATCAAAGTGATTTATTTCAAAATCAATTATGCCATTATTGTTTTCCAAAATACCTATATACTACTATACTACTCACTGTATACTACTATACTACTATACTACAGTTAAAGTTTTCAATAGTATATAATTAATCTGAACTGTACGATCTTTTTATACTAGTCCTTCTTAGACACTAGTATAGAGTAGCATGGAGTACCGTAAAAGAACTCATGCTATTTCATCCAAATTTCAGAACATGTAAATACTTCATCGCGAAACACAGAAATCTTTATGCTCAAGTATGGTGTACCTAGAGTGTTACTATAAGATCAATAACAACAACATTGGACAGAATCAAATCAACGGTATGGATGGCAATAAAAAATATGACATATGAACTGTTTCTTCCACAGGACCTGACCAAACGGGAACAAGCACAATCCAACTCAAGCGCATTGCAGAAAAAACATGATACAAGTAGGGGACTACAATCAAGCAGCTACATGTTCACACACAAGCAACAGGTACTCCCTTCGATTTAAACACATATGACGTTTAATTAACAACAACATTGGACAGAATCAAATCAACAGTATGGATGGCAATAAAAATTATGACAAATGAACTGTTTCTTTCACAGGACCTGACCAAACGGGAACAAGCACAATCCAACTCAAGCTTATTGCAGAAAGAAACATGATACAAGCAGGGGACTACAATCAAGCAGCTACATGTTCACACACAAGCAACAGGTACTCCCTCCGATTTAAACACATATGACGTTTAATTAGCTTGCCATAAACGTCATAAGTTTAACAACATAGGTAGTGGCCCGCGGCCATAACAATGCCGTCGCCCCAGCCCGGGGTCGGACCGGCCCGCGGCGCGACGAGCCGTCCACGACCGCCTCGGCGTGCGGGGGGATCCTCCCCTCGACCGTCATCGGCGTCGGCGGGGCGGCGACACCCTCCTCGTCCATGGCCTGCCTGCTCGTCGCCCGGATGTCCCTCTCCCAGGGGGGGCGCCTCCGCTCCGTGGTGGTGCCTATCGCGCCGGAGCCGGAGGAGGAGGAGGGTTGGACACGTGGGCGGAGCCGCCACTCCAGGCGTCGACGGCGGCAGCGGCTGGCCCAATGCCAGACCCAACCGCCCCCCTGCAACTCACCACCGCCCCGTATCCCTCCGGCCATGGCGAGCCGCTGCCTCAACTGCCTCTCCTACAAGCACCTCATGGCGAGCTGTCGCCTCCCGACGCGCTGCTTTCGCTGCCGCGGTTTCAGGCACCTGGCGAAGGACTGCAAGCGGCCGCGCAGCCCACCCTCCTCGGCCTCCTTCGGTGACCGGCAACCACCTAGGTCGTGGGCCTGTGCACGCTGGGAGTCGCCACCAACACCAACAGGGGAGAGGGCGCTGGGCCGCACCCCGTCGCCACCCGGTGTGCCTGCGCCGTGACGTCGCCCACCTCCGGCCATGGCTGCTCCTGCGGCGCCTCGCCATTCTCTGTCGCCGGTACGCGCAGGTCGCCTGAGGGAGGAGGAGGACCGTCGGCGGGAGCCAAGACCTCTTGCTGACCAGCCCCGGCACAGGGCCGCTGCTCGTGGCCGCTCGCGTCCACGTAGGGGCCCTCGAGGCTCGGGGGTTGGCCGCGGCGCCGACGGACAAGGCGGACACGGTTCCCTACCGCGGCCTGACCGCCCCCCTTCTCCGGCAGAGGAGGGGGCCGGACCTTCGCGGAGAACCGACGACGACATCGGCTTCTCAATCTCAGACGAGGACCTCCCCCCAGGCCACCCCGCTCTGTGGCCGGGTGAGGAGGCCTGCTTCATCTCCAGGTCGGCGGAGATGGATGCGGAGGAGGAGCAGCTACGTTTCGCCCTCCTCGCTGCACCGGCTGCAGATTCGGGAGTCCCAATTTCGCCTGAGGAGATGCACCTCACCGTTCTGGGGCTGCCTGGGGTGGAAGATGACCGGTTGAAGGTCCGGCGATTC
>CM014274.1:78799514-78826590 GCA_004135705.1 Alloteropsis semialata
CTGCCGCCGCTGGCTTCTGTGCTCGCGCAGCTGCCACGCATGCGAAAAACGCCCGCGCAGCTGCCGCCTTTGCTTGCTGTCCGGGTAGCCGCCGCGATGCTTCTCGCCGGTGTGCGCGTTCGCCGGAGCGCGCCGCCGTCGAGCAGCGTTGCGACGGCAACCTTGCTTGCGCGCGCGGCGGCGCTCTTG
The DNA here is from genome assembly GCA_004135705.1 of Alloteropsis semialata. NCBI lineage: Eukaryota > Viridiplantae > Streptophyta > Magnoliopsida > Poales > Poaceae > Alloteropsis > Alloteropsis semialata. The sequence continues at coordinate 78,799,704 of CM014274.1, forward strand.
CTGGCGCGGTCAGCGCACTTGCGCGCGCGCGGCCGGCGCTTGGGCTGACGGCGCGCGACGGTACGCGGGTAAGCCCCTCTTTCACTGTTAGGGTTAGGGTTTGTGATTTGCAATCAAATCCATGCCTTGCTCTGTGCTGTGCTTGATCTGATTTTGGCCCGGGACGATACTTGAAGCATGTCGCTCGGCGGCCACTGCAGCTTGTGGAACTAGGGTTTTGGCCCGGGACGATGCTCAAGGCATGTCGCTCGGCAGCCACTGTGCTTTTTGTGCTAGGATTTGAAAACCCAAAACTCGATCCACTCGCTAGAACCTGGCTTTGATACCATTGATAGAACTTGCAAATGTAACTAGCAGTAGATCGATCGGGTATAACAGAGATAAACAGAAGCAATCGAAACCTATACATGAACTAGTAGGGAAAACAGTAAGGATAACAGAGGGTTAGTGATCTGACCATCGGCGGTGGCGGCGGGATTGGCGGCGGCGTTAGCCATGGCGATGGCGGCGTCGTCGCAGGAGGAAGAAGGGTTCGTCGTGGTGCTTCCCGCCGCTGCTGCGCAACTCCGATCGGTGGAGCTAGGGTTTGTCGGGGTGGGGAGTACGGCTGCGGCGAATCTCGTGAACAGAGCCTACCAGCCCCCACCCCTCTTAATATAGCGCAGTGCGACGGGGGCCCACTAACCATTAGGGTTAGGCGCCCCCGATCAGGGCGCGATTAAGGGGTTAATGGGCTGCCGTTGGGCCAGCCCACTTGAGATCAATCTAACAGCCTCAGCCGGGAGGAGAAAGGGAAGCTGGCAGTATGGAACAACTAGGTGCCCGGTGGCCGGATGGATTCGGGGCTAGAGGCAGCAGCACCAACTGTGGTTCCATTGTTGCCCACAACCTGCTTGACGAAATGCCTCACCCATGAGCTGTTTCGTGAACCAAATCAGCGTGCCAGGTCACCATTAAGTGCCTACGTGGACCGGTATGGACCTACGATGAACGACTTGAAAAGTTTATGGACCTAGAAATACACTTTTGAAGTTTGTGGACCTAAATGACATACCGTTACAAGTTGATGGACCTCGGATGCATTTTACTCTAATTTGTGTGATTTCGATGCGAATGTGAACTATGAATTGATGTATATACCGTGCACTTTTAATTTTAGTTTAGTTTTTTGCTAGTAGAATTCGCCCCACCTATAATTTTTTCTGGCTCCACCACTGTCGGTGCAATCTCATTGGAGAAAGGAGAATCATGAGGAAAGAGAGAAGCACCGATGCCCAATTGGGATTCGATGCATGGTGAATAAATAAAGGTAAAAGTCCACTCCCATTCTGCGCAGCAGCGAAACCAAGACCAGATAGGAGACAGAGTGAGTAAAGAAGGGAAAAAACTTATGTAAAAACTTATGTGCATACCGGGTGTAAATCCCGTCCGCAGACCCAGAGTGTCGAAAATCCAAATTTCTCTTCCCCGAGGAATCATGGGAAGCTATCTTAGCGTGTGGCAAGCTTTACTCATGTTTGGTTGCAACCTGCAAGTTGCCTGTCAATATGTTCAACTTTGTCTGCTCAAGCAACTCTAGGGATGGAAGGGATGAAAATGATAGAAATATTTTTCGTCCATCCGACCGAGAGAGTTCAGACACTAAATAAATAATTCAGAGATTCAATAATCGAATGGTACCTAAATCCGGCTATCTAAAGTTGAATATTTCATAAAGATATCTAACATATATTAATATTCGTTCCATATCATTCGTTCCATATCCGACATATTTTATAGAGAAAATTCTCTCTGTGCCACTGGGAAATGTAACCCATTCCCTATGTGCCATTGGAAATTAGCTCATGAGCTCTATGCCATTGGTTGTAATTTTTGATTCCTTGTGTGCCATTGCCGTCAAAACCAACTAACTGAGCTGTTAAACTGGACGGTGAAAAGACAATAATGCCCCTGCTTCTATCCCTTGCCTGTTTCACTGATGTGTGGGACCCACACGTCATATCCATCTTCAACCTCACCTCCCGCGCCTGTGCTCGCGCCGAGGTCAGCGCCGGCCGGCCGCAGCGCCGCCCGCGCTCGAGGGGCCTCCGCTCCTGCACTGAGGGCCACGCCAGCCGGCCGTAGCGCCGCCCGCGGCGAGGTCAGTGCCGGCCGCGCCCTTGCCCGAGGGGGCGCCACGGGCCCTCCCGCGCGGTGGCGGCACGCGTCTCCTGCGGTGCTCCAGCCGCGCACCTCCAGAGTACGCACCCTTGCTCCTCCTTCCCTCCCTCCCTCTCGCAGGATTTGGTGGTTCGATCGGCGCGCGCTGCTGTGCTGCTGGTGTGTAGAATGCTCGATTCGGCTTCGCCTGCATGTATCATAAGATCCCCCCACCAATTTCGTGGCCTGTGTTTGGATCTCTGGTTGTAGAATCAGACCCGAGAGACGAAACCACTCTGCTTCGAATTTGGTTACCTGATACGCACGCTGGCTGTCCGATGTCTCGTTGCTGCGTAGTGGGGGCAAGGGCGCGGCCGGCACTGACCTCGCCGCGGGCGGCGCTACGGCCGGCTGGCGTGGCCCTCAGTGCAGGAGCGGAGGCCCCTCGAGCGCGGGCGGCGCTGCGGCCGGCCGGCGCTGACCTCGGCGCGAGCACAGGCGCGGGAGGTGAGGTTGAAGATGGATATGACGTGTGGGTCCCACACATCAGTGAAACAGGCAAGGGATAGAAGCAGGGGCATTATTGTCTTTTCACCATCCAGTTTAACAGCTCAGTTAGTTGGTTTTGACGGCAATGGCACACAAGGAATCAAAAATTACAACCAATGGCATAGAGCTCATGAGCTAATTTCCAATGGCACATAGGGAATGGGTTACATTTCCCAGTGGCGCAGAGGGAATTTTCTCTATTTTATACTATCCATATCTGAATCCAATTCGAAAAATAAATAAATATCTATATTCGTATCCGTGCATATCTGTTAGTATCCAATTCGTTTTAATAAATATCTATATTCGTATCCGTGCATATCTGTTAGTATCCAATTCGTTTTCATCCCCATGATCGTTTGCTTCAAGCTTGTTGCATGAGGAAAAAAAACTAAGCACACAAATGCATTGATTAGAGAGGAATCTTTTCATGCAACTACAGCCTTGGAGCCACACACGCGTTTTTGGACGCCGAATGGACCGGCAGGCAAGAAGTCGTCCCAAGTCCCAACCAAACAACATACATTCAGATCTCAAGGTTGCTACAGGCCAGGCAAATTTTCTCCAGAGCCGCAACCAAACATGCCCTGGCTGCTGCTCGTATTGGTGGAGCCGTGAAGGGATGCTTCTTCGAGGGGACATGGAACCTCATCGTGTTAGGGCGTGTTTAGTTCACCATATTTTGCATAAAGTTTATGTATTGGGAACTGTGTCAGTTCATTTCTTCTCTGTGTGCACGCGGTCCAATGCATAAAATTTTCACCCTTTTCACCCATCTAAACACCATTTATACTGTTATGCAAAATTTGCCGTGGGACATCATTCAAAGTTGTCTTTTTCTCCTGGCCACTAAAAAAACAGCTCTTTGCCAAAACACACTCTACAACTGTGGCCCTGTTTAGTTTGGTAAAACTGCCACCAATTCAATCAAAAGCAACGCATTGAACTACGTGCCCCCTCTCTACTTTTTCAATTTCCAATGCACTTCCAATCATTGAATTCAATCGAATTCAACCAAACCAAACAAGGCCTGTGTCAATTTGCTGTGGAACACCGAGGAGTATATTTTATTCACATTAATTGGTAGACAACAGGAAATGATAAAATTCCCTCGGGAATTTACTCAGGCCAGAAGCCCTTTCGAGAAGCCGCCTCATCTGGTCATCTCTTCGCGTACTCTCTCCGTGCATCCCGTCGGCATCTCCCGGCGGTGCGCCCCTCGCGGCGGCGCAAGCCCTCCCGGCCGCAATCCCATCCGACCACGCGCGAGGGCCTCGCGGCAGCGTGCCCCTCACGGCCGCGTTTGCCTCTCCCGGCCGTGGCTCCGCCCGGCGGCGCGCGAGTGAGGACCTCCCGGTGGCGCGGCGCCTATCGGAGGCGGCTTCTCCAGTCGGCGCGCGAGGGCCTCTCGATGGCGTCTGCTCCAGGCCGCGCCCTCTCCCGGCTGAGATGGAAGACCCCACGATTCCTCAGCGAGATTTTCCTGCACGATCAGGCTGATCTTTCATGGTTCCCCAGGGGTAAGTCTTCTCCCATTTTCCCTTAGGGTTAGCGCTAACTGCCGGCTTGTCTTTTGTGTTGATTCCACTCTGATTTATTCCATCTCGTGTAGGATCACAAGTTCATCCTACAGGCTTGCTATGCGTGAAGGGGCTCATGTGAATGCCAAGGGCAATCTTGTCAAGATTTATATGTTACTAAGATAATGCCCGTGCGTTGCTACGGCTAATTATACCTTTTTTTATACTCAATGTATAATTGTTTGTATACTTTTTGATATAAGACATAGTAATTATTTGCAAAGGTTAGATTGCTTGAAATTCAATAGTAAAGCCCATGTTGTATGTCTTAAGAAGCTGCTCAGAGGGCAACGGATCGTGGCCCTGCAAGGAGCAGTACGCACGGGCAAACATGCACCACCTCCACTGCCGCTCTCACTGGCTCCCGCTTGGGCGGCGGCATAGCGAGAGCCATGGCCTGGCGTCTAGTTTCTCTACGTGAGATCTGAGCCGCTGAAATGCCTCCGATGGTCGGTGTGTTCTGGTTCTAATAATCAAGATCCTACCGGAGAGACATCATAGAAACTCTTTCTCATTCTCCTTCCCTACCGGTCCATCACACAACAACACCGCGGAGCGTGGAAGGGCGATGGCGCCCTGAGTACCCACGCGGTGAAGACTGGCATCGTCGAATTCCGCCGTCATTCTGGGAGAGATCTCATGGCGGCGGCGGATGCGCACCCACCACATGAGGCACGACGACGATTTTCTCAGCTGCAATGACGTGCTCATGGGAACCCAATAGCAAGCTTTTATGTTTTGATCGATGATCTGTTCTGATTGAGTTACAATCTACCTTTGATTTCATGATTCTTTCTATGCTGCGGTAGGAGTAGGATTGAGGATAGTTTATTAATTTGATACGGATCCGAGCATCGAATTGGATTTGCGATGCAGGGCCAAGGAACTATGGGAAGGTTTGCTAGGTGAACAGGATGCGCATCTGGGTCCATATGTCGGCGCACGGGAGGGCGACATATCAAAATTTTAGGCAGAACGTGTGTAAGATAATAATCAACGGGTTCAATTAGAACTCTTATCCAATACGGAAAGTTATGTCGAGAGTTAGAGTTGTGGATAAAATTCGACGGTGCGAGTGGGACCCACATGTCAGGACGGACCAAAAACAGGGAAGAAGCAATCCTCTCTTTAGAAATAGGTAAAGATATGTCCTCTTTTAATTGAAAATCTCTATCTCTATCTCTACTCTAAAAAGAACCAAATGTCGTCGTTTCCACGTCCTTTGTAGGCTTTCCGCAGTCCCGTTTTCATCCGCACCTCCGACGCCCGTTCGAATTTCGTATCGTATCGTACGCCGAGTGGAAACGTAAGAAGTTGGGCCTTTTGCTTGGTGCGACAATCGCACCCCCGGCTTCGTCTCTTCGTCATCGTCCTTCGTCCCCTCCCGTACATCGCTCCCCTCCCTGCCGATAGCGCTCCCTTTCCTTTCTGATCGCGCCCCCCTCGCGTCGCCTCATCGCCCCCCGCCGCCCCTCGGTGATCCCACGCCCACCACCGCCCTCGCTTGCCGTCGAGTTTGCACGCCGTCGCCCACGCCCGACGACGCCCCTTGCCCCTCCGCACGCTCCTTCCCAACCCCTCCTTCGCCGCCGCCGCCAACCACGCCCGCCCCTCCCCACATCTCCCGACCCTTACACGGCTCCAATCCGTCCCCGCTCCTATCCGTCCCCTCTCGCCGCCGCGTTTGCCGCTCTCTTGCCCCTGCGGCACCGCCTGTAATGCAGTCTCCGTCCGATCTCTTCCTGCTCCCACCAGTCTCTCCGCCCGCTGATACACTCACCTCGCTGCCGGCAAAACCCGAAGCCTCCACGACACCCCTGCCGCGCACCAACACCCGGCACCGCTCTCGCCTCAGATGCCGTAGTGGCGATGAGGACGATGACATCCAGCGTAGCCGCCGCCGCCCAGTAATAAGTCGAATTATAGGACACGCAGTGGCGATGAGGACGATGACATCCAGCGTAGCCGCCGCCGCCCAATAATCCAGCGGTCTACCGCAAGGTCAAGGAGAAGGCCAGGTAGTCGGACGGCTAAGACTCTGGTGGCGGCGCACTCCCACCCCCTGCCCGATCTGCTTCCCCGCAAGAAAAATGGCGATGGCGGGGGGAAAAGGAGAAGAAAAGGGGCATCTCTACTACGCGTGAAGCTGGCGATCTCTGGTGCGGGCTACCCGTGGCGGCGGGTGGCAACGGCGAGCAGGCACAACACGAGGTGATGCATGTTATAAACGAGGACGAATAAACGATGAAGAAGAATAAATCAAATCGCAGGGGACACGAGATTTAACGTGGAAAACCCTCCCAATGTGGAAGGGAAAAACCACGGGCGTCAGCCAGCAACACTTCACTATCAAGAGTCGGGTTACAACGCCGAACGGCGGCTTACAAGAAGATAATGAATTAATCAAGGAGAAACCCTAATCGGGTATATATGCTCCGTACCGCGGGGGCAAGCCCCGCACCCCCAGGCGTCCCTAGGGCGCACGCCAAATGGGCCACTTCTGCCTCCGCTTCGCTCCGTCAGAAGTCGGCCTTTATTGTGCAACTGAATTTGGAACATAACTCAACAAACTCCACCTTTCTTGATGATTACTATTATTGATGATTACTCTAGAAAAGTATGGCCTTACTTTCTGAAAGATAAAGATGATACCTTTGCTGCATTTAAAGATTGGAAAGTTATGATAGAAAGGCAAACTGAGAAGAAGGTAAAAGTGCTTCGTACTGATAATGGTGGAGAGTTCTGTTCGCATGTCTTTGATGATTATTGCAGGAAGGAAGGCATTGTCAGGCATCACACCATACCGTACACTCCGCAGCAAAACGGTGTGGCAGAGCGCATGAACAGAACCATCATCTCGAAGGCTCGTTGCATACTGTCCAATGCGCGGATGAACAAGCGTTTTTGGGCTAAAGCTGCTAACACTGCATGCTATTTGATAAACAGGTCGCCTTCTATCCCACTTAATAAGAAAACTCCCATTGAGGTATGGTCTGGCACATCTGCTGATTATTCACAGTTGAAAGTTTTTGGCTGCACTGCTTATGCTCATGTTGACAATGGAAAATTGGAGCCTAGAGCTATTAAATGTCTTTTTCTTGGTCATGGTTCGGGAGTTAAAGGATATAAATTGTGGAATCCTGAAACGGGAAAGACTTTCATAAGCAGAAGTGTTGTTTTCAATGAATCTGTGATGTTTAATGACATCTTGTCTTCAGATCATGTTCCAGATTTTTCTGAGAAAGAGTTGCAGCATATCAGCGTGCAGGTGGAGCACGTGGATGATCAGGAAGGCGTGCAGGTAGAGCCGCCGGTGGATGATCAGGAAACTGAAGTTGTTGATGATGAGGCTCATGATGATGTTCAGCACTTATCTCCTGTTTTGCAGCCAGAGGAGGATCTGCCTATTGCTCATCGCAGATCAAAGAGGGGTTGTGGACCTCGACCCCGTCTTATTGAAGAATGTAATATGATTTATTATGCTTTGAGTTGTGCTGAACAGGTGGAGAGCAGTTATGAGCCGGCAACATATACTGATGCTATTGACTGTGGTGACCGTGAGAAGTGGATCTCAGCTATGCAGGAGGAGATGCAGTCTCTTGAGAAGAACTGCACGTGGGAGCTTGTGCCCTTGCCTAAGGGAAAGAAGCCTGTCCGCTGCAAATGGATCTACAAGAGAAAAGAGGGTTTGTCTCCAAGTGAGCCTCCAAAGTTTAAGTCAAGGTTAGTAGCAAAGGGGTACAGTCAGATTCCTGGTGTTGATTACAATGATGTGTTCTCTCCAGTTGTGAAGCATAGCTCAATTCGCACATTCTTCAGTATTGTTGCTACACATGATCTTGAGCTTGAGCAGTTAGATGTGAAGACTGCGTTTTTGCATGGAGAGCTTGAGGAGGAGATATACATGGACCAGCCTGAAGGGTTCATAGTGCCTGGCAAGGAGAATTTTGTTTGCAAGTTGAAAAGATCCTTGTATGGTTTGAAGCAATCCCCTCGTCAGTGGTATAAAAGGTTTGATTCATTTATGTTGTCACATGGCTTTAAGAGGCCTAAATATGATAGCTGTGTTTACATTAAGCTTGTCGATGGATCACCTATATACTTGCTGTTATATGTTGATTATATGCTGATTGCTGCCAAGAGCAGGAAAGAAATCACTACGTTGAAGAAATTGTTGAGTAGTGAGTTCGACATGAAGGACCTTGGTGCTGCTAAGAAAATTCTAGGTATGGAAATTACTAGAGACCGAAAATCTGGTTTGTTGTTTCTTAGTCAGCATGGTTATATTAAAAAGGTTCTTCAGCGTTTCAACATGCATGATGCAAAGCCTGTTAGTACTCCTATTGCACCGCATTTTAAATTATCAGCTGAGCAATGTGCTAGTACAGATGATGATGTTGAGTACATGTCAAAGGTTCCGTATTCTAATGATGTTGGTTCTTTGATGTATGCCATGGTTTTCTCTTGCCCAGATTTATCATATGCTATGAGTTTGGTTAGTAGATACATATCTAATCCTGGTAAAGAACACTAGAGGACAGTTCAGTGGATTTTCAGGTATCTTCGGGGCACAGCAGATTCTTGTTTGAAGTTTGGCAGAACCGATAAGGGACTTATTGGCTATGCGGACTCTGATTATGCTGGTGATTTGGATAGGCGACGGTCGCTCACAGGTTATGTGTTCACTATTGGGAGTTGTGCTGTGAGTTGGAAGGCTACATTGCAGCCTGTTGTTGCTCTGTCTACTACTGAAGCTGAGTACATGGCTATTGCTGAAGCATGCAAGGAGTTGATTTGGTTGAAAGGATTGTTTGCTGAGCTTTGTGGAGTTGATTCTTGCATTAACCTATTCTCTGATAGTCAAAGTGCAATATGACTCACTAAAGATCAGATGTTTCATGAGAGGACAAAGCACATTGAGATCAAGTACCATTATGTTCGTGATGAGATCGAAAAGGGTAAGCTAAAGGTATGCAAGATAAGCACTCATGATAATCCTGCTGATATGTTGACAAAACCAGTTCCTGTTGCTAAGTTTGAGCTATGCTCAAGCTTAGTTGGTATAATGGAATAGTCCTAGAGGCTATTTGGCGCCAGAAGTATTTTTTCTCTGATGTGTTCAGGTTGAAGGTGTTGATTATGCTACAAGAAGGAATTTTTCTCAAGGTGGAGTTTGTTGAGTTATGTTCCAAATTCAGTTGCACAATAAAGGCCGACTTCTGACGGAGCGAAGCGGAGGCAGAAGTGGCCCATCTGGCGTGCGCCCTAGGGACGCCTGGGGGTGCGGGGGCTTGCCCCCGCGGTACGGAGCATATATACCCGATTAGGGTTTCTCCTTGATTAATTCATTATCTTCTTGTAAGCCGCCGTTCGGCGTTGTAACCTGACTCTTGATAGTGAAGTGTTGCTGGCTGGCGCCTGTGGTTTTTCCCTTCCACATTGGGAGGGTTTTCCACGTTAAATCTCGTGTCTTCTGCGATTTGATTTATTCTTCTTCATCGTTTATTCGTCCTCGTTTATAACAATGCAAACCTCCGACGCATGGCTCCCCTCACGGCGAGTTCCCGTACTCCTGCACCGGCACTAAGGACCGAACTGCTGGCTCCCTGCTTCAATCGATTTGGCCTAGGACCCCAAGTTATTTGTCGTGTCAACCATCCTGATACTATGTATATATGATGGTTCGAATTAGCTGCAATGTAGCCTTTCAAAATTATATGTGTCTCATATGCCTGCTTGTTGTAGGCCTATAATTCATCAAGAACATCAGGTGTGCTCTGATTTTGTCTGACAGACTTAAGATGACAGTAGCTTTGATCTTGCCTCCTAATTAGATGGAACTAAAATTTGTCACATCATTATACCCCTCTCATCAATCCTATTTCTTTTCCTTTCACTGACCTATTGCAATCTCTGCTCCCAGTTATCAGTTCTTAGTTTCAGGCTGTGTGTAGATTACTGTGAAATTTCAACTGAAACTACTAATGAACAAGTGAATCAAAACATAGAAGTCCCATGTATGGACTGATTTTGAGCTGCCTTTCCTTTTATCTTTAAAGTATTGACGTTTAGTATCTCACTGTAAGGCATATTAAAACATTGATGTATGCTTCATAATTGTTACAACAGTCATTACTTGATGATTGGTATCATGTGTTCTTGTAAGTTGATTTATGCATTGAGAAAGGACCAGTTGCAGGGCTAAACTGTTGTAACTAAACTGTTATTTCTTGCAGGTGCCACCGCAGTTAACATGCATTGCTGATGCTTGTCTATGTAGGCTTTTTTCTGTATGGAAGAGAAATTTAGTGATATCTCATCTCAACTAGATTCAAATTACAATGTAGTTCTATCTGCCAAAGACTTATTTATTAACTAGTAGAGTGCACGTGCGGCACGCACGTGTCTATAAAAATTTATATTTAAAAATTAAAGTTTCTAACAATGAGTGTGTTTGGTCGGATTAATTTTGGGACTTCAGAAATTATTTGCAAAAGATTCCTAATACCGAGCATCGATGTCTGGTGATAATAATTTCTTCCCATTTTGCTTGCCGACTATCTCGGCAACGTTCGATGATTATGCACAGATGGTAGGAATACTCATTACATCAACTAAGGAAGCATGAGGCATGTGTTGTTGCATGCGTCATCTTTACATGGTATATTTTGACATTATATTATTTATGCTAAAATCATATTATTCAGCCCAAAAATTGGACCACTACACCAGCAGAAAAGAAAAGGACGTATCAGTATATGAGCATCACCCTAACGTAGAAATATTGCTGCAATCTCCCTATAAATCCCACTTTGCAGATGAGTACATATGCAAACAATGAAAGTCTGAGATAACAGGGTACAATATTTTGAGGAACGGTAAAAAGTACAGTCAATACACAATGAATTCCACTTAGATTACATAACTGAAGTCCGACAATGCATCCCCTGCGCTTGCTTGTTGCAAAGAGAACAAACCTTTGCAATTATTTTGAACTCTTTAGCAGTTCTACTGATGTTCATGTGAGTAATCATACAAAATATCTTATCAGTTACCACTAAACATGTTCCAAATCAGTTTCATGTGTTCCATCCTGCTTTCAAAAACTTTAGATGTATATATATGCCGCAAAAGTAAGAATATATTGTTAGTTGTTTTCAATTATAATATATAGCCAAAAAAATATGAAACAAAAAAATGCTTGATACTGACCTTTGTTATTCTTCTAGCACATCCCTATACACAATATTTTTTGTCCTTTTCCCAGTTGGATCCAGGTCTTTGTTTGGTTTGGCCAATAACCAGGTAGTATTTCGTGAAATCCCTCTAGACAATGCAACATAAAGTTGACCATGCGAGAACACGGGTTCAGGAAGATAGATGCCAACATTTGGAATAGTTTGCCCTTGAGCTTTGTTTATAGTCATAGCAAAACTTAACCTGATTGGGTATTGCTTCCGCTTGAATTTGAAGGGAAGTGAAACATCTTCAGAAGGAGAAAGAGGTATTCTGGGAAGGAACACCCTAGTGCCAATATGCTGCCCATTGACTATCTCGGCATCAATTGCATTGTCTTGGAAACCTCTCACAACCAAACGAGTGCCATTACAAAGACCTTTGTGGGGATCCAAATTTCGTAATAGGATCACAGGACAATTCTTTTTTACCTTTAACTCATGGGGCGGCAACCCATTAGGTGTGATTGAGTTGAGGAAATCGAGTGGATAATTATTGTTTGAATCATCATCAACCGAGTCATGACTATAATACACCTTTTCATCACCTGGAAATTTGTCAATCATCCTAGCATTAAGCGCATCCACATACTCATTCCTCGTAGAGAGGATTGCACGCTCACGCATATAAGATGTAGATGTACACTTATTCTTTAGGTCTGGAAACACATGCTGAATTAGAGTGTCAAGTGACTTGTCTGACTTGTACTCGATCATTATGTTATCGGGAAGCTGCACATAATCATGTATATCAGTTTCCTCAATACCGTTACCAATCCTTAGCAAGAAATCCGAGTAAGTGGTGTCGCCCTGTGCTCTCATGTTTTGTTTGAGACAAATCTTTCTTACACTCTCCCATATATATGAGCGTTGTAGGGTCGCATCAGTTATCTGGGCCCTTGTTCCACGAGGCACAACCGGTAGAACTTGTCTAAAATCCCCTCCAAACACCATAACCTTGCCCCCAAAATGCTGATTGCATCCCAATATATCCTGCATTGACCTGTCTAATGCCTCCACTGCTTGTCTACGTGTCATAGCAACCTCATCCCATATTATCAATGATGCCGCACGCAATAAAGCAGCTGTGCCACTTTGTTTCGTAAAGTTGCAAACAGAATTAGGACCAAGATTAATTGGGATTTTAAATCTAGAGTGTGCAGTACGTCCACCGGGCATAATTGAGGCTGCAATTCCAGATGTCGCAGTTGCTACTGCCACAAGATCCAGCGAACGAACTTTTGCAAGCAATGCTTTATACAAGTATGTCTTACCAGTCCCACCAGGACCATCCACAAAAAACACATGTCCCTTCTTTTTAATGACATGGTCAAGTATTAAATCAAAGCCAGCCTTCTGTTCCACATTCAAAGTGTCAATAATATCTAGGTCTGCTTGTTCAAATCCAATATTTTTCTCCTCTGTCAGTTCTCTGTAGTAATCCCTTGAGGTATCATCTGTTAAGTAATGAATAAAATATTGTTTTAACTAACAAAAATATATATTATACAACATATATCAGGGTAAGAATAAATATAATGTTTCTTGCTCCAATGCATAATAGCTACCAAGACATTAATGCAATATAGAAATGAGCACAAATCGGATCACACGGAGTACAGAGAGGATGGGGTATAATGTTAGTATGGCACGCTAAAAAAATATCCTCGTATAATTCATATTACAGTAAGAAGATAGAGACTAACTAAAAGGATGTAATTTAAATTTATAATATGTTAGATAGACACACTCTAGTTTCAAATAGGTAATAGGTTCATGCATGTCCTAGACATGCGCTAGTTCCAAATGTGTACATAATTAAAGTGTACTATAATTATGAACTTGTGGTTGCAATATACTGTGATATAAGTAAAACATGTAGCAAATGACATGTATTTATAAAAAAAACTCACTTGTCATATACTCTTTGGGAAGCCCATACGATCTTATGTCTTTGCCCATCGAAGTGACGATATCTGCTATGTCCCTCATGACCAATTTCAGAACATCTGGACCCCTCCCATGAATACGTCGATAGTCTTCAGCCATTGACTCACAGTGCTTGTCCCAAAGACCACGGATGTTGGTGTACTCACAGAATACAATAATTGTCGCAAACAACCTTCGAAGTGCATATGGCATCTTAAAAGATGTAGCTTCAGTTAGAGCATCATCCAAAGACCTGTCGGATTCTACAAGGCCAAGTTTCTCACAAGCCTCTCTGAAAGTTGGATATTGACTACCATGAACATGTCGGAGGGAACCATACGATGTCGCACCCCTAACATGGTTTAGGAGTATTCTCAAATAATACCGCTCGCCTTCTGAAGGGTTTGCATAAACTAATCTACCAATCTGAAACCGCTGCACTCGGGTTTTCCAGCGTTTACGAGAATTATTCCAAGTGTAGTGTTCTGGAAACTCTCTGTACAAATATTGACGCGCAGTCGGATCTACGGAATTCATCTTGAAATACTCAGTTAGCATGGATCTTTGATGTTGTGCACGTTTAGCAACATCTTCGAGCTTTTCTTTATCGTTAAAAGGGACCATGTGCATACCAGGTAAATGCACTTGCATCTGCAAGACTGGAGGAGACATCGAGTACAGGGGAAAGCGGTATAATCTGTATACAGCCTCTATAGGGGTAATGCACCTTGCCTTCCTGTATTGCTTGATTTCATTGATTTCTCCATCTGGACCCACATCTAAAGAAGCACAATCATGGCCCTTGAGTACATATTTGTATAGATACTTCACGGACTTGATGCTGCAGCTGGCTTCAACATTGATGTGGCAATTGTATCTCATAAGCAGAACAGGGTTATATGGCACAACCCATCTATTGTCCAATGTGCTTTTGCGGATTTTGACCTTCTGACCATCCTCACGCCTCCGGTAAATAGGGTATGCATCCTTTCCTTGCTGGGTAGCTTCACAAAATTGACGTGGATAGTTGAAACGACACTTACCATCCACCATGCATGGGCATTTTCTATTTAAAGATCCACATGGACCATGCATCATGTGTTTGATGACAAGATCACGGAGGACGGGATACTTATCCTCATCTGGAAGCTCTGCACATATATACTTATCGTAATCATCTATACCATTGAGTTTGCTGTCCTTGTCCATAATAAGGAGGAAGTGTTCATGTGGCAAACCCCTTTTTTGAAATTCAGTGACGTGTGCATAAGCTGCTACCTTCCCAAAATGCCGTTTATTTATCAATAAATCCTGGAGGTCAAGGAGCTTGGCATGATACACCCTAGCCACAATATCTGGTCTATCCTGGGGTGTCTGTCCAGGCAATAACTGCTCGATTATTTCTGGCCAATAAGGGTTGCATGTCATGGTGACAAAAAAGTCTGGCCTTCCATACCGTGCAACCAAAGCCATTCCATCCATAAATCTACACGACATATCACGATCACTGCCAGGAAAACTTTTATTTAGCACCACCCTTTTCCCGGTTTGTGAACCATGAACATTCCCAGCAGCAAGGCTATCGACAATACCCTATACAAATGAGTAGTAATCGTACAAGTAATAAGAATCATGATAACAAGAAATAGTGATAATTTAAAATATATATTGTGATAAAATAATTCTGTTATAAAATATATACCTGGTAGAGATCCGCACGAATAATCTCTTGGTTTTCAGGACGAGCATGCCAATCCAGCCGCATTGACTCAATCTTGATATACATATCAACTAACCATTGTTGGAAAAGGCGTCCTCCCTGGAAAAAGATGACAAAAATACCATCTCGTATCTGCATCATATAACAATAATATTCCCGCGCACTGACGTGTAGCCGTGACCCCATACTTTCTGCATGAAGTAATAGTTAGACAACAATCGTAAGAGATTATAAATACATTTGTTATGATATATCATCAAATTGAATTCTCACCTCCATCGCCATCATTCTCTCCATCACTGCCGCCAAGTTCTACATCAATTTCATGGTTATCATCTGCACCTCGTATAGTAGAATGAACTAATTAAGTCAGTATACATTAACATCACCAACATAGTTCTTATTATTTCAGCAACTTTTCAATTTAGTTATTACCTTCACCAGGGCAGCCGTTTGTACCAGTTGCCGCGATGGAAACATATGAATTTTTGGTTCTTCGCCTTGCAACTTTACCGGTGTTTACCTTATTAGTGCTCTCATCTACTTCTGTAATAAAGCTTTAAATATCATTGTTTGTTGCTGATGTGAAGAGAAAAGTTTCATACAAATACGACTTACCTGATTTTTTTCGCTTTGTATACTTCCTCTTTTTCCTAGGGAATCGAACTACAGGAGGATCTTCCAGAAGTATCCCTCTATCCTCCCAGCCTGTCTCACCACCCGGGTAAAATAAGGGGTAAGCCAATGGGTCATAGCATCCATGATAAGCTCTAATATACTCTGGATGGCCAGAATTTGCACAAATCATAATACTCCGTGTAAATTTACGCTCTTCGTCATTCCCATCCAACCATATCGCTGCCACTTGCTCCATTGCCGGTGCATTATACCTCCTCTGGTCAACTTTAATACTTGTGTTCAATTCAATCCTATAGTTGTCGATATTATCCGCTTGCCCTAGTGACTTGAAGGTGTGCACATAAGGATTGTTATTTTGTTCCAATATTTCTAGCACTTTCCTGATTATAGTTGCATTGAGATGGGGAGACCTCTTAGTTCTATGTGCCATACTATGATCTGTGTCATAGAAATATAATTGCATATGGCGAGGTCCCTTAATACCCGGAACCAATTGATCCAATCTATGATAGATCTGACCATGTACCTTGAAACAATATATACCAGTACCTAGGCATGATTTTAATAGAGAAAGTCAGCAAAGTAGTCATATACTTCAATTGTCAAAGTACGGGATATTTGGAAATCATTACCCGCAGCAGTGGCGAGCTGACGATCAACCGTGGCACCAAAGCTCGTGAAGGAGAAGTGGGAATTAAAATAACGGACATTCTTTCGAAAATACAATGCATCTTTGTCTGTCTGACTTGTGAACAATCGACGAAGCTCATCAGGCACACCAGGTGTGAATATATTGACCTTTCCTTTCCTGCAACAAAATCCAAGACCTTCACCTGGAAACTTGATCGCACCACAGTATTCGCAATTAAGGACCTTTGGCAAGACATGGTGAGCTATTGGCAAATTATAACACACTCTATCATAAGGGTCGATATCTGGCCGAACAAACCCATCATCTCTGTATGATTCGTACTCCACATCTAGATGACAAAGAATGCATATTATATGTAAAGTTTTTCCAGTGCTTATATTCAAAAAAATGAACAGTAAAGAAACTAAACTCACCCTTTTCATTAAACACCCTCGCTTCATCATCTTCATAAATGTCGATGCCACCATCTTCTGGCACTTCACATTCCAAATCTTCCTCTTTTGTGCACATCAATTTTTTTAAAAAAAGGCAAATATGTAAGGTCTGGGATGAAATGGATATATTTTTTTGATGAAAAATTACCATGGAGTGCAACCTCCGTGACATCAGGTTCCCACAGTCCGGAGTTAAACTGATCTGCAACATCATAAGAAGAATATGAGTATGATTTCATACGCATATGGATGAAATGGTATGAATTTGTAGTTACTGCAACAGTGAAGTGGCTCCATCCAACTTACCATTTCCATCCTCCCCAGCAGGCTTTGCACGAACAGAAGAACGTGTGGCGACTCTTGTAACCTCGCTTTGAGGAGAAACAACATCAAGAGTTTCTGGACCAAGAAAGATATTATAAGCTTACAGTTGATTTTTTATAACTACTTAAGAGGTCCAAAAAAGTTTTGAAAAATATTACTAATGGTCATTTTAGCAAAAGCTGAATGCAGTGATCAAAGGCAGTCTAGCATGTGTAGAGGAATACTAACCTTCACAGTGCAAGTTCCTTCGTATACGAGCTTCCATGGCTTTAAGACTTTTTTCATGTTTTGCCTCATCTGACAATCTAGCATACCGCTCCTTTTTATTCTCCCTAGCACGCTCCTCTGGAGATTTGTCTTCTACCACAACTGTGATCAAGAATTGTAACAAACTTTACTATATGCAAGCTGACCACATACAAAAGCAAATGATATGTAATTTGATACACACGCCCTGCACATGTACTAATATCTGGGATTGTCGCCACGTCTTGTACTTTGGCTGTGGCCTTCCTCTTTTGATAATATTCCCTAGACTTTGCACGCCTTTGCTCTTTCTCCTCTTCTGTTAAATCGGCATATCTTCTCTTTCCCTTTTGCACGGCCGATTGGCCAGATGGAAGTGTATTTTCAAAACCTACATCACCAAACAAAGACAATAATAATCAATTATTTGTTTCATCGCCGCCCAGGTAACAAAAATAAATAAGTGAATAACCTTCACGGGTCTGGGGGGCCTCATTAGTCAAGATTGATCGATCCGGTAAGGAGCTTCCAATGTTTTCCCTTGAATAACTATCATTTCTATGTAGCCAATCTTGGCCAATGTCGATATCTGGAATATGGAGGCCTAAATATGTGCATGGCATCACAATATTATATACCATGGGTTCACAGGTAAGAAAAAATTAATATGACAGAACATATAAACTACCATGATGTTGTGCATCGACAACTGGTGCGCTCACCACGGTTCCGCTGGATTCTATAATGGTCACATCCGAAAATAGAGTAGCTGAAGAAGAAATCATGTGTTATCATGAATAAGTATTGAATCGAGTACTGAAATTAAATTACCGTGATGCTGCGCCTCCACATTCGGTTCTCTAACCCTTTGTTCGTTGATGACAGCAGCAGATGGAGTAGCCGAAGAAGCAGCCACGTCTGGATAAAAGAAACACGGGTCAGCACGAAGAACTACTGGTTCGAACCAGGTTTGGAGGCATGAACACACTTTCTGATCCATTAAAAACTGTTTTTGAGGCTTTGCGACGCTGGTAGTATTCTCTCGATTTAGCACGCTTCTTTTCCTTCTCCTCCTCTGGCAAGTTTGCATATTTCTCCCTTTTCCTTTGTCGTCCAAGTTCAGCTGGATCAACATTTTCAGAGTCTGGTAGACATAATTAGGAAGTGAACATCAATGATCAAATTAATAAAACATAGAAAACAGAAAAAATATCATGTCAAATAAAATACCTTGACTTCTGGAGACAATTGGTCTCTTGCGACCACATCCACCCTCTGACTGGTGAATGTTTGTGACGTCTCTGAGTGCTCCAACACGATCCATCAATTATTGTATCCCTAATGCAAATGCAAGATTGACATGGATGCAGACTCATGAGAGATGGAATAAAATTAAGGTACAGTGAACTTGTTAGCATAGACAATAAAGATTGATTAGTATTTAAAATGAAGCATACACGTGATGTAATGTTTTTTAATTCCAACACAACCAATTCGCGGACGCAAACGAAGAAACAAATAAAAAGTAATTAACTTTTCAATTGCCAGTGGTGCAACTTCAGTATATATAGACCTTTCATTTTTGCAAATAGTAGTTGATGTTGAAACTGAACCCACAAAGTGAACACCAAACAAAATAATTTAATCACGCACTCATGGGGAGGGACACGTTCTGCAAGCCAGAAGAGAGAGAGAGGGACAAGGTGACCTGCGATGCGCGTAGCCACACATGAACTCCAAGGTCGACGGCACAGACCCACAAAATGCCGCTGAGAGGCCGACCTGGCGACCTGGGAGACTGCTGCACGTTGAAGAACCCACTCAGAATTGAGGTTACGCAAAAGAACCCCAATGCTCCATTCCAAGGAACCAGGAACTTCAGAACGTATACCAGGGAAAAAGACCAACAGGAGCACGTGCACCACCAGAAGCACGTCCACCACCAAGCAGCCCCACTCGAGGAGCAAAACCAGGACGGTGGCCTGAGACGTCGTCCCTAGACACGCCTTTCGCTAGAGCGGAGTATATCGATCCAGTTGCCTTGCCTACATCGGCGGCAGAAAGGCGATCAACACCGCGATGGCGGTATACCCTGGTGATGTAGGCAAACATGTATATATGATTGATCGGTAGAGATCACCTGGCAGCGGCGAGGACGGCGATGCACCACACGTACGTCAACAGAAGCTTAGAGGAATACGGCAGACCAATGCCGATGTGAACCAAATGATCAATCGCGGCGGGCGTGCAGGGAGACGGCGGGCATGCGACGCGCCGACGCGGGGCAAAGGCAGCCTGCAACGCGTGATGATGAGGGCCTGCGTCGCCACAGGGACGGAGATGCGATGCGGCCGTTTCCAAGAGGGGGCGAAGGGGCAGAGGGCGATGCGGGGATGACAGCTGGTAGCGATGGTAGGTTCCCCGTGTACAGGATGGAAGGAAAAATTTGCCGCGATTGATACGGCCGTGATCAACGGGTGTAGGTCAGGTGGGTAGCGGCGGGCGGGTAAACAAGCTGTCGCGGTGAAAAAAATTGACCCAAAATAGGAGAAACATTTTAGAAAGAGCTGTTTTTTTCTGGTTTCTGAAACTTTCTCCTCCCTCAACCTGGCAGGTGGGACCGTTGTGAGATATGGGTGAAAGTTTTTTAGGTACAAGATGTTTTAAAAAGAACTGGTTCTTAATAGTATAGATGCACGAAACCCCAACTGAGATGTACCACTATTTTTTGATATGAATGCTCTGTGACCCACTGGGAATATAGGCATGGAGAAGAGACCAAGATCAATAATACAGGAGGTAGGACTAGCTTTTATTCTTACCGTGTCTCTGAAGCCTCTGGAGTCTGACTTCGGTCACCGCGTTCCAAATCCACTAGACTTCGGCAACCGCATTCCAACTGTTTTCTATTTTGAAATACTCGCCGTATGTATTGACGGGTACAAAAAAAGTCGAGGAAACACCTGAGTATCGTATTCCATTTTTCCAAACGTGTATAGACCAGGGCAGCATTGCTACAAATATATCCCCTGAAAATGTTTTGTTTGATCCGCTAATATTAAACGCACCATTCCATCCTGGTACAAATCAGATGCTTTGTCCCAATCATCCAACACATGGCGAACAATACTCCACATTCCTCCTATCCTATCGTACCACTGATTGGCTGCCTCCGTGCAAAGATAGGCTGACCAGTTGCATTCACAGGCCCGGCTAATCCGAGCTGATAAACACAAACGACACAGCTAATCCAAACAGAATCCCAGTACTGTGACCACAGCATTTTCCTGGACAGCCGGCATCCAGTCACCATGAGGCAGTGGGCACAAGGTTGCCCAGCTCAGCGGGTAATGCAATCAAAACTAGCATAAGTGATGGATCTGGTGTAGTGTGACTCACCACAAAAAAAGGCTAACCAAAAACCATTATTTGTTCAGCAGTAAACATTATTAGCAAGCTCAAGTTGTAGCCTCAGAAAATGCTGGGGGGAGGGGGAAAAAGGGTATCGGTTCCAGCGCAAAATCACTAGCGTACATATCACAGAAAACAAGTCTGTTCCTCTTCAGCAAATCTCCGCGTCAGGGGTGGAAGGGCCGGGACATCTTAGGCGGACTTCACGGTGGCTGAGTTGATGATGTCAATGAACTCAGGCTGCAGACAAGATAGGGGAGGAGAAACAGTCAGCAACAATGGTTGTTGATAAGGCCAGGCAGTGTCATTTAGTTGTTGCGTCTCTTTGGTTTAAAACAGGACATCAGCTGTCTTCCTGGATTTTTCCTTACCTTCAAAGAAGCACCACCGACGAGGAAACCGTCAACATCGGGCTTTGCTGCCAGCTCTTTGCAGTTTGCGGCAGTCACAGAGCCTGTAGGAGGAAGAGCGTGAATAATCATGTACCAAGATGACTTAGCATCTGGTGCATATTTACAAGGCTACTGCTCAAGAAGAGTGTACCTCCATAGATGATCCTGGTAGATTCGGCAATCTCAGGGCTGACATTGGTCTTTAGCCAATCCCTCAGGGAAGCGTGCACCTGTGAAGGTAATGCAAATTTGAGTGTTTGTGCAAAGAAAAGGATTATGTACTGTGTTGTAGATAAAGATATTTGCAATAGCAGGAGCATAGCCCAATGTTGAAACAAATAAAAATCTATGAACCAGTAGAGAGTTGTGAGTTGAGGGACTTACTTCCTGAGCCTGATCTGGGGTGGCAACCTTACCAGTTCCAATGGCCCAGACTGGTTCGTAGGCAATAACCACGTTGCTCCAGTCCTTAATCTTCTCTGTAAAACAAACATCATTTCATCCATTAAGCCTGAATTTTCGCATGGCACCGATATTTAAACTCGGTGAATTCAAGGCAAGGCACAAAGTTCGATGAAATAAACAATACAGGGGAAAAAAGAACATGAATTCTTTCAATCAACATGGACACATGTAACAACTTCTGAACTACTTGAGAAAAACAGTAATGTCTGAACTAGACACATGTAGGTTTCCTAACAAAACTAAACACCACGATCTACTTAGCACAAAAATAAGATGATAAGACTTTAAGGATTTTAACATCAGATGTATAATCTTAAAGTTCCATGCCTCGAAGCCAGATGTAGAAGTGTTGAATATAATCAATCAACAATCGCTATCATAAAAAAATACTGACAGTGAAGAGCATAAAAAAGAGACTATGCACAATCACAGGACTGAAAGTAAAAGTGACGTACCAGCAATTGCTTTTGTTTGTGCAGCAACAACATCCATGGTCGATCCAGCTTCCCTCTGTTCAAGGGTCTCACCAACACATGCAATGACCTTTAGTCCTTGAGAGAGTGCATAGGCGACTTTGTCTCCAACAAACTGGCATCCAAGCAGAAGGGTAAACAGTAAACCATTAGATGAGAACATTCTTACAACCAGTGTTTATGGTACGAAAGCAGTGTTAGCAGTACATCAACAGCCAAATATATTGCAGATTTGTATCTAAGTAAAGGATGAAAGAAGCATAACTGAACAAGTCTCAGCTCAGTAACAGTGACATAGTCCCAATTGGCAATATGCATGTAGCACAAGCATCATGCAAATGACACGCAAGACATGTGGAATAAGATGCGACCTGGAGCATACCTCATTTGATTCTGCCAACAGAGCTCTCCTTTCAGAGTGTCCAAGAATGACCCAGGGAACGCCAAGGTTGACGAGCATCTCAGCACTGCATTAATAATGGTTTGCTCATCAACCTATCGAAAAATTTATCGAGGAATGCACCAAAGCTCAATTTACAAACTGCTGACCAAGGTTAGATATGCAAACTGCTTAGCATAGCATCAGTTAATCAATATGAAAATAACTAAAATTGGGTGAAAGCCAGAATGGTGACTTTAAGCCTTATGGTAGTGTAAGAATGAATTCATTTGCATTTGAGATTTGACACTAATCCTTCTTCATAAGGGCCACTGCAACAGATGGGGTGGTCAGCCAAGAGAACTAACCTGACTTCACCAGTGAAAGCACCTCCCTTCTTCACCCAGCAGTTCTGAGCAGCAACTTGGAACTCTGGGCGCAGCTGACTCTTGACAACAGGAAGGAACACATAAGGAGGGCTGACAACGACCTCTGCAATGCAACAATTTCGAATTGCTAAGTACATCATACAAATAAATTATTTCTCAGGAGTGCCACAAAGCTGCGGTGTTCAAGGTCGCTACTAAAAAGCAAGAGTCCATACCAACGACATCTGGTGGGGGAACCTGTCCTTCATTCAGAGTTTTGACGATCTTGTCAACCTGATCAGTGGTTCCATTCTGCAAGCATCAAGATCAACCATGTTAATAATCAGTTAACAAGCAACTCACCAGATACGCATGTCATTTATACGAGAAATTTGGCAGAGAAACAGGCTCTTCCACAGCCAACAGATTTGCAAAACAAGCTCCAAGCCTCAAATTCACCAAGTTCCATCAAAAGAACATTTAAAATTTACCGAGCTACAACAAAAAAACATAAGGTTCCAGTAACTCTAATTAGCATTGACTGATTTTCTTATAACGATCCTGCAAGAGATATACAATTTGGGGGCTAATTTGTGTGGCAGGTGAATGGATGGATCTTCAGAAGTTGGCAGATCGAACTTCTAGACCGCCACTGACAACGTGCATCACAAACACTCTGTACCTAAAAAGGGTTTTACGATTTGTTCCGCACTGGAAGTACAGGAGGCTGATTGGAAGAATCACCGCCGGCACTTCCAGCTAGGTCCAAACATAGCTAGACCATCAACATCACGTTATCTGATTCCGTACGAGAATGACAAAATCAATTGTATTCCTGGCCGGATCTTAAAAGATATGACCTGGAGCTGGAGGCAACACATCCAGTCTTCCCAACCAAGAGCCAAAAAAAAAAAAAAAACACTATTACGGCGATCCGAATCGAGATCAACAGAACTCACTATCGATTTCCGCCCTTATAATCCCCAGAGATCACTAGCTTAACCGCAGACAGTATACACGAAAGGGATCAGGAAAAAAATCAAAGTTTCCCACCCGATCCACGACGAGAAAAGCAGGGAGATAGAAGGGGAGAAGAAATTACGCATTTCCAGTTGCCACCGACGAAGAACTTGCGGCCCATCTCGGCGAGCTAGATTGGGTTCGGATGTGGAAGGGAAAGGGAGAGGGAGGGGAGCTTCTAGATTGGATTTTCGCCTTCTTGTGGAGGAAGACAATGGGGGTCAGGATAATATAGACGGGGCGAGGTGTGTGGCCTCCGATGTGATCACATGAGGCCGGCCGGCCACGAGTCACGATGACATGTGGACCCCACTGCCACCACCGAATTTTCTGGGGCTTCTTCCTTTAAAAATGTATCTATCTATATCTTTAGGCAAAAGCTAAAATAGTTAGCTAGAAGCTTACTCGAATCTTTGCTCACCGATGGCTCATATGATTGCTTCCAAGTTGATGTTATATTTGCCTAAATATAGCAAGAAGTGTCCCAATTTGCCACACTCACTCTTGTTTTTCAAAAAAGGGGAAATATATTAATGCAATTCTTCATACAATTGGGAACAAATTAAACTAAACTATAGCGGAATATTTTCCATAGCTTAAGAGGTCAACTAGAGATAAAATAAACTAAACTATTGTGGAATATATTTTCCATAGCTTAAGAGGCATGTTTATGACTTCACGTTCGTCTATTGCGCCTCCACGAACGATCTGTGGCCGCGCCGCAGTGGCTAGCTAAGATGGCCACACGGTACGCGCCTGCAGAGGATCCCGCGGCGGCGGGTGATATTGTGGGCACCTGGCACGGCGGCACGGAACAAGGGGCGGCGAAGCAGCGGCGGATCGCATCGCGCGTGCGTCATGCGTGGCTGCTGCTGAATCGATGCGCATCTCCGCCGACTCGATTCCGCTTTTGCCCATGCTGCCTTTCGTTTGAGTTCCCTCGGCTCGAGTAGGCCCACCCGTGTTCGCAACAGGGCCAGTTTAAATTCCCGTTTCTTTGAGACCGGGACGAGCCCATCTCAGCAAAGGTTCGGCCCATTTAGACCCTGTTTAGTTGAGGATCTTTATTTGACACCGGAAAAATGACACGTTCTTTGGCCCTCAAAAGTTTTCTATTTTCTATTTGTCCATGATTCCAACTTTCATTCCCCATTTGACATTATGTCCGATTTTCCATCCCACCACCGTTAAATAGCATGTGAAAAGACCATTTTGCCCCTATAGATGTGGCCCCACTGTTTGGCCTTTTCTCTTCTCCACTGCTACCTTCTCCCTCAGTTTCCTCGGGCATTCCTTTCAAAAAAGCTTCCTCGGGCCAGGCGGGTGCGGCCGGAGACATGACGACTACGCTGTGGCCCGGCGGCCGTGCATGCGCGGCGGCTCGCGGCCCGGCGGCCATGCGGCACGGCGGCCCGTAGCCCCGGCGGCACAAAGGCGCCCATTGGCCTGGAAAATCCAAAGTCCCTCCGCTGTTCTTTCCTCCACCCGTCCGCCGCTGCATCAAAATCCAAGTCGGTCATCACCGAAATCCAGGCTCAATTCTCGTCCATATCTAATCTGACACAATTAGCAAACTGCAAAGCAACAAAAGCAGCAGCACTAACACTATCTCCTCCTCAAGCAGGCGTACAGGCGGGATAGAGGTGAGGAGAGACAGAGGAACGAGAAAGGCAAAACGACGGGGGCATGTTTACGCGCAAAATGGTCTTTTTATGGGCCATTTAACGGCAGCGGGATGAAAAATGTGACAGAGTGTCAAATAGGAAATGAAAGTTGAAATCGTGTCAAATAGAGAACGGAAAAATTTTTAGAGCTAAAAAAGGACCGAGTCATTTTAGCAGTGTCAAATAAAGAATTGTCTCTTACACTATTCACCCGTCACATCAAATAATAGGACAATAATTAAGGGTATTAAGACTGTCTCCAACAGCCGACACAAACGGGAACCCAAACCCAAAATGCGTCGGCACTGTGTTTTTGGGTTCAAAAACAGGCCTCCAACCGACTACGCAAACATGCGACCCTTGTGTAGCCTCCGACGAACGACGCTTATTTGCGTCGCCTCCGGGCGCGGAACGCAGCCTGCACACGCCCCGCGAGCTCCCATGGCCGGGCCGGGACCGAGTTCCCCCATGGTCGACGGGTCGGCGGAGCAGCTACTGTCACCGCCCGCCGTCGTCGCATCACCGCCCGCCGCCTCGGAGCTCCGCTGCCGGCCGCGCTATGGCCTCCACCTCAGGGGCCCGTGTGACGCTGCTGCGCCATGGCCTGCCCGCGCGCCGTCGCTCCATTTTGGTGTCTTGCCGGGGTCGAGGACGACAGGAGGCGGCAGTCGACAGCGGCGGCCGAGGACGGGCCGGCAATGGCGGCCGGCCGCGGGATTCGAAATCCCCGGCGAGCCATCGGCTTGGGGACGACGGCGGTGGCGGCGTTGGTGGAGGGCTGGTGGTGATTCTTCGGGGGGCGCCGGTGGTGGCGGCCTGCTTGGCCAGCGGCGGTGCGGATGGGGGCTGGTGGTGCTGGCTCGGGGGCACTGTAACATACCGAAAAATCAAAAACTCTAAATCGTGGTTCAACAAATTTTCAAAACTTTTATCGATGAGTTCTAAATCCAATCTTCCGATCTTTCCGGAATTTCTAAATTCCAAATCTCCTAATCTACCAAAATCCCGACCGTTCTTTTTCCCTCGATCCGCGCGTCGCGCGTGCCCGTCCGACTCGCGACCGCCGCCGCGAATCCCGCTCTCTCTCCCTTTTTCTCCTTTTTCTCTTTTTCCCTTTTCTTTTCTTTCTTTTCCTTCCTTTTCTTTTCTTTTTCTTCTTTTTTTCTTTTCTCCTCCTTCTTCCTCCCGCTCCCTTCTCCCTCCTCTGCTCAGCCCCGACACCACCGCCGCCCGAACCACCTCGCGCCGCCCTTCCTCCCCTGCTCCAC
>CM014274.1:78830986-78849339 GCA_004135705.1 Alloteropsis semialata
GTCTCTCCATATGATCGAAAGAAGGCTAGAGATAGGAAAAAGAAAAGGACTAGATATACATTTTATATTAGTGGATGTTACAGGTGGCATTACATTTTATGAACTTGATTGTGATCTAATAGTTACTATGTATATTTTATAGATACCCATACTTTAATGAAGATGACCGTGGATTTGATGAAATTCTTATGGCAGAAGGTATATCAAATATAGATTTCGAGCCATAATGGAGATAATCTATAGCTTCATGTCATAAAATTATGTTTGTTTCTTATTCAGTTGATGATGGCGGTAGTGAAAATGAGGATGTTATTGATTGTGATGGCGAAGGTAAATGCTTGCCTTAAATTTCATAGTATGAAATTTTTTATATCAATAATAATTTGGTATTTTATTTTAATATTGTGTGTGTTGGTGGAGGATCACGCCGTTACATGAGTGCCAGGGAATAACACCTTGCAGTCAGCAATACCCCAAGTGAACACTGGTCCAAGAACAAGGGGGTTCTATTAGTAATGGTGTTGGTGAAGAACCTTTCGACTTGGGCATACAGGAAATTGATGATCCAATGCATGGAATAGAAGCTATGGAAGCACTGTGATGCGCAGAGAACGTGAATGATTTATATGTTATTACCTAATTAGTGTGGTCGAATTGTCGAGCCCTATCTAAGGGACCACCAAAATGTGGAGAGATGAAGCCTTTTATGATTCAACCATGGTTTGAAGGCTAGAATATTGGATATAAATGGTCGATATACTCTAATAAATTGTAGAACAATATAAATGAGCTTGCAACTGGTTTTCTCTTCTTTGGGAAGAAAATAAAATAGTTGTGGAAAAATAACTGGTAACTAATTAACAAATTTTAAGAAGAGCTTGTAATTAATAAGATAGATATTTTAGGGAATTAATAAAATATTGAAAAATAATTTATAAATGATCAACTAATTTGTCATATTCTTTGGGGTAATTGATAGGGAGTTACCATATGAACCATGATCAGACCAGTAGTTTATTTCTATATGAGTCAACCGATTATATGATTTATAGACAAAACTGGCAAGGTCGTAGGCAATTTCATTAGAGTTGGACAATAAAAGAAATAATAAAAATATTTGATAACATAATTTAAGTAATTACAACACGTGTGTGTGTGTGCGCGCACTCTATCTATTATATAAAGAAAAGTATGGGATTCAAGTTACATTAATTTTGAAGTCTTCGTTCTAAATCTTTTGTCTAATGAATCTTAATTTGATGGTAATTTTTATAAATAAAACATTTAATTTCATTTAAACATATGCACTTTTATGAATATAGATTTTTGTTTACTAGATTTCTGATTTCTGAAAAACGTGCCTGTGGCACGTGCCTCTCCACTAGTATCTAGTAGAACCAAATCGACTGAAATGAAGAAAGTGTCTGAAATCTACACTTATTCAAGATTTCATGTTGTCACATCTGTGCTTGATTTAATTAAGAGATGTTGCGTCATACATCTATGCTTCCACCACGCATGGACTACAAGATGCAACAAACTTTCCGTATGGTGTAGCCCAATCAAGTGGAGATCCTATTTGGTTTCTCGCCCGATAATGAAAAATCTATCTTTTTTTTTCGTTGCACGCTCGTCTGGTTGCTAGGAAACGCTAAAAGTTAGTCAGGCTGAGAGGTCAGCACCTTGGGCACGTTTGGATGTAGCCCTGGACCAATTTTGCCTGGGCGGTGGACGCACCGCTGCCTGACCTTTGCCTGGAGTGCATTTGGTTGTAGTCCTCGATATCAGCTTGGCGCAGGCAGCTGGTTCCTCCACTAGGCGACCGAAATCGACTGCCTGGTTGCTGCACGCGGCTGCCTGAGCCTAGGAGTGGGCATAATTAACCAATAACCGAGAATCGAACCCAAAAAATCGAGAACCGAACCGAAAGAACCGAGAACCGAAAGTTCGGTCATCAGTTCGGTTCCTGTTTTGCACTAACCGAACCTTTCTCAGTGTTTTCGGTTCCTGAGGTCGGTTAACGAAACTAACCGAAAAAACTGAACTAAACAAAACATGCCTAGTTCACGTATTCAGCCCACCTGTGCAATGGGCCAAGCCAGCCCACCACGTAGCAAAACCTAAACAGCACTACAGCAGAACCCCTTTGGCCCATCACACGGTTGCTCTCCTTCTCAAATCCCACGAACGGGACCGTCGGCGCCGCCACCCACCCTCGTGAGAGTCGCGAATCCAGCAGAGGCCAGAGGAGCACCGCTCCTCTCGCCGGCGCCCGCATGGCCGCATCCGCGACACGCCCATGCCCTTCGACATCGCTACTTGCTAGGAAGGCCTGCAGCACATCCTCCCGCTCCTGTCCAACGTCCGAGCCTGCGCCTCCTCCTACCTCCCGCGGCGAGCTGTGCCTTCCCCAGGCAGCCAACGACGGGTGACGCCGGCGGCGTGTGCTTCCTTCCACACGTGGCGGTGAGCTGCGCAGGCGCGTGGCAGGTGGCGGCAACTTCTCTCGACGGCGATCTGTTCTTCTGTATTGATTTTGAGTTTTTATCCCAAGCTACGATTTGTGCTTCTGAAGAATTTTTGGATTCGTTTTGGAGTTGCTCGGTTAGTTCGGTTCGAAACCGAAACCGAACCGAACTGACCGAAGCCGAATTTACTCGGTTCTTGAATCTCAAGAGAACCGATCGGTTCCTATTTTTTGATAACCGAAGTTTTTAAGAAACCGAAGAACCGATCGGTTAGGTTGGATTAAACCGAATGCCAACCCCCCTACCTGAGCTAATCTACCATATCCTCTATTTTTGTATACCAAAACTGCTCCTTCATTGAACCACGTCGGTGTTTTGCTACAACCGTTGGATCACCATGGCCAAACAATCCATCCGTCCATGTATTGCTCTCCATCCATCTCCTGGTCTTCTCCCGTCGCGACCTTTCTCGATCCATCCCAGTCACTACCTCGGCCTCGGCCTCGACGTTATCCATCCTCGCCGCAGCTCCAGGGCGAGCTTCTGCAGCGGCGGCGGCTGTGCGACCTGCTGCGGCTTCTCGACCTCTCTTGTGTCTCTCCCATCGACCAAACAAGGCAAGGTCAACTCCTTCCTCATCCAAGCAGATCAGCATCCATGCACATACAAATCCCTCCCCCTCTCGCCTCCACATCTGATCCTCTCTCTCATTCGTCTACAGCAGGCAACAGCCCCATCACTCTCCCCGGTACCATCGCAGGCTCATAGCAAGGAAGGGGAGCGCTACAAGTAGTGAAGGGAGGGAGACGGTGACGCCATCTGCTTGACTAAATTACTGAGACAACCCATTCAAGTCAGATAGCAGACTCCCAAGGTAAAATCGTACCAATCACTTATATATTAATTTCCCAGTTCTATATGATTGTTCCAGTCTACCGTTACATTTCGTGAAGACATATCATTGGCCAATACAATTTTTAGTATAGTCATTCTAATAATGACCGTCAGTATATAATTCATAGTGATGATTTTCCTGGACTAGACAGTTCAATGCTCTTCTATGAATAGTTCCTTATTTGCTACTTATTTATGTTAACCTTCATTGCCTCCAATACTGTCTGCATCTCATATAAATATATCCTCATATAGATATATATATATATATTTGCTGTTACGAACTATCAAAAGAGCTACAAGCTTCAGAACAAACCAAGCATACAATTTGTGACTATAGTTCAAAAAGGAGGTCGTTGGATGAATTAGCATGCTGTATAGGTTCCTACTATTGGTGCAATAAGACATTTCCTATGGCAGATAAGATTTTGATAGTTTTCCGAGTACACAACTTTCAATATGTATCAAAATGTTGCTATACAATGCTTATGTGGTTTCCTCATTGCGTATCAGGTCACATTTCCTCTGCACAGTAGTAACATATCTGTTGTTGCTGCTTCCTGTTATTTATGGTGTCCTCTATAAGTCTCATAAAGTAATATCTTAAGCTATGGACAAGACACGCAAGCGAAAGACTGCTCACACAGGTCAGTTATTTAGAGGTCAAACATTAGATTTAGACATCAGTGCTACTATATGGTTTATTAGCAGAGCAGTGCTCTGTATATTTTTATATAAAACCCTGCATTGCTTATGTTCTGTGCTACAGGGAGGCCCACCAATGATGAGCAATCGTCGAATAATGATTCATCTATACCAGCTTCTCAGCAAAGTAGCTCCATTCCAGAACCTCTCCTTCCATCACAGCAAGTGGTCAGGCGACGGCTCATGTTATCTTCAGGTAAATTATCAATTTTGTTGCTTTACGATGTTAACTCCCAGTTTGCTTATTGCATCTCGATTTCGCTACAACATTGAATCGTTACGATGCAGTTTTCATTTCCAATACCTATGATTAATCTTTCTTTACAAAAGATTTGGCATGGCCAAAGCCAACCATCTGATTCTCAACTAAACTGTGCCTATTTTCAACTTAACAAACACCAATTTCCATCCTTTGTTCGCAATAGATTTCCCACGGCCAGAGCTAGCTGCTGCTGCCGAAACACGTAGGAAACGTAAGGCGGCTACAGCTTTGGGAAGACAAGGTAGTTGTTCATTAATCTTTGTTTGCAACAGATTTGCCACAGCTAATGTTGTCATCTGTATTGCTTTATGCTCAACCAAAAGTTTTGCTTACTTTGAGATTAATAAACACCGATTTGCATTCTTTGTTTGCAATAGATTTTCCCCGCCCAGAGTCATCTGTTGCTGCTGAAACACGTAGAAAACGTAAGGCAGCTACAACTTCTGGAATACAAGAAGGTACATTTCAATAGCGATTATAGGCATATGCAGTCAATTTTGCTTCTTCAAAATTTCCTTACATGCTTAATGCCTCCTCAGATTCAGTACAATGTTCTTACACATGTTTCCATCTTATCAGAGAATTCAGAGCCCCTTCTTCATAGCCGACACCACCGTAAGTTCTAAGCCCCTTCTGTTCCTTACACAGTCTCTACAATAATTATTTTACCAAGTGCAATGGTAACCTGCATCTGCATACATACATGACAGAGAATTTTTCCCTAAAAGGAAATCTGGGTCCTATCCCAAAGACTGCTGCTATATGATGGTGCTAATACTCGAATTAAAGAATCGCCGGCAAAATATACATACAAATATCTGGCAAGCTCTATTCTCGAAAAGATGGCTATAACACTTGGCTATATATGGTGATTATACCAAAACTCTAAATTCCATTTATCTACGTCCAGTTCAAACAGGGACTGGTTCGTCACCTCATGTACTAATTGTTTTTTTTTTTGTTTTGGCCAATTTTCTCATTCGCAGACACTGTTTTCACACCCCTTTATTTGGGAAGTCCAAATCAAACATGCTCATATTGTGGTGCTCGCTTTTGGGCTGAGGAACGAGTACGTGGCCATGGACGGACAACTTCTCCAGTATATAACAAATGTTGCAGAGGAGGAAGCATTCAACTGCCTCCTTACAAGCCACCTCCAGAGCCTTTGCTTGGTCTCCTGACAAGAAAAGACCCTGCTCTATCAAGACACTTTTTTGATAATATCAGACGGTACAATTCTATGTTTGCCATGACCTCTATGGGCGTCAATGTCATAAATTCTATTAATGATGGCCGTGGCCCTTATGTCTTCAAAATTAGTGGGCAGCTATGCCATCGAATAGGATCACTAATTCCAAGCCATGATGCAAGGCCAGAATATTGTCAGTTATATATCTTTGACACTGATAATGAGGTTAGAAATAGAATGGCTGTTGCAACAAGTTCAAACAGTGACTTCCAACCAAATCAAGCTATTGTTGCTTCCTTGATAACCATGCTTGACACACACAACCCAGTTGTGCAACTTTTCCGAACTGCTCGTGATAGGCTATCTATACAGCCAAGCAGCCAATCTGATGAACCAGACGATCGTTATGCTGTAAAGCTCTTTTCCACCCCAAGGCAGCATGGCAGCATCTATAGTGACCCAGTTGCATCTGAGGTTGTCGGCTTGGTTGTGAATGATTTAGGTACCG
Source organism: Alloteropsis semialata (assembly GCA_004135705.1). Taxonomy (NCBI): domain Eukaryota; kingdom Viridiplantae; phylum Streptophyta; class Magnoliopsida; order Poales; family Poaceae; genus Alloteropsis; species Alloteropsis semialata. Next base: position 78,837,013 of record CM014274.1, read on the forward strand.
CTGATGAGGGACGTGACTTAATAGTGCAAGATCACTCATCTCAGCTCCAAAGAGTGAAGGAAACGCATTGCAAATTTATGGCGATGCAGTATCCGCTGTTATTTCCATACGGAGAAGATGGCTTCCATGAGAATATCGAGTACAAAAGATGCCAACGCTCCAACAACATCAAAAGAAAAGCTGTCACCATGGCAGAATATTTTTCTTACAGATTGCATGATAGAGCCAATGATTTCAATACCCCTTTGCGGTCCAAGAAACTAACCCAAGCTTATGAAGTTGATGCCTACTGTTGTGTTGAGGATGAGCGGCTCAGATATTATAGAAAGAAATCTTTTCAAAAAAAATATAGGTCCAGCTCATATAAAGCTTTAATTGAAGCAGTCAGTAGTGGCATTATTGAAGGTTCAGCTGCAGGGCAAAGAATTTACTTACCAGGGTCATTTACTGCAAGTCCACGCTACTACTACCAAAACTACCAAGATTGTGTTGCACTATGTCGTAAGTTCGGATGCCCAGACCTATTCATCACATTCACATGTAATGCTTTATGGCCAGAAATTGAAGAAGCATTAATACCAGGACAACATGCTTCCGATAGACCTGATATTGTTGATAGAGTTTTTGAAATGAAACTCAAACTGCTGCTACAAGATATAGAGAAGAGTGAATTCTTTGGACCTATTCTTGGAGGTGTTGCTCTTCTCATACCCTATTATATTATGTTTTCAACTTATCCTCCAAAGTTTCTAATTCATATATATTGTCTTCCACAGTTGTCTACACGATTGAGTTCCAAAAAAGAGGCCTTCCACATGCCCACTTCATTCTATGGCTCAAAAAAGATAAGCCTATTGATGCTGATCAAATAGATGCCTTTATATCCGCACAGCTACCAAATCCATCTATTGATCCAATTGGTTTTGAGGTTGTTTCAAAATTCATGATTCATGGTCCTTGCGGATCCTTGAATACATCATCTCCTTGCATGGTTGATGGCAAGTGTGATAAGTTCTACCCAAAAAAATTTTCTGATACTACTACTGTAGCAGGTAACGGTCAGGTTACTTATGCCCGCCCAAATAATGGTATCACTACTGAGAACAATGGAGTTAAAATTGATAACACATTTGTGGTACCACATAATGTAGATTTATTGGTTAAATATCAAGCACATATAAATGTTGAAAGTGTTAACGGCAATGGAATGGAAAAGTATTTGTTTAAGTATACAAACAAAGGACCTGACTCTGCCAAAGCTACACTTCAGAGAAAAAGAGGCAATGCAGACTCTTCTACAGATGTAATTGATGAAATAAAGGAATATTTGGATTGCAGATATGTTACTCCCAATGATGCTGCATGGCGATTGCTCCAGTTTGATATCCATTACACTAATCCATCAGTGGAACGCCTTCCTGTCCATCTCCCTCTAGAAAATGGTGTTATATATACAGAGGATGACTATCTTGATCAAGTGATTGAGAATCCATCTAATCTCATAACTAAGCTGACAGCATGGTTTGAAGCCAATCAACAGTACCCAGAAGCTCGAGGGTACACCTATGTTGAATTTCCTGAACAGTGGACATGGCATGGTGATGGCAAGTATTGGCATAAACGCCTAAATAATCGCAGCAAGGTTGGTCGTGTTGCTAATGTTGCTCCTAACCAAGGTGAGAGATTTTACCTGCGTATATTACTGCATATAGTCAAAGGAGCACAAAGTTATTCTGATCTTCGCACTGTTGGCAACCATGAATACCCAACATTTCGTGCTGCATGTGAAGCATTGGGCTTGCTTGGTGATGATCAGGAATGGTTCCATGCTATGGCTGACGCAGCACACTGGGCACTTCCATATCAATTGCGGGAATTGTTTGTCACCTTACTACTGTTTTGTGAAGTCACCGACCCTGTAAAGTTGTTTGATGACTACACACAAGCAATGGGAGAAGATATGGCATATCATGCAAAGAAACTGACTCCAGAAATCCCTACAGCTTTCATGGAGCAACATATCAGATCATGTGTCTTACTTGAATTAGACAAATTACTCAAAGATGCCGGATACAGCTTAGATCACTTCCACTTACCACAAGCAGAACAGAATTCTTCTCAGATTCTTACCAATAGATTAATAATGGAAGAGCTTAGTTATAATTCAGATGGCGCATTTGTTCAACTAAACAAGCAAATCAATCAACTGAATTCAAACCAGAAACATATTTATGATACCATACAGCACTCAGTCTTAAATGGTTGTGGGTATACCTTTTTTGTTTATGGTTATGGTGGGACTGGCAAGACTTTTCTATGGAATACTTTGCTCAACAGTATTAGAAGCCAAGGAAAGATAGCTTTAGCAGTTGCATCTTCAGGCATAGCAGCTCTGTTACTCCCAGGAGGTCGAACACCCCACTCACGTTTCAGAATTCCACTAGACATCCAGGAGCACTCTGTATGTGCAATTAAGAAAAATACACAATTGGCGGAGCTAATACAACAAACATCACTGATTATATGGGACGAAGCACCTGTCAACCATAGACATTGCTTCGAAGCACTTGATCGCACACTAAGAGATATCATGTCGTCCAATAGTAATGATGCTTCCACCAAACAATTTGGTGGTATAACAGTTGTGCTTGGTGGTGATTTTAGACAAACTTTGCCCGTCATCCCAAACGCAAGGAAACGACAAATCTTGAATGCAGCAATCACTCGATCCCGTATATGGCGACATTGCAAAGTTCTTGAATTAACAGAAAATATGAGACTCAAATGCCCAACTCTTACTGGGTCTGCAAGAATTGAATTGCAGGAATTTGCTGAGTGGCTCCTCTCTATTGGTGATGGCACAACTCCTGGCAGTACACCAACAGAGCAGCCTGATACAACATGGGTTCAAATTCCAGACAACCTTCTATTGCCACCTGACCAAAGGCACCTTGCAGGTTTGATCTCTTTTGTATATGATGAAACAGCTCCACAGGCGACAGAATTAGCAACCTATCTTTGTGAACGAGCAATATTGGTACCAACAAATGAAGTTGCTGCCATGATAAATACAGAGATTATCAATAACATAGCTACTGAACAAATGTCGTACTACAGTTCTGATTCCATTGATGATGTGACATCAAATTATTGCACTCAGGAGTCTCTGTACCCACAAGAGTTCCTTAATACTATCCAAATGAGTGGCCTTCCTGACCATCATCTAAAACTGAAGATTGGCGTCCCTATCATGTTACTTAGAAATTTGAACCCAGCGAAAGGTTTATGCAATGGAACTAGACTCATAGTCACACAACTCACTCATCGTATAGTTGAAGCTCAAATAATTACAGGAAAAGCTACAGGATCTAAAGCTTACATTCCAAGAATAGTCTCTGTTTCAAGTGATCCGAAATGGCCTTTCAAGATAAAGCGTCGTCAATTCCCAGTCCGTGTATCCTATGCCATGACAATAAACAAAAGCCAAGGACAAACACTTACCAAAGTTGGAGTCTACTTACCAAGCCCCGTATTCTCCCATGGGCAACTTTATGTTGCATTCTCCCGTGTTACATCACCTGCAGGCTTACGTGTACTCATTGAGAACAACCCTGAGGGGTATGAAAACAAGACACATAATGTTGTATACACTGAGATTTTCAATGACATATCAAGCTGAAGCAATTATTAATTCCAGGTACCACTGTTACACAGTTACCTTCTTTCTTTACCCATGTATGCTTATATACATTTCATATTCTGAATGTTAGTTTAGCTATATTTGATGCTTACACGATCTTAGTTTTTCTGCTGATGCAAATTCTAACCAACACCAAATTCATGCTTACAATTCTGCTTATATTTTACAGGCTGTTTACTTTTGCCTATTTCTGTTTCAAGCACTTGATCATCTATTCCTCCGGTGATGCTATCCACCATGTACATCCAGATGATCCAAATATATTACCCTGTGCGCATGCTTATGTCACACATGCTTTTAGTGCACCACATGAAAAACTGTCCTGAGGTTGTTTTTGTCATCAACGCGTACCAACAATGGAAATGTCTCTTCTCCTTTTGCGTTACTAAATATCAAACTTCTGGTGATCATGAAAATTTCTGTTAAATTCCAGTGTATGATCGATGATGACATCCACTGATAATACGTGCTAATAAATTGCATAATTCTATATATTTTACATTTAGTTTAATTTTGAATAAATAAAAAAGAACCCCGCAGCAACGCGCGGGGTACCGGCTAGTAGTTATCTGAGATTGGGAAGGGTGCCGATGGATGAGATGATTTGGATTTGGGCATGGCAAACATGGACATGCCCAAATGACACAGTAACCTATCACTTGAGGCAATGAAAAAAATCCATTTCCTAGAGCGGCTTTTCTTCTTCCTCCACCTCTCGCTCGCCTTCCTTCACCCACCACCTTCTACCCACCTCCCTCCTCCGTTGTCGGAGGATCCGTCGCCAATGCCCGCGGACTTTTTGGTTACTGTTGCGTTTCCTTTCCTCTACTTGCTCCCGCTCCGCCCTCCTCTACCATCTCCGGTGGCTCCTACTGCCGGATGTGCAACCACCACCCGCTGTCGCTGAATGCGCAACCACCACTCGCTGCCCGCTGGATGCACAACTACCCCNAAAAAAAAAGAAAAAGAAAAAAAAAAGCACTGAACTACGCTCACGACCCAAGCTGCTTTCCTTCCCCCGCCGTCGCTACTGAAGTGCTGATCGCTCGTCGTCAAACCGGTCGCCGTCACCGGTCGCTTTGCTTCTCCCTTCCCGGGGCACACGGCAGTACGGCACTCGACCCCGCGCGCCGATCCACCACGCACCGTTCGAAAGCTGTCCGCCCAAGGACGGGCTGTCCGCCACCGGGGGTCAGCCGGTCGCGTTCACCCGGACGCGGCCGTCGTAGTGGTCTACTGCTGCCGCGCCGCACGTCGAGCTGACTAATCAGCGCTGCCGGTGCCGGCTGCCGGGCGTGAGGCCTATCCTGCCGCGCGCATCTCTATTCGCTGGTCTGGTACGGCACCGTCCGGCGTCGTCCGTGGCGCGTAGCGCAGGATTTTTATCAGGGCTCCATCGGCCCCGGCCGTCCCCGCGATGCTCTGCATGCGTCGCGTCGCGTCGACGGCCGTGACGCTGCCGTGCCGGCGAGTTGTCGTGCTCGCGTGCGCCCCCGGAAGAAACCGGGTGATCCGCGTCGGGTCGTGACTCGTCGCGTGTGGAACGGAATCTCGCTCCTTTTCTGAAGGGAGGAGTGGTGGACGATGCTTGGGTTTCGCTTGGGTTGGACGCTATACCATTTCAGAGCCTGTGTTAGCCGGCGTTTCCACTTGGGATGAGATGGTGGCAGGAACCTCTGCTACTAATACTCTACAGTACTACTACTGCTGCACTGAAAAATAGAATAAAAGCTTTTTATATTATATGTGTGCGAGAGAGAAGAATAGAACATGAGATGATGATAAGGCGATAAGCTGTGGGCCACAAATCTCGCATGTTTTGCAAGTGGTATGTTATTATTGCATAGGTTCGTGCCCGTGCGTTGCTATGGGAAGGAAACAAAATCGTAGAAGCGATAAAATTGACGCACCAAAAAAATCATGCTTATTTAGATTACCAAATATGAGTGACAGACACATATATTTTATAATTCAAGCGAATACATAATAATTTGAATGTGTTGGATAATATAAATCTCACAATTAATCCAAAATTTAAAAAGTTCAACCAACATGTTTCCAAAATAAAAATGTCTGAATATCATTGGAACTTCTCCGGCTAACAACTCTATTTTATTTCATACTTTTTATGTGGCCAAGATATTTTTTGACATCAGCCGGAAGTAATTTCATGTAGACATTTGCATCAGATCCCAGTACATCGGTCACAAAACGACGTCTCATTGTGGGACCATCCTGTCCATTTAATGGATTAACACGTAAGTTTCATGGAGGCCAATAGTATAAGTATTTGGATAGCATTAAACTGTTAAAGTATAATGCATACACTCACGTTGATTATTTGCATGCGTCTAGGCGTGCACATAGCTGACATGTATTGTAAAATCAGGAAGCCACTTGAATACCTGCAGCAGGCAAATTGACAAGTAAGCTATTCAGGCACTTTAAATAACAAAAATAATCACGGGCAGTAGAGCCAAATTAATACTTACCCATCAGTGTCATTGGCAATGTCCTCTGCACGTTTGAAAGGCCAATCATAAATATCATGGTTCCAGTTAGGTATAATTTCCTTCATTGTAAACATATACCTTGATGAAAATTGCGTGAACGCACGAGCATATGCTTTGAAATGACAATCTTCAAACTTCTTTGGAACTGGCCTCGAGTCAACCATTGTTACCGTTTTGTTCTGAACGTTGTACACGTAGAGCATGTAGTGGGTGCGATTTGCCCATGGCAGGAACTGAAACACAAGAGTTATGAAGTCACGAAAAAATTTTGAAGCGAAGAGAGGGTTAGGAGCCTTACGATAGTGCAGCGTGAGATATCATAGTTAATAATTTCCCATCTTCCTACTGCTTCAGCGTATTTCTTAATAGGATGCCTTTTACGGTAATCTGAATGGCGTCCTAAGTCACACATTGTCTGCATGAAAAGGAATGTTGAGTTGCATTGTAATGAACAAACAGTTGAGATATCTGGGCAAATTAAACAATAACTGAACTTACACAGAAACGTAGATCCATGTAATGCTTTGAGATCTCAGTTTTGAAATATCTCAACTGTTTGAACTCACTGTAGGCACGAAATCGAACACATATGTTGAAACAGTCTTGGGAAATGCCTTGATCAGGTCTCAGTACATCTTGGAGATTTTTCAGGCTTAAAGTAATATTGTAGGGGTCAAAACTGCGCACCCAAGGTTTCCTGTAAAACCATTGATTCATTAGGTTAATACCAACTGATAACAAATTATTTTATTGAAGAAATACAAATTAATAAAATAAATGGCATGAAGCTTACAACAATGCCACCGAATCATCAATCGCCACGATATAGTCACACAATATTTCTATCATTTCTTCCTTGCTTAGTGGTATATTCATCTTGGTAATAGAACTTAAAAACGCATCAGTTTCTTGCTTATCATGGTATACAGTTTCTTCTGTCTGCGATAGTGTAACTCCATCTGTTGGTTTCTTGTCCATTAATCTTTCACTTCCTCCACTATGCTTCCTCTTGTTGGAATTGTTAGGATCCTCAATCAAAACCACATCGTTCGGGCTCCCAGGTTCTGCGTCTTTTTGATCATATAGTGGACATCCTTTCCTTATATTTAGCTCTGACGATAACAAAATTGCAGCAAGCTTCAATCTGAAGCTTACCATGTCATCCTGCGTGACAGCGTAAAATTATTTGTTTGCTACATAATTCTATAAATGATAATCTTGGTAAAACCTTATTGTGCATACCTGCGTGAAAAAGTCTGATAGAACATTCCCGGTCCAATATTCCACATAGTTTACCATGAAAAGGCCACATGAACACCTATTATACAAAAAGTATATTCAATATTGCAAATTTTGAAGGTTAACATTAATATCAATAAGTATAATATATGACACATACCCATCTGTTTGCATTTGCGTTTGAAATATCTCCTTTATCGGCCAGGAAGCAACTTTGAGATCAGGCCACTGGTTCTCTTTGATCTCATGGCGATGAGCTACATACTCAATCTGTTTTTCCAACCCTTTGAGCTAAATATAGATTAATAGTGGAATAAATTAGTTTTTTTGCATGCAATAATTTTAATAAAAAATTATATGTATGTGGATAGAAAAGCTCACAGCAAGGTGGAGTTCTTTGCGCCCCAATAGAGTACCCAATGAATCGAGGATCTGTATCTCTCTTTTTTTAGCATTCACTACAGCCAGATACCAGTGGGTACCATCTATATTAATTGGAAGAAAGACCTAAACAAAAAAATAAATATAACCATTAGGCAGAAAAAGCAAGGAAAGCAACAACATCTAATTTAAAATAAATGGATTACCATGTCATGTTGAAGGTAGTAGCACACCCTTTGAACCAGATATTGAGTCTGAGAAGTGCCCTTGGCTGTGTATGATTCCTCTACATTGTAATCTATATTTTGTAGGCATGGGTTGCCCTTCCTACAAGGTCCATTCAGTTTGTATGGTTCGAGTTACTGACTGGAAGCACTTCCCATGCTCAGGTAAGAGTTACAAATCTATATAGATGCCAATCATGCAGGTTGTATGCCAATCATACAGGTTGTAGAATAGTACAGAAAAACATTTCTGGGAGAGGTAACAATTCTGGGAAACAATATAATTAACAATAATTTATCTTTATAACAGTTTGGTGAATAGCATCGGAGTAGGGATTCATTTATTTGGTTCGATCAGTGCATTTTTTCCTAAACACTCAGCAACAACCTTCTTCCTCACTTTCAAAGGGATCTCTTAACAAAGCAAAATAACTTGAAATGGTGAATAGCTTCAGAGTAGGGATTAATTTATCTGGTTCGATCAGTGCAATTTTTCCTAAACACTCAGCAACAGCCTTCTTCCTCACTTTCAAAGTGATCTAATCTACAATGCCAGTATTAAAGAGCAATGCGATACCATTCATTTAAGCTTAAAAATTGCAGGTAAAATTGTAATAAGAAGACAAATCTTTCCATTTTTTAAGCCAAACTGCAGCATCCATATATACCTGAACTGACCTTCAGGTACAAAAAGAAGGCTGAAATTCTTTAAAACAAAAGCAAGCAAGGAAACCAAACAGATCAGGTGATTGCACCTTAAACCCTAAAACCTTGTATTACTAATGGATTAAACCCTCAAACCTGACGAGCTCAATCCATTGATTTAGCTTTCTGCTGTACTTCCTTTCATCGACCAACTGACCAAGCCATATAATGATTCAGAAAAAAAAAATGCTGAAGATCAAGGGGGGCAGCGATGTTTGTAAACTAAGTAGCATAAATTCTAAATCATTGGATTGCTAACTCACCGAATTACTAAGGAATCTACAGAGGAGACCGCGAGGACGGCAGGTCGATGGGCTCTTTCTTGGAGGCGGCGGCGACGACGGTTGAGGCGGCGGCGACGACGGTGGAGTTGGCGGCGAGCACTGGAGGCGTCCCTCAGCACGGCGTCGTCGTTGCCCTGTACAGAGGAGACCGCAAAACCTGACGAGCTCAATCCATTGATTTAGCTTTCTGCTGTACTTCCTTTCACCGACCAACTGACCAAGCCATATAACGATTCAGAAAATGACCATTGTGCCGCGGCCTGCAGAGACCCCATTCGGTGCTTTTACTGCCGTCGCTCGGGGCACCGAGAACGCCTCTGCCCGGAGCGTCGTCGACATACCACCGTGCCCCAACAGAACACCTCACAGCGCTTTAGGCCGAAAGCTTCCAAGCCTCTGCCGCCAGCCCCGCCAACCCCTCCACCGCCGCCCCCACCACCGCCTCCCCCACCACCGCCACCCCCACCACCGCCTCCCCCACCACCGCCACCCCCACCACCACCGCCGCCGCCGCCCCCAATGCCGGCAGGTGACCCCGACACGCGTCCTGATGTGGAGACCGTGTTCGTCCCTTCCTCGTACGACCTCCACAGGGATGCTCAGGATTGGGAGAGCTGTACGCTCGTGCCCTGGGCAATGCACCTGCCCCGCGGCGATGGGGCACGGGCAATCGAGGAGCTCCTGGTGGAGCAGCTTCACCTCCGACGCGGCGATGTCACGGTGACTGTTCACCAGCCGGAGCCATACCTGATCCGCTTCGAGCGCAGCGACCACTGTGCGGCAGCCAGGGATCAGGGGCGCTTCCAGGGACACGGCATCGACATTTGTCTCCGACCTTGGCGCAGCCTCACCCACGCCGTCGGCATGCGCATCTTCTACAGGGTGAGGCTGTGCTTGGACGGCATCCCCCCCCATGCCTGGACGCCTGAGATCGTCGAGCGGGTCATCGGCCGCAGGTGTGCGCTGCAGTGCATCAACACCGACTTGGTGCAGCCAAGGGACACGCGGCACATCGACCTCTGGGCATGGACGGCGGACCCGAGTGGCATCCCAAAGCGGGTGTGGCTGCTCATCACTCACCGGCCGTCGGAGCGATCGTCGGCGATGATTGTCTCGGAGAGGCCTCCGGAAAGCTGGCATCAGGGCGTCCGATTTGAGGTTTTCCTGCACATGCCGCTGGTGGAGGACTATACGGCGGTGGCAAACAACCTCCAGGAGGCCGCCTCAAACCCCGCCGGCGTGGTGCCGATCCGTCGCCACTACCAATGGCGCTACGGCCTGGTGGACGGCGCCCCCCCAGGAGGAGCGCGCTCGACGTTCCCGGCCCGGCTGCCGCTCCCACCACGCGAGCAGACGAGCCAGCACCGCGAGGACGACTACCGCGGCGCGCGGGATGAGCGCGCTAGAAGGCCGGCCCGAGACGACAACACCAAGCGCGACGAACGGCCGCGCTCCAACAGGGCCTCCTGCAAAGGTATGAGTTTTGTGTGGCCTAAAAGGAGGGACGACGGCGATGACGACGACGACTACGACCACCCCGGGCGTGGCCGCGAGACTCCTGCAGGCTACGCCTTCTTCCCCATAGAAGACACCGAGCCAGTGCGCCGGGAGCGCACACGCTCCCCGCGACGCAGGGACGGCGGCTACTGGCGACATCGCGGACGGAACGACGACCACCACGACACCATGAATGATGGTGCGCGTCACCCCCGCAGGGACGATGACAACCCTCCGGCCGGGCGCCTGCGCCCGGGCGGTCCTGCGAGCCTAGGCGACTGCGACGACAACCTCCCCAAACAGCTGCAGGAAGAGGACTTGCACAACTTGTCCCCTGTCGAGTTACAGGCGGCGTTCTCCACTCAAGCACAAGCAATTAGAGCCACTCTCGCGTCCGCTCAGGTGAACAACAAACTTGACGCCTTTGATGCTTACAGACATCTGCATTTGGCACAGGATTACATAGAACAGGCTTGCCGATTCGCGGAGCGGCTTGGCCTCGCCGGCGCCTACGCTGGGAATGCAGCCTGGTCCGCGAATGGTGCAACGGAGGTGCCGGTGAGCCGGGTCTTTGGCCGGCTAAGGTCTTCGCTCGGCGCTCCGTTGATGGATGACGTACTGCAGGCTCTCCGCGCCATGGAGCTCTCCAGTGACGCGGCGTCCTCCGCACCAGGTGCTCTCGCCGGCACAGGACCAACGCCCACATCAGAGCCAGGCCACGTCCTGGGATACGCCAGCGACATCGTGACGGCTACGCCTCTCCGCGCCATGGAGCTCAACACCGACGACGCGGCGCCCTCCGCACCGGGCGCTCAAGCCGGCACTGGACGGACGACCTCACCAGAGCCAGGCCAGGACCTGGGACACGCCGGCGACGTCGGGACGGCCGCGGCGCGCACCACGGCCAGCACGGGCAGGAGGACTGGGCCAGCGTCCTCTGTGCCTGGCTCCCTGGCCAGCAAGAATGACATGGGCCTTTACTTGGCCCAGCTGGAATCGGCCATCTCAGGACTGCGCTCTCCGGATTCACCTGGGCCAAATTATGGCATGGGCAGTCCGACGTCCTTGGTGCTGGACCCCTCGGCCGGCGCGGACTCTGGGCCAGGCGCGGACCTGGGCCCCATCTCGGCCGGACGTTGGGCCAGGCGCGGACATGGGCCCCGTCTTGGCGCGGACGTTGGGCCAGAAGCGGACATCGGGCCAGGCGCGGACGTCGGGCCAGGCGCGGACCTGGTTCTGCCGGGCACCGGCTCGGGCCTGCGCCCTTCGCCCAAGCACGGTGGACAGGATCGTGCTGCTCCAGATCAAACAGCGACGGTGATGGGAGACGCTACGTCGAACAGTACGCCGGAGTACACTGCTGCACGCATCGACGACCTCTTCACCAAGCCTGCAACGCCTCTGCTACACACAAAACCGGTACATAATCGACGACAAAAGCGCACATTCAATATGACGGCTCCTAGGCGAAGCGCTAGACTAGCAAACCGACCTTCTATGCCATCTATGCAGCGAGCACAGCAAAATTTACTTCGCAAACTTGGCCTCCAGGTTGAAGAATTGAAGCCGATCGAGGACGTGCTGAAGGAGTATGTCGGGGCCATCAAAGGGCCTCTCCCGGACTACATCATAGCGGCGCTTACTGCTCTACTCGACCTCGACGATGACGTGCAGGATCAGATGGTGGAGGCACTCCTACAGCACGCTGGGGACGGAGTGGCTGAACTGCAGGCTGAACAAGATGGGCTGCTGGGACGCGGCGCATGACAACCCCATCACTGAGT